>CM041778.1:103867874-104467874 GCA_023374045.1 Limonium bicolor
GTTTCACTCTATATGTGGTATTGCAGCTGCTCTTCTAGAGCTTATTGACCCTTATCTTATGATTTTTCAATCATGGAAAATCATTCTCACACATGATAGTAATGCCTTGTCATCAAGACACATGCTTATGGGTCAATTATAATCTTTTGGAAAGGGTAGCGAGCTACAACTGCACTACATTCCAAGCAAGTGTTAATTCTTGACTCCATCAAGAAATTATTATAGTTGTATTGTCTTTAATCATGTTTCTCAAGACATACGCCTTCCCGGGACATATGCTTTTCATGACCCCTTTAAGGTGTACAAATTCTTTGTAAATCGATAAATCTCATTCAGAACATATGCCTTTCCGGACATATGTCTTTCGTGACCCCTTTTAGGGTGTAAAAATTCTGTCTAAATGGATAAATCTCATAAATGTAAACAAATATACATATATATATGTATATATTCTAAACAATGAACAATAATAATATAGAATATATAAAGAAACATAGAATAATATTAAAAAAATTCAAATTTGTCATCCTCAACATAACTTCTCATTAAAAAAACTTGCATAGCTTCAATTTTGAGCTAGCTTTGAAATAAGTCGAGTTTTGTTCACAAAAAAAAACTATGAAAATCTTGCAATTATAATAACATCCAATGCTCTATGGGATGTCAATAACTGCTCATCATCTCTCACAAACTGGTCATGACTTTTGACTATTCATGAAAAACATGGAATAAAAATTATTCGACAAGAACCATTCTATATTTGTCATGCCAAGTGTTTTCTTTAATAGATGAACAATATTTGGGTGATTCACCAGAGTCACTCATTTTGTGATTTAGCACTATCCCAATGAAGATGAACTTATGATTCATTGAGAATCATTTGTAAAATCACATTCAAATTGAATTATTTGTATGACATTATAAATATACCATCACCATAGAGGTCAAACTTGACATATGAATATTCATCATCATGGTATATCACTTACGTAGTTTTCCAAGAATTACTTCAAATGATTTTCACAAATTTCTTCTGGTGCAATACCATCATTGATTTTTCACGAATCGTCAATTAACGTTCATCTTATACATAAAAATAGATACATCGAATGAATTCGCCATGTGTTATACCATCTTTTAGATCAATGATATGATCAATACATTTATTTTTTAAAATATTATCAATAATCTAGCTCAATGCTAATACCATATCATATTAAGTTCAAAAGTTTCCGGCACAATGCCAATTTCCTTGCTCATACTGTGTAAAAGTAATTAAAACAAATCTGGCACCGCTCTTTATACTGATCATATTAACACTTTCAAGTGTGATGCCTTTTTATAACATATGCAATTAAACTTTCAGGCACAATGTCGTTTTAGCATATGGATGTTAAAAGTTCAGGCGCGATGCCCTTCTTAGTATATTGATGTCAAAATTTCAGACGCGATGCCCTTCTTAGAGATGTCCAAGGCGGTAAGCTCAAGTTCGGCAATATTGGACATTGTCGGCAATATTGGACATTGTTTATGATATATCAAAATCAAAGACTTTCAGGTGCAATGCCATTATATCTTCAAATAATATTAAAATTAATTTTTATCAGGCGTAATGCCGTATATATTGGGGTAAACATTATAAATAGCAATCATAAAATAATGAAATATATTATATATCGCAACAAAATAAATCATATAACACATAATAAAAGTAGTGCAATAAATAAAATCTGGCACAATGCCTCACGTGATATTTATATCGGGCACGATGCCTCATGTGATATTTATATCGGGCTCGATGCCTCACGTGATATTTATATCAGACACGATGCCTCACGTTATACTTAACAAATAAATACAAACGAAAACTGGATTAATTAAACAACACAGAATAAAAATTAACAGTATTGAATTCCGGCACGATGCCTAACGTGATTATTTTTCTGGCATGATGCCTAACGTGATTATTTTTTCTGGCATGATGTCTCACGTTACACTTCACAAATAAATAAAAACGAGACTGAATAAATTAAACAACGCAAAATAAAAATTAATAGTAGACAAGATCTGGCATGATGCCTCACGTGATATTGAATTCTAGCACGATGCCTCACGCGATTATAATCCTGGCACGATGCCTAACATGATTATTGTTTCTGGCATGATGCCTAACATGATTATACTTAACAAATAAATAAAAACGGAACTGAATAAATTAACAATGCAGAATAAAAATTAACAGTAACAAGATCTGGCATGATACCTCTATTCAGCAACAGGGGCGGACCCAGAGCTTTAATGCTATGGGGTCCATTATTTTAGAGTACATATACATATACATATAAATATATAAATATTTATATATTAATTTTTATACTAATATTTTACAATTGAACTCTACAATTCTGTCTTATTGGTTTTTAAAAATAAAAGCTACTTCTACTTGTAATTTTTTTTAAATAATGCTATCTGCTAACATATCTATTCTATCCAAAAATCTTAAACCACCCTACAAAACATAGTGCATGAGAAACCAAAATGCTAAAACAAACAAAAGGAAAAAAAAGCTAAGTTTGAAGTGTGGTGAAATATCCGTGAATTCAAAAAAGAAAATTATTTGGACTGGACTTTTTCAGGGGCTGGAATATTTTCTAAAAAAATAGAACAAAGTGACAACTATGAGCATTTGAACTCTAGACCATAAGTACTACTAGTTCTTAATCACTAAGCCACATACACTACTTGATAATTATGTCATTTTATTATACTTATACTAGATTCTAATATTTAATTTTTTTATAAAAAAGCTATGGGGTCCCGGACCCCATGGGACCCCATGTGGGTACGCCCCTGTTCAGCAAGGGAAAAACTGGAAACTCGATCTTTTGTTGCTAGGTCTGTTTCGAGAGCGGTCGACTTGCCTCAGATTAGTCTCTTCGGTCTGGCATACAAAAATGGATCGGTCCTTCTTTTGCTTTCCACATCACAAGGAAAGGACCGGCGTATTACACTTGATGAAAAAAAAATGAGCAACCTAGCAGCTTTGACTATCAGCGCTGCGCCTACATTTTTTTTTTTTGATTGGAAAAGATCGGAGGCATATAGATTCGATCATAAAAAAATGAGAGAGCAAATCGATACTAAAGGATGGCAAAACTACAGGAGATGAAATTGGCTTAAACAAGTTAAAGCGACGGAAAGAGACTACCCCTACGAATAGAATTAGATCTTTTCTTTGCGGCAAATTTGGGGTATGGATGGAAGAAGTAAAAGATTGAAAAAGTTTCTAGAGCGTGCTGATAACGTGTTATAAACAAGAAAAGAGAGATTGTAGAGAGACACGAGATATGGAGGTAACTGATATTATTATTCCGATATGAATATACAAGACCTCTATTTATAGAGAGTACATAGGAAACCCTAATTACAGATGTGGGGTCCACTATAAAATATACCTATTTATAACAAAAACAAAATTCTTTATTTATTAATTTATATATTTCAATTTTAATATAAGTTTTATGTCACTATATATCTAATATCAATTTTTAAAATATAACTATAAATATTAAAAATTTATATTAATTCAAAAAATTAAGGTATAACTCTTTCGATAAAGGATTTGGTATGGTGCTAGGGTTTCTATCAATATTAATGGCTCGTGAAACTACAAAAGATACATAAAGATATGAGATCAGCTAAGCTAGCTCAGTCATCAAGATATTTGAGTGCTTTTGTAGAATCAGAAGATATTTGGAGCCCATGCAGAGAAACCTAGATTTTTGGAGCCCATTGAGAGATCGTGGGAGGTGACATGTTTCTCGAGGAACTGTTGAGAAGCTACCTCACAATGAAAATAATCTAACCCAAATTAGATTTTCAAATTAGTGCGCAATCATTTACACCTTCACATTTGTCTAAGAGATGAGATTCAACATAATAGTGGCGTTCTCCATATCAGAAAAGGTAGAATTGTTAAATATGAACCATTAAATGAGACAGTGAAATTGTAACTCCTTTTTTCTGCCTCTATGAATTCAACCAGAAGCTATCATCACCTAGTTTAGTATGACCATCTCATAGCTGTTCTTTTGTGAGGCGTGAGAAACACTTTGAGCCCCATTCAACATTCAGTAATTTAAGGTCCTAACACGTGGGTTCAACCTTCATACTTTAGAGGAAACAAACATATATTTACACGTTACATTTCAGAGGCTGAGAGCAGACAATCCAAGAAAACATCGTGCATCACATAAACCCTGAAGAGAAATTGCACTCCTACATAATAACATGCGAATCATCAAGCAAACATCAGATAATATGGCGACCTAAGAACACGGGTTTCTTCATATTCTTTACAAGATCGGAAATATTTATATATAATACCTAAGACCGTTGCTCCATTATATATACAGATAGAGATCAGCAGCTGAAGATCACATTGGGATCCTACTGAGCTGCGGGGTGAGCAGCAGCAACTGTAGATACCATCGAATCAACTCCGCAGATGTTACGCCCCACCCTGCAAATCTTGTAGAACCCGCTCTCACCCCAGTGTTCTCCCCACGAATTCTTTATGATCCAATACGGCTTCTCCTTCAACCTAACGGGAGCATAGCCAGATGAACCATACCCAACCAATAGCACTCCATGGTCTAACCTCTTTGAGCAGATGTATGGACATGAAACTCCGCCGATGTAAGTCTGCATGAAAACTGCATTGATGGCCACTGCAGTCCAGAATTCAAATTGCAGTTAAGTAGACTTCTACTGATGTAATAACCCAGTAATTTCAACAGAGACGCCGGTAGGAAATAAAAGGTCATGTAAATGACGGAGATGAAATACCAGCCAGAGGGCCATTTTTCACGAGGTTGGCGGCAATCTGGTCTTCATCAAGAGAGACAACACTAAAGTTTGCAACTTTGGCAGCGATCTTGGACTTGTCAAACTTGCAGCTTCCGCGATCAGTTCCAGTGTATGGATAGTCCTCCTCTCGCATCAGCCCGCCGCTTTTGTATATGTACTCAAACGCACTGTTCATTAAACCACCCTTACAACCTGCGTCGCAAGAACCTGCTTCCTCTGGATCACACTGCAATACGATAGGGATAGAATTTAACACAAGGGTTGAATAAACGATTCCCAGTAACCCAAATCCTTTTATTTAGCAGGCCAGTAAAAAAACAGAGGATTAATTGGAGTATTAGGCAATCATCTCTTATAAGGAACCTTCTATAAGTCAATACACAGGTTAACCACTAATAAAAAAACAGAAACAGAGAGCATCCATCTTGGATACTGCCGCAGCCGTATGGCAGAAATAAAAAAGTCCCAATTGAATGAACATGTTCCCCGAGTATGGGAAAGCTTATTATTTAGCAAATAGGGCCCCAGAAAATGCTAAAAGAAGTTCCAGATATTTACAAGAAGCATGCCAGATGAAACGGGGCAAAATGCTAAAAGCAAAATTCACATTCAAAGAAGAGAAAAACACAGTGAGTTGAGAACAGAAGCGCACCTCATGATCACAGTCAACAAGCTGCTGCTCGCTGAGGCTAACTAGGTTTCCAGTGGCCAGAAAGTGTGCACCTTCCAAGGCACCGGTGGCACTGAAACTCCAGCAAGATCCACACATACCCTAATAAACGTCAAGCCGACGTATCAGTTACCATGTTGATCAACAAAGTATATTTTTACCAACCAAAGAACTTAACAATCTACAACAATAGCAGAAGTCAATAGCTGCTGAAGCGGTTATTTAGAGTAGAGATCATGAACAACGATCATGAATTCATCAAGCAACGACAAAAATCCTAGCAAACCTTGATAAAGAAGCAATTCAAATAAGCCAAATATTAAACTCGAGGGGATAACTTCTACCCTTTGTTTCACTCCAAAACCAAAACTTTGACCAAAAACAAAAACCAAATAGTATATTTCAACAAGAACCAAACAAATCCCCAAATCACACAACCGATAAATGAAGTCAAAACCTGGTTTTTAGGCGGAGTAACAGCTCCGTGCTCTCTCCAATCAAAATCGGTAGGAAGATCTTCCGTCGGTAGAATCGGCGCCTCGTTAGCGTCCACGGGAAGTTTAAGCGGACTACGAAGACCCAGAAACTTGCTCTCGAACTCATCGGGTGTGAGGTCGGAGAACTGAGTCACACCGTGCTTTGCCGATGGATCGAGTAGCTGGTGGCGCCTCGCACGTCGCAGGTTAGCCTTGAAGACCTTGAACCTGTAATCGTGCTCCTCCTCCGAGGAGTAGATTTTGTCAAACCTACTCTTGAAGAGAGAGAAGTGGTGGTGGGGGTTCCGCAGCGGATCCCCGACGTCCTCAGAGCCGTCCTCTGACTGACCTACCACTTGCTTGATCAAGAGGTCGTCGGCAACGGCATCGGCACCGGTTCCCCACTGGGTTGCGAGTGACGTCGTGAGAAGGAGAGATAAAAGGATGGAAGCGAAACGAAAATAGTCCATCTTTGGAGTTCGTTGGGTACGGCGAGAAGGGAGGTGTAGAATGGGCGTACCAGGGGGAATATTGGCATTGGCTGATTTGCTCTCCTTTAATTAGCTGCCAGGAACCAAAAAAAATCTGAACTTGCTTACGAGCGCAGAGAAAATATAAACCAATGGTTTATTGACACGTGTTTAACCCAGACTTCTCGTTACAGATAAAGTCGTGTTTAGATTGGCCGTTTACGGATAACAGGTGCCCAGAGATGAATAATTTCTCAATTACTCCACTCAGCCCGGGCCCAGATTTCTGTGGACTCTACTCCGATGTTCTCCTTTAAGTGAAACATCTTGGGACTGCCAAAGCAGCCCAGTTTTGCAGAAAAATAGAAACCTAAATAGAAGAAGACAAAAAGGCTCAACAAATATCGCTGTCCCTATGTAAATTAAGTCATAATCTTGTTTGGATTGAAGTTTAAGATATCAAAGCCATCCTTTTCTCTTGTTAGGTAGTAACGAATTTAACAGATTAAACAAGATTACTGTTTAACTACAATCCTTCTTTTTATCTATTTAACCGTAATGGTGGTTAAAAGGCGGGTGTTTTTTTTTTCCCTTTTTCTATACCAAATAACACCAACCTTCTATATATTAAACCGGAATGGAGACTCTCACGCTTGAGTCAGGGTAAAATATGGTTTCTATACACGTGTTAGCATGTGATTGGGAGAAAAAAAAAGAATGAAAAAAAGGAAAATGCTAGTGTAGCGTTTCATCGTTGCATACGGAGGAGTTAGACTAGAAGGAGAGAGAAATTGTTTTGTTTTTCAAAATGTTGTCACTCACAAAATATAAGTGCAAAAATAAAAAAAATTATATCATTGTTCATCATTTTTCGTGCTCTTCAAAATAAGATGCAACATGGATATGTTTTGGTAAACTTAAAATTTTATGTTTTTAGAATGAGTATATATTAGATATTTTTAAAGTGAATCTTGCTCATTAGTAAATGAATTTTCTTTAATAATAAAATGAATCATATTCATTAGCAAAATGAATCTTACCTTAAACACTTTAAAAACCACCAAAGGAAAGTTAAAAACGTCGAATGCATTTTTAGGGTTTGTAGTGCAGAGTTTTGTCGAGTCTGTAACAACGATATAAAGTGTAGAACCAATGCCAAATAGATTACCCTACCCCTCAAACACCCTAAAAACCACCTTAGGAATGCTAAAAATGTCTAAGGCATTTTTAGGATTTGTAGTGTAGGGTTTAGGGTCTAAACCACAAACCCTAAAAAACTGTCGAGTCTGTAACGACAATATAAAGAGTAGAACCAATGCCAAAAAGATTACCCTACCCCCCCCCCCCCCCCCCAAACACCCTAAAAACCACCCTAGGAATGCTAAAAACATCGAAGGCATTTTTAGGGTTTGGAGTGCAAGGTTAAGGTTCACTTTTGAAAAAAATAAAGGATTCACATTGTTTTATATGAATGTTCGTTTTTCTTAAACATAAGATTCACTTTTTTTAAACGAATGATTCACTTTCAATAAATAAAAATTTCATACTGTTCTCGCATAAGTTTGTGGTAGAATTAACTTTTACTAGTATTAAACAAAATATTCACTTTTCTTAAACCTTTGATTCACATTTAAAAAACCTTTAATTCACTTTTCTTAAACCTCTGATTCACTTTTCTTAAACCTCATATTCACTTTAATTAAAACAATCTCTATTTACGAGAAAAACTTTTCTTAAACCTTTGATTCACTTTTCTTAAACACATGATTCACATTTCTTAAAGCTATTAATCACTTTAGTTAAACAATCTATGCTTACAAGATTCACTCTTATTACTCCGATTCACTTTGTAACAACTTATGATTCACTTTCTAACAACCTTTGATTCACTTTTTTAAAACCTCTGGTTCACACTAGTCAACCAATCAGAATCACTTTAGTTAAACAATCTCTGTTTATGAGATTCACTTTTTTTAAACCTCTTATTCACTTTTAAGCAACTCTCTGATTCACTTTTTCACAAACTTTGATTCACTTTCTAACAACCTTTGATTCACTTTTCTTAAACTTCACATTCACAATTAATCTTAAAAAAATATGTACATACAAAAAAATAAAAAATAAAAAATTTATCAAGTTTACCAAAACATATCCATGATGCATCTTGTTTTGAAGAGTACAAAAAATGAAGAACAATGGTATAGTCATGACATTTTGAAAAAAAAGTATTTTTCTCTCTCCTACTCACATACTCCCCTCCCATACCCAGTGTCTCCTATTCCCTCTTATTTCCTCTTTTTTTTCTTTTTTCTTTATTTCATCTCCAATAGAGTGTTGACATGTGGCAGAAACCACACATCAGCACAAAAGGACAAAATAAGTGCTAAAAGACTAAAAATAGCCATCGCCATATTACATGGCGCAAGCTCCAGGTTTGAAAAAAAACGTATTAAACTGTTACATACCTAGCTAACACAACCATTAGAAAATAACTTAAACCATAATCATGATAGCAAACCCATCAACCTGAATAACAGCAAGCCCTTAAAGAAGACATTCCCCATGTTAACGCGCAAGCGACTCTTTGTGGGAGTTCACGATATGCCTATCATTATTAATCAACATCGATTTCCAACAACCATAACGGGAAGTCCTTCAACAGCACCTAGAAAACAAAGCATAGATCCTAGACTAAAACAAACAATATTTAACAGCCGAATCACTAGATGTCATGAACCTAACCAAGTTCCTAAGCTAATGGACTACCAATCTAACACAATCAGGTAGCCATACCAAAACAGAGCATATCATACTCCTAAAAAGGACACTGCAATGAACATGTAGTTCCAAAAGCATCTAACGACATAGGTCGAACCCTGACCAATGTAGTTGGAGAACCCATTGATCATTTCCCCTGACGATCTAGGGATGACCCCTGAGCCGCTTCTATTCTTGTCATCTACATACCTACACGTCTAGAAGGTGGGTCAAGATGGTCGAGCATAGAAGGGAGCATGGCTTTCTTCCCTTTGCGTTCTACCTCGGATAAACGTAGATCACATAGCTCTTACTTAGAGGCTTCAAGTTGAACATGATCAAATTTGTGTTTGTTAGGACCCTGAGAAGATCGTGGAGGATCTACCTGTATGGCCTCTGTGCCAGAAGATGGTAACAGTTGTACCCCACCTTGCTCTTCGCTCCTTAATGAAAGACAACCAACACGTTCATTGCTCAAAGCCACTTCATTATCCCGTCCTATTAAATTAGAAGCTACTCCCAACATATACGACCAGGTATCAGGCCTCGCATAGATCTCCTTTGATTTTTTCCTATTAAATTAGAAGCTACTTCCAACATATACGACGAGGGTGCGTCTACCTAATGACAAACGCAAAAAAAAGTATATCGAAACAAAGAGAGTCTAGCTATCAACCGAACTATATTTGACGACCAACGACATTGCTCCGTTAAAACGGAACAGCTAGAACATGGGTTGTAATTGTAACCACGATCAAACACTTAAGCCTGGTGTCCTAGGTCAACCAAAGTGTTACAAATCAACAAGTGGTGTCCTTGTCTATGTTATATAACATAAAACTTAGATAAATGTCCAATAGAATTGTATTTAAAGATTTTTTAAATCTGTAGTCAACCCTTCCATATCTTTAAGAGGAAGAAGTACAAGAGAATAAATGGTGCTTTATAAAGAGAGACTCATTTTGAGTTTCAGTGAGTGAGTCAATCTATACTTTAGAGGTTGTGTGTATAACACCCCTACTGCTAATCACGTCAATAACTCTTAAAATGTCTCATTCACCATTACATTCGCAGCGGAAAATCTAATTACAACGGTGGGTGGTACAATGCCGTTAGCCACCCCCGTGACTAACAAGGCCTAATTCAATACAGTATCGGTCTAATGGACCAGTATTCCCGAGTACTTATACAATACTATCTTATTCCATTTCTAAACTGAGTCATATACAATTCTCAAACTAATTCTATACCGAGTTAATTACAATCCTCAACTTGCCGATAACAGTTTCGGTCTTACTCTTTTAGTAATACATAAACGCTTAAGTAAACTACCCATGCATATCAGCAGCAGCCCCGTCATACTCTCGAACGATGGTCTGCTTCAA
This sequence comes from Limonium bicolor, assembly GCA_023374045.1. Classification (NCBI taxonomy): domain Eukaryota; kingdom Viridiplantae; phylum Streptophyta; class Magnoliopsida; order Caryophyllales; family Plumbaginaceae; genus Limonium; species Limonium bicolor. The sequence continues at coordinate 103,878,502 of CM041778.1, forward strand.
TGTACCTGAAAAATAATGGGTGGCCCCAAAGGGGCTCAACACCTTTGCTGGTATGGTAGTCGTGCAACCCGCTACTATCGGGCCACACCCAACTAATTGTCGCCTAAGCATGCGATTGATTTTATTTAAATCATAACATGTAATACTGTAAACATACAACATGATCGCATTCAAAACAGGTATTCAACAAGGAATACAAACATCAAGGTTTACATCACAAGTTCGTTAGATTACATTACCTTGTTCTTGGGCCTTGAGGGTTTTTACCTCAACAATGCCTCATTCTTATTACTCACTAACTTATCCATCTTAGTCGGATAGTTCTACATGTTCTCTCAGATCCATAGACATCCTCAAGTCTAGATCTAGTTTCCTTGGTTATTCTACTCTTGAATAATTCATACATCAATTCACTTGACCACCGGGCAGAGACATCCTCAATTCTCATCACCGGGCCTTTCTCATACTTACCCACTCATCTCTCTAAGTCGGATAACTATGGTTAAGCCTCTCAGGCCTCCGGGTAGAGACGCACATATAGATCTCATCACCGGGATTTAACGGTAATAGTCTTACTTCCCCAGTTTCGACCCAATACGGGGTCTAGTATGGTGGGAAGGTTCAACTAGTAACCGGAACTACTCTCTTAGTTCCTTATTCTCACATACGTCCGAATCTCCATCGGACTTCTCACATTCCCAAATACTCCTCTCCTCGGAGTCACAATATAACTACGTATATTAGCCTAGAAGCATCGCTCTTGATGTCATCTAATAGCTTAGGGAATTTTCTTGAGTTCTTGCATTCTCATATTAAGGGTTGCCTCCATGTTACCAATACTTAAAAGTTTGGTTACAGATACTCATTGGTTCGAATCCTCACGTAGGAGGTCAACTAACCATAAAAAGGGAGTTTACTAATTCTCGCATGTCTTACTATTTTTGACGGGTTCAAGTGTTTGAACGGTCATTGTACTCTTAATAGAGGTTTCTTATGTTTTCTTTCCACTATTAATCATTTCATGGATTGTTTCGTTTGGATTCTCTAATCGTTGTTTATCTTTCTTTCGAGAGTTGATCTAATATTATAAGTTAGATCGCAAACTCAAAGTACAGACGGTTAGCTCACACAAGAAACAACAAGCATCAAGATATGTATATATATATCAAATGAAATAAACGTTTTGGTGCTATTATCTTGTTAATTCGGCACACATACACAAGCAGCACACAAGCCGAGTGTAACTCGGCAGGACACAGATTGCAAGAAAACCATACCGTTCACCAAGGAACTTCTCTCGCGTGTCGTCTCACACTCCTCGGACAATTATTGAATCATTGATAACATTCCAAGTCTTTCTATTAACATCAAGGCAATAAGGAATTTAAACGACTAATGCGCCCGTAATTAACCCCGTTATCTCGTTAATCTTAATCTTTACTCATGTGTTCTTAAGTTCTCAACTTTCACACTTAATCTAATACTTGTTTACACTTTTCATGATCTTTACATGTCACCAAACAAATCCTAAACATCATCTAAGACCAATACCAATCAATCCCATTCATCTCCCTTCATTTACAAACTCACGGTTGGAAAATTGACATGGTCCGGGACCTGGTTCGGATCTTAACTCCCGAACCAACACTGCAGGAGAACTCTCGGGGCAAATTCCATTGTGGTCCGAGACTTTGCACTTACCTTAAGTCCCGGACCAATGTACAACATAACTCTCGGGTGATTTCTTAGAGTGGTCCGGGACTATGTATGGGACTTAAGTCCCAGGCCAATGCACAGAATTTGCTCACGGCCATTTTTTGATGTGGTCCAGGACCTTATCCAAGGACTAGGTCCCGGACCCTGCTATAATCTATCAAATTTGACAGTTTTCCATTTCAATTCTAACTTCAATTCTTACCCAATTCTTTTCTAATCTTTCCACATGCTTCCAAACATGTTATAACACCATAAACACACATTAAACCTCCTCAAATCCTTGATCAAACCCATCATCTAATCCTTAATCAATTTTACAAATTTCTATTCCCATTTTCTACACACTATGCACACTAGTGCATTACCCAACATCCTCTTGACAGTTTACACCTTATTCTCCACCATTTTGACCATACCAAGTTCTTCCTAGACATTTTCATCACCATTATTCAAGTCCAACCTTTACTTTCAAGGTTATACAACCTAGTTTACCACCAAGCAAATCCAAGACACTCCTACAACATTCTTGCTACAGATTTTTGCACAAATCTATTCAATTCTTTTACTCTAGTTTTGGTGGGTTTAATTCACCCATTTATACTCTACTTTAATCCTAATCAACCTTAGGTTCTTCAACTACTAACATCATCTACAACGCTTGATTCCTACAGAAATTTTGCCATAGTTCCATTACATTTCTAGCATGCCCAAATGCATCATTTTCATTTCCTAATCAATTCTAACTAACCATATCCATAGTGGATTCTACCAGCACATAATCTCATCTAAAATGCATCAATCACAATATAATCCAATATCTTATATCACTTGGCTTCAAGGCCCTTAAATCAAACACAATTCATCATTGCACTAAGCATATTCACAATTCTCTCTTAAGTCAACCAAACACATTTTCCAGTACATGTTTTGATTCATCTTTTATTTCCCATCCCAAAATTCTAAAAACATCTAGGATAGTCATTAAGGTATATTACTTACCTTTAATCTCAAGTTTCTCTTTTCACTTCTTGTCTCCTCCTCCTTACTCTTGATTGGGACTTGCCAAAGGGATTGTCCCACTTGATCACTTCTAACCAACATTCAGTTAGATATAATGAGTGCTAAGTAATTCACCTATACTCATGGATCATAGCCTAAAATTCAAGAAGATGGCTTAAAGTACTAAAAATAAAACATTACCTTGAAGCTCTAGAATGGAGTTTTGGTCATGAATCAAATGAGGTTTCCCACTAAGCCTTGTAGCTAGGACCAATGCTCATACAAAGAAGAAACAACTCATCTTGAGAAGACAAAATCGACTAGATAAGGGAATGGAGGAAAGATGAGTTTCTTTGAGTTTTTCTTACCTTAAATCAAAGAGGAGACATTCTAGCTTCAGAAAATCCACTTTTCTCTTCAAATGGAGCTATACCCATGGTGGTAAACTTCAACCATTGGATATTTTGAAAGGTTGAGAAGAAATCTCTTGATGAGACTAAGAAGAATATGTAATTTATTTTCGATTTGGTGCCTTGTATTGGCTTGGGCAAGTGAAGAAGTGTGGGATGCCATGGGAGGGAGCTCAAAATTGCCAGCAAGGGGAAGAAGAAGGGAGGATACATCTGGGAAGGGAAAATAAAACATGGGGGAGAAGAGGGAATGGAGGAGAGAGAGTCTCAAAAGTAACTTATGTACTTTTTCTACTTTTTGCTTTATTTCTTTTTGTTCTTTCCAACTAATCGAGAGTCAACTAGCTAAGTGAGGAGGGTGCTGAGTCACCCAAAACCCGCCCCCTATTAGTTATTAGGTACGGGTATTTTTTGTCTTTTCGCAAGAAATGCTCCTAAATTCCCGGTTTGGCACTATTCATCAACCGGGCCCGTTTTCTGGATTTTTTTCGTTTATATATTTTAATGATTCTTAGACCTTAATTAAGGTTTCATTATATTTATATGCTCAACTATAATTTTTACAAGCCCATTAAACCACTTAAAGTCACGTTTTTGGGTTTTCTCGAAAAACATGCTTTAAGACTTCATTAGCATTTTAACCCACTATATGGATTTGTTTTCTTTGGGAATTGTTCCCACATGTTCTTAGTGTGAATTTAAGTCTTAGGAATCCATATAGGACCCTAGTTAAGGTCATATACCTTCTATAGTTGCTTAACACACGTTTTTACGTTTTGTGCCTTTTTAAGCGTTTTCTCTTTTCTTTTGGTTTTACTTTCTTCACCAAAGTTCTTTACATCATTAGGTCTCTAAATATCATATTAGAATAATTTAATCATCATATTTAAGTTCGGGGTATTTCAGATTACAAGAAAAAGACTTTGTATTAACGATGATACATTGAAAGAGTTTTTAGCTTGAACCTTTTGTACACATATATTCAATATTTATCCGAATTAGGCATACTAATAAAAATGAATCTAACCTAAATTTATAGACCCAACGTAAAAGACATCCTCTATCTATGAAGGGGAAATAATAGATTGTAAATGACTATTATTATATTTGAATCTAATTTGCATTAAATATAATGGATCCATTTGTGATCAGTTTTTTATGTTAGTTGTCATACCTGACTGCTGAAATAAAGTAGAAAAAAGGTAGACCTCATAAAAGTAATGTAGTGGGCCCTGCTCTTTCACCCCCCCCTTTTCCTCATCCATCTCCTTATGAATCTTACAGTATAGAACATCAGGAGGGTGCAACGATCACCCCCAAAGTCTGAAAATTCATAAATTTGCTCAGAATAATAAGAATTGTGCCTTAGGCATCCTTGGATCTTGAGTCTCTTTAAAAATCATCCTTCTATTCCTACTCGGTTTTTTCCCTCCTAGAGCTTCGTCCATAATTATTATGTGCATCCCAATGGTCGCAGCTGGGTCCTCTTTAACCCCACCCTGACATCCCTACCCCCTCTCCATTACTCTGCACAAATGCTAACCTATAAAGTTACTCTTTTAGGCACCTCCACCTTCACTATTTCATTTATGTATGGGAGTAACAACCCGGTGATTAGATCTCACTTTTGGGAAAAGATTTCTAATCTTAGCTGAAACTCCACCAGCCCGTGGTTGGTTGTGAGGGATTTCAATAATATCCTCTATGCTGAAGATAGGCTGAGCCCCCCACTCCCCTCCTTCCAAAGACTTTCGTGAATTCACGAATTGTGTCTCCATAGCTAAGCTGCAAGATCTCCACTACTATGGTCGTTTTTACACTTGGTGGAACAATCTGTATGACCACACGCGTGTTATGGCAAAAAATGATCGGGTACTTGTTAATGAGGACTAGATTTTGGCATTCCCAACTAGTTATGCCACCTTCATACCTCTTCTAGTCTCAAACCATAGCCCTAAGATTATCACCCTCCCTCACACTACCCACATGAAAGGAGCTTTAAATTTCTTAATCTTTGGACCAAGGACCCCTCCTTTCTTCCCCTTGTTCGTGAAGCCTGCAACATTCCGCCAGATGGAAGCCGGTTGTTTACCATTGTCTCTAGGCTACGCCATCTCAAAACCGGCCTCTCTTCTCTTTATTGAACAAATTTTGGCTCTCTCTTTGTCAAAGCCTAATCTATATGAGAGAAGCTCAACGATATTCAAATGAATATTGACCTTGACCCATTGAACCCTTCCCTTATATCTAAAGAGAAATTCCTGAGACATAGTCTCCTCTCAAGGGACAACCATGAGCTCTTATTCCTACGGCAACTGTCTAAGACCCACTGGCTCAAGTTTGCTGACTCTAACACCGCTTTTTTCATAAATCCATTAAGGCGAGAAGGAATAAAAAATCTACCGCCTCCATTACCAACAACCTTTGAGAGGTCCTCAATACCCCTCTTGACATTGAGAACTATCCTGTCTCCCGTTTCCTGCGTACTCTTAGGACCAGAGTGACCCTCTCTTGCTCCCTTAATGATCTAAACTAGGAGAATTCAAGAATTATGGACCTCTCCAGATGGGCCTCCCTAATTCAGCCTGCTGAGAACTCAGATATTATTGCTGTCGTTTTCTCTATTGGGGATGACCAAGCTCCAGGGCCCGATGGATACACGGCCAATTTCTTCAAGCGGCTTGAGATATCATTGGTGAGGACGCTTTTCAAGTTATCAAAAGTTTTTTTCATAGTGGTAAACTCCTTAAACAGATCAACTCCACCCTCATTACCCTTATTCCAAAATCTGCCACTGCTTTCTCACCGGGGGTTGCAGGCTTAACTCCTGTTGTAACACATAATACAAGATCATCAGTGAAATTCAGGCGGATAGGCTTAAGGATGATCTTCCCTCCCTAGTGAATGTTAGTTAGGGATCCTTCATTAAGGGCAGACATATATCGGATAATATCTAGTTCTGCTCCCGCCTGATGAAATACCACCAATGGGCCCACATCTCCTCTCATTACATGATGAAGATGGATATTAGGAAAGCTTTTGACACCATCACCTGGTCCTTCCTCCGGGAGGCCTCTCCTTTCTAACCCCCCATGAGTTTGTTAATTGGATCATGCAATGTATAACTACCACTTCTTTCTCGATTAACATCGATGGCTCCCCGATGAGGTTTTTCAAATGCGAGTGAGGTCTGCGTCAAGGTGACCCTTTATATTTGTATTGGTTATGGACATGCTCTCTTGTCTCCTTGACCAGCTACACCATTCCCCTTCCTTCCGTTACCACCCAGCATGCAAACCTCTTCGTTTAACCCACCTTCTTTTTGTTGACGATGCCCTCCTTTTCTGTAGAGGTGACCAAAATTCTATATTCCTCATGCTCAATGAAGTCAACCTCTTCTTGTAGGCCTCAAGCCTTTTGCTTAACCCCTTCAAATCCGATATTTTCTTGGCGGGGTTAACCCCCCTGTGCTGAATCGATTACCCGTTCAACTAGTTTCAATCCAGGTTCTTTTCCATTTTGCTACCTTGGCATTCCCATTACCGCTAGGAAACATAGAACTGTCCTGATGGACAGTATCCATAAAGCTATCTTTTCCAGGGGAGCGAAATCCCTTTCATTCGTGGGGCGGTTTTCCCTTATCCAAAGCTCTCTCTTCGATATTGTCGACTTTTGAGCCTACTGCATTTCCATCCCCAAGAACATTATCAAATGCATTAACAAAAGATTCCACTCCTTTCTATGGTCCGGGGATGTTGATTGAAATACCACCCCCCCTAGCTTGGATTTTAATCACCACTAACTAGAAAAATGGGGGTCTCGGGATGAAGGATATTCATAAATGGAACATGTGCTTCATGCTTAAAACCATTTCCGATATTGCTAATGATCTTGAACACATGTGGATCTGGTGGATCCAAAATTTCTTCTTAGTAGATTGTGACATTTGGTCGACCAAAGCTAAAGCGGGTGACTCTTGGACCTGGAAATCTATCCTCCGTGCAGGGACCGGTGAATCATGCAATGTGGCTCTTTAATTGACGCCTCGTCACTCCTCCTCTTTTACAATGCCTGCCCTCATGTTAGTTTCTTTTATAACGATGTCTCCCACCCCAGGCCATTTAATTGGTACAATACCTGTTGAAGAACTTAGTCTATCTCTAAAGCCAAATTTATTTTATGGGTAACCCTTAAGGGTAAAAACATGTGATAAGCTCCAATCTTCGAGCATCTGCCTTGCTAACCAATGTTGGCTATGTGAGCGTGCTTTAGAGACTGGTGGACCTAATGTGATTGGCTAGACATCCCCACCAACATGTCAAGCCTCCGCAGTTGCATTTACTAGATATCTCGTTACTACCAGAGGAACTATCTGATCGACCTGGTGAGAAGAACGGTCGTCGCCAACATTGTCTACTACAGCTGGATCAAGAGAGGCAAACACACCATGGCCAACCTTGCTTGAGACCCCGCCCTCATTGTGTCAGACATTAAAAGTGCCACTATAGCTTTCACTTGAAGAAAGATGGGAGCATTTAAAAGAGACCAAGATGCTTAGCTCCTAGCTTGGGAAGAGTTGGTATACCCACGCCGCCTGTCAGCTCCCTGATGCTTTTATATATTGATAGTCTTATCCCCTGTTTTGCAAATCATTATCACCTATTTGTAGTCTCTTACTATATAAATATAGAATATAGATTATAAAATGGATAGTATTTTGTCCCTGGACGTGCTGGACTAATTTCTAACCATTGGATTGGTTAATAATATTTAAGGGTGTTGATCATAAAATATTTATTTTCTCAATTACATACCCAAAATAATTGGGTGGATCCTCAATATCTTCACTTTCTTCTCGGTTACCCTTCCATCCTCTCTATTTTCCCCTCCCTAGTGAAATTACAGGATATTCTACCCTCCCACTACTCATGAGTCGCGACCAAGACAAAGCCACGGTGGAATGCTCTTCAATGACGACAACATCTCACAGGAAAGCTTACTCTACTGTTCGGATCTCTTCAAATTTTCCAAATTACGCACTGTGAGTCCTCTCTTTCTCTATTCTTCAAACTGCACAAATTATTGTAATCCTCCAAAATTTTGAATTGTAATCCTCTGTCTCATATCCCTACAGTACTCTTCAGCGGTGATGGAAGAGGAGTAAAAATCCACTTACATTCTCCATATGTTGTAGTAGGAGATGCTGAAAACCTTCACCCACCTTTTCCATTAGTATGAATCCTCCCTCTGTTCAGTCTCCGACACCGCCGACACCTATGACATCTTCTTTCATGGCTACATCGCCTCCCACGCTCAGTTACATGTGGAGTCACTCGCAACTCAACCTAGCATCCTCACCGTCCTCCCCCCAAAACGCTACAAGCTCCACTCCACACACACCAGAGTTCCTTGGCCATCCGTTTACATTTTTTGATGGTCGCTTTTGGCATCTGTCACATTTTTCCATGCCATCTGTTTACATTTTTTGTGTAGCTGGATTTTGTAAATGTTGATTCGTGCGTATAATTCTCAAATTGACACCAATTCAACGGGGTTAAGGTGTTTCAATATGTGGTATATTGTTACTTATGGCTTTGGTATAATGTCAGCTAAGGTTTAGGTGTTTGATTCATTATTATTCGGTGAATTATGTTTAACCGCCGATGGCGGACAAATTCCATCCCATGGAGTCCGAATTGAGCAACCAATTACTTATATATATAAGTTTGAGTATATAAGTTTAATAATACAAATATTATCAACACTTTTTATGGTTTTATAGAAGGTACTAAGTGACCTATTACTAGGTGTTTGGTTACGTTAATTGAGCTACCAATGTTTTTTTTTCACAATAAAGTTGTGCTTATCATGTTGTTAAACTATTCACAATAGTGTATAATGTGAAACCTAATGATACTACAATATATTGCATTTATTTTTCAAAGTAATACCCAAAACCTTTAAACGTTTAAAATTATTGAACCCTTTACAAAATACCTATAAATTATACCTTAAGTAGCTCACAAATGTAAATAAATATCACTATAAAATAATTATAACTAAAATAAGTTTATGAAATACTAAACACATATATACAAGTATCACATCATCGACAATCTAACACCAGTAAAGCATCTACAATGTACCAAATGTAGCATCTTACAACTCAACATACACCGGCATTATAATAACTTCGAACCCTATTACACAATATCTACAAATTGTACTTGCAGATCTTCACGAATGCAAATAAAATCATAGTAAAAATAATTATAAGCGAAAAAAGTTTGTGATAGACCAACGACATGATACAAGTACCACACCATCGTCAATTTAATACCAATGAAGCACCCATAAGGTACCAAATGATATCTTTCATTTTCCAAATTTCTGTCGTAACTACAAATTACTATATAATCAGTTTCACAATATACAAATATACCATTGTATAAACACCGGTATTATGTTAACGGGGCCAATTCAATTGGTGATTCAAAAGGGGCTATGGTGTTTCAGTATAACCAAACACCACAAATCCTCTAATAAAACACCTACCATTTGTTCATGTACCTATGTATAAACACCGTCATGAACATAGCCAAACACCACAAATTCTGAAACGAAAAACCTAGCACCTGTTCATTATGTACCAGTGTATAAACCAGACACGGTGTTGGTAACAATACTATCTATAAATACATTGGTATTCTTTTGTAGCATACAAGATATATACACCAACATTAATATAACCAAACATCACCAATATCTCAGTGAAACACCTAACACCTGTTAAAATATGTACATTTGTATCTACTCACATAGTGTTGGTAACAATTTTATTCGTAAAGATATTAGTATTCTTTTCTATCACACAACATATAATACACTGACAACAATAACACTAAATACCACGAATCCTCTAAAGAAACACCCAACACATATTTAATATGTACCTATGTATAGACACCGTCACAAACATAGCCAAACACCATAAATTCCTTCACAAAACACATAACATTTGTTCTATATGTACACGTGTTTAAACTACACATGGTGTTGGTAACAATAATATCCCTAAAGACATTGGTATTTTTTCTAGCAAACAAGATACAATACACCGACATCAACATAACCATACACCACGATATCCTTAATGAAACATCTAACACTTGTTCAATATGTACCCTAGTATATAAAGTTTATACTGCAGTAAAATCCCTAAACATAAAACATATGTTCATGCTAAAACGTTTGACTACGTTATCATTAAATAATTTAAATTGTGTCGGAACATAACTAGTGCATAGTGCCAAGGCAGTGTGGACATTATAAAGTGCAGAACCGCTCAAAAAAGATTACCCTACACCACACCCAGAAAAACCACCATAGGAAAGTTAAACCGCCGAAGGTTTATTTTAGGGTTTGAAGTTAAGGGTTTAGGGTCTAACGAACCTAAACTCTAAACCACAAACCCTTAAATCCGCCGAGTCAGTGTCGACATTATAAAGTGTAATTTCACTAAAATAAGATTACCCTATACTACAAACCTTAAAAGCCACCCTAGGAAAGTTAAAACGTCGAAGGTTTATTTTAGGGTTTGAAGTTCAAGGATTATTGTCTAACGATCTAAACCCTAAACCACAAACCCTAAAAATGTGCCGAGTTAGTGTCGACATTATGTTCCTAAGGTATCGAGCTAGTGCAAACACCATAATTCCTTCACGAAACACCTAACACCTATTAAATGTCTACCTCTATATAAACTTGCACGATGTTGGTTAAAATTATATTCTTGAAGACATTGAAATTCTTTTCTAATTTCTAGCACACAAGATATAATACATCCACAACAATATAACCAAACACCATGAATCCCCTAATGAAACACCTAGCACCTGTTCCATTTGTGCTTATGTAGAAACACTGTTATGAACACAACCAAACACCACGAATACTTGAACGAAACACCTAGCACCTAATCAATATGTACCTGTGTATCAACCAGACATGGTGTTGTAAACAATACTATATGTAAAGACATCGGTACTCTTTTCTAGCAGACATGATATAATACACTAACACCAATAGAACTAAACACCATGAATCCCATAATGAAACACCTAGCACCTATTCAATATGCAGTTATGTAGAAATTACACATGAATAGGTAAATTTCAACAAAATATTTTTTCAACATTAGTTTTAAAAATTATTGTTATACAAAATATAGACAAAAAATTAAAAAAAAAGCTTCTTTAAAGTAAATTTGTAGTTTAAAAATCAGAATAAAGAAGTAACAAAAAAATTGCAACAACTAGAGAAAATGTAAAAATAAAATTCTTGGAATGTATAATTAATAAATATTAATTGTGTAACATACTCAAGATGAACTAAAAAATGTTGGATAAAAGAAAAAAAATAGTTAGATCCTAACAAACTTCTTTATTATTTGAATATACCATTCAATAAATAGAAATAATTTTAGTTGGAATATAGTACTCCATGGATTAGATTATGGTGTTTTATTCTTTATTATTGGGATTTTTTTATGTATGTTTAGGTCAAATGTAAAAAAAAAACACATGAGACAAGTAAATAAAACAGATTATCTTGTTTCCAATAGGTAAATTCTAGCAAAATAATTTTTTTCATATTTTGGTATTTAATAAATTATAATTTTACAATATATAGGAAAGATGTAAAGAGAGCAAACATATTTTTTAAGTAAATATATATTTTCAAAAAATGGGGAGAATTTAAAAAACCACAACAACTAAACTAAATTTAAAAAAGAATTTTTTAGCAATGAATATTTAATTAATAAATATTAATTGTAAAATCCATAGATTTAGTTCAATAATATTTGGTAGTTTAGGAAATTGTGGGAATAAAGTAATAAAATATAGGTAAATTTAAATAAATATACACATTATATAATTATAGTAATTATTAAGTAAAATTTAATAAGATAAAAAAATATATCATTATTGCGAGTTTCATTTTGAAATTAACACTAATTGGAAGTTACACACAAAAATAGACATAACTATCTCTTATTATTTAATAAAAAAATATATAAAAAATTGACCATCATCCAATAGGAGAAGGGCCAGAACCATTCAGGGACCTACGTTCACATAATCAAACACCACAGATTCATTAATGAAACGCCTAGGACATGTTCAATTTATACCCATGTACAAATACTGTCATGAACGTAACTAAACACGATAATTCTCATTATAAAACACCTACACCTGTACAATAAGTACTAGTGTATCAACTAGACTTGGTGTTCGTAACAATACTATCCGTAAGAAATTAGTATTATTTTCTAGGAGACATGATGTATTACACTTACATCAACTTAACCAAACACCACATATTCCATAATGAAACACGAGCTTTACAATGTACCATATATAATATCTTTCATCTTAAAAAATTCTTTCGTAACTATAAATTATTATATAACCAGTTTTATAATATACCAATGTATCAATGTACAAACACTAGTACTACTTTAACATAAGACCTTTCTATCACGGATTCAAACTTCAAACCACATTACGAAATACCTATAAACTGAACTTTAAATACCTTCACATATGTAAATAAAAACCACAATTAAAATATTTATAAGCGAAACAAGTTTATGTTGTACCAAAAAGCATATGTACAAGGACCATGCTATTTATAAGTGAAACACCTAACACAAGTTCAATATATACCATTGTATAAATACCATTATTTGGTTAAATTAAGACCTTCCTATAGTGAAACACGTACCCCTAAAATCAGCATAAGCCAAATAATTAATATACTTAAGTTGCATAAAGCACTGAAATTAGAAATCTCATGTTTTCTTATTTTGAATAAGTAAAAATTATTCAACAAAATAATTGAAAATGATGATAAATTAAGAAAATGTAGAAAAAAAGAAAAAAAAGAATATAATAAAATATCAAAAGTTACATTACTTGCATAATTATAATAATTAATTGTTAGAAAATGTACATGATTATAAAACTGTCTCACCACATATCAAAGTATGGTTGTAACATACTAACATTTAGTTAAATAAAGACATAATAAAATAAGTACATAGTGCTATAAAATCAGGTCCAGTGAATTTTGTAATTAATACTCCCTCCTATTCTAATTATAAGTCGTTCTAGACTTTTTCACCATTTTTAAGAAAGACTTTAAAAAGACTTGCATACCCTTACTTTTGATTAGAAGAATAAAAAAGTAAGTATCTTATGGTAAGATAAAAGTGAGTGCATATAATGAATAATTAAAAAAGTAGAAAGGGTAAAAGTAGAAGATGATACAAAAAGTCTACAACGAATTATAATTTGAATAATTCTAAAGGCTAAAACGACTTATATTTAGAATAGGAGGGAGTATGTATTTGTTACTTAATTTAACTAAAGCAATATTATTCAATAAAATATATAATCCCATGAATATTTAGTATGAGTAATATTTAAATAAAAAGTACAACATTTTTTTTACTAATTATAGTGGGTTGTTTAAGAATATGTGTAACAAAAGTAAGAAAAAAGATTAATAGTTATATTTTTAAAATACATCTTCACGGAAGTTAACACATAATTAGCGTGAATATATTTTACAAAATAATATAGGATGTTACCCCTAAATAACCACTACTTACCATAATTTACTTATTAAAAATTTCAAATAAATAACAAAGGAAGCTTTCCAATCCCATAAATATATCCTTACCTTTTTTTAAAAAAAAATGTCCTAGCGCAGATAATAAAAAATGAATAAGTCTGTTTGTTTCGGAATTTGAAGCATTTACCTTCGATTTTTCTAACCACTACTTAAGTCTGTTTACTTCAGCTTGGACCTCAATCCAAAAAAGCATAAACGGAGGGATAAAATTAGGCTTCATATATTCATTCCTTTAGATTCGTAGATGCTGCCATCATTACCCCCGACAAGAAAGCTGGTTCATACGAGTTGCATTACCTAGTAGAGAGCGAGTGGTTAAGGTATTGCTTTGGCATGCAGAAGAAGTATCCGGGTGCGAATTTATCTATATACCGTAAACACTGCACGAAGAAGCAAAACCCAGAAAAAACCTTCGCATGGAGTTACATGGTTGTAAGAATTAAAGAGGGGACCGGAGATTTTATTTACTGGCGAACCGCTTTGACTTCCCCACTCGCTAGTAAACTGATCAGTCGATCAATACATGGCACCGATTTCTAGTTCATCCTCTGCTTTCGGTGTTATCTTCTTCGTTGTGTCTACTCTACTCCAAAACGCTGCGTTCTGTGATGGCGGCGTCACAAGCCCCTTCGTCCGACCGATGGAGAAGACTGTCGATATGCCCATCGACAGCGATGTCTTCTCTGTTCCTGCAGGATATAACACCCCCCAACAGGTTTTCGTCTCTTACCGAGTTCCCCGTATTCTGTCTGCCAAATTCCTATACCGGATCACATTATTTTATCTTCTTTTTTGTCTTCCATTGATTTTGATCGTTCATTTGGATTTTTTCTCAGTTTAATTATTCTTTTGGAAATATTGCTATCCTGAAAGTGGAATATGTCTGGAACAGGTTCATTTGACACAAGGAGATCATGAAGGACGAGCAGTTATTGTTTCATGGGTGACAATGGAGGAGCCTGGTCCCACAATGGTATCGTATTGGAAGGAGAACAGTCAGGAGAAGAAACGGGCTCGAGGTACAACCACGAAGTACAAATACCATAACTACACATCTGGCTACATTCATCATTGCACCCTTGAGAACTTGGATGTGGGTTTGTCTGCTATTTTTCATTACTTATCTAAATAAGAAATCCATTTCTCATAATTCCCTATGTCAGGAAAAAAATTAATGGTCCTGACTAGACAAGATAAATGAGAGCATTTGCCTTACTCTGTTCTTCTCGACAATTGGCAGCATGATTCAAAATACTACTATGAAGTTGGAACTGGGAAAAGTTGTAGGTCTTTCTGGTTCAATACTCCTCCAAAACCTGGCCCTGATGTGCCTTACACCTTTGGGCTGATTGGTGAGTTCTTTTTAAAACTACATTATGAAGAGGGGTTGAAGTTTATACTTTCAGGAATTGCTGATTCTGTTACTCAATGATAATTCTTGAGATTGTTTGGGCAAATAATTTTCTTTTACACTTGCATATATATAGATATAGAGCACTAGCTAGCTTTCCATCTCCAACTATCAGAGGTGAAACATATGAATTGTCAATTAGGAATCCCCTATCAGTGGTATTGAAAGATGAATTTACAGCTTAGTGATGACAGTATTCAGTCAGTTGAATGTCTTGCTAGTTGGTGGGGCTGACCTGGTCCTCTTTTTATTTTACCCTTGTGCAAATATCAGACTAGCTTGATATATGTATCCATTTCTCATAACTAAACCTTTTCAGGTGAGTTGATCCATATATACTAATAATGCAGCGTAACTTGTATGCGCTCTGCTTTTCTTCCCGGTCTTCAGTTGCTTCTCTTCTCATTACTATCAATTCCTATTTAAACTTACAGTGCAGACTTGGGATGTTGATATACAGGGGATCTGGGCCAGAGTTTTGACTCAAACAAGACCCTTTCCCACTATGAACGGAACCCACATAAGGGGGGTGCTGTTTTATTCATGGGAGATCTCTGTTACGCTGATATCTACCCAAATCATGATAACACCAGGTGGGACACATGGGGGAGATTTGTTGAGAGAAGCACTGCTTATCAACCTTGGATTTGGACTATTGGAAATCATGAGATCGATTTCGCCCCAGAAATTGTTAGTACTTATCTTCAAAGTGGAGCGTTGCAGTTTTGTTCCTCTTCTAACTTCGCATTGCCAGTTGATCTTAGTTTGGTCCTTTTGTCTCAGGGAGAACTCGAACCATTCAAACCGTTTCAGCACAGGTATCCAACACCGTACAAAGCCTCAAAGAGCAGCTCTCCCTTTTGGTACTCAATCAAAAGAGGCCCAGCTTACATCATTGTATTAGCTTCCTACTCCGCATATGGTACTTTAGCAACACAATAATCACACTTGAAGTGTATTTTTTAGGCATGTATTTGAAGATGATTTGAGTTCTCATGGTTTTGGTTTTCAAACTATGTATCCAGGTAAATACACCCCTCAGTACCAATGGCTGGAGCAGGAGCTACCAAAGGTGAATAGAGAAGAGACTCCATGGTTGATTGTGCTGGTGCACTCACCTTGGTATAACAGCTACAACTACCATTACATGGAAGGGGAGACTATGAGGGTGGCTTTTGAGCCTTGGTTTGTTCAGTACAAAGTTGATGTGGTGTTTGCAGGTCACGTCCATGCCTATGAGAGATCAGTAAGCGGAATAACTACTTTGTTTGGTCCCTCCTGTTTTATTCTCTTGGCTGATGTGAGAAATGCTATTTTCTTGTCCAATATCTGAAATAAGCCATGGATCTTATCAGAAACGAGTCTCAAACATCGCGTACAACATCATCAGTGGAACGTGCAGGCCTGTAATTGATCAGTCTGCACCAGTTTACATAACCATTGGTGATGGAGGAAACCAGGAAGGGCTAGCAACTGAGTAATATGCAATTCTCACACCCTCAGTTATTGTTGCAGTATCGTTTCCCCTGCTGTCTCTGTTGTTTTTCTCTGACAATTTTCTTTCTTCTTCTGGTGCAGCATGACAGAGCCTCAACCGGAGTACTCAGCTTTTAGAGAGGCAAGCTATGGCCATGCCATATTTGATATCAAGAACAGAACACATGCTTTCTATGGTTGGCATAGGAATCAGGACGGGATCTCTGTGCAAGCTGACACAATGTGGTTCTTCAACAGATACTTCTATCCAGTTGACGAAATTGAGCCGGTTGATAATAAGACCAATAATAAGTGTATTCTAAATCGTTGTACAATATGACATCTGATGGAATGTATGTTTGGATCATGAAGATGGTGGTGGTGGTGGACTGGTGGTGGAGGAGATTAAACGTGCCACTCGTCATTTAGTGCTTCTTTGGCGCGGTTAACTTTTTAGTTTTCTGATTCTTGCACGCTACGGAGCTGAAACATGGGTTTGGTATAAAGTTGTTTGAGCGGAATTCGTGCTGTACACGTTTGCAGTATAAGGGAAGCCAGCGTGTGTTTTCTTTCATTATTGGGGTTGGGGTTTTGACTAAACGTGTTCTGGCTCCTTGGTCCTTTGTTCATGTCTTTGATAGATGAATGCAAGCCCAAATCCCTTTGATTGCCGGTATGATGGCTAAGTTCGTTTGTGATTAGGGATGTCAATGGATCAGGTTCAAAATGGGTGAAGCATCACTTGTATCCATCACCCAAATGTATCACTCGTCATCCATGCATTTATCACTCGATTACCTATCATTCATGTGTGGATCAGATGATAATGAGGAAATTTTATTTTGAATAAAGTTTTTCAGTTCATGAAGAACATAAAAACTTTTGTTAGAAAATTTTTCTCATTTACATCGAGAAAATAATTTGTGATGATAACACGAATCCGAAAAACTTATATGAAAACATTTATTTAATTATCATAGTATTCACTAACGTAAAGTATCAAACTTATTTATAAATATATTAATTCATTATTATTTAATGACATAATCTTTGTATGCGTAAAATCGTACCAAATATGTTTGATCATTTTGCAAGAACCTAATATATGAGATTTAGTAGAAGAAAAAAACTTATTTGAACATGACACATTAAAATAGAGTGTGCCGTTAAATGAATGATGGATTGGGTGATAAAAGGGCAATGGATGAAAATTGTTACCATGATTCAACCCGAATCCGTTACCCTATTATCATTCATTTATATCAGGTTTTCTTATGTTTATTTAAACCAGGTAAATCGGGTTATCGGACATCCATTTAAAACTGCCAACCTAACCTAACTTAGGGGATAGGAGTGGTTCATATACCCTTTATGTAAAAAAAAGTGTTTTATAGCGTTTTGCAGCTGTGTGATAAATGGTTATTGCATCAAATAAATTCTAGAATAAGATTGGATGAACTTATCTTTCAAAATTCCAAACCCTAAGATTGCTTCATTATAAGGGAGTGCTCGTTTAACTATCAAGCAAGAGGTTGCCATTAAAGAACATAATGAACAACAAACAAGATAAAGTAGAGAGAGCGGATGTATGAACATAAGTTTATTTTACTAGCCAATTTTCAGGGTGAGTATTTGGATAAATCGATTAACTGAAATCCAAATTGTAAAAAATAAATTGGGTTTCGACCGAATTATCCAAATTAAGACCACAACCGAATTAATCGTTATCCAAATTATCCAAAAATAAATTGAGTGAAAACCGAAATCCGAATTGAAATTCAAATTTTAGCTAGTTTGTATTTCAACACCAAAATTTAAGGTTTGTGTTTGACTCTTTGTCACTAATGACTATAATTAGAAATGAGAATATTCTCTTTTTTTTTAATTTGGATAATTCGGTTAACTGACTTAGACAAAGTCAAAACCAAAATCCAAACCAAATTATAATTTGATAATTCGGTTAACCAAAATTTTTAATTTGGTTAGAAATTTTGTTTAAAAATCTAAATTTTGTTGTTTAATTCAATTTTTAATAAATCCAAAATATCTAAACTGAATGCTCACCTATTAATATTGGGTTAAAACTAGAAAGAGATGACTATAGTCAATATACAAAATGGAATGGGAGAATATATAAGAGCAATTTAAAATAACTGATCCAAAACTAGTGGTGGAATAAAAAACACTACACCGAATGGATGGAGAAAACGCAGGACTCAATACTAAACACTAATATTTGTTTCGAAAATACTGACAACTAAAATTGGAGATGCTACAGGGGTAAAACTGAACATAATTGAAGAAAACTAGTCAAAGGTACTAATAATCTCACCGAAAGGGGTTTGAAGCAACGATTACGGTTAAGATTAGTATGTGACCTAAATCATTCCCCCTCCACTTCCTCTTCTCATTTTTCCTTTCAACCCTAACTTCTTTTGGGTTCTTTTTTTTTTGTTGTTTTCTTCAACTTTGTCTATTATTTTCTCATCAAAAAATTATTGCATGTTGTGTTTTTAACTGTTCTCACCTATGGCGGTTCTACATGACTGTGATTTTGTTTCAAGATGTGCATAATATTATGACAAAGAAGAAGTCTGCTTTGTCAGCTGTCTTTTTTTAGTTCTCTAGTTCTGATGGGTAGAATTGGCGATTTAGACACCTATGCCGAGAAGAAGATTACGGTACAGGTGGTTGTGGACCTAGGGGTGGCAATTCGGGTTGATAGGTCAGGTTGAAGCTCATCCATATCTAATCCGATTAAAATTGTATTAACTCATACCTGACCCAAAAATAATCAGGTTATAAATTTTCAACCCATACCCAACCTATATAAAATCATTGAACCCAAATCTGACATGTTTAACCCGTTTAATTGCAAATACTTTTGTTTTTCTGCAGAATGATCAGTTGTCCATAAAAGCGTGCACATGACGGTCATTTATTTTGAATCATTGTGTACCATTTTTCCAAATGTCAACATTCTGTTAAATGGGTCAATAATCTCACTCCATAGCTGATATTTGTGCGGATGAAATAATGTGAATGGTGGAGTTTGCACGACTACTGATTGACATAGTATTTAGGTTTTCAAACAAAGAGTGAATGGTGCATATAGATGACCTAGAGTATGTATTTGGATTTATTAAATAATTATTTATGCGGGCCTAAAGAAGTGATAGTATTTTTGTTTGCTATTATACTAATGGTTATAAAATTAATACATGTCAAAGTAAAATATATACATATTTATTTATTTATTTTTAATTAAATTAAGTAAACGGGTTGGATTGAATTCGGGTTAGGTACATTAACCCATACCCAACCCACATATTTAATAGGTAACCCATACCCAACCCAATAATTAAATGGGTCAATAATCTTAATCATTACCCGCTATTTACGGGTTGGGTTTGGGTCGAATTATCGGGTTGAATAAATATTGCCACCCCTAGTTACGGTTGAGTGGAAATTTGTCGAGGAAGCAAGTGAACTACTGTCAAGATGGAGGTGATTTGTGACGATGATACCGATATCGAGAGGGATCTAACCCTTCCTACTCTTGCTTCAGAAGCCTGTTGTTGATAAGATGGTGAGATGGTGAGCTAGAGTGGATTGGCTTGCATGAGCTGACTATTTGAAATCGAAGAAATTAGTGGGTAGGGATTGTGAGGGTTTCTTTAATCAGGATGCTTCTAGGTTTGAGAAGTTTCATAAACCTAGGGGGGAGACTGATATTTTAACTGATGATGTGTTGGAGATGGGGAATGATGAGATCTGGATTGGTTTTGATATTGCTGGTGGGTCAGGCACAGTTGCAGCGAGAATGACGGAGAGGGATGCGACAATGATTACCTAGGGGTGAGCATTAATGGTCTACACAATGTTTTCATTGCGGTTTGAGGGTTGTTCCCATTGTGGATAATCGTTAATCATAGGTTTCCGTTTTTTGAAAATATGTTTAATCTAGTACATGCTGGGAGCTGAGTGTGTTGTATGTGGGTGGGGGCGAAACTTCTTCAATTGTTTTTACCATAAAACGCCCATGGATGAGGAGCCTTGTAGAAAAAGTGTCAAAAAATGCCTCAAGCAGAGGCGTTTTACGCAAAAAAGGACAGGAAAATGTCTCATGGTGAGACGTCTTCTGCAACATTTAGAAAAAGCACCAAGTGATGCGTTTCCTGGCAGACTAGTTTGAAAAACCGACAGGACTACGTATTTTCTGCAAATCAATTTCGGCCGCCGGTTCCCCACGATTTCGCACCGGATAAGGGTAAGGGGTAAGGAATGTGTTACTGAAAAATGCCTTGATCCGGGGTATTTTTAGGCACTTAATTTCCATATAAAACCAGTCTCTTTTTGCCATTAAACCCAACTCCCTTAACTCTCTAAAAGTTACTCGATTTTCACTAATCTCATCCGAGTGGAGGTAGGTGAGCTAATTTTCAGCATAATTATATATATATATTAAGGGGGCATTTGTTTCAGGCGGGAAACGGAATGGAATCAGAAAAGGGAATGGAAAAGAATTCTCTTTGATTTTCCTTGTTGTTTGTTTGAGCTGGGGGAAATAAAATAAATAACCGATCAACGGCCGCCGGTCAATGGTCAACGACTGCCGGCTGCCGGTCATTAATTGCCGGTCAACATTTACCGATCACCGATCAATGGTCTTATATGTCCCCGGTCAAAATACTGGGGAAAGGGAATCTCATTCCCTAGTAGGGGGTGGGGAATTAAGATGGAGGGTTTTGGGGTAATCCAATGCCCTTTCCCTTTCATGAAAATAGAAAAAACTGGCAAATCAAACAGGAGGAAAGGGAATCATTCCGATTTCCTCTTGATTACCCAAAACAAACGCCTCCTAACAACTTCTAATAAGTAGGTGTTACCATAATTATATTAAAATGTGAATAATATTTGTTCTAGCTGTATTTGAAATACCTCGAACTTAAATATAGGGATTAAAATTAATCTAATACGTATTTAAGGGCCTAATGGTACCTAATTAATAATTGTAAGGAAAAATAAATCCAAAAGAAATAAAGAAACGCTTAAAAGGCGAAAAACGCTAAATAAGCGTTAAATAACCATAGGAGGTATGAGACCTCGGTTAGCGTATTATATGGATTCTAAAGGCTTAATAAGGCCTAAACAATATATGGGAACAACTCCCGAAGAAAACGGATCCAAATAATGAATTAAAACGCTAATAGAGCTTTAGAGCACGTTTTTCGAGAAAACCCGAAAACGTGACTTTAAGTGGTCAAATGGACCCGTAAAAATTATAAATCATTAAATAATAATTATTAAGCATTTATGGAAGCTTAATAACTAATAAAAATAATTAAACGAGGAAATTTCGGAAAAAGGGCCCGGTTAGTGAATAATACCGAAACCGGGTAAAGTAACGAGTGATAAGTGAGAAATACATAGACATTTAAGGGTTTAATTTACCCTATACTTACTCACTTTCAGGATAATATTTCTCACTTATCGTATGTTTTTCCTAAGATTTATGTCTTGATATGGACTGATATATTTTATGTATCAAATACAGAAAAAAGTGTTGGAATCAAATAGTTTATTTCACAAGCTTTCCAACGCAACAAACGGCGAGTAAAACGGACTTATAACGAAGAATCTGGAGCCGGTTGAAAATCGCGTGAAAATAGACTCATTGTGTCCGCGTGAGCCTGGGCGGACAGGAGGGTGGACATCAGATATGTCCGCGTGAGCCTGGGCGGACAGAGGCGAGGACACGGGAGTTGTGTCCGCGTGAGTCTGGGCGGACAGAGGCGAGGACAGCAGAGAGGTGTCCGCGTGAGTCTGGGCGGACGTTGGCGAGGACAGCAGAGGTGTCCGCGTGAGTCTGGGCGGACAGAGGCGAGGACACAACAGAGGTGTCCGCATGGATTTAGGCGGACAGACACGCGGACGTGTCTAAAAATGCAACCAGATCCGGATATTTAACGCGACAGAATTTGCTGTTTATCTTCTTCGTCGCGCGGCGCCTGCAACTTATCCATCTACCCGAGCAGCAATATCAGGCGCCTACCGACAGTTATCTCACGCGTTCAGCCGCCCCAATCCTCTCCTTAAAATCCTCACGCGGTGTTCCCTTGTTCCCTCTGTCTTCTTCCTTCTCCTTCTCCTATAAAAACCTACGAGCCCTCTACTTAAACAATAATTCAATCTCTTCCACAATCCATCGCTCACACCTACCATCCATTCCATCTTCTTATCCCCCACTTCTCCATTTTATTTTCTTTCTTCATCAGCCTTATGCTGTTAGTTTCCAGAGAACCAACGAAGGAATCGATTGTCTGTTCGTTCTTCTTCGTTGGTTCCAACTATTTTATTTCTTATGTTTTACTGTATAATTATGTGTGATTAATAAATCTAGCTTCCCGGGTTAGGAAGCGAGCTTATTTTATATAATTGTGTTATATAAGCTTTCCAGTATAATTTATCTAAGCAGTATTTTGATTCCTCTCCTTAATGCGCCTTAATTCTCTTGTACAATTGTAACACCCCAACTACAAATAACACACTTAACAACTCTTTGCAGCGGAAATCACAACTCACATCATAACTCAACTCTTTGGTGTTACACGCCGTAAGCCACTCACGTGGCTAACAAGGCTAACATACATACATCGTACCGGTCTGATGGACTAAACTCCCGAGCAACTACACATTAATCCCGTTCCATGTCCAACATTCATTATACACTTACATTACAAGTGTACCGAGTAATTACCAACTAGCGCCGATACAATTTCGGTCTTACTACACCTATAATATATCCACAATTCTCATGACTACCACATACAAACAACTACCCCGTCCTACTCTCGAACGGCTTCCAGTTCCTTGTACCTGAAAAGTATGGGAGCCCCCAAAAGGGGTCAGCACCTTTGCTGGTATGGTAATCCCGCAGCCCACATGCTACCGGGCCACGCACAACTATTTGTCGTCTTAGCATGCGGTTGATTTATTTCAAACATGCACAAGCTCACACACATATCATGCTTATAAGCAAACATCCATTAATAGAATACAGACACAAGGTTAGCACACTCAACATAACAACACACTTCACTTTATAACATTCACCACTTAATTTCACTCTTCTTCGAGTACATGAACTTCACTTAGGGAGTGTCGGGGTGATATAAGCCCGAGCACAACATACATACATTTTCTTTACTTGAGTGGCGGCCTCATATAGGACCGATCACAACATACGTAATTTCCCCCTAGCTCCAATAGTGATGAGGTAGGTAAGCCTTGGTTAAGCTTGTGGGTGGTCGTAATTCAAGGAGGAAAAACAACCGTAACATAACAAAGAGGGAGTCGAAGCGAACTTAGGCCTCGACACCCTACCAACATTATACATAATTTCCCTCCTAGCCCGATGTGGAGGTCGGGTAGGTAAGCTTTGGCTAAGCTAGTGGGAGGTCGAAATCCAACGAAGGAAAACAACCCTAACATAACAGGATGGGAGTTACTCCATATATATATATTAACTCCCAAACAACACGCGCGACCGGAACAGACCGGATTCCTCTCCATACATAACATATACTTATTAGTTAGAGGTTCCCTTATGGAACTTATCACATACATACATCACATAGTGTTACTAACTCGGTTAGACACATAAGGGGAGTAATATCCCTTTTTAACAAACATGGATACCTGTATCCGATAACAACAACAACATACCAAACAAACCACATACATCACACATAATCACAACATATACTGACGCACGGATAGCCGTAGTTAGAATGTTCCCATGGGTTGGGACGTTTATTCCGAATACCGATCTCTTATGTGAACCTAAAGTCGGTTAACTATTATTTAACACATAACTAAGGTTAAGCGGTATCGGAATTAATTACGCCACAATAAGGAATTACTGTAAACTCATTTCATGCCTTATCTTGTAAGGTGGCAAACACACAGAAAAACACATTGGCATACAAGCCGGTGTAATCCGGGAGGACACAGGTTGCAAGAAAACCATACCTGTCACCGTGGGGAATTACTTTACCGGGTGTTCTCACGTTCCTGGGTTCACACTTGTTCCTCATGTCTTACTCTTGAACCACTATTTACATGTCAAATGGTTCAATTAATATTAAGGCACTACGGTATGCACATAATTGCTACTCCCGTATTTACCCCGTTATCCCGTTAGTTCGGTTTAACTTAGTGTACTTAATTCCTTAACTTACTTACTCACTTCAAACACTTGTTTATACTTCTTAGGACCTTTATAAGTCACCAAACAACTCCTAAACAACATCTAGAACCATTACCATTCACTTCCCCACCATAACAACCCTTAAAAACACATTCTGGTAAGTTTTTAGCATGGTCCGGGTTTGTGTCCGGGGTTACAAACCCGGACCAACCACGGATTGCAGTTTCTGGACAATTTTTCATGTGGTCCGGGTTTGTGTCCTGGTTTCAAACCTGGACCAACCCCTGGGATGGCTTTCTGGTGCGTTTTTGATGTGGTCCGGGTTTGTGTACTTGTTTACAACCCGGACCATGTCTGTAGGTGTTTAAATTGACAGTTTTTGACCTCTTTTCCACCCCTAACTCACCTCCAATCATTTCCTAAACTCTCCACATGTTTCCTACATGTTTAAACATCTTAAAACATGCTCTAAACCTCTTCAAGACATAGGTTTAATCCCTACTCAAATTCTTGCTCAAATTCATGAATTTCCCTTTCTCTGTTACACTTATGCACACTGGTGCTACAGATTTTCACTCCTTGGTGTGTTGCATTGTGTTCCCACTCCAGTTGACCATTTCAAATCCTCCTAGATAATGCACCTCTTAAACACACCTAGCTTCTTCCTTTGGTAAAACACTCAAGGCCATACTTTCCTAAACAAATTTTGACAGCACTTGGCTACTTTCAAAGCATTTCCCAAAACTCACCTCTTCACATTTTTCATCCTAAAACTAACCAAACCCACAAGGGTTCTACCAGCACATAACAAAACCCTCAAATTCAACAACAACAACAACACAATCACCAAAAATCTCCATAATCTCAATAACCACATCATCAATCACAAACTCACAACATTTGGCTCTTAAGGCCCTCAACTCAACATTAATTCACAAACCTCTCCAAACCAAGTAAACACATTTTCAACATATATTTCAATCCATCATTTTGGGTTCATTAATTTGTTTACCCATCCCAAACACTTAAACAATTTTAAACAAGGTTTAAGGTAGTTTTTCTTACCTTAATTTCACAAGTCTCTTTAACTCTCCTCTTGCTCCTCATCTTCTCCGAAAATCGGTTAGGAGGGTATGGAGTTTCCAAACTCCATCCCAACATACAAGAACACATAAACATGCCCAATTAATTATCTAAACCCTTGGAGTATCTTAATTCAATTAAAGGCTAGAACACAAAAGTTAGGGTTTACCTCTTTGAGATTTTTGAATGGTTTTCAACTCTTGGATCTTAAGAGGGACTCCCACCACCATTTAAAGCTTGGAGAATATCTCAACAAGGAAGAAAAGCTAGTCATTACAAGAGCCAAAATCGGCCAAGGTGGGAAAATGGAGAAAACATGACTTGTTCATGGATATTTTTACCTTGATAGAAAGAGGAAGCTTCAAGCTTCAAAATGGTGTGCTTTTCTCTTCCAATGGCCAACACCCACAAAAATGAAACTCATCCTTTTCGAATTTTGAAAAGAGAGAGTGATAGAGGGTGATGAGAGGATCACAAATATGTGATTATTTTTGAGTTTGGAGCTTGGGTGTAGCTTGGGCATGAGAGGAAAGTTGGAGAAGCCATGGAAGGGGAGAGGAAGAAATCGCTGGCCTGAAGAAGAAAGAGAGAACGTAGGGAAGAAAGGAGAAAGGAAAGAGAAAAGGAAAGAGAGAAATGAGAGGAGAGAGAGGGTGGGGGCATATGTTTACTTTTTCACTTTTTCACTTTTTGACTTATTTAACTTGTTAACTAGTCATGTGTGAGGGGCTATCTATTTTAATAAAACCGGCCCACTAATATATACACGCTGGAGCGTTTTTCGTCTTTTACAGAAAACGCTCGTTAATTTACCCGGTTTAGCACTATTCACTAACCGGGCCCGTTTTCCGGAATTTTCTTGTTTATTTAATTTTAATGGTTATTATACTCCCATTAATGTTTATTTATAGTTATATGATAAACTATAATTTTTACGGGGTCATTTGACTGTTTAAAGTCACGTTTTCGGGTTTTCTCGAAAAACGCGCTTTAGACTCCGTTAGCGCTTTAACGCATTATTTGGATCCGTTTTCTTCCGGAATTTTTCCCACATGTTCTTAGTATGTAATTAGGGTATAAAAATATATTTATAACCCTAGTGAAGGTTATATGCCTCCTAAAATAATTAAATATGTGTTTTCACGTTTTATGTCTTTTACGCATTTTTTTTTTGGTTTTTTATTTCTTCACCAATGATCTTAAGGACTTAATTAGCCTTAGAAAATTATAATTACACAATTAATTAACACATTAAGGTTTGGGGTATTTCAATCTACCCCCCTTAAAAGAACTTCGTCCTCGAAGTTCACACTTCCCACACATCATTGGTTAGAATACGGGGATTACTTGCAACATACAACTTCCATAACAACATACTTTACATCACTACCTCGGACTTAACGGTCCGGGTAACACATCCATACATACCTAACATGACATAACATACTTATACAGTATCCTCGGACTTAATGGTCCGGGTACCTTAACAATATTTGCACATACATAACAACCCTTTGACTCTTGGTCTGGGTAACATAACAACATTTAGACTCGTGGTCTTGATAACACAACATCCTTTAGACACATAGGTCTTGACAACATAACACTTTCGGAACTTAACCACATTAGGACTCAAGGTCAAATAATATTTATTACATATACCACACAACATGTCTTAGCATGCATATCAACCAGAAATTCCTTTTCCATCTCTTCATGGGTTCGAGACCCATGTTGAGTACATATACACTGTGATCCCGCAGAACCGGTCGCGATGGACACTCTGGTCCCCGTTCCTTTGGGAGATCAAAACGATTGCATACATCTTTAAAATATACTTCTCATGTCACCGGTCCTAAGACAAAGGCTCATACGTCCTCAGCTCGTGAGCAAGTAGTAGGAAAATACCCTCTATGAGGTTAAGTATAATGAAATCCTTTATTGGAAGGATACAAGTTGAAAGTCCTCTACGAGGTCACATAAAGGTAGTCCTTCCTTTGAAAATACCACCTAAGAATCTTAAAAATATTAATTGAAGTCTAGAAAATACCAACACTACTACAAAAAAGGCCTAGGACAACTGTTAAAAAAGCTTTTAACAACTGTTAATAACAGTTGTATCAGAACCAGTTGTCTTAGGGGTTCACATTTTTCGACAACTGTTATTGAACAGTTGTCTAATGCGATAAAACAACTACTGTTAAAACCAGTTGTTATTAATCATTCTTAAAACCATTTTGTATACCCTTTAACAACAGTTTATAACAGTTGTAGCTTGTCATTTTTTTAAAAAAAAATACTCTTCAACAACTACTGTATACGGTTGTCTTTGGTCACGTTTCACGCTAAATATCACTTGCTTTCACCTTTCACATCTTTGTGGACAGTCGTCTTTGATGATCATTACTAAAATTAAGTTTTGGATACATTATTATACAATTTATA
Source organism: Limonium bicolor (assembly GCA_023374045.1). NCBI lineage: Eukaryota > Viridiplantae > Streptophyta > Magnoliopsida > Caryophyllales > Plumbaginaceae > Limonium > Limonium bicolor. The sequence goes on from CM041778.1 coordinate 103,906,955, forward strand.
CCCGACAAATACTTGAATAATGCAACTCAACAAACCCATTCTCCAACAAGTTTCTCAATATTGACACCATAACATTTAGATACACAATGAGGTTATACAATATAATCCAACCTAGAACGTACAGAATTTCTAAAATCGGTATATTTACACTATATAAAGAGTAACAAGATCAAAAAATATGACCTAAAAAACAAACAATTTTCAAGAGTAAGCTCTTATCCTTCATCATCTGCCTTTCCCTTTTCTTCTTGGAGATTAACGAGAAGCAAACAATCACTGCAGCTGTATAGCAATTAATCATATTAGATTCTTTATCAAGCAGTTTTAGACAATTTAAAAGTTTATTTCATTCATTTCTTACATATTAACCAATGAACTGATGTTCATTTCAGTTTCGGTAGCTGTGAAGTCTCAAACCATTCTACAAATCTGCATTCTTAGGACAAGAAATATAGGAGGAATTTAATTAGAAGCATAAATAAGATAGAAAACAAGAAACATTGAATAGCGAAAGGGGAAGTGTAAGTCTAGTTTGACCCCAACCATGAGATATATTATATGAATACGTATCTAACTCCAGCCAAGAGATATATATGCATATGCATCTATGAAAGGGTAATGAAAAATTGGAAAATAATGAGAGGTCTACCGTATAGGGATACCAAAGAAATGTTAAAATACCATTTTATGTCCAGTTGAAGAAACAATAGCAATCTTTCTAACTAGCATCAGCTATAAATATTGCAGTAACAGAATCTTGATTTGCATAAAACATGCCCACAAGATCCCACGAGATCTGTGATATAGCTGACTCAAGAACTCACTTGTTAGTTTCTGACTACACCCACATAGGCAGTATTAACACACTAGGACAAACCATTGCACTGCTAGTAACCTCATTCTGGGCATCAAAGTTGGGCAAAATCTATGAACGCAAGTTCGCACAAAAAATAAATCACTTTTGAATATAAGTATATGGCTTCATGTATGATAAACAAATATCTATATTGCAGTCACAACAACATTTATTGAGGTTCAAAGAATGCAAACTTACGGTTCAAGACAATGCCGGAAGCATTTGTTCCATATACCAATCATCAAAAAATGATTGAAGTTGGGTGTTGACTGACGAGTAGATCTATTCCTTGCATGTCAAGAAAGTAGTAATGAGTACTTATTCAACCATGATGGTACCCGTGTTAGACTTGTACATTTGACAGATATATCTGGAAAAATAGATTTGCCCAGAAAGTTCCATGAAGTATTTAAGGTATGCAGTCCGGATAAAGTCAAGGAACCAAGAGAAAATGACTAAAAGATTAATAATCCATTAGTTTCCAAAGACACGACAAGTTCAACTTTATAAGAGCAAGGATGCACAACAACTTATCTGCTTCAAATTTATTCAGTAATCCGTCCTTACATGATTTAATTTTCCAGTAGATAATAGTGAGAAGCTCAAGGTATGGCAAGGCAATAAATGCCGAGCCCATTATTTGTCGAGCTCATTATTACCAACAACAATATTCCTTTTGACATGAGCGAATACAAATACCACAAAATTCAACAAAAAATGAAAAAAAAAATAGGGACACAAACTTTCAGCAAGCTTCAACCATACTGGCGAAGTACTACTCACAGTAAACACAAATGACAACACCCCCAATTAAATTCAAACACAGATAAGACAAGCATAAACCAAAGATATCAGAACCATTGACTAACCTCTAACCTCATAATCTCATTCACTATCTACTTTGTTGCCTCAGTTTAATAACTATAATCATCCATAGACAATAATATCTCACTTCATTGTCAAAGAGAGAAAATAGATGACACATACACTTCAGCCAAGCCCACCTTACGGGTAAGCTGTAAAGAGTTTACAATTTGCAACAAAACACACTCCAATCCACCACCATTACTAGGCCTCACACCTTCATGGATAGCCAACAATATTAAACCCAATTCTAGGTTTTCAGAAAAAAAATGGTAAGGCTGCTCGTGAAGGAAGCATGACCTACGCATAATACCAAATTGAAACAATTGTTTCTTTTTCAGGAAGAAAGAGCGGCAAACATTAGTGTAAAGTAAGGAAATAGGAATAGCCATGAGAACTTCAAATTTGGTTTCATTACTAGAGATCAACTAACCTCAAATCAGATGTATGTCCTTGACTCCAACCAGCAAGGAGATGTTAGCAAATCTCATCATTATGTTCGAAATTGAAGAATGAGATGGAGTCTTTACTGCGCACTGACAATAGATTTGCAAGGCGTTCCAACAAAGAGTGAGATTTTTCTTTCTGAAAGCACAAAACAACGCAATTTAGGGTTAAGAATTTTTTTTACAGCAATCGAAATCAGGTCCCCAAAACTCCTCTGAGCTAGAAATTAAAAATGATTCCTGCAGTGTGTTTGTAGTAGAGGAACGAGATGGAGTCGCAAGTTTCCAATTGTAAGTAGATTGAAGCGAATTTTTCGGAAGCGGGCATAAGTAAGAGAACACAAGGATTACAAGTTAGGGTTAGGATATAGAGAAGATGAAAGAATTGAAGTTTACCTATTGCAGTCGGAAGAAGAACATGGACAATCTAGTCGCAAGGAGTAGTAGATTTGGAAACAACATCAGATTTGGAAGGAGCTGCAAGCAGTTTCTGAGAGCGACGTCAACGGAGCAGAAGCTTCGTGTTCGGTTCGACAAAACAATCGGGGGAAATTAGATTATAATGGAGATTATGTATCTCACAATTAAAATAGATATTATTGTACTACTAAAAAATGCTTCTACGAAGATTTGAACAGACGACCTATTGGTATGGTGAGCGCTCTCCGCCTTTTTTCAGTGAACAGAGGAGGTTATAACAACTAAAATGTTATAACAGTTGTCTAATATAGTCTATTTTCCACCTTATTCACACACTTGTCCCAATTACAACTGCTTCAAATAATAGTTGTCATTTACTAGTAGTTAAAACTAAAATTTGTAGTAGTGCAATTGCAAATTTGAGACCCAATTTAAAATTCTTTTGAAAAATTCAATACAACTCCAAGTCCAATTATTGTTAACTGCATCTTATTCTTGATGTGATTATTTGTGACCACTTATAGGGAGTTTCAAGAATCATCCAACCCTAATGTGATCAGCATCAGAGTTGAACTATCTTTCCACCCCAATTTGTGTTCGGCTTCCCTTGATCTCATGATAATCAAGTTTCACCTCCCACTTCATTTTCAAGCAACAACTAATTCAAGCATGTACCATTTTCTATCTTCTAATCCATCTAGTCGTAATCATTACATCTCCAAGGGTGGAGCTATGTCCATCAATCAACTTCCCGATTTATTTTAAATCAAGTTACCTAGGGAATTTAATTCTCACTAGGTTCTACGTTGGTGTCGTACCTCTTCATAAATCACAATACTGTATATATACATATATCCATATATATATATTTTTATCAAAATATAATACACAATATTACATTTGGTATCTTATGAACATACATAGTCGGGGTTTAGTTCCCCGGGAGTTTTCTACTCCCTTATACATATGCTTTCACACATCTCTTAACAAAATAACACACTTATCACAATGGTATTCGCATCTTCAGTGCGTAATTACCATAATTACACCATGAATGAATGTGTATGTTTATGTAGCACACACACCAATCATCAAAACAAATCATTTTGTGCTATGCACACCATAGTTCACGTACACTTGTACGGTAAAACACACTAAACGGTTTGCGCTCTACCCCCCTTAAAAGGGATTACGCCCATGTAATCAATCACTTAATCATTGGTTTTGAACATTCTACCGTCGTGAAGTGTTTTAACACCACGCGGTTTATTACACAATGTGTTTTGATTAGAGGATCTTAACCATATTGACGGTTTAGTCCCTAACCAAGAATTCTCACTAGAGTTTACTTTGACTCCTAACTGGTTTCGATTCTGGCCTGTGAGGCTTTTAGGCATCATTAGTTTGCCATTCACTCATGTTCACTATTCACATTCATCGTTTGACTCACTGGTTCACCAGTTTCTGCTGCACAACTCTTGATAATTTAGAGCTTAGTTTGCTCCATACATTATCCTTACTGTATTATACATCCCCGATTATCACCTTTATCTTGGTAATAACGGTTTCTCAACCGACGCGTGGTAGTTCTTACCGTGAGCGAATTCGGTGAGTTACAAACTTTCTATTCATCTCCATGATAATCTATTGTATTCTACAATGATTTACTTGGTTTCTTCCGGCTTATTGTCGGTTGAATTTGAGCTACTACCTAATGAGTAGTACTCTTTCGGTTATTTCCAACACTTGAGGTATATTCCATACTGATATTTAATAATCGTGTTACTGTAGTCACTTATGTCAACCAAGTACCCTTTGATTGGTACGACCGTGCTTCTCTTATGCATCGGTTTTATCACACCATGAGTCTTGTTCCTTTGTCACATTTAAAATTTCTCAACTTCCTAGCTATCTCACTCGATCATTACTGCACAAGGGCAATACCAAAACACTCAGTCATACAGAGTGCAGAGGCGTAAACTCTTGACAGTAAATCTCTTATGCGATTGCAATAGGAATTCGCACTGTTTTCCTTATCACATAGTCTCAACTACTGGCTTATTGCCCAGTCTGTTTATCATTACTTACTTGTATGTCCATTGAGTTTCACTCATAACTGGTCTTATTTGCCACATTATTATTTAACAATACTTATGCAACGGTCGCTTGCTGCGCACCGTGCGGTTACTTATTGTATAACATTAACTTACACGGCATCCGCTATTATATTAGCTTCTGCCATTGCACTGTGTTTCGCCACTTAGTTGGCCGACTGCTGAACACGCTATTGTTTTTAAGTCTTTATGCTATTTGAGCGCTGTTCATTACGCATTTAGCATCACACACCTATGGTGGTTGCTATTAGACTTATTACTCTTGCGGTCTCCACAACTGGTACAAACACCTCTTTTCGATTTATTCCTACTCACGTCATTCTTGGGTAATAACAACATGGTCAACTCCTAACACATTTCCTGAACCTAGTTCGCATAACTACCGCTGTTGCGGTCTCACATATCACGAGGTATCCCCACTCTTAAAGCAGTGGTTCGTTATCCGCTTTACTTACTTATATATAACATAAACTTTCGTAATCAATAAATTTCCTTAACACATTTTACTTGTGGCTTATAAGCCCTATGGCCTCGAGCTCTGCTCATTGTAGGTTCACAACATTTACTTCCCGTACATAATACACGGTTTATAGGTTGTATTGGGCTCCATGATTTATTCCTTCATGGGATGCCCCTTCAAGGATGTCAGATTTCTCTTGACGTCTTATGCTCAAAAAGGGTGTTAGTCTCAACCCTTGCATTTCTGCCACGTTATTCGTTCAACCAGGGACCCAAAACCCTTTTAAGGATAGTTCCTGGTGTACTAGGTGTCATGCCATTATATCCGGCTCGCACTTATGAGTACGTTTCATTAGCTACATCGCCCTGCGTTCTGGCTGGGTTAAATTCATTTCCAGTGAGATTGATATTCCCTTAGTTCAAGTGATCACTTCGGGAGTCTCATCCCGATCATTGCACATTAACGTTCATAGTAGGCATCTGCCTCGCCATATTTAGGCTGGGTACTTACTTCAGCTATATGTTCGTCCTTCAGGTTCCTTATGACATATTCCACGTCCTTACTTACTAATCAGTGCACTTCGCACTTGTTCACCCTTAAACATTTCCTTAAAATACACTTACTAATTCCTTTAGTCTTCCTTAACTTAACTGGGTTCCTTTATTTCAACTATTCGATGTAATCCATTGCTCTTGCTTGACTTTTACTTCGGACCGTAGTATGGAGTCGATTACTTCCCGTGTTCTAGACTCCACTCGTATACATACGTGGGGTATCCTACTGATACATTGCTACTTACCTGGCTAACCCATAAGTAGGTCTGTCAGGCCCACAAGCTCCTATCGGAGTGCGGTCGTCCCATATTACAGTTGGTAACTCGTAGTGTCCGTCGCAGCCTGGTGAAGTATTCTGTTGTCAACTCTCTTATATTATCCTGTGATAATATGCATTCCCATGCTTCCCGAACTTAATCAAGGGAAGTGTATCCACTGTTGTATTATTATGAACTCACTCCATTCCTCGGGTTTTACCCTTGGGTTTACCGGTTTCCATCCGGTTGTTTAAAAGTAACTGGGTAAAACTTACCTACCATGTGGCACTGAGGCCCGTAGGTCTTCTGGTTTGGTTTTAAGAAAAGAAGAATTGAAATAAAATGGGTTTGAAAGAAAATCTGGTTTTGAAAAGAGTTGAAAGAAAATGATTTTAGGTTTAAAGAAAAATTTTCGTGGTTTTACAACGTTTCTTGCCTTATCCAAGTCTAGCTTCCTGCTGACTGGTGTGTTTCCAAGCACTGAGGTCAGGCTAATAAGCCCTTCCACGGTTATGATAACCCCACTTAACTTCATGGTACTTTACTAAGTACCGATAATTGTTTAAAATTTCCCGTACAGCCTTGTCATAGCAGCACTTGCCATGGCAAGTGCGCCATGCTAACTGGTTACTGGTTCATTACACATCGGTTGCGGTACTGCTTTCACCCGCTCTAACATCAGTGGCCTTGCTGGCCCTTGCTTGATCTTACAGTCTTAACAGTAAATCTTCTGGGTACTTCTCACTGTCTTCACATGATAACCATTAACTAGGGTGTTCCCATTCTGAGAGACCCCTTTTACTTGGTATTGTATCCTCCTCGTACTACGTTGTAGTTCTTTGATCGGTTGCTATACCGTCGGTGTATTAGTCAACTTGTAGTCCCGTAGACATTCGTCTCGGGTTTCATTACCTCGCTCCCTGCCTGTTGCACGCTTGGTGCGTTGCAAGCTGATTGTCCTCGACTGCTCCGCATGTCGACCCGGGTGCTGGAAATTCCATTCTCTTGTGCATAAGATTCTTCACTTTTCGCTAACAAGAGCAGTTAATATTGTTAAAATGGAGACCGTCTTCGGGATTCACACCTTTCGGGATCTACCGTGTGACAGTTCTCCGTACTTATAAGGATACATAGTAACAGCCAGATCGGGTATTCCCGAGTAAGAGAGGACTTTCATCTCTCTGGCGTTCTTTTTCCAAGTTATAAAATAGGGTTTGTGGAGGGGGGGATGGATATCGTAGGTATCCAGTACACACTGGTATTTCCTAACTAGCGTACTTCTCACGCTGTCACTCAACCTTAACCCAAAGTACTAAACTCTTAACTCGGTACTTCCTAAGCTCGGTATTTCAGTCATCAGAGCGATACTTCACTCTGATACCACTTTTTGTAACACCCAACTACAAATAACACATTAACAACTCTTTGCAGCGGAATCACAACTCACATCATAACTAACTCTTGGTGTTACACGCCGTAAGCCACCCACGTGGCTAACAAGGCTAACATACATACATCGTACCGGTCTGATGGACTAACTCTCCGAGCAACTACACATTAATCCAGTTCCATGTCCAACATTCATTATACACTTACATTACAAGTGTACCGAGTAATTACCAACTAGCGCCGATACAATTTCGGTCTTACTACACCTATTATATCCACAATTCTCATGACTACCACATACAACAACTACCCCGTCATACTCTCAAACGGCTTCCAGTTCCTTGTACCTGAAAAGTATGGGAGCCCCAAAGGGGGGGGTCAGCACCTTTGCTGGTATGGTAATCCCGCAAGCCCACATGCTACCGGGCCACGCACAACTATTTGTCGTCTTAGCATGCGGTTGATTTATTTCAAACATGCACAAGCTCACACATATCATGCTAATAAGCAAACATCCATTAATAGAATACAGACACAAGGTTAGCACACTCAACATAACAACACACTTCACTTTATAACATTCACCACTTAATTTCACTCTTCTTCGAGTACATGAACTTCACTTAGGGAGTGTCGGGGTGATATAAGCCCGAGCACAACATACATACATTTTCTTTACTTGAGTGGCGGCCTCATATAGGACCGATCACAACATACGTAATTTCCCCCTAGCTCCAATAGTGATGAGGTAGGTAAGCCTTGGTTAAGCTTGTGGGTGGTCGTAATTCAAGGAGGAAAAACAACCGTAACATAACAAAGAGGGAGTCGAAGCGAACTTAGGCCTCAACACCCTACCAACATTATACATAATTTCCCTCCTAGCCCGATGTGGAGGTCGGGTAGGTAAGTTGGCTAAGCTAGTGGGAGGTCGAAATCCAACGAAGGAAAACAACCCTAACATAACAGGATGGGAGTTACTCCATATATATATTAACTCCCAAACAACACCGCGACCGGAACAGACCGGATTCCTCTCCATACATAACATATACTTATTAGTTAGAGGTTCCCTTATGGAACTTATCACATACATACATCACATAGTGTTACTAACTCGGTTAGACACATAAGGGGAGTAATATCCCTTTTTAACAAACATGGATACCTGTATCCGATAACAACAACAACATACCAAACAAACCACATACATCACACATAATCACAACATATACTGACGCACGTATAGCCGTAGTTAGAACGTTCCCATGGGTTGGGACGTTTATTCCGAATACCGATCTCTTATGTGAACCTAAAGTCGGTTAACTATTATTTAACACATAACTAAGGTTAAGCGGTATCGGAATTAATTACGCCACAATAAGGAATTACTGTAAACTCATTTCATGCCTTATCTTGCAAGGTGGCAAACACACAGAAAAACACATTGGCATACAAGCCGGTGTAATCCGGTAGGACACAGGTTGCAAGAAAACCATACCTGTCACCGTGGGGAATTACTTTACCGGGTGTTCTCACGTTCCTGGGTTCACACTTGTTCCTCATGTCTTACTCTTGAACCACTATTTACATGTCAAATGGTTCAATTAATATTAAGGCACTACGGTATGCACATAATTGCTACTCCCGTATTTACCCCGTTATCCCGTTAGTTCGGTTTAACTTAGTGTACTTAATTCCTTAACTTACTTACTCACTTCAAACACTTGTTTATACTTCTTAGGACCTTTATAAGTCACCAAACAACTCCTAAACAACATCTAGAACCATTACCATTCACTTCCCCACCATAACAACCCTTAAAAACACATTCTGGTAAGTTTTTAGCATGGTCCGGGTTTGTGTCCGGGGTTACAAACCCGGACCAACCACGGATTGCAGTTTCTGGACAATTTTTCATGTGGTCCGGGTTTGTGTCCTGGTTTCAAACCCGGACCAACCCCTGGGATGGCTTTCTGGTGCGTTTTTGATGTGGTCCGGGTTTGTGTACTTGTTTACAACCCGGACCATGTCTGTAGGTGTTTAAATTGACAGTTTTTGACCTCTTTTCCACCCCTAACTCACCTCCAATCATTTCCTAAACTCTCCACATGTTTCCTACATGTTTAAACATCTTAAAACATGCTCTAAACCTCTTCAAGACATAGGTTTAATCCCTACTCAAATTCTTGCTCAAATTCATGAATTTCCCTTTCTCTGTTACACTTATGCACACTGGTGCTACAGATTTTCACTCCTTGGTGTGTTGCATTGTGTTCCCACTCCAGTTGACCATTTCAAATCCTCCTAGATAATGCACCTCTTAAACACACCTAGCTTCTTCCTTTGGTAAAACACTCAAGGCCATACTTTCCTAAACAAATTTTGACAGCACTTGGCTACTTTCAAAGCATTTCCCAAAACTCACCTCTTCACATTTTTCATCCTAAAACTAACCAAACCCACAAGGGTTCTACCAGCACATAACAAAACCCTCAAATTCAACAACAACAAACAACACAATCACCAAAAATCTCCATAATCTCAATAACCACATCATCAATCACAAACTCACAACATTTGGCTCTTAAGGCCCTCAACTCAACATTAATTCACAAACCTCTCCAAACCAAGTAAACACATTTTCAACATATATTTCAATCCATCATTTTGGGTTCATTAATTTGTTTACCCATCCCAAACACTTAAACAATTTTAAACAAGGTTTAAGGTAGTTTTTCTTACCTTAATTTCACAAGTCTCTTTAACTCTCCTCTTGCTCCTCATCTTCTCCGAAAATCGGTTAGGAGGGTATGGAGTTTCCAAACTCCATCCCAACATACAAGAACACATAAACATGCCCAATTAATTATCTAAACCCTTGGAGTATCTTAATTCAATTAAAGGCTAGAACACAAAAGTTAGGGTTTACCTCTTTGAGATTTTGAATGGTTTTCAACTCTTGGATCTTAAGAGGGACTCCCACCACCATTTAAAGCTTGGAGAATATCTCAACAAGGAAGAAAAGCTAGTCATTACAAGAGCCAAAATCGGCCAAGGTGGGAAAATGGAGAAAACATGACTTGTTCATGGATATTTTTACCTTGATAGAAAGAGGAAGCTTCAAGCTTCAAAATGGTGTGCTTTTCTCTTCCAATGGCCAACACCCACAAAAATGAAACTCATCCTTTTCGAATTTTGAAAAGAGAGAGTGATAGAGGGTGATGAGAGGATCACAAATATGTGATTATTTTTGAGTTTGGAGCTTGGGTGTAGCTTGGGCATGAGAGGAAAGTTGGAGAAGCCATGGAAGGGGAGAGGAAGAAATCGCTGGCCTGAAGAAGAAAGAGAGAACGTAGGGAAGAAAGGAGAAAGGAAAGAGAAAAGGAAAGAGAGAAATGAGAGGAGAGAGAGGGTGGGGGCATATGTTTACTTTTTCACTTTTTCACTTTTTGACTTATTTAACTTGTTAACTAGTCATGTGTGAGGGGCTATCTATTTTAATAAAACCGGCCCACTAATATATACACGCTGGAGCGTTTTTCGTCTTTTACAGAAAACGCTCGTTAATTTACCCGTTTAGCACTATTCACTAACCGGGCCCGTTTTCCGGAATTTTCTTGTTTATTTAATTTTAATGGTTATTATACTCCCATTAATGTTATTTATAGTTATATGATAAACTATAATTTTTACGGGGTCATTTGACTGTTTAAAGTCACGTTTTCGGGTTTTCTCGAAAAACGCGCTTTAGACTCCGTTAGCGCTTTAACGCATTATTTGGATCCGTTTTCTTCCGGAATTTTTCCCACATGTTCTTAGTATGTAATTAGGGTATAAAAATATATTTATAACCCTAGTGAAGGTTATATGCCTCCTAAAATAATTAAATATGTGTTTTCACGTTTTATGTCTTTTACGCATTTTTTTTTTTGGTTTTTATTTCTTCACCAATGATCTTAAGGACTTAATTAGCCTTAGAAAATTATAATTACACAATTAATTAACACATTAAGGTTTGGGGTATTTCAACAATTATTAAAGTGATATTTGTAGTTCTTTGTTAACATGCAGTGTTGAGACAAGGTTCTAGACACAGGAAGTCAAATGGGTTAACGACTAGAAGCGATATTCCTCGTATAGGTTAATCTATCTCCAATAGGGATTATTAATAATGCGATTAATTTATTTATGACTTGAGCAAGATTTGCGCTTGTTGTTTAAATTAATTAGGGTTTATTAGACAGGAAACAGTCAATAAACTAATTAAGATTCTTGAGTTTATTGCTAAAGTGGGAAAGTTATATTAATATGATTAAATAAATTAGGTAAGCAGAGTAACCCGGGATGCTTCTTTAAAACCAAAAAGATTTATAATTTCTATTTCTTATTCAGTTTTGATTAATTGTTTTGATTATTGTTTTATGAGTTAGCTGTTAATTCTTTCCCTAAAAATGATAAAATCTGTTTATAGAAATCTCAGTCAATTTATTATACTATCAGTTATCCACAGCGAGGTCCCCAAGAGTACGACAACCCACATTTCCACTATTCCGCAAAACGATAGGTACACTGCCTAGGTTGAAGAAGTAGTCACATATTTCTCCAACAACGAGCGTTTTCTGTAAAAGACGAAAAACGCTCCAGCTAGTATACTGTAAAGGGGGCCGGTTTTTAAAGGGTTAAATAACCTCTCTCACACACATGTAACTAGCTAATTAAATAAGAGAGCAAAAGCAAAAAGGTGGGAGAGTAAAAAGCACTCACACTCTCTCTCTCCCCTCATTTCTCTCTTCTCTCTCCCATTTCTTCCTTCCCCACCGTGCTCTCTCTCTTCCTCCTCCCCCTGGCTGCGATTTTGGAGCTCCCCCAACAACAACAATGGCACTTCATCTTCTCCTCCTTGCTCTACCTCCATTTGAGCTCCAATCACAAAAATAATTACATATTTGTAATCCCCTCACCATCCTCTACACTTCTCTCTTTTCAAAATTCGAAAAGGATGAGTTTCATCTCCATGGGTTTTCCCCATTTGAAGAGAAAAGCACACCATTATGGAGCTTGGAGTCTCCTCTTTCCAACAAGGTAAAAATCTACATGAAAAACTCATGTTTTCTCCACCCTCCTTTCATAACCGATTTTACCCATGTGTAATGCCTTGTTTTTCTCTCTCTCTTTTGAGCATAATATCAACCTTGCAATGGTGGTGGATTCACCTTCTTGAACCAAGGGCTAAAACCCCTTCTAAAACACTCCAAAGGTAAACCCTAGAAATCTTGCTTTAAACATTTCATTGAATTAGCACTGATTTAAGGGTTAGTATATTAATTGTAATTACTTTGTGTTCATTGGGTGATGCCCACAAAACCGATTTTGAGGCAAGAAAGGAAGAAGGAGGAAAAATGAGAAAGAATTGAAGGAAATAAAAGCTCAAGGTAAGAGCTCCTTCTTAATGCTCAATTTAATGCATTGGAGTAATGGGAATGGGTAAGCAAATAAAAGAACCTAAACTATTGTATTGGTATTGTAGTATTGGAAGTTTGAGTAATTGTGAGTAAGTTTGAGTATTTGTGCATTAGTATGTGAATTGTAGGCCTTGGAGCCAAAGGGTTGTGTATGAGTATTAGTATTGATGTTTGATGGAGTATTGGTGTATTGGGATGGATTTGTATTTGCTTAATTGCTGGTAGGACCCTTGTATGGGTGTGGCTAGAATAGGTATGAACTTGGTGAGAAAGTATATGTGTAGATAAGTGAGAATTGTAGGTGAACTATGGCAAAATTTTAGTAGGAAATGTGCACTTGTGGATGACTTGGTGAATGGGAGAACCAAGGTATGTATTTGAGATAATAGAGATGTTTAATGACCAAGGAATGGTACTTGTAGTATGGGAATACTAGGATGCAAAATCTGTAGCAAAGAGGGCTAGAATGCATTGGAGAGATTAGGAGAAGTTAAGTGTATTTGGAGAATTCAAGATGAGTGTATGATGCCTTGGAAACAAATTTGAGAAGGATTTAGGTAATGAGAAGAACTAGGAGGTACAACAATGCATTTTGAATGCTAGGAGTAGCATTGGTTGAGGAAGTATTGGATGGTAGAAGTTGGTTAAAAATCTGTAGCAATGAAGAGTAAAAACTAGTATAAGTGTTGAGAAGGAGTAAGGAAAAATGTGTAAGTGAATGTAGGAATTGAGTAGTAGGTTTGGGGGATGAACTAAGGCAATTTTGAGGGCCTAAGTAGTGTTAAAACATGTGGGAATAAGTGTAGGAACAATGGGGAAGTAATGGGTAAAAGAGAGGACTGAAAACAGAAATAAAAATGCAAATACTGGGCCGGACCGAACTTGCGACCGGTCTTGCAAGTTCGGTCGAGCCCAAATTTACAAAGACGGGAAAGCTTTTGGTATCGACCGGACTTGCGACCGGACTTGCAAGTTCGGTCGGAGCAGAAAATTTTCCCGTCTGAAACCTACTGGAATCGGCCGGACTTGCGACCGGACTTGCAAGTTCGGTCGGACTAGAAAAATTCCCCGATGAAACCTTCTGGAATGGACCGAACTTGCGACCGGACTTGCAAGTTCGGTCGGCCAGAAAAATTTACGAAATGTGAGTTACTGGAATGGACCGGACTTGCAAGGTCGGTCGCAAGTCCGGTCCTGTCAAAAAAAAATATTTTAATTTAAATAATAATTATATATATATATGTATATATATGTATACCCACATATATATATATATATGTACATGTAAGTAAGCATGCTAGTATTAAGTAAGAAGATAAGACTTAAGGTAATGAAAATAAGTAAGTAATGTGTAAGTGTAAGAAGTATAAGGACATAGTAAGTATGAGTTAAATTAATGATAGTTAGATTAATTATTCGATTGTATGTATAACATAGGAATTGATTTGTGAACACCGGAGGAACGTTGGCATACAAGTACAACGGTGAAAGGTATGATTTCTTCATGCCCTGTATCCTAATCTGGTTACCCTGATTTGAGTGCTTATTTGATCACCTAATAAGATAAATGCATGAATCGGACTATATTGCACTTACTTGTGCATGATTATCTTGTTCTTGGTATATTTCTCTTGAACAATAGTTTGTATAATTCATGAAATATATGAATGATGATGTGGTGTAAATGAATCTTGTATTGTACTTATGTATTGTATTGCATTTCGTATAAACGTGTATTGAGCAATGTATTTGTGAATGTGGCTTGAGTGTTGACTTCTACTAAATTCCTAACTACCTAACTTCTAACTAAGTGAGTAAATTGGAATGAGTAGAAGTCCGATATAGTTTCGGCCACGCGTGAGGATGAGGAGACACAAGAGGTTGGATCCGATTCCTGGTTCGTAAGCTGGTCCACGGCCCAAATCCCTTAAGTGGGTAGCATCCTGGATTAGTGAACCAAGTAAATCCCGGTGGTGGGACGGAGTAGTCCCCGGGCCGGAGGTCCCGATGACTTAACTTGAGTAAGAGTAAGAAAGTAAGTATGTATGAGTATGAGTACGAGTATGTATGTGTATGTATGGAGTAAACGAGTAAAAGAGTAATCTCCACCCGATTAACCCGGGTGGACCAATGAAGCTAACAAGTATTGTATATGGTGTATGAAATGGGTATGTGTATTCGGAAGAAGGTAAGTATGTATTGGATGACTTGTATTGTATTCCTTGTATGTAATGAAGTGTATGTATGTATGCCTTGCGTAAGTATTATTGTATTGTGTATAAGAGCATGTATGCATGTATGTTTGTATGAAAATGAACTGCATGTATTCGACCAAGTGGTCGGCGTACCCTCACTAGTACGCGGGGTATGCGGTTATCATGCTCAGCGAAAGCTGACCCCTTCGGGGGAACGTTTTTAGTGTGCAGGTACCCAGAACGGATGTGGTCAAGGTAAGAGACCGGTGGCTACACTTGGATAGCTAGATGTGGAACGTAGAGGTGTACTAAACGGCACCCGTTGTACTTAGGAAGTAAGTAGTTGTGAGAAACGGGTAGTGGATAGTCTCTCAGCGAGTATGAATGAATTCGGAAGAGGTATTACACTTGCATAAGGATCTTAGTAAACTCAGTATGTAGATTATATTGTATTGTACTTGGAGTATAGTATTGAATGAAGATTGTAGTAGTATTTGGTAAATGGAGAATGTATTGTAAGTTTGTAGTACTCGGGATTCCGGTCCATCAGACCGATGCTGTATGTAGTTGCAGTAGCCTTGTTAGTCACGTGGGTGACTAACGGCATTGTATCACCCACATTATGTAAGTATGTATCCGCTGCGTGTATCTGATGTGTAAGGAGATTGGACGGTAATCATTGTATTAATGGTAGGGGTGTTACAAAAAGTGGTATCGCTCTTCGCTCTGATGACTGGAAATACCGAGTTTAGGAATACCGAGTTAGGAATTAGAAGCTTAGGGCTAAGGGCTGAGTGTTAGCATTAGAGATATGCTAGTTAGGAACCACCGGAGAGTACCGGATACCTACAATACTAGTCCCGCCCGCCGCGAACCCCATGGTATAACTTGGGAAAGGACGCCAGAGAGAAGGAAAATCCTCTCATACTCGGGGAAACCCGATCTGGCAGTTGTGAAGCAATCACACAGTAAACGAGAGCCGACATATAGTAAATTCCAAGGAGTGGAAGACCCGGAGATGAATCCCGGTTAAACCACAATACCCGCACTCAACAGCGGTTGAACGAGCACTCCAACCACGAGGAGGCTGCAACTTACAACAGCATGGGGCGACGTGCCTAGCAGTCGCGAAACCCAGCTAGCCAACCAACAGCAGGAAAGAAACACTAACCGTGCAACGGAATGGAAAAGGGATCAGTAACGAAACCCGAGATACAAGTCTACGAGATAGTAATACTTGAACAATACCACCAAGGGTATGCTAGCTGACTAAGGACATAGTCGGAAACGGTTAACTCCAAAACTACGACGCTATTAAGGTTGCAATACCTGGCCAATATAGCTCAGACAACTACAAGAACAACCATGAGATATAATCCGATAGGATTACAAGAGTAGTGCCTAAACAAGCTAAGGCTCAATAACCACAATGAATGTGTGGGAACGGGCAACGAGGAATAACACTAAACCAAATTAAAGGGAATC
The DNA here is from genome assembly GCA_023374045.1 of Limonium bicolor. Lineage (NCBI taxonomy): Eukaryota > Viridiplantae > Streptophyta > Magnoliopsida > Caryophyllales > Plumbaginaceae > Limonium > Limonium bicolor. Next base: position 103,923,457 of record CM041778.1, read on the forward strand.
TCCAAGGATCGGGGAAGTACCCGGATCTACGACAGCCATGTCCAGATCATTGAGAAGCTACCTAAAGGATTGAATATCCCAACCAACGATCAATAAGATCAAGGGAAGGGTCAACAAGACTATCAAATACTATTGGAAACCATACCGTGATCGGTATAGAATTACCCAAAAACCACCAGTACCACGCACTTGCCACGACAAGTGCAGTAAGGACAGGAACATGCAGAGGAACCCCAACACGTCACCAGTACATAGTAATGTACGGTGACCGTAATGAAACAACCACAGGATCACACATCCTAACAACCAGACGTATGGAACCTTGGGAAGGCTTAACGGCCCGACCACTGTACTTAGAATATACCAGTCAGCGAGAAGCTAGACTTGGCCAAGACCTCAAGAATGGCTATGCCATGAGAGACTTCTTTAACACCGAAACATGTTTTAAAACCAAAAAATTTCTTTCAAAACCACAACCTTTCTTTTAAAACCTTGGATTTTAAAACCAAACCAACGGAATTACGGTGAGTATCATAGAATGATACAAGAGGAGTTGGCAATAGAATACTTCACCTAGGCGTGTGACGAACACTATGAGTGTACCCAATTACGGGATGTGGGACAACCGCACTCCGAAGGAGCTTGCGGGCCTGACAAAATCGGGTAAGTGGTAACGTATCAACAAGGTACCCCACGTATGTATACATGTAGTGTACGACACACGGGAAGTAGTCAACTCCATTCTACGGACCATGAGTGAATTTTAACCGGAACAGCTGGACACTTCAGTCAATCAAGTAAGAAGGAACTCAGGGAGACCATCTGAAAGTACGGAATAAGAACTAGAAGTGCGAAGAGCACAAACTAGTAAGTATAGACATTGGATATGTCTCGAGGACATCAAACAAATACGTGATAGCTGGAAAGGGTACCTAGCCTAAACACAGTAAGGCAGTTGCCTAAACGTGAACACCACAATGCTCGACAAACGGGACAGAACTCCCAAGAGCAATCACAAGATTACCATAAAGTAAAATCCATCATTGAAGGGAATATTAAACCTAGTCTCAAGCGCTAGGAGCAAGTATAAACGGTCTACCCAATGATGGGAGACGTTATAAACCTAAAGGGAATAGCTTAATACAATACCATAAGATGGTATAGAGGACAACACATGTTATAAACATTAGCCGGATGCAACGGCATAACTACCAACGCCCAAGAGCGATCCTCGAAGGGTGTCAGCGTTAACAACAGTTGAACAAGCGTAATGATGTGAGCACAGGAGCTAAAACCGAACACTCGGTTAGGACACCGAAGGGATTTCACTTAACAGGAAATACCCTAAAGTACTGAGAGGCACCTATTAATACCATTCTGCCTAAAGGGCCTCCTATAAACGGAAGCGTGATGTCACAACTTGTCATGGAGCCACATTAATACCTCCATCCTGTGATGGTATACAAGGAGTGGAAACAGGATAAGCAGCTTGCAAGAGCATAGCTCGCAGCAATACGGCTTAAAAGCCATCAACCAACTATGTTATGGAAACCTTAACGGTTGCATAACCCACACCATTTGATAACAAGACTTGCAAAAGATGTTGCCTCATGCGACAAAGAAATCAACGACTGGACCATCAATTCAAACCCAACATCCTGAGTGGCTTGGAGTAATGGCCAACTCAGTGTCACTGTCACTAGAGCATCAGTCTAGTATACGGTTGACAAGCTTTTAATTATTTTCATGCCTTCTGTAGCAATGGTAGCACAGAGGCATAAGAATCGTGAAAATGCCAACATTGGCCTAGTCCACACTTGGACACTACGAGAACCCAAGGGAAGGTACCCCTCGTTAACCAGAGACCACCAATGTGGTGAAGATGTGAACCCTTAGAAAGGCTTCCATCTACTATAGCAATAGTGCCTACGCATATAGATATTGCTAAGAGGCGATGAAACAAGGAAAAGATATTCCAAACCATCGCGACTTAAAGGGGTAAGTATACTCCATATGCAGTACATAAGCAGGTACTAACATAGTAACCTTGCTTTTAGACCTATGAATGGCGACAAACCCCTCAACAAGAACCTTCACCGATCAGTGATGAAGTACTCTTCAATTAGAGAACGGGACCAGAAAACCCCTAGAGTTCTTGGGATGTCCCGGTGATATACATACAAGTGAAACTACACAGCTAGAGCCTATAACTAATGCTCAGCTTTGTGAGGACAGTAATTGTTAAAAACAATCAATGTGAGTGCCCATTACACACCATGAATGACCAACGCTCAAGAGAGCTTGTAACCCGATAAACCACTTCATATTTGGTCAACCAAGTTATTTGGCAAACTATATCATGAATGAGGAAGTAATGTGAGGTAAGCCAACCTACACACGAAACCTAAATCGAAAGGAAACATCCCCACAATGGGAAGATGGTAACATTGCGGTATGCTACAACAACCGTTATACACATGAACTGGGAACCCCCTAGTGTATTTACACCATAAGGAAATGGTGCCATTGACAATGTCACTAAGCAAAAAGGAACTACCACAGTAACAAAAACAGTAAAAACAATGTTGTACAATGAGTAAGAACACGGTGCGCAACAAGCGACCGCTACGAGGAAGTAACAGATAATAACACGGAGTATAAGCATGAGATGACAGGCAGAAATATTCCTTCCTATCACATAAGTGACTTACTGTCAAGCGTTTACGCCTCTGCACTCTGTATGACTGAGTGTTTTGGTATTGCACTTGTGCAGCTAATGATCTAATGGGATGGCTGGGGATATGGAGAATGTAAACAGTAGTAAATCTTTCTTTTCACCCCAAACATGGCATAAGCCAGTCAAGCGTTCTTAGCAACAAACCGTGCGGCCTAAGGCCAAAGAAGCACGAAGAGTGTGAAACACACTAACAATCACACATGTGAATTCCAATGGAATAAAAAGGTGAAAGGAGACTTAAGGAAATCACTAGGACCGACGCATATCAAAGCAAGGTCATACAAGTAAAGAACACTTGTACTGAACCAGAAGAACTTGTGTAATCCAGAAGCTATTGACAACAGAGGAAGCACTATAACTAATTAGTGGCTTAGCCTTGCCAACAATAAGTTGGAAGAACTTAGCGAATAATCGTGAGAGTATGGATAGTATGTATAATAGATTACCAGGAAGCTGGTTATATTCTAAACTCGTTGAGTTCAAAGGCGGTAAAAGAATACCACACTTGTGTGTAAACCGTATTCCCGCAATAAAGGGATAGAAAGGCGATGAGTAACACATCTATAATAACCAAAGAAGGAATGAAGCACTAAGGAATGTAATACACCCAGTAAGTATGCGAGATTGGCTATTAATGCCTTAAAGCCTAATAGGCTAGAACCAAATTAATTATGAGCCAAATAAACTCATATAGGAATTCTTGGTTAAAACCCTTTGACCAGAGCATATTATATAGTATACCGTAGTGAAGCTAAACGCTTCAGATTGCCCGAATTAAATAACCAATGTTTAATATTAACATGTGGGAGATTACGTGGACGTAATCCCTTTTAAGGGGGGTAGAGCGAAAACCGCTTAATGTAAGTTTTATAAATAAAACACATAAAACTGTAATGTGCATAGCACAAATGAGAATTGATTCGATGAGTGGTACTTACGTTATATAAATATACGTATTCATTCATAGAGAAATTGTGGTAACTAAGCATTAGACATGCAAATACCATAGGGCGAATATACCCATCTTGTAACCCAGTGTAAGAGTATTAGTAAAGAAGAGTAATGAGTAGTGGACGAAGCTCCACAAGTATTGTAACCTTTAAAGAAGTAGTACGAATGGATTAAGAGTAGTAAAGGAATGTAGCCAGGAGTAGTGTATTCGTAAGTATGTTATTGGAAGTAAATCGAGGGCAACTGAATTTCATAAGTGTTGTATTCCTTAGCTAGAATATTTGAAATGAAGGAGAGTAGCGAATGGAAGTAGTGACAGTCGATGAAACGAGTATTTAGATATTGAATCTTGAAGCAAGTATTTGGAAGTAGAGTGAGGATGATTGATGGACTGAATTCCATCCGTTGGAGATGTGTGAATTTGTAATCATGACTAGGAAGAGTAAAAAGATAGAAAATTGAAATAATCAAATTATCTGTTTGTTTGAAACTGATGTGGGAAGTCGAACTTGATCCTGATCAGATCGAGGGAAACTGAACACAAATTGGAGTGGAGAGATAGTTCAACACTGGTGCTGATCACATCAGGGTCGAACGATTCTTGAAGCTCCCCTTAAGTGGTCACAAGAATCACATAGGATAGAAGTAACGAATACAAATTGGAATTTGGAGTTGTGTGTTTTAGAAAATTTTTAATTGGTAGTAGTGAAGGAATTTCCTTTAGTATGGAGAATGAGGATCTGCTAGAAGTGTGTATCGAAGAAGATAGTAAGGTAGTATGTTGTATTATTCCAAGGGCAGCGGGACATAGAGGAGTCCTGTGTCTAGATGACCGGAGTGCCTGCGGGATTGTATGTGTATTGCATTGCTTTGCTTTGGGGATAGCTTTGCACTGTATGTATGTATGAACGTGGTAATGAGGAACCGGATAGTCGGTAGTAGTGCGGATTGGAGTAACTATTGTATATTGGTATAGTATGGTATGTAGGAACCTTGAGGGATGGATTTGAGAATTGTAAGGAGGAAGGATGTATGACTTTGGCACTAGACAAGTATAAAGGAGTAAGTATAGTAATCCCATAACCTCGAACAACTTTAAGGACAAAGTTCTTAAGGGGGATAGATTGAAATACCTCGAACTTAAATATAGGGATTAAAATTAATCTAATACGTATTTAAGGGCCTAATGGTACCTAATTAATAATTGTAAGGAAAAATAAATCCAATAGAAATAAAGAAACACTTAAAAGGCGAAAAACGCTAAATAAGCGTTAAATAACCATAGGAGGTATGAGACCTCGGTTAGCGTATTATATGGATTCTAAAGGCTTAATAAGGCCTAAACAATATATGGGAACAACTCCCGAAGAAAACGGATCCAAATAATGAATTAAAACGCTAATAGAGCTTTAGAGCACGTTTTTCGAGAAAACCCGAAAACGTGACTTTAAGTGGTCAAACGGACCCGTAAAAATTATAAATCATTAAATAATAATTATTAAGCATTTATGGAAGCTTAATAACTAATAAAAATAATTAAACGAGGAAATTCCGGAAAACGGGCCCGGTTAGTGAATAATACCAAAACCGGGTAAAGTAACGAGCGTTTTCTGTAAAAGACGAAAAACGCTCCAGCTAGTATACTGTAAAGGGGGCCGGTTTTTAAAGGGTTAAATAACCTCTCTCACACACATGTAACTAGCTAATTAAATAAGAGAGCAAAAGCAAAAAGGTGGGAGAGTAAAAAGCACTCACACTCTCTCTCTCCCCTCATTTCTCTCTTCTCTCTCCCATTTCTTCCTTCCCCACCGTGCTCTCTCTCTTCCTCCTCCCTCTAGCTATGATTTTGGAGCTCCCCCAACAACAACAATGGCACTTCATCTTCTCCTCCTTGCTCTACCTCCATTTGAGCTCCAATCACAAAAATAATTACATATTTGTAATCCCCTCACCATCCTCTACACTTCTCTCTTTTCAAAATTCGAAAAGGATGAGTTTCATCTCCATGGGTTTTCCCCATTTGAGAGAAGAAAAGCACACCATTATGGAGCTTGGAGTCTCCTCTTTCCAACAAGGTAAAAATCTACATGAAAAACTCATGTTTTCTCCACCCTCCTTTCATAACCGATTTTACCCATGTGTAATGCCTTGTTTTTCTCTCTCTCTTTTGAGCATAATATCAACCTTGCAATGGTGGTGGATTCACCTTCTTGAACCAAGGGCTAAAACCCCTTCTAAAACACTCCAAAGGTAAACCCTAGAAATCTTGCTTTAAACATTTCATTGAATTAGCACTGATTTAAGGGTTAGTATTAATTGTAATTACTTTGTGTTCATTGGGTGATGGGAATGGAGTTTGGCAACTCCATTCCCCACAAAACCGATTTTGAGGCAAGAAAGGAAGAAGGAGGAAAAATGAGAAAGAATTGAAGGAAATAAAAGCTCAAGGTAAGAGCTCCTTCTTAATGCTCAATTTAATGCATTGGAGTAATGGGAATGGGTAAGCAAATAAAAGAACCTAAACTATTGTATTGGTATTGTAGTATTGGAAGTTTGAGTAATTGTGAGTAAGTTTGAGTATTTGTGCATTAGTATGTGAATTGTAGGCCTTGGAGCCAAAGGGTTGTGTATGAGTATTAGTATTGATGTTTGATGGAGTATTGGTGTATTGGGATGGATTTGTATTTGCTTAATTGCTGGTAGGACCCTTGTATGGGTGTGGCTAGAATAGGTATGAACTTGGTGAGAAAGTATATGTGTAGATAAGTGAGAATTGTAGGTGAACTATGGCAAAATTTTAGTAGGAAATGTGCACTTGTGGATGACTTGGTGAATGGGAGAACCAAGGTATGTATTTGAGATAATAGAGATGTTTAATGACCAAGGAATGGTACTTGTAGTATGGGAATACTAGGATGCAAAATCTGTAGCAAAGAGGGCTAGAATGCATTGGAGAGATTAGGAGAAGTTAAGTGTATTTGGAGAATTCAAGATGAGTGTATGATGCCTTGGAAACAAATTTGAGAAGGATTTAGGTAATGAGAAGAACTAGGAGGTACAACAATGCATTTTGAATGCTAGGAGTAGCATTGGTTGAGGAAGTATTGGATGGTAGAAGTTGGTTAAAAATCTGTAGCAATGAAGAGTAAAAACTAGTATAAGTGTTGAGAAGGAGTAAGGAAAAATGTGTAAGTGAATGTAGGAATTGAGTAGTAGGTTTGGGGGATGAACTAAGGCAATTTTGAGGGCCTAAGTAGTGTTAAAACATGTGGGAATAAGTGTAGGAACAATGGGGAAGTAATGGGTAAAAGAGAGGACTGAAAACAGAAATAAAAATGCAAATACTGGGCCGGACCGAACTTGCGACCGGTCTTGCAAGTTCGGTCGAGCCCAGATTTACAAAGACGGAAAGCTTCTGGTATCGACCGGACTTGCGACCGGACTTGCAAGTTCGGTCGGAGCAGAAAATTTTCCCGTCTGAAACCTACTGGAATCGGCCGGACTTGCGACCGGACTTGCAAGTTCGGTCGGACCAGAAAAATTCCCCGATGAAACCGAATGGACCGAACTTGCGACCGGACTTGCAAGTTCGGTCGGCCAGAAAAATTTACGAAATGTGAGTTACTGGAATGGACTGGACTTGCAAGGTCGGTCGCAAGTCCGGTCCTGTCAAAAAAAAATTATTTTAATTTAAATAATTATATATATATATATATATATATATATATATATATGTACATGTAAGTAAGCATGCTAGTATTAAGTAAGAAGATAAGACTTAAGGTAATGAAAATAAGTAAGTAATGTGTAAGTGTAAGAAGTATAAGGACATAGTAAGTATGAGTTAAATTAATGATAGTTAGATTAATTATTCGATTGTATGTATAACATAGGAATTGATTTGTGAACACCGGAGGAACGTTGGCATACAATTACAACGGTGAAAGGTATGATTTCTTCATGCCCTGTATCCTAATCTGGTTACCCCGATTTGAGTGCTTATTTGATCACCTAATAAGATAAATGCATGAATCGGACTATATTGCACTTACTTGTGCATGATTATCTTGTTCTTGGTATATTTCTCTTGAACAATAGTTTGTATAATTCATGAAATATATGAATAATGATGTGGTGTAAATGAATCTTGTATTGTACTTATGTATTGTATTGCATTTCGTATGAACGTGTATTGAGCAATGTATTTGTGAATGTGGCTTGAGTGTTGACTTCTTCTAAATTCCTAACTACTACTAACTTCTAACTAAGTGAGTAAATTGGAATGAGTAGAAGTCCGATATAGTTTCGGCCACGCGTGAGGATGAGGAGACACAAGAGGTTGGATCCGATTCCTGGTTCGTAAGCTGGTCTACGGCCCAAATCCCTTAAGTGGGTAGCATCCTGGATTAGTGAACCAAGTAAATCCCGGTGGTGGGACGAGTAGTCCCCGTGCCAGAGGTCCCGACGACTTAACTTGAGTAAGAGTAAGAAAGTAAGTATGTATGAGTATGAGTACGAGTATGTATGTGTATGTATGGAGTAAACGAGTAAAAGAGTAATCTCCACCCGATTAACCCGGGTGGACCAATGAAGCTAACAAGTATTGTATATGGTGTATGAAATGGGTATGTGTATTCGGAAGAAGGTAAGTATGTATTGGATGACTTGTATTGTATTCCTTGTATGTAATGAAGTGTATGTATGTATGCCTTGCGTAAGTATTATTGTATTGTGTATAAGAGCATGTATGCATGTATGTTTGTATGAAAATGAACTGCATGTATTCGACCAAGTGGTCGGCGTACCCTCACTAGTACGCGGGGTATGCGGTTATCATGCTCAGCGAAAGCTGACCCCTTCGGGGGAACGTTTTTAGTGTGCAGGTACCCGGAACGGATGTGGTCAAGGTAAGAGACCGGTGGCTACACTTGGATAGCTAGATGTGGAACGTAGAGGTGTACTAAACGGCACCCGTTGTACTTAGGAAGTAAGTAGTTGTGAGAAACGGGTAGTGGATAGTCTCTCAGCGAGTATGAATGAATTTGGAAGAGGTATTACACTTGTATAAGGATCTTAGTAAACTCGGTATGTAGATTATATTGTATTGTACTTGGAGTATAGTATTGAATGAAGATTGTAGTAGTATTTGGTAAATGAAGAATGTATTGTAGGTTTGTAGTACTCGGGATTCCGGTCCATCAGACCGATGCTGTATGTAGTTGCAGTAGCCTTGTTAGTCACGTGGGTGACTAACGGCATTGTATCACCCACATTATGTAAGTATGTATCCGCTGCGTGTATCTGATGTGTAAGGAGATTGGACGGTAAGCATTGTATTAATGGTAGGGGTGTTACAGTATTTATTAGTGAATAATGACATTTAGTTATATCTAATGACCATATTTTGAGTTTTATACTCCCCCATGTTCTTAATAGATACTTTTTTAGCTCTTCACATCATTTTCAAAATATAAGATATTTTGGTGTTTTCATCCCTTACTTTCCAACTCTAACCCTCATATTTCACTCACAACTTTACTTTTCAATTTCTTCAATTTCTAACCCAAAAAGTAAGAGTGAAATGATCTCATTTTTTCCATTTAATTCTTGCTCGGAGCTAGAAAATCATCAATTTAGAACAAGGGAGTAATATTTAGTCTTCCATTATATGTTGACAATTATTTTTATGATATGTTGTTTTAATATGTAGTGGTTATTAAATTCAAAATTAATTTGTTTAAGTAATTATATTATATCAACTTAAAATGTGCGCACTTACTTATGATCAGTTAAATCATTGTGAACCAATACTCTTATTTATTACTATAATAATAAAAAGCATACTTTACTTCAATTTGATCATAATTAAGAAGATATGTAGTATATAATAACTATATTTTGGATCACAACATGACGATCTCACACCCTTAATTTCATGCCAAATGGCCGCGCCAAATTTCTCATCGCATACACAGACGAAGACGAAACGACACCGTCCCATCATAATAAAACTAGACCAAGCATTCCACGCTTCCGAAGCCCCAACGGCCTTCTTCCCACATGTCACAGAAGTCATGGGACAATAACCCTATGTCAAAGGCGACGAGATCTCGGTCTCAGTCTTTCCCAAGGTGAGGGAACTTCAAACCTTCTCCAAAAATTTCAACTTACTCAATGGCCACTGGAGAACAGGGTAAAAAAAGACGAAGAATCAAATCGTTGCGGTAGAGTCGCCACGCTTAATTTACCGATGAAACTTCTGCCAGGAGCTATATAGGAATGGCGGCATTGCAGGAAGAGAGGGAGAAGGTCGAGAGAATCATCGATGACGGAGAGCTAGAAAACGCAGTAGAGAAGGAGAAAAATAAGACGGAGCACAATTACTCTGCAGCAGAACAGGCTGACCGGGATGGAATCAACGACGAAGAAGAAGCAAATAAAGAAGAAAATGGGAGAGAAGAGAACCGATACCGGAAGGAAACGAGTGGAGATGGAAGTGGACAAAAAGAAGATCTAGAGATGTTCAGCTGCTTGCTTCAACCTCCTAGCGCGGACTCAGATCAGGACTACATTGGATTCCGCCGTCTTCTCCTCCATCGTAAGGCCACTGCCGGTTTCGACCGGAGAAAGGTTCGTTCGTGATCATTTTTTCTTTTTTCCGTCGTTCCATTCTATTTCATGAGCCTATATAGCAGTCTTCGTACGATCTAGATATCGATTTCTGCTATACTAGTACATTGCCTTGGAATCTCTGCTGGTTCTTGCATCAAATGCTCTGTTTCTTCTGACGATAGAAGAAAATGTTACCACTATTTTTGAGTTTGTATCGCCCTATCAGTTTTTTTTCATTTTTGAGGGAAATTTTGTGATTTATGGCGAGTGTTTCCTTCCTTTTTTCTTTTTTTTTTCTCTCTTTTGTCTTTCCAATTATTTTATTCTCCTTTTTGTGATTGTCCATTACTGATCGCTAAGCCTAATACACTAACTTTCTTAAAGCAGTTGCTTTCTTTGATGCCTGTACCTACATTCCAGGATTGGCGATGCAATGGTAAAGGATACGTTGCATTCCGCAATTACATAAGCAGACCAAGAAATTGGGAGACCGCGTATCTGCGAAGCCTTTCCAGTTCTTCTAGTCGCAGGTTTGTAGGAATTTATTTCCTGTGCATGTTGGTATAAAATGCTAGCTTCCTGCCAGGGGACCATATTCCCCATTCTTGTACGCAAATGTATACTGTAGAAGCTTTTTATTATCATTAACATAATTTCATATACTACTATTAAATAACAAGATCAATTACTTGGGCACTGTAGGAGTGAAACAATTTAGAGCAGGGGGGGTAATGAGATTGACATTTGAATCAATTCTTTCCTTCAATCTTTTCCTGGAACCAACTTTTCATGTTTTCTCCTGACACTGACATGTGTTAAATCTGCTGTTTTGTGTGCCAGTGGCCGTGGATGGGTGAATCCATCCCCAACTTCATTTTCATTTCTATTCGAGCTGGATAGCATTACTTCTAGTTGGGTATGTGAGCAGCTTCTCGCTTTATCATCGTCTTCTTCAATATTGTGCATGTGTGTGCAGTTCATTCACCATCCCACCACTCCACCAGAAGCTTCTACATAAAGCAATGATGTTAGGTGGAATGTACGCTGAAAGACAATAAGTTGTATAGACTGCTAGACAGAGGTGATGATTTGCAGTCTACGAGCATTGGGAACATGAATATATAACAATGATCATTTCACATTCAAGCGTAATTCTATAAGAGTTAAGTGGAGCCTCAAGTACATAACCGGGAATGTTCCCAATTGAAAGTCATATCTTCCTTCAGGTTAATTTTAAGGCTATTTGGGGTACCTGGTGGATATAAATATTCAAAAAGTAAAGAAAATTCATTTCCATGTCAGTTTAGTTTATACATATGTAAACTACTTTACGCCGAGAAGCAGGAACATAACTCTGCTTTCTTCCGCTGTCCAACTTCTGCTTTAGAATGCTAACCGATGGACGTATTTCTCTTTCGTCATCGACCTGTATCCTCGGACAATCACGTTGCACGCTTTACCATGCCATGACTTTATTGATGCTGCATAGGGCACTCATGTTCTTTTGGTTTTCTCTTGATGTCATTGAAACTATTAATCATGCCGGTGGTAGATATAAATTTAGATTTTTTTTTTGATAATTTGTGGCAATTGCCAAGTTCAGAGTCACAATTTTTGACCACCATACACCACATCTCCACCATCCATTATCTAACCAACTACCAATAAAAGAGGAACTCACAAATTGGAATCAGCAGGAAATAATCTTCCTGAGTGCTACCAGCAGAGCCTTCACTACTCTCATACCATAATGAGAAAACTAGCCCTGTGCTATTCTACAATTAACTAACAATTATTTGTTGCATTTTTAACAATAATGGAAAGCTACCATTGTCATAAGTATCTACTTTCATGGGGATTAGTTTTTACTGCTGTTTACAGGAACTAAGAAGGGCCAACCATTCAAGGGCAAGCTTCGGTTCAAGCACAAGCGATAATGGTCGGTTTGATCGGCCTCACAAGCGAGAGGAACCTGCTTATTCTTTTGTTGGAATGCACTGTATCTTTGATCAATGCAAATCCTCAGGTGAGTTTTAAATTTGATAATTGATTGCCAGTATTTGAATGCAGATTTGTCAAGTGTTGTAACATCTCTTGCTATCTCTTTCATAAAACCCTTGTTGACAGTGAGTCTATCATCGTAACTTTCAGTGACTGTTGTGAAATTTGGGCGCATGAGCTCTGATTTATTAGCTTATGGAGCAGTTGATGGATCACTAGCAGTGTGTACCGTCTCAGATCCACCAAAAGTTAACAAGCTTCTGATAGGACATTCTAGGGATGTCACAGGTTGGATGAACTGGTATTAGTTCATTTGTCCTTTTTGCTGCTTATGAGTGCGCAGGAGTTAGATTCTAGTCGCAGCGTTTAAATTTCATTGAGGTTTGGCTTTTGGAAGTTGTTAGCTAGTGCCTCCTTACTATAAATCAGATCTTCATGTAATCATGAGACATGTTTGTGTACTCACAGTTTTCCATGACCTTTGTCCTAGATATGGACTGAACGATGATCTGATTTAATTTAATCTGAATTACTTTTCTTTGAGATCCTAATGTTGTTCGATATGCACATATACTTCCAGATTTTGACTTCACTTCCAATAATCGTTGCATTGCATCCACTTCACTGGATAAAACTGTAAGAGTATGGGACGTATCAAAAGGACTCTGTATGCGTGTTATCTATGGAGTGTCGTCACAGTGGTGTATACGTTTTCATCCTGTAAGAATTCATAAGCGGTTTAAGAATCTCCGTACTTCCATCTTCTGATTATTATTCTGTACTGACTGCTGACATCTACGTGATTTTTTTCAGGTAAACAACAATATTCTGTCTGTTGGCACCGGTAACAAAGGAATAAATGTACCAGATCTTATTTATATGTCATTTTATACTGATTGAGGGAATAGATAGTTATCCTGCAAATTCTTGCTTAAATTTTCTGTTGTTTTGGGCATTATGAGAGTTTTCATTTTTTGAAAGAGAGCAAAATGGCATGACTATTTCTGTTCTTGGATGACATGACAGGTGTATAACTTCAGCACAGGGAGGTTGATCAATAGAGCAGTCCTCAAAGATGAGGTTACTGCTATGGACCATGATCACACCGGTCATCTCATTTTCTGTGGGAATGCTCAGGTAAAAATCAATGATCGCATTTAAGCTACGTATTTCTCATCCATTAGAATCTCAAGGCTCTTCAATGAAGATAGACGTGATGCTTTTTACAGGGATCCATATATACCTTAAGAATAAACTCACGCACAGGGGCATTGTCACGTTCTCACCGCAACAAGAACGTTAACAAGCAGAAGTCCCCAGTCACTACAGTACAATACCGAACTTTCTCTCTTCTGGCTGGGGGCCCAGTTTTGCTGACATGTACTCAGGATGGAAGCTTGGCTTTCTTCGGGTTTGTTTGACATTTATGTTCTGATGGCTTCCAATTATCCTTCTTATGAATGGATATCTTTCTCGTAAAACAAGTTAATGTTCGGTCTTGTACAGCGTTGCTCCTGAAATTCAAGGTTATTTGACGCTCCGTTGCTCTCTGAAACTAACTCCCCGTGTGCATAGAATTCATGCCTCATTTTGCCCTTTGCTGTCACTTGAGAAGGGTGAATACATAGGTCTGTATCTGTAATATATGGTGCTTATCTGAGAGGCTATAGTGCATTGGATTTTCTCTACATTTGTTTACTTCCTCTGAATCTCCTGAGCAAGGATTGTGGGCATGCGGTTGCTGGAAGTGAGGATTCAAATGTGTACTTCTACGACTTAACTCGACCTAGGCAAGCCTGTGTCAACAAGCTACAAGTAGGTTGCCTTTGCACTTTCATCTGCACTTATTACATGTTCGATATTCAGTTCCTTTTTGTTTCTGCGTCTGAGCCTCCGGTCGATGCTGTGGCTATCTAATCTGATCATCTGGTGTTCTTGATAGAATTTGTAATGACCCTTTTTCACACATCCAAATCTATATATGTTATGCTACGGCTTAGGTGCTTCGTCTGTGGCATTCTGACATTAATGTGTTTTTTCAAAAAGTGTAGAACAGGTCTTGTTTTAATTGGGTCAATTTTTAACTATACCCCATAAAAATGCTACTAGAGTACACATGTCCAACCACTGTAAGTTAACCACACACCTTTATCAAAAAGCAAGTTTTTACTGCTTTTGAGTTTTTCACTCGTCACCACCGAACACCCCCTTATACTTACCGAGGCAAATTCCACTTAATTTTTTTACTAACACATGGCCTTTAATTGCAGGGTCACGGCGCTCCTGTTATAGGCATATCTTGGAACCATGGAGAGAATCTGCTTGCTTCTTCTGACTCTGTCGGGACTGTTATAGTGTGGAAGAGGGCGAAAACCGGTTGAATCAAACGAAAACCCTTGGAAGTTGCAGATGTGATCCTTGGTTCCTATAACCGTGAAAGTTATTTTGTCAAGCATTGGGTTTCCTCTTTTGTAGGTGAAGAGCGGTAGCTGAAAATAAGGTACCAAAAGGTAACATTCTGATAACCAGGAGCTACAATTCATGTAGATTTTAAGTGTTTAGTGCGATTTCAGAATATCACTTTCGAGTAAAGCCGAATTTCGTTTTCAGCATGTAAGATACGTTTAATAGCGAATTAATATAGTTGGAGGATTTTACGCCCAAAAAAAATAATAGTTGGAGGATCATCGAAAATGTCACGCTTTTCTCTGCCGGCTTGTTGAGCTTACGAAGGAAGCGCACTAAGAGCACCACAATAAAAGTAATTCTTCTCCTCAGAATCTTCTCTTCTTTTAAGACCACTTGTTGGGGTTCTTAGTTAAGAAACTCTCACACAACTTCTCTCCTCCATGTCATATTTTATCTTTTTGTTTTACTAATTTGGAGTGGATTCCACACCATTGTGGATGCCCTAAGGGTCGTTCTATTTCTGCATCAAAAGCAGCTATAGTGACATTTAAGTTAAAGTTGACTCTAGTTAACCATTGTGGTTATGACATATGGACTAAGAGTGCGTTCGTTCTGCCGAGGAAACGCAGGAAAAGCTGCGTTAACATAGAGCTGACTATGGTTAATGAATAAAGTCTTGACATGTGTACTGTGGTGATGTTTTTATCCATTCATTGACTGACAGTTGTCACATTTTCTTTCTCAAAAGTAGATTAATAATTATTCGTGAGCGAACGTAGCCTAAGGTGGACCCAATTTTTTAAATAATCCACTTATATATTGACATGTGTACTTACTTTTTCTATAAAGTTACATTATTGATTAAGGTCCTCAAAGAACGGACCTAAAAAAGGATAACTGGTTTTGTGAATTGATATTTTAATTAGTAACTTATGCATTTATTGCAATGAAATCTAGCAACTAAGTTACGTGAAGGTTCACCAACTAAAAGTAGCAAATAAAAGTGCACCGGGATTTGAACTGTCAGCTTTATCCGGCGGTTGATATAATAGTTGGACTCATGGATTTCTTGGCAACAAGGAGCTGATTTTTTTGGGAGATTTTTCAGAGCCTATGTTCTCAAGAGTGACAACAGAGGCAGTGGTGAGGATTTAGGTTTGATGTGGAAGCTAATTTTATGTTGTATTTTGGTTTAAAGTTTTTCTCCATGTTGGCTATCTGTGTTTAGGTCCATACCTTTTGGAAAGTCTTCTACCTCAATATTGGCTTCCTTTATGTGTATGACTCCCCAAGTGAGATTGTAAAGAAAGCCAAGGGCTTGAAAGGTGAGGACAAAGACTCAAGTGACCTGCTAGATGATGATTTTGACTTCTCAAGACGAAGAAGATAGTGAACCTAATATTGGGGTTTCCTCCTATCGGAAAGGTTGTCCTTATGTAGAAGTTCGAGAACCTGGAGAAAACACCAGATTGTGTTCTTCGATGAGCTAGATGGAACTGACAACGTACCTCCTTCTCATGTAAATAGAATATGTGAGATCTTTTTTATTGACCATATTGTATGTAGGCCTACATCTCATAATATCCAAACATAGTTTGATACAAAAGCATTGGGTTCATTTGTGATCAGCTGTCAAATGCGGCTGTAAGAATAAAGTAGAGGAGACGACACTGAAATTGATGACAGTTGTTAGACCAGCGTTTAGATGCAGCGTGTGAATAAAATAGATGAGGAATTGTGGACTAACACTGAAATAGATGCAAAACGTTATTTCAAACGCCGGATGCCACAAACGAACCCAATATTATCATCCCGTGATTCTAAGGGCTCTATATGTCTTGTCTACCATTATGAGCTCACTTAGACTCACACCATACTCGCATCTATAGAAGGCAGTAGATCAAAATATTGGCATTCCTATAGGCATGCTTCAAGGCCAGCAAACTTATGAAAGAGAATTCAGCCTAACATGTAAGACCCTAACTTCTTAATAAAGAGCTACTACAGCACATTCAAATATATCATTAATGTTATATATACCTTGTAGGAAGTATTGTCAATTGCAAGAGGAGTAGCTATAAAAGTACAACATATGCGCCAAATAGAGGAATAAGTAGGCCAAAAAGGAATAGGAAGACGGAGGATAATAAAAAACGTAAGAATAAGTGGGCTACTGGCAATGGATGCAGCAAATGTGATGCAGTTGGTCACAACAAAGCAACTTGCAAAGGTGAACCAACAAGTAAGGAATTTCATGCGGCAGACAAAATGAAGCATCTTTTGCAACTCAAGGATCTCATAGTTGAAGTCGAACCGCTGCTAGGCCAACTTCATTTACTGTTGTTGTTAATGATGTGAGAATCTCTTAATTTGTTACTGTATTTCCAAAAATGAATAAGGAAGAAAGAGTAATAATGAGGTTCTTGCACAATTTCCACATTTGTTGGGTGGCCAAGAGAGAAAGAAAAAGAAACAAAGAACCCCCCCCCCCCCCGATTTGCTTTGCTGACCTTTTTTGGTCTTTTGAACAACATACACTTTAACTTGGTTTCTAGTATTTTTGTGTTTTCGAATTAGCAATAGATAAATACATTGCACATGGTGTATATCTTATACATTACTCAGGAATATGTTGACTATTGTGAAGTTAATTTAGATTTTGACTTAATGTTATATGGTTGATTGTAGTGATATGTACGTAGAAAACCTAGGTTGAAGCATAGTATATGATGAGTGATTAAATGAGTATGTTTTAAAGATGTATTCGTGTGCTTTATCAATGTTTTATCAACACATATCATGCCCATTTCTCCACTATAGCTAGTTTTCCTTTAGTTTCGTGTTTTGTTGGTTATCTTATATATTGATTGGTTAAACATGATAAAAACCATCTAGGAGTAAAGTAGATGAAAAGAGCAACGCGTGGACGCAAACAAATTTTAAATCGAAGCTATAACGAAGAATCTAGGCCCTATGCAAGACCAGACGTCCGGAACTGACAATTTTGAGGGCCGCGCAGACATTCGACTTATGTATGGACATACCATTCCGGACCCAAGTTCGGACATATTGTCTGAAACAACAAATTTCATGTTTTGAAAGAGGGAAAGAAGAGGAGAGAAAGGGGGGATTCAACACAACACAAAAACGATGGGAAAATAAGAGAAAAGAGGAAAGAAGAAAGGAAAGGAAGAAGAGGAAGAAGAAGAATGGAAGAATATTGGACTAGTGGGCTGACCCATTAGACCATTAGTCCATGAGTCCATATTTTATATTTCATACTTTCTACAATAATTAGATTAGTTCAGATTTTGTTTGTTATAGTTAGATTAAGCAGAGATATTAAGGAATATCTTAACAAATTGCAAGAGATCTAGTTTGTTACAATTTTATCTATTCCTTAGATTGAGGCTAGGTATGTATATATTGCCGCTTTGGCTATTCAAGTAATATATTGGTTTTCAGTCTTTACATACACACGCTTACACATCACACACAAATACAATTTCTATTATACAACTTCTAATATGGTATCAAGAGCAGATTACGATCCTTGAGGGTTGTGGGTGCTTTGCTCTGTCATGGCGGACGATTCTAACAAAGGGAAAACACCGGCGGCGACGTCGGCAGCAACCACGATTGATGTGAACGACCCATTATATGTTCACGTAGCAGAGAACCCGAGATTGAGCTTGGTGTCGAAATTTAACGGCACGGGATTCCTGGGATGGAAGTGCGACATGACGACGACGCTCAAGGTTAAAAATAAATACAGGTTTGTCACAGGACGAATTGACAAACCTAATGAAACTGATGTGATTCGCTTGAGCGCTTGGGAGCGTTCTAATTCGCTTGTCCTTTCATGGCTTAAGACGGCTTTGGATTCCAATATTGCACAAAGCGTGCGGTTCTGCGAGGACCCGCAGGAGCTTTGGGAGCATTTGTCTGAGAGGTTTGAGCACACCAGTCTCGCAGTAATTCACAACCTGAAATGGGAATTTGCCGAGATTAAATAAGGTGATGAATCAGTTAGTGAATATTATACTAAACTGAAAAGGATTTGGGGGGAAATCGACTCAGCTTGTTCTCCTCCAAAGTGTACTTGCGCTGGCTGTAAGTGTGGAGCCAAAGACTTTTACAAGAAACAAGGAGAACGGGATAAGCTTCTCCACTTTCTCATGGGTTTAAACCGCAAGTATTTGTCTATTCGAGGACAAATATTAGCGATGAAGGAGACTCCAAGTCTAGAAAAAGCTTACTTTTTAATCGTACAGGAGGAGGAGCAGAGAGGGAATAATCCCTTAACTGAAGAATCCATGTCTTTCTATAGCAAGACTACTGTAATCGGTGATAACAACAGAAACACGGTTAAGAGGTTTGACAGGAAGAAAGCTGTTTGCACACACTGTAAAAAATTGGGTCATAGCTTTGAAGAGTGTTTTCAGCGTCAGACATGTACACACTACAATAAATCAGGACACACAACTGCTGATTGTTACCAGATTTATGGGCGTGATGCTATTTTAGCCCGCAAAAAGAAAAACTTTGCCCATGCGGTTCATACTCCAGGGACGATTCAACCGATTCATAATGAAGACGGACAGGGAGAGGGGTTAACACTCAAGCAGTTGCAACAAGTTACAGAACTTATGCGGAATAAAGCCACAGAATCGACCACAGAAGCAACATCAGACCACTGCAATTTCGCAGGTACTTACACTTATGCCCTAACCAATAAATTATGTTTCACAAGCAATTTTTCCAGCGATATGTTCAAAGGGGAATGGTTGTTAGATTCTGGCGCCACCGATTACATGTCAGGGGCAGATTATTTGTTTGATAATTGGAGAAAATTAAAGGATGAAAGAAGGGTAATTTTACCTGATGGCAGTCCGCAGGTGGTAAAATATGTCGGAGATGTTCGACTGGGAACGAACGCAAAATTAACAGGGGTTTTGTACATACAGAAATTCCAGTTTAATCTCATATCAGTGTCGAAATTGGTCTGCCAGTTCCATTGCGCCATGACTTTTGACAAATCTGGTTGCTTCGTACAGGACCATTCTTCCGATCGGCATAACAAAATCGCCGCGAGCAGGGATGGCCTCTACGTTCTGCATGTTGAAGAGTTTGACTGCTGGGATGGGGTTATGATGGGCCAGGGCGCTGATGTTCTGCTGGGCCGTGGTTCACATCCCGTTTCTGCTGGCGGTAATGGTGGACTGGGCTGAGTTAGTTTAGGGGCTGCGGCGGATTTGGGCCAGCAGCGAGCTACTGAGTTTGTAATAAGTTCGAAAGCTTTAGACTTACATATACGGCTTGGACATGTGCCGTTTAAGAAACTTGTTTTTCTCGGTTTAATAAAGGACACAGATTTTCCTTCAAATTTTGCATGTGATGTCTGTTATAAATCCAGAGCTCAGCGTTTACCATTTGGTCACTCTGCTAGTAAAACTAAACGGGCTTTCGAGATGTTACATATTGATGTTTGGGGCCCGTTTAGTACAGATACTTACAATGGTTATAAATACTTTGTATGTTTCGTTGATGATTTTTCTCGGACTACTTGGGTCACACTTATCAAACAGAAAGGTCATGCTTGGGAGGCCGTGGTTAATTTTATCAAAATGGTACAAAGACAATTTGACACGAAGGTACAGATAGTGCGAACAGATAATGCCAAGGAATTGGGAAATTCCAATGACGGAAAAATATTTTATTCACAAGAAGGGATAGTCCATCAGACTATGTGTGCTTACACCCCTCAATAGAATGCGGTGGTCGAACGCAAACATAAATATCTTTTGGAAACAGCACGGGCAGTGTTTTTTCAGTCACATGTTCCACTCATATATTGGGGAGAATGTATTTTATATGCTACTTATTTGATCAACAGGCTTCCTACCAAGGCCTTAAATGGGCTGACCCAGTATGAAGGTTTGTACAACGTCAAACCGACATATAATGATATCAAGCCGTTTGGGTGCTTATGTTATAAGACGATTGTTGGTCCAACGGGAGGTAAATTCGAGCCTCGTGGTGAAGCTTGTATTTATCTAGGGGAGGATCCACGCAAGAAGGGGTATCGAGTTCTGAGTTTGCGCACACATGTTGTTGATGTTTGCCGTGATGTTCGATTTCATGAGCATGTATTTCCTTTTCACCATACAACTATGCTGCCCGACAGAAATCCAGATACAGTTTGTGATGCTACAATTTCCAATCCATTATTTTATGATGAGACACCGACAGCCCAGGGTGATCTTGTCACGGTTGTTGATCATGCAGAAGGTAACCATCCTGAGCTAGATTTGAGACGTTCTAGTCGAGTATCACACAAGCCTAGTTATTTGTCAGATTATGTCCGTAACACATGTTTTCAAGACATCCTTGATGAACGAGTGCTTCACACCGGGGATCCACTTGATAACCGACTTGGTCATTGTACTAGCCTAACCGAAACTACCCCTGTTCGTTCCATTGCTTTGTTCTCTTCTCACTCTTCGTCGGACATGACTATAAGACAGCTGTTATGCATGCTCATTGGAGGACAGCCATGCAGGCCGAGTTACGGGCATTAGAGGACAATGATACATGGGATGTTGTTACTTTGCCACGTGGCAAGAAAGTTATCGGCTGCAAGTGGGTTTATAAGGTAAAGCTCAAATCTGATGGGACTCTGGAGCGTCATAAGGCGCGTTTGGTAGCGAAAGGATTCACGCAACGGCACGGACTTGATTACCATGAGACCTTTTCTCATGTGGTTAAGTTAACCACGATACGGTCGCTTGTTGTTGTTGCTCTTCACAAAGGCTGGGTAATTAACCAGCTTGATGTTAATAATGCCTTTCTTCACGGGGACCTCGATGAGGAGGTGTATATGCGACTACCACAGGGTCTTGAAGTTTCAGGTACCAACAAAGCATGTCGGGTTAAGAAGTCATTGTACGGTCTTAAGCAAGCTTCTCGTCAATGGTTTTCTAAGCTGGCTAGTTTCCTTCATACTCTTGGTTTCACCCAATCAAAAAATGATTATTCCCTTTTCCACAGAGAAAATGATAAAGGCAAGATTTTTATTGCTGTTTATGTGGACGACATGTTGATAGTTGGAGCTCATCATGGTGAGATTGATAGTATCAAATGCGTTCTAGATCTTAACTTTCGCATTAAGGATTTGGGCATGTTTCACTATTTCTTGGGCATTGAGTTTATAGCTAACGGTGACGGTTACATTCTTTCTCAACGAAAATTTTGCAAGGAATTGTTGAAGGGATATCCTTGTCATAATCTGCGCACCACAAAGAGTCCAATGGTGGTTGGTAAACAACTTCGCGCTGATGATGGGGAGCCTCTTCCTGATCCCACGCTTTATAGGAGACTTGTTGGAAAGCTTAATTATCTGACTCACACACGACCAGATATCAGTTTTACTGTACAAGTTCTCAGTCAGTTCATGCAACGCCCCAGTGACGTCCATATGGAGGCTGCTCTGCATGCGCTATGTTACATCAAGGGTACGCTCAACTATGGCATTGTCCTTACCAAAGGTCAGTCTGTTCTCAATCTCCAGGCTTATTGTGATTCTGACTGGGCGGCTTGCCCAAACACAAGGAAATCTGTGTCCGGGTACTATATTTTTCTTGGTGATAGCCCCATATCTTGGAAAACAAAGAAACAAGGTTCTGTTTCGTTATCTAGTGCTGAGGCGGAATACAGGTCCTTGCGACGTGTTACTGCTGAGTTGACATGGTTGACGCGATTATTACATGAACTGGGAGTCCCTAACATTACACCTGTTCCTGTAAAATGTGATAATCAGTCTGCCATCTATATTGCTCGCAATCCTGTTTTCCATGAGCGAACCAAACATATAGAGATTGATTGTCATTTCGTGAGGGAGAAAATTCAACAAGGGCTGGTTGATGTTACATACACACACACACTTCTACCCAGTTGGCTGACATGATGACCAAGATCTTGCCAGGAGTTCAGTATGCACGACAGCTTCCGCACATGGGCATGAGCCATACCGACAAGACAAGCCTTGGTAATCTGGGCTTGCCTACGGCTTGAGGGGGGTATTGGACTAGTGGGCTGACCCATTAGACCATTAGTCCATGAGTCCATCTTTATATTTCATACTTTCTACAATAATTAGATTAGTTCAGATTTTGTTTGTTATAGTTAGATTTTCTATTAAGCAGAGATATTAAGGAATATCTTAACAAACTGCAAGAGATCTAGTTTGTTACAATTTTATCTATTCCTTAGATTGAGGCTAGGTATGTATATATTGCCGCTTTGGCTATTCAAGTAATATATTGGTTTTCAGTCTTTACATACACACGCTTACACATCACACACAAATACAATTTCTATTATACAACTTCTAATAAAGGAGAAAAAGGCTCACCTCCATTGAAGCTATTCTTCAACCTTCCATGGTTAATTCTTTTCCATACTCTTATTTTTGTGCTTTGATGGTTGTGTAGTCTCTTGTAGCTTAGGATGGGGATTTTGCCCTAAAATCCGTAAAACTCCATTATTGAACTTTGAACTTATGTTTATGCTTTTTTTAGTCATTGTTTTTAATTGAAGATGATTATTGAGTTATTATGGCTTTTAAGCTTGTCTTTGTTAATTTAGGGATTTGCTTAGGGTTTGCTTTAATTAATTGTCATTATGTTAAATTGGTTGGTTTGATATCGCCGATTAATTTAGCATTAGTGTGAAATTCTATGGACAGGCTTACAGAAGTAGAAATCTATACCGTTTGGGACTAAAACAATGTACTCTAAAATTGGTAAGTGACAAGGTTAGACCGCATTGCAACTTGGGGAAACTTGAGCTTAGTACTATCGGTTGATACGGGGTTTAGCTAATTGAGAAGTTCATGTTAAATCAATTATGATTAGTGGACCAAGATTTGGTTATTAATTATTTGAGTGTTCTCGTTGTTTAGTTTTGAGTTCAAGAGTCGACAATCGGTGGTAAAAGGAGCATGGGTACAAACATCCATCTAGACCTTAGTTTTGTTAGTTTAGTTTTATTGCTTTTTGTTATTCTTAATTCATATTTCAGGGTTCTTTGTCGTGAACCTGTCGTGTTCCCGTATTTTACAAATGAACTTACACTATTTTCAGTCAATGTCCAATGGATCTGCTGTGTTCTTGGGTGTTGGAAAAAACATTGCGCTCTTTAGTGTCAATTCCCGCAATTCTATTGTGTTTTGGTTTTGGAAAAAATTTCCACTCACTGTTAATATCTCCAATGAATCTGTTGCGTACTGGATATGGAAGAATTCTTGTGCTCCTTAATTTGAACTTCCGGTAAAGCTGTTGCGTACTATCTATTCTGTGAATCTACTGTGTACAATTAAGCTAGAGTCTTATGGCTACCCATTCTCCACGCGTAAAAAATGGCTCATGTTAACTTTTAAACCCTCATTTAAAATTTAAGAAACTAATGTTGTTTAACTTGAATTATTTTGCTCGATATAGATGGTGTTTTGTTTTTTTACCATGCATATATAGTGCATAACACTTACATTTCTGAGTTAATTATTCATTTTGCTGTGACATGTGGCAAATTGATTACTTGTTTTACTATGGGCCCGTTCTGTGCAAAGCTTTTGTTTTAAGATAAAACTACTATTTCAACCTTTATAATAAAGCTAGGTATAGTTAGCTAATTGTAAACTGACACATATACCATGATTAGCTTTTTGTGGGGTCTAGTTAATATTCTACACCAATTATAAAATGACACTTATACTATCACTTTTACAAAATCTGCATTAATCCCCTAAAGCTACTGAACGAATGTGTCATTTGGCTGGCAAGCGCGGTTTTCAAACGCAGTATTTGCTGTGTTTGTATAAATGTGACTGTGGTTAATAACTCTTAACTGGACATGTGTACTCTTATTAGATATAAAACAATTAAATATTGACATATTACACCATTTTTAGCACATTTCACGGATGGCGGGGAACGAACGCGACCTTATACGGTCACTACAGGTGAATGACAATGTAAGTGGGTTTTCTTTTTATCCATTTAAAATGATGTATTGCTCTTATTTTCACAAATGTTTAATTATTGTTTTTATGTCGACTCCGCTTCATTTATTATCATTGATTCCCCAATCTTACTCGCTAAAATATTTACTCGTCTACCTCACAGGACATGCACACTCAATACTAGTACATTTGAGGATATGACTTCAATTGATCACTTTTTCGTGGCGGAATATACTCCGAATTTGTTGGCCTGTATGACTCCTGAAAGGAATGTATTCATACAAGGCTGACCTTCCTGTACCTTTCAGATATGGATACCATAGGACAGAGGCTATGTTCTATCAGGTGTGGTGATTATGAACATCTCTTCTTCATTTCCTCGATCTTATTATATTTATATATGTTTGTATTTATTAATTAGTAAGTACGAGCGTGATATCTATTTAGCGATTCTTGAATGAAATTGGTCCTGTAGTCAATTTAAGTTGCTCTCATGTGTAAATGGTAAGACTTTGGTGAATATCTCGGGCCAGTTTCAGCCATTTTGGTGCAATAAAATATGTTCCATGGAGGGTTTGTAGTTTAATCTGTTTTTTCTTTTTCTTTTTTTTTTGTGTAGTTGTTTTGTAATGTCAAGCCACGGTCACTTGTCATGTGTTCGGAACTATTGTAAAATCGAGCGAATAATGACCGAGAACGAAGAAGAAGAACGAAGAAGAAGAACGGAGTTGAGGAAACTTGTTTTAGGGTTTTGAATTCGTCAGTTCAAGAACAGTCACAACTTACAACCCTAAAATACCCATCTAATATAGACAGACTCATCTCAAAAAGAAAACCCGATATGGGCCCAAAGCCCAAACCGTACTATACCGCGGGGGCTTCGCCCCCCCCCCCCCCCCCCCGCACGCCCCCTAAACCCCCTCGAATGATGGCCCCCCTGTAATTGTAAGCCCAGGACACAATAGATTTTAAGTCAATTACAATAATCTCCACCTTGACGAAAAATCTCCGCTAGCTTTACAAAAACAAGAATAAACTACTAGCTGGGGAGGGGGATTTTGATTTCTTAGCACTTGAGAACTTGAGCTAAGTTCAAACAATGTCTGAACTTCTCTATGGTGACTGGCTTTGTCAACATATCAGCTGCATTCTCTGAAGTATGAACCTTATCTAACAAGATCTCACCTGAAGCAACCAGCTCCCTAATCTTGTGAAACCTGACACCAATGTGCTTCGTCTAGGCATGGTAAACTTGGTTCTTAGCCAGGTGTATAGCACTTTGACTGTCACAAAGCAACTGAACTCCACCTTGCTCAACACCCAACTCAGTCACAAGTCCTCGAACCCATAGTGCTTCCTTAGCTGCTTCTCCTAATGCCATGTATTCAGCTTCAGTGGTAGACAACGCTACAACAGACTGTAGCACAGATCTCCAACATATGGGGCCTCCTGAAAGAGTAAATACAAACCCTGTAGTAGACCTCCTGTTATCCAGATCATTAGCATAGTCTGAATCCATATACCCCACAACTGCTGAACCTACCTCCTGGACTCCAAACATAAGTCCATAGTCAGCTATACCCTTCAAATATCTGAGAATCCATTTCACTGCAGCCCAGTGATCTCTCCCGGGATTAGACATGTACTTGCTCACTTGACTAACAGCTTGGGCCAAGTCAGGTCGCGTGCACACCATTAGCATACATCAAGCATCCAACTGCACTCGCATAGGGAACTCGAGCCATATCTGCAACCTCCTTCTCAGTGTTTGGGCACTGAGATAATGAAAGTCTAAAGTGATTTGCCAGAGGTGTACTTACAAATTTGGCGTTTGTCATGTCAAACCTGTCAATCACCTTCTCTATGTAACTCCTATGAGACAACCACAGTCTCTTGGAGTTCATGTCCCTGCGAATCTCCATCCCAAGGATCTTTTTAGCAGCACCTAGATCCTTCATATCAAACTCTCTTCCTAGAAGGATCTTCAACTCGTCAACATCTTTCATATTCCTCCCAGCAATAAGCATATCATCAACATACAATAGTAGAAACATGGGAGTTCCATCTTCAGTATGCTTAACATAAACACAGCAGTCATACTCACATCGCTTGTAGCCAATCTGCAGCATGTAAGAATAAAAACGTTTATACCACTGCCTTGGAGCTTGCTTCAAGCCATATAAGGATTTCTTCAGCTTACACACAAGATGCTCCTCTCCAGGCTGAACGAACCCTTCAGGCTGCTGCATATAGATTTCTTCCTCCAAATATCCATGGAGAAACACTGTTTTCACATCCATCTGCTCGAGATGCATATCCCAGCTAGCCACCAAAGCTAACACAACTCTGATAGAGGTGTGCCTAACAACAGGAGAGAAGATCTCATCATAATCAACTCCTTTCTGCTGAGAGAAGCCCTTTGCTACTAGTCTGGCCTTATATCTCACCCTTCTTTTTCTGATGCCCCGGGTTTCCTCTTAAAAACCCACTTGCATCCAACTGGCTTCTTGCCTTTTGGGAGAGGAATAAGATCCCATGTATGATTCTTTCTTAGACTCTCAGCCTCCTCCACCATGGCACCCAACCATTCTTCTTTCTCTTGGCTAGATATAGCCTCTCGAAAACTGGACGGATCATTTGAACCAACTACAAGAGCATAGTTGACCACTTCATCATAGCCGAATCTCTAAGGTGGCTTAATGACACGTTTCTGTCTGCCAGATACTAGGGACTCCACCTGCTGACGATTCTGATATGTCTGATTATCTGCTGTAGCTTCTGAACTAGTGGTAGTCTCACTAAAACTGTTTCCCAAATCTGTTATGGGATCAACATTAGTCTCAACTGTAGTAGTCGGTTCCTGATCCAACTTTGCCTGTTGCAGCATATACTGCTCATCAAAAACATCTCAACTGAGGACCTTCTTCTTAGCCACAGGATCCCAAAACTTGAAACCTTTCACACCTTTCTCAAACCCTAGAAAGATGCACCTTTTGGACTTGGAGTCCAGCTTGGATCGTTCATCACTAAGAATCAGAACATAAGCAGGACAACCAAATATCTTCAAATTAGATAAATCAATATCTACTCCATTCCATACCTCTTCAGCGACCTTCTTCTCAAGGGAGCTCCTTGGTGATCTATTAATGAGATAGACTGCCATGTTTACTGCTTCTGCCCAGAACTGCTTTGGGAGCCCTGCATTCAGCCTTAGACACCTGGCCTTCTTAACAATTGTGCGATTCATTCTCTCACTGACGCCATTCTGCTGAGGTGTTTTTCTCACCGTGAAATGCCTCTGAATACCATGCTCCTCACAAAATTTCTTGAACCTCGAATCAGTATACTCTGTTCCATTATCAGATCTCAGATACTTTACCTTCCTTCCTGTCTGATTTTCTACTTCAGCTTTCCAAATCTTAAACTTATCAAAGACCTCAGATTTGTGCTTCATGAAATAGACCTAGACTTTCTTGGAATAGTCATCAATGAATATAACAAAGTACCTGGAACCTCCTAGAGACAGCTCCCGAGTTGGCCCCCATACATCAGAATGCACATAGTCGAGAAGACCCTTTGTCGTGTGTTGGCCAGTTTTGAAGGATACTTTTGACTACTTTCCCATCACACAGAACTTACAGAATCCCATCTTACAGTTCTTTAAACCATCCAGAAGGCCACGCTTACGCAACTCAGTCAAACATTGCTCACCAATATGCCCCATACGCATATGCCTGTAACACCCCCGAATAACGACCAATGATCAAACGATGAGCCTAACGGTACATGAGATGTCTACGCAGTGGTTCCTACTCTATTCGGGTGCTACAGATGCCAACCACCCACGTGGTTGACAGTCCTCATTACTAACTCCAAGTTACGGTCTGAATGACTGGAATCTAAACCTTAACCAAATCCAAGTACGAACAGGAATTACGAACCAAGTACCGAGAGTCTAATTCATAAGTTCTTACATAACCAACACATAAACCGAAAGTACAACCCATACATTAAAAACATACTACTTAAAGTCTTGCCCAAAAGGACTACCCCCATGGTAGCCATCCCGCCTACGCTCTGTTATTGTCTGGCACAAGACCTGAAAAAAATTAGGTGTAAAGGACTCAGCAAACTACGCTGAGTATGAACGTGTGAAGCCCGCATGTTACCGGGCCACACGACTACTTGGTCGAATATTATTAGGTCAATTTACATGCTATAATAAAGCAGTAAAGCACACATCAACACATCATGATAACACACCATCGGTCGCACAGCAACATCAAAAGGCAACCAAACACAACTTGCAAGAAGCAATGTCAAACACGCAATCCAGCACAATAAGCTGCTAGTGTAGCAACCACAGTCAGGTAATTATAGGACGTGTGCGTAGGTACATTATACCGTCGATCCTCGCTATGGGATCATTCAAAAGATTACGTATTGTTTTCTTGTTCTCATTACACATGTTTTTCCTTCCTTCCCTTGCACCGAGTCCGGGGGATTTAGGTTAGATCCCGAGACTTTATAATGTAGGTGCTATTCATTCTTTGTTTCTTAAATGATCACATTTGTGAATTTTCTTATTTGCTTGGTCTCGTTACACATGTTTTCCTCTATTCTCTGGCACCGAGTCAGGGGATATAGATTAGATCCCGAGACTTTATTATGTAGGTGCTAATCATTCCTAGTTTCTTCAAGGGTTACTTGTGAATTCTTTTATCACCGCACGTTGGAGGTCGTCGCCTCCATAGCTAATCCCTCATTCCCGGCGTCATGCGCCGAGAAAGCGGAGTCGCCTCTTGACTCCAGGATAAGCTCCCCCCAATTTGTCACTCCCCCATTCCTGACGTCATGCGTCGAGAAAGCGGAGTCGCCTCTAGACTCCAGGATGTGCTCCACACAGTAGGGCGAAGGATCTGATGCAGATACCAACTCTCGAATATTCCATACCGCGCGGCCCGAGATGTCGTCTTCCTGGGTTATCCTCATGTTCCACCAGTTGGTACTTTTCATTTCATTATCATTATAATCTCGACACCATAGTGGGTGTCATTAGCGGTGCTCTAAAGTTAGAGAGGATTTGTCTCTTCGTATAGTTCTTTTTGTTTTGTTTACGTGGTTCGTCATGTCTCACCAAAGGAGACTTGCTCTTCATTATCATTAATGAATAGACACCATAGTGGGTGTCATGGTAGTCCTCAATGGTTTAGAGAGGAGTTCCCCTTATAGAGTTTTCTTTGTTTTCATAATTCGTAGTAGCTCATCTCAAGGTCCATAAACGAGAAAGGGACTAAACTACTGTGTGCGCGCAATGATATATACAACAATGATATAGAAATCATACAACATGATAAACAAGCAATCCAATTTCATGCTTTGATCTTATGTCATTTTCACACACAAGGCACACAGCACACAAGCCGTGTAACACGGCAACATACGAACCACACATGTCCATACCTTATGATAGTCGTCACTGTTACTTGCCCTAAAGTTCCCCCGCTGCAGGTGTGACATATTCCTGTAATTGTTATGCGAGCGGGTTAGATCGTTCGATCATGCGTTATTGTTCTTAGCACTACCTATAACGGTTAACTTAGACCTAGATTTTATATCTTGCATTGTTAGCCCTACTTCATTTGTTTGATTTGGACTCACTGCTTTAGGCCAAGCGGTACCGTGTTAATTTTATTCCTGTTTGTTTGTTCACCTACTTTGAATCATCGGACTACATTTTCCTTGTTATAATCTTAGACTTCCATTTTCTTTACCTTACCTCCCATAATACCCAGGCTTTGCCAATACTACTTAACGCCCCAAAAACCAAGTAGTAACCTTGGTTGTTTTGGTTTACCCCTGATTCTATATATGGCCGTATAGATATTAGACCTTCAAGATGTTACTAGTTAACCTCTTAGTTCATTTTAAGTGCTTATACTTATACCATTCTTTCGTTATTCCTCCACGCTTCATTCTTAGGCCTTCCTAACATTTCTAAGTTCATCCACTTACAAGGTCAGCCCCCTGATCTACGCCATCTTTTCTTACTAATCCTAACACATACTCTAGACACACTTGTAAGTCATTGCCTACAACTCCACTTGCCTAACTTCGCTACTAGATTCGTATACGTTTTTGGTTCTGTTCCTTTAAGTACTCTAGGACTCTTTTCTAAGTCCTTCCCATAAATCACCACCTAGGCCATTGTTATCCAGGTTCTTATGTCTTTAACCTTACTATGTTTCATCTTCATCCCCTAAGCTTCAACGTACATCGTCACCGGTTAAATAGGTCCTAAGCTTTGGTCTACGTTTAGTGTACTTTCAAGTATTATTATGTGACAGGTTGACTCACCTTCTATGTCTAATTCCTGTCCAGATTCCCAGCTTACTATACGGGTTCTCGGTATTCATGTGGTTAAGCTTCTAACACCCCATACTCAACTACCAATCTGGTCTCGCTTAAGTATTCTGCTTTGAAGTCTGGTGAAACCTCCGATAACTCCCTTAGCCTTTCCTATACTGGAACCGAAAGACTGCAGCAACTGAGAATAGCCTCCTGTGTGCATTCGCTCCTACCTTTCCTTTTGGTGGTTAATCTGTCTTCACACGGTTACCCCCTTTATAGGTGCTATCTAGTTTCCTCTAGGATTCCCTGCCCATTTACCCTTAGTCTAAAGCGTTAGTAAGTTTTTTTTTGTATTCTTCCTAATCGATCTTACTGGTTATTTAACTCATAAGTAGTTGGAATGTTGGTTACGCAATGCTTCCGAAGCTACTAGCTGCTACTCTCAAACAGTTCCACATATATTCAACGTTAGGAACACATAGCTTCAACCCAAATGCAACGGTTTCCTTGCTATTACTGGAACCATTCATGTAGAAGTTCCTTGTTCATTTGAAACATGACACTCTTATTATTATTATTTTATTCCCAGTCTAGTTCCTGTTACGATAATACTGATGACACATTACGTTTCCAGCACTCATCTAATCAGATTTTTAACACTTATTTAATCATGTATTCCACCTTGGTTCCACCTAGTCCCTAGTATTGGTTTGGCCGAGTTTTCAGCGCCTAATACTTGGCATTAATTCAGTTTTATCTATGCAGTTTATCTAAGTTATTTAGTGACATTAGTTCGTCATTTTTTTTTCTGCATCTGTCACGGGTCTTAAGCACTCAAACTCCCCAGAACCAGACACCTACCTCTCAGCTTGATTGGTTAAGAATCCTACACCTAAAACCCACCTACCAATTCTTTCCTTTGTTTAATCGTTATCCCTAGCTCTTCTGTGACATGATTTTTTAAGTTCCTCAACAAGATTCTCCCTAGCAAATCAGCCCAAACTCTCCAGCAGAGCAGCATATATTTTTCGGTAGCTAGGAAACTAAAATTCTATCTCCCACGCATCAGTCTTAATGTTGTTTTATTAAGGCAACCCATAATCAGGTTTCTCCTAATTAGTTTACTAGTTCACTACCCACGGGTCACTCTCACAGATTCTTGGCAGGTTTCATGCTTAATTTTAATTCCTTGAAACTTGTTGTTTAGCCCTCTGATCAGCTGGCATACCAGATTGACAACGCACAAGATCATCAACTCATAACCTCAAGCTATTGGTTCAGATTCTTTTAGATTGTGCCCTTGACAACTTCACTCAAGAATTTCCAGAATAATGCCATGTCTTTATGGCAACCAGAGCAAACAGCTGCTACTCTTTAACTAGTTCTTAATACACCTCTTCGCTAATTCATCCTACAAGCATATAACCGGCTTTCTTTTTGAGGAAGTTACTAGCTTAGTATCAACAGATCTTTTCAACTGTTTTTGGTAACTTTGAAGCACATTTTTTTAAACTATTGAGAACTGGTGTTTAGACCACCATTTCCACCAGAATATTACTTTATACTCATAAACTACTCCAGCAGATTGTTACAGATTTATTAACATATCATCGAACAGAATCCTACACAATATCAAGTATAGTTTTAGGTAAGAGTTTGGGTTACAACCTTGGGGTTTGGCGAGTGTTTTTCCTGGGTATTTCCTTGTCTTTCCTTCCGTAGTTTCCCCCTTTTTTTCACCTAGACAGAACCAAACGTCAGGGTCAGTTTGCTGTTGATTTCAGATTAAAACCTCCAAAGTTAGTTACCAAGATTCTTGGTAGTTTTTTTTTATTTTTACCTTGGCTAGGAACTAGCTGCTCTTTGGGCTACCTTTCTGTTTAGTTGGCGCTTATGCTCAGAACGCTTGGGCTTGTAGCTGGCCACGCACGAGAAAGGTTACAAGTAGACTGGTTACATTAGTACCGAAAAGATAGTTTCAACCTTCTGAACAAACATGTGGGTTTGAAATGTTTTACCTTAGAAGCTTTTCAAAGATGATTTGCAACAGAGTGTTGCTCTAGGACTCGGGAGATTGCTGGGGTACTTGCGGGTCATTTTCTCGCAGAATAAACAAGGTGGAAGGGTGGGAGTTAGATGTTGCCCTATAGTGGAATTACAACAGAGGATAAGGCAAGGAAAGCATGTCTGCTTGTGGTCTTACCTTGGGACCGATTTCAAGACGGTTGGGTGGTGAGTTTCTGGGTGGTCTTCGGCGTGACCTTGAGGAGGCTTTTTCCCAGAGATTCTCATACATGCAGAAGGTTAGTCAAGGAGAGGATGTCAACACAAAGTTTTCGGACATCAGAAACAGAGAATAGAGGAGGGACTAAACAAGCATGTTCTCGGTTTTGTTGTTCTTACCTTCGAGAGATCTGAAGGAAGATCTGGTTCGACGTTTTTCCAAAGAGTGTACCAGTAGGCTTGCATGCAGGAAGGATTGAGAGGAAGAGAATCAGAAACCGGAGATTTTTGGATAGAAACACAAGGATATGGTGAAGGATGGTTGACGATTGATTTACCTTGCTGTTGGACTATGCGGTGCCAGATTCTCAGGTCGGTAGGTACTCCAGAACTCGAACATGCGAGGAAAGGATTAAGGAGTTTGAGTCTCTCCAAGCGACAAATTCGGAAACCACAAGGAGTGAAGGAGGACTTACCGTATTCTTCCATTTACAAGGACTTAGAAGTCCTTCTGGACTTGCGCGACCGCAAAACAGAGGGATAATTAAGGAGCATCTTCGAACAGGAAACAACATGAAACTTCGAGGCACATTGGGGGAAGAAGCGATTCACCATGCGTAGGAGTTACAGGGGGAAAATTTAGCGGCACTCTGCTCTTGCACCAGGCGTGAAGTGATGGGGAAAATGAGTTCAGTGGTCTTAATCGGGGTGCACAAAGCGAGAAGGAAGGGACACGGGTTTGGGAATAGCGAAAGTAATTGCACGGGGAAGATGGGAAAAAAAGAGAACTACACAGATCTTTGTTAATAACAATCGGTTTAGTGGGTATGGGGTTACATAATGGGACTTGGGTGTTACGAAGGTGGGACTTGCTTATGGGTTCCCGATGGTGTTTAGTAGTGCATAAATAGTTAATTTATTATCTATGTCATGAAGTGTAACTTGGTGAGTACAAGTCTGAGTTATAATGCTGCTTGTACTTGTTTATATCCTACAACATAGTTCGTACCTTATAACTTCGTAATGTATATTATTTGGTACAATCGTTATATGTCAAAATGACTCTCCGTGTATTACCTCACGGTCCACTACGTAGATAATGTAATGTACTAACATGGTATAATTTAATTTGCTCAATCGCATTGGTTAATATCAAACCGATGAGCATCAAAGCTTATATACATTGTGATTTGCTATTAGATTCACGAACATATGTATGTCCGTTAGTATCGTAAGTTATCACTTGTAACATGATTTTATTAATGTGCCCAGTTTACTTAAACACTTCTCGTATATTTGTGACTTTTTATGCGTTTCAGTTATTAGGGTTGTTTCAGCCTACCCCCCTTAAAGGAACTTCGTCCCGAAGTTGTTACTTCCTTAACCGATGTTTT
Source organism: Limonium bicolor (assembly GCA_023374045.1). Classification (NCBI taxonomy): domain Eukaryota; kingdom Viridiplantae; phylum Streptophyta; class Magnoliopsida; order Caryophyllales; family Plumbaginaceae; genus Limonium; species Limonium bicolor. The sequence continues at coordinate 103,958,156 of CM041778.1, forward strand.
ATTTCTCGTTAATTCTTGGGATCAAGTCCCGCATTCATTCACGACAAAGTGTACATACACATACATACCATTCACATACACACAATCCAAGACACACAAACCTACTAACCATCAACGTGTGGTTGTAGGAATACACATAGTGAAAGGATCAAGTCACGCAATTCCACAGTTCTACTTCACTATTTGTGCTTATAAGCACCACGCCACATCTGTGGCTTGACCAAGTTCTCTGTAATATTATAATGTACCAGTAGTACTCATATACTGTACTCATCAGCAATCAAAGGACAATTTATTCATTCATGACCACAATGCATTCATTCATTCCACACACAGTTCGCACACATAGCATCCAAAACAACACCACGAAGGAGTAATAACACAGCAAAAACGCAACGCGCCTACCCCCCTTAAAAATGGATTACGCCCACGTAATCCTCATTATATCATGCTTGAGTATTAGCTCAAGATGTTTAAATCCCATGAAGCATTCCAGTTTTTTTTTCATGCAATGTAGCTCTCACTATAATTCCATCAAAGGTCTTAACCATGCTAATGGCTTGGTCATGTGTATCAAAAGACTTTTATCGGTATACATACTGATCTACTAACGGATTCAGGTTTAGCCTCTCTGGGTCTAAGGTATTGACAGATAAGTCACTTGTTTTTATTTAACTGGAAGATGTGAGGTACGGTCCACCAGCTTCTTGTGCGACTCTGATTATCCTCGAGCTTAGTTTTCCCTTCCTATTCCTTCTAGTGCAGGGTATGGCCTAATTGTATCCTTTTAGTTTAGGGTTGTAGGTCTCTTGGCTGCCATGGGTTATCTTAATTTATACACGGTCTCGGTGGGTTGTAACTTGTCTATTCCTTTCTCCTGGAGGTCGGATATCCATTCTTTTAATGCGCTTTTAAGCGTCCGAGTTATTCATTCTAGTTGTCTTTTAGGTTTATATTTATATACGCTCTGTAGTAACAATTTAGTGTTTAGTGTTCTTCAATGTTACAAATATGTCATTGTTTCGACGACATGTTTAATTTATATCACCGTTCATAATTATCTGTAGGTAGCTGGTTTACTTTCCTAGCGTTACCCCCTATTTTTATCTCTTAATGTGTACAGCCATGTTAGACGTTTCTCGTCTTTACATACTCTTTATTTTTCAGCCCAATAATGGCTTTGACACCACTGGTTGACTTTAATTAGTTCAGTCAGAAGGTCACTGAATTATATATGTTAGAAGTTTCTATGCTTGTAACCGTTTATCAAAGGATATTTTGTTTCCTTATCATCATCATTGTTCTTGTGATTGTATCGAGCAGCGGTTTGCCGACTAGATTTACTTAGCCGCAGGGTCTAGCGTCCTTGTTGTGTTCCGCCAGTAACTGAAGCAATTGACTGTTATTTGTTACATATTACATTTGATCGCGGTAGTATTTTTATGTATTATCTATTAGGTTAATGGTAATATTACACCATTTCAATCCTCACCTATCTGTATACTCAAGTGTTTATCCCCGAATTTTTGAGCCATGTATCCATGTATTTTATGTGATTTTATTATCCCATAGCAACAACGCTTTCTTCGCACTTTACCAACCAAATTCATACAATTTGATGGCTATTTGTGGTTATGTGTCCACTTGTAGGGGGTTTCGAGAATCATCCAACACTGACGTGATCAGCGTAAGTGTTGGGCTACCTCTGCACCCCAATTTGTGCTCAGTGTCACTTGACCTGGCCAGGGTCAAGTTCAACCTTGCACGTCCAGTTGAAAAACCAATCAATTTAACCAATTTCGATTTTATCCCACTCGTTCCTAGTCATCTGACAGTTAATTCATGGACTAGTATCAAAACCTTAAATCTTTAGATCAATGGTTTAAATTCTCCACTATATTTACATTTAGGTGTATACCTATGTATATTCTTTCATTCACGTATCTAGACTATATACATTTATGGGTTGTAATGTTCAAGACCGGTTTTATATTACAATAATCCTCTTAATATATCGCTACCTATGATTGCCTTTATACCCCTCTGGTATTATTAGTTCTTTTCATTCCAATCCTCATACCATGTGTATATATACCTGTTCTTTTACTTGTACATGTGGTCTCACAACTTCTGGTGTTATACAATGTTATACTTCTAAATTCTCGTATTATTACTATTATTCTCCACGTTCTTAAATTAATATTGAATTTACAAAATGATCAATTAATTTCTCTATATTAAGTCCCTTAATCTTGGTTTCCTCCTGATTTTTTTTTCTCCTTATAATTTCTGACTGATTTTTCTTGTTGGCCCGATTAGGCTCCCTCCAGTCTGACTTAAGCTTTATTCCATTTTCCATTTTAATATATTTTTTTTCCAGGCCTCGTAACCCTTATGTTCCTTTCTCATTATTATTCTTTGTTCACAGGTGGTAGAAGCAGAGGTGAATGACCAGTTGTGGTCACCCGTTTCAGCTGTCTGTGATTGAGAGACTTGGAAGAATAATTGAATAAAAGAAGAAGAAAGGAGGTGGTATTGTGTTTCTCAGGTAATGCAGAGAATGAAGAGAGACGTGAGAAGGAGTAGGGAATTTATTGAATTCCGAAATGTTATATTTTAGTGTATAAGATTATGTCATGCTTCACTAGGCATTATAGATTGTACCAATTTTTATGGTGTAATCTCGTTTCGAACTATATTCTCTTATCTCGTTGTTTCATGAGATGTTTACTAAAGTTAATCTCTCAAGCGTATGGATTGCATAATTTATCTTAATTCCATCCTCAGCTTGAGTTATTGCTTAATTAAGCTTTATTTATTTCGTAAATTCTAAGGTATTTTGGTCCTCTTTGTTTGTGAGGTGGGTCCTATCGACTGCTAAGCATGTCGACCCAAGTTGTCGCTAAAGTTGGTCCCTCTACGGGTATTATCCTTTTGGCAACATCTATTGTATAGTATAGTCAGATCGGGTTTCCCCGAGTAAGAGGGGGCTTTCTACCTCTCTGGCGTTCTTTCTCTGAATTTAAGAGACAATTAAGGATGTGAAGGTTGGGTGTAGGTGTTTGGTTAGGTATCCAGTATTACTGGGGAAGAACTCTAACTAACGCGCCTCACGTACTACCCCAACCCTTGACTCTCTGTCAGAATTCATAATTCCAGGTTTTCCTATACTCGGTACTTCTCTGTTCCAGTCATCAGAGCGCAACTACGCTCTGATACCACTTTCTGTAACACCCCCGAATAACGACCAATGATCAAACGACGAGCCTAACGGTACATGAGATGTCTACGCAGTGGTTCCTACTCTATTCGGGTGCTACAGACGCCAACCACCCACGTGGTTGACAGTCCTCATTACTAACTCCAAGTTATGGTCTGAATGACTGGAATCTAAACCTTAACCAAATCCAAGTACGAACAGGAATTACGAACCAAGTACCGAGAGTCTAATTCATAAGTTCTTACATAACCAACACATAAACCGAAAGTACAACCCATACATTAAAAACATACTACTTAAAGTCTTGCCCAAAAGGACTACCCCCATGGTAGCCATCCCGCCTACGCTCTGTTATTGTCTGGCACAAGACCTGAAAAAAATTGGGTGTAAAGGACTCAGCAAACTACGCTGAGTATGAACGTGTGAAGCCCGCATGTTACCGGGCCACACGACTACTTGGTCGAATATTATTAGGTCAATTTACATGCTATAATAAAGCAGTAAAGCACACATCAACACATCATGATAACATACACACTCATCGGTAGCACAGCAACATCAAAAGGCAACCAAACACAACTTGCAAGAAGCAATGTCAAACACGCAATCCAGCACAATAAGCTGCTAGTGTAGCAACCACAGTCAGGTAATTATAGGACGTGTGCGTAGGTACATTATACCGTCGATCCTCGCTATGGGATCATTCGAAAGATTACGTATTGTTTTCTTGTTCTCATTACACATGTTTTTCCTTCCTTCCCTTGCACCGAGTCCGGGGGATGTAGGTTAGATCCCGAGACTTTATAATGTAGGTGCTATTCATTCTTTGTTTCTTAAATGATCACATTTGTGAATTTTCTTATTTGCTTGGTCTCGTTACACATGTTTTCCTCTATTCTCTGGCACCGAGTTAGGGGATATAGATTAGATCCCGAGACTTTATTATGTAGGTGCTAATCATTCCTTGTTTCTTCAAGGGTTACTTGTGAATTCTTTTATGACCGCACGTTGGAGGTCGTCGCCTCCATAGCTAATCCCTCATTCCCGGCGTCATGCGCCGAGAAAGCGGAGTCGCCTCTTGACTCCAAGATAAGCTCCCCCCAATTTGTCACTCCCCCATTCCCGACATCATGCGTCGAGAAAGCGGAGTCGCCTCTAGACTCCAGGATGTGCTCCACACAGTAGGGCGAAGGATCTGATGCAGATACCAACTCCCGAATATTCCATACCGCGCGGCCCGAGATGTCGTCTTCCCGGGTTATCCTCATGTTCCACCAGTTGGTACTTTTCATTTCATTATCATTATAATCTCGACACCATAGTGGGTGTCATTAGCGGTCCTCTAAAGTTAGAGAGGATTTGTCTCTTCGTATAGTTCTTTTGTTTTGTTTACGTGGTTCGTCATGTCTCACCAAAGGAGACTTGCTCTTCATTATCATTAATGAATAGACACCATAGTGGGTGTCATGGTAGTCCTCAATGGTTTAGAGAGGAGTTCCCCTTATAGAGTTTTCTTTGTTTTCATAATTCGTAGTAGCTCATCTCAAGGTCCATAAACGAGAAAGGGACTAAACTACTGTGTGCGCGCAATGATATATACAACAATGATATAGAAATCATACAACATGATAAACAAGCAATCCAATTTCATGCTTTGATCTTATGTCATTTTCACACACAAGGCACACAGCACAAGTTGTGTAACACGGCAACAGACCACACATGTCCATACCTTATGATAGTCGTCACTGTTACTTGCCCTAAAGTTCCCCCGCTGCAGGTGTGACATATTCCTGTAATTGTTATGCGAGCGGGTTAGATCGTTCGATCATGCGTTATTGTTCTTAGCACTACCTATAACGGTTAACTTAGACCTAGATTTTATATCTTGCATTGTTAGCCCTACTTCATTTGTTTGATTTGGACTCACTGCTTTAGGCCAAGCGGTACCGTGTTAATTTTATTCCTGTTTGTTTGTTCACCTACTTTGAATCATCGGACTACATTTTCCTTGTTATAATCTTAGACTTCCATTTTCCTTACCTTACCTCCCATAATACCCAGGCTTTGCCAATATACTAACGCCCCAAAAACCAAGTAGTAACCTTGGTTGTTTTGGTTTACCCCTGATTCTATATATGGCCGTATAGATATTAGACCTTCAAGATGTTACTAGTTAACCTCTTAGTTCATTTTAAGTGCTTATACTTATACCATTCTTTCGTTATTCCTCCACGCTTCATTCTTAGGCCTTCCTAACATTTCTAAGTTCATCCACTTACAAGGTCAGCCCCCTGATCTACGCCATCTTTTCTTACTAATCCTAACACATACTCTAGACACACTTGTAAGTCATTGCCTACAACTCCACTTGCCTAACTTCGCTACTAGATTCGTATACGTTTTTGGTTCTGTTCCTTTAAGTACTCTAGGACTCTTTTCTAAGTCCTTCCCATAAATCACCACCTAGGCCATTGTTATCCAGGTTCTTATGTCTTTAACCTTACTATGTTTCATCTTCATCCCCTAAGCTTCAACGTACATCGTCACCGGTTAAATAGGTCCTAAGCTTTGGTCTACGTTTAGTGTACTTTCAAGTATTATTATGTGACAGGTTGACTCACCTTCTATGTCTAATTCCTGTCCAGATTCCCAGCTTACTATACGGGTTCTCGGTATTCATGTGGTTAAGCTTCTAACACCCCATACTCAACTACTAATCTGGTCTCGCTTAAGTATTCCGCTTTGAAGTCTGGTGAAACCTCCGATAACTCCCTTAGCCTTTCCTATACTGGAACCGAAAGACTGCAGCAACTGAGAATAGCCTCCTGTGTGCATTCGCTCCTACCTTCCTTTTTGTGGTTAATCTGTCTTCACACGGTTACCCCCTTTATAGGTGCTATCTAGTTTCCTCTAGGATTCCCTGCCCATTTACCCTTAGTTTAAAGCGTTAGTAAGTTTTTTTTTTGTATTCTTCCTGATCGATCTTACTGGTTATTTAACTCATAAGTAGTTGGAATGTTGGTTACGCAATGCTTCCGAAGCTACTAGCTGCTACTCTCAAGCAGTTCCACATATATTCAACGTTAGGAACACATAGCTTCAACCCAAATGCAACGGTTTCCTTGCTATTACTGGAACCATTCACGCAGAAGTTCCTTGGTCATTTGAAACATGACACTCTTATTATTATTATTTTATTCCCAGTCTAGTTCCTGTTACGATAATACTGATGACACATTACGTTTCCAGCACTCATCTAATCAGATTTTTAACACTTATTTAATCATGTATTCCACCTTGGTTCCACCTAGTCCCTAGTATTGGTTTGGCCGAGTTTTCAGCGCCTAATACTTGGCATTAATTCAGTTTTGTCTATGCAGTTTATCTAAGTTATTTAGTGACATTAGTTCGTCATTTTTTTTTCTGCATCTGTCACAGGTCTTAAGCACTCAAACTCCCCAGAACCAGACACCTACCTCTCAGCTTGATTGGTTAAGAATCCTACACCTAAAACCCACCTACCAATTCTTTCCTTTGTTTAATCGTTATCCCTAGCTCTTCTGTGACATGATTTCCTAAGTTCCTCAACAAGATTCTCCCTAGCAAATCAGCCCAAACTCTCCAGCAGAGCAGCATATATTTTTCGGTAGCCTGGAAACTAAAATTCTATCTCCCACGCATCAGTCTTAATGTTGTTTTATTAAGGCAACCCATAATCAGGTTTCTCCTAATTAGTTTACTAGTTCACTACCCACGAGTCACTCTCACAGATTCTTGGCAGGTTTCATGCTTAATTTTAATTCCTTGAAACTTGTTGTTTAGCCCTCTGATCAGCTGGCATACCAGATTGACAACGCACAAGATCATCAACTCATAACCTCAAGCTATTGGTTCAATTCTTTTAGATTGTGCCCTTGACAACTTCACTCAAGAATTTCCAGAATAATGCCATGTCTTTATGGCAACCAGAGCAAACAGCTGCTACTCTTTAACTAGTTCTTAATACACCTCTTCGCTAATTCATCCTACAAGCATATAACCGGCTTTCTTTTTGAGGAAGTTACTAGCTTAGTATCAACAGATCTTTTCAACTGTTTTTGGTAACTTTGAAGCACATTTTTTTAAACTATTGAGAACTGGTGTTTAGACCACCATTTCCACCAGAATATTACTTTATACTCATAAACTACTCCAGCAGATTGTTACAGATTTATTAACATATCATCGAACAGAATCCTACACAATATCAAGTATAGTTTTAGGTAAGAGTTTGGGTTACAACCTTGGGGTTTAGCGAGTGTTTTTTCCTGGGTATTTCCTTCTTTCCTTCCGTAGTTTCCCCCTTTTTTTCACCTAGACAGAACCAAACGTCAGGGTCAGTTTGCTGTTGATTTCAGATTAAAACCTCCAAAGTTAGTTACCAAGATTCTTGGTAGTTTTTTTTTATTTTTACCTTGGCTAGGAACTAGCTGCTCTTTGGGCTACCTTTCTGTTTAGTTGGCGCTTATGCTCAGAACGCTTGGGCTTGTAGCTGGCCACGCACGAGAAAGGTTACAAGTAGACTGGTTACATTAGTACCGAAAAGATAGTTTCAACCTTCTGAACAAACATGTGGGTTTGAAATGTTTTACCTTAGAAGCTTTTCAAAGATGATTTGCAACAGAGTGTGCTCTAGGACTCGGGAGATTGCTGGGGTACTTGCGGGTCATTTTCTCGCAGAATAAACAAGGTGGAAGGGTGGAGTTAGATGTTGCCCTATAGTGGAATTACAACAGAGGATAAGGCAAGGAAAGCATGTCTGCTTGTGGTCTTACCTTGGGACCGATTTCAAGACGGTTGGGTGGTGAGTTTCTGGGTGGTCTTCGGCGTGACCTTGAGGAGGCTTTTCCCAGAGATTCTCATACATGCAGAAGGTTAGTCAAGGAGAGGATGTCAACACAAAGTTTTCGGACATCAGAAACAAGAATAGAGAGGAGGGACTAAACAAGCATGTTCTCGGTTTTGTTGTTCTTACCTTCGAGAGATCTGGGAAGATCTGGTTCGACGTTTTTCCAAAGTGTACCAGTAGGCTTGCATGCAGGAAGGATTGAGAGGAAGAGAATCAGAAACCGGAGATTTTCGATAGAAACACAAGGATATGGTGAAGGATGGTTGACGATTGATTTACCTTGCTGTTGGACTATGCGGTGCCAGATTCTCAGGTCGGTAGGTACTCCAGAACTCGAACATGCGAGGAAAGGATTAAGGAGTTTGAGTCTCTCCAAGCGACAAATTCAAAACCACAAGGAGTGAAGGAGGACTTACCGTATTCTTCCATTTCAAGGACTTAGAAGTCCTCTGGCTTCGCGACCGCAAAACAGAGGGATAATTAAGGAGCATCTTCGAACAGGAAACAACATGAAACTTCGAGGCACATTGGGGGAAGAAGCGATTCACCATGCGTAGGAGTTACGGGGGGAAAATTTAGCGGCACTCTGCTCTTGCACCAGGCGTGAAGTGGTGGGGAAAATGAGTTCAGTGGTCTTAATCGGGGTGCACAAAGCGAGAAGGAAGGGACACGGGTTTGGGAATAGCGAAAGTAATTGCACGGGAAGATGGGAAAAAAAGAGAACTACACAGATTTTGTTAATAACAATCGGTTTAGTGGGTATGGGGTTACATAATGGGACTTGGGTGTTACGAAGGTGGGACTTGCTTATGGGTTCCCAATGGTGTTTAGTAGTGCATAAATAGTTAATTTATTATCTATGTCATGGAGTGTAACTTGGTGAGTACAAGTCTGAGTTATAATGCTGCTTGTACTTGTTTATATCCTGCAACATAGTTCGTACCTTATAACTTCGTAATGTATATTATTTGGTACAATCGTTATATGTCAAAATGACTCTCCGTGTATTACATCACGGTCCACTACATAGATAATGTAATGTACTAACATGGTATAATTTAATTTGCTCAATCGCATTGGTTAATATCAAACCGATGAGCATCAAAGCTTATATACATTGTGATTTGCTATTAGATTCACGAACATATGTATGTCCGTTAGTATCGTAAGTTATCACTTGTAACATGTTTTATTAATGTGCCCAGTTTACTTAAACACTTCTCGTATATTTGTGACTTTTTATGCGTTTCAGTTATTAGGGTTGTTTCAATGCCACAGAGCAGTGTTGTAACTTTCAGATATAACAACAGCAACTTCACCTGCTATAGTGCCCCCCACCAGTTGGTAGATGTTACCTCTGGTAAGTTTTCCCTTCATCACTGTCATAGAACCTCTGGTTATCCTCAAGTATTTATCATCAGACTTGTAATTGAACCTGTTTCTATGTAGAGTACCAATAGAAATCAAATTCTTCTTCAGATCCGGAACATGTCTTACATCAGTCAGCGTCCTGATGATGCCATCATGCATACGAATCTTGATCTGCCCAATACCAACAACACCACACGGGTTGTCGTCTCCTAACCGAACAGATCCTTGATTTCTCGCCTCATAGGTATTAAACCACTCCTTGTTATGAGTCATATGAAACGTACACCCTGTATCCAGAATCCAGGAATCTGGAGTGCTGCTTGAGGTTACTAAAAGCATGTCTGAATCTCCACTATCTGAAGCAGCCTCCTGGACAACATTCGCAGATTTCGAAGAACTTTCTGAACTCCCACTATTATGCTTCTTATTTGGACAATCTCTCTTATAGTGACCTTTCTGACCACATCCGTAGCAGGTAACATGTTTCCTGCTTCTGGACTTAGATTTGCCCCTTGCCTTGCCATCATATTTTCTGTCCTTCTGTCTACCCCTTTCCTGGTTGTTAATAACGTACAACCCATCACCTTGAGACTTATCTCCACTGATATGTTGCCTGCGATCGTTCTGGGCAATGAGAGCTGCAGTTACCGTCTCCAGTTTTATCGAGTCCTTCCCTGCGGTGAGGGCTGTAATCAAAGTCTCGTATGCAGGGGGTAGCGAACACAACAAGATCATGGTTTGGTCTTCATCATCCACTTTTACATCGACACGCCCTAAATCCCCAATAATCTGATTAAAAGTATTAATGTGTTGTACCACATCTGAACCTTCAGACATCTTCAACCCGTATAACCTTTGTTTCAGATATAACTTGTTGGACAACGACTTCGACATATATGTTTTCTCCAGTTTATCCCAGATCTCCTTAGAAGTTTTAAGATCAATTACCTGGTAAACCACTTCGTCTGCAAGACACAAACGAATTATCGATGCCGCCTTCTCCTGCATCTCGTCCCAATCTTCCTGTTTCGTGGCTTCTGGTCTAGCATCCCGAAGCGCCTTCTGCATTCCCTGCTGCGTAAGCAGATCCTTCACTCGCCGCTGCCATAGGGCGAAACTCCCAGTTCCATCGAAACGTGAGATTTCGAACTTTATAGAATTCGTCATCGTAACCAGAGAGCTCTGATACCAGTTGTTGTAAAATCGAGCGAATAATGATCGAGAACGAAGAAGAAGAACGAAGTTGAGGAAACTTGTTTTAGGGTTTTGAATTCGTTAGTTGAAATACCCCGTAATTAAAAACAGTGATTAATTAGGCTAAACATAATTTTAAAGGCTTAATTACGCTTAAATAAATACAAGGGAACAAATCCCGAAGAAAATGGACCTTTAAAATGGGTCAAAAGCATAAACGAACCTTAAAGCGCATTTTTCGAGGAAACCGGGAAAACGTGACTTTAAGCGGGTTAAATAGACTCGTAACAATTTTGGTCAACTAATTAGTCACTAATAAATATTAGTGAAGCTTTAGAACCAATAAAATTAATTAAACGAGAAAATTCCGGAAAACGGGTGCCGGATAGTAAGAACGGTAACAACCGGGAAGTTGTGGGGTGAGAATGCAAATAAAGAAACTTAGTGTGTCCACTTTTGTAAATAAAAGTGAAAAATCTGTAGGTTGGGTGTGTGTGGGCCGATTTTATTAGCCCTCCCCCTCTCTTTATTGTTCCTAATTCACTAAAAGACAAACAAAGTAAATAAAAGCAAAAAAATTACTCTCTCTCCTCACCACTCTCCCTCTCTCACGCAATGGCTCCCCCTCCTTCTCTATTTTCTGCATTCTCTTCTTCCTCAGGCGATGGACATGGAGATTTGAAGAAACCCACACAACTCTCTCCTTCTCTCCTCTTGTCCAAGCTCAATCTTGCTCCAAAAATTACAAAATTAGTACCATTGTAATCCCCTTGCAAAGGAGAACATTTCCCTCCTTTCAAAAATCCAAAAGCTCAACTTTCATTTCGGTGGGTATTCCCCATTGGAAGATTCAAGCCCACCATTAGAAGCACCTTCACCTCCTTGTCATCTTGAGGTAAAAAGAATTTTGAAAATCCATTATTTCTAACCCTTGTTTGCATTATAAGAAATTTCAGTTTTTGAACTCTTGGTTCCTTGTTGCTTCAGCCGATTTTGGCTCCTTCTTGGGCTAGGAATATTGTCCTCTTGCTAGTCAAGAACTCCATCCATTCATCGGAAGGTAATAATCTTTTCTAAACCCTAAAACCTAAATTCCAGGGTTAGTATAAAATGAATGCTAAATGGTATTGTGTATGTGTTATGGGCTGTAGCACTTTGTGTGTGGGAACCCCATTGGGACCGAGAACAAAGGAGAAGAAAGGAGGAGAAGGAAAAAGGAAGAAAGAAAAACTAGCAAGACAAGGTAATTGTGCTTACCTTGAACTAGTTTGTGTATGTAGTAATGTAACAGTTTTTGTGTAGTAGGAATAAGTAATGAACATGCAATTGAGTAATGTGTTTGAGTAATGAGTAGTGGTAATGTAGTAGTGTATTGGAGAAGAGAAGTAACAGTTTTCAAAGTTTTAAATGATGTTTAAAACTTGGGAAAACATTGGGTAGTGAATGTGTATGTGTGCAGGATTTTATTGTGTTGTAGTAGTGTTGAAATGTGAGCATAATGTGTGCATAAACAGGTTGTGAGAATGAGAACATGTGAGCTGGAATAATGTGTGGAGAATGTTAAAAATATAGGGGAGACCATGTAAAATTTCATCTAGGAATTTGGGGACTTAAGTTGTTTAAGAAGAGGAAGTATTTGGAGAAGTTTAAAAGGAGTGTTTAGTACCTTGTAACAGATTTGAATATGAGCTTGTAAATGGGATGAACTAGAGTGTAAGGTAATGTATCTTGGATGCTAGGAATGGCATTAGTTGAGGGAGTATTGGAGGGTGAGTGTTGAGGGAAAAATCTGTAGCATAATGTGGAAAACCAAAATCTGTAGCATTAGTGTGAAGAAAAGTAATGTAGGTGTTGAGTTGAAACTTGGAAAATGATGTATAAGTTAGTATAGAATTGTATAATGGATTAGGGAATGAAATAACATGATTTAGATGGCCTAATTAATGCTAAAACATGTTAGGATGCATGTAGGAAGATTGGGAAAGCAATGGGTGAAATTGGGAAAAGAAAACAAGGCCTATAGCAAAATTCTGCTACTGTCCGACCCATAGCCTGGATCGGACGCTGGGTCGGACATGGCTTAAACAACGATAATAAACCTTTCGGGAATGGTCCGACCCAGGGCCGTGAGTCGGACGTGGGTCGGACGGGCCTTGAGAAACGACAATAATTTTTTCTGGAATGGTCCGACCCAGGGCCGTGAGTCGGACGTGGGTCGGACAGGCGAAAAAATTCTGTATCGAAGTTTCTGACTTCGTCCGACCCAGAGGTTGGGTCGGACATGGGTCGGACATATCTTGGATAACGAAACTAAAACCTTCTGGAATGGACCGACCCAGAGGTGTATGGGTCGGACAAAACAGTGCTGGATCGGACGGATGAATTTCAGAGAACGAGAAACTTACTGGAATGGTCCGACCCAGGGGTTGGGTCGGACGGCCCAAACACTTACAAAAAAAAAATGTTTTTATTATATGACTATAGTAATCACATGTATGTATATATATATAGGCCCATACACATGTATGCTTATATATGTAGTAACATACCATTAACGAAGTAATGATGGTGAGGAAGTAAGTAAATGAGAAAGCAAGTAAGTTCAAGAAGTAGTAAAGAAAAGAATGGTCTCATAATCCAGAAAGAAAGTAATAGAGTAGTAAGTATACATTGAGAATATTAATGAAGGAGTAAGTTGAATCAATAATAGAATATTGATCATACAACTTCATGTATGTATAGGAAACAAGTAGTTGAACATCGAAGGAATCCGGTAGTACGTATACGACGGTGAACGGTATGATTTCTTCATGTCCTGTATCCTAACTTGGTTACCCCGATTTGTGTGCTTATGTGACCACCAATAAGATAAATGCATGAATCGGACTTTTATTGCACTTAATTGTGTTTGGACTATATCGTTCTTGTTGTATCTCCTTGAGCAAATAGTTTGTATAATTCATGAAATGTATGAATGAGAATGAAAGGTATGTGTAAGTATGAGTACTTGTGTATTGTATTGGTGTATGGAAAGTAAGTATGGACTTCTACTAATTCCTAACGATCTAACTCCTAACATGAGTAATGAGTAAAATGGAATGAGTAGAAGCCCGATATAGTTTTGGCCACGCGTGAGGATAAGGAAACACAAGAGGTTGGATCCGAATCCTGGCTATAATCTTTTCCTTGGACCAATCCCCTTGAATGGGTAGCATCCTGGATTAGTGGGCCACCCTAAAGCCCGGTGGTGGGATGTAGTAATCCCTGTCCGGAGGTCATACCGACTTAACTGGAAGTAAAGTATGTAAGAAGTAAGTATTGTATTGTATTGGTCTTGACTATTGTAAGTCATTGACCCAGAGTAAAAGAGTATTGAACACCCGATTAGCCCGGGTGTGTAATGAGGCTAACAAGACCTTTGTATGTATTGGAGAATTGTATCTCCGTAATGCGGTGAGTATTCGGTAAGTGTAAACGGTTGACTTGTATTGTCTTCCATCCTTGAATGTATTGTATGTATGTATGCTTTGTGGAATGAATGTATTGATTTGTATTGCAACAAGCATGTATGTATGTATGAATGAAACGAACCGCATGTATTCGACCAATTAGTTGGCGTACCCTACTAGTACGCGGGGTATGCGGTTATCATATTCAGCGTAAGCTGACCCCCTCGGGGGAATGTTTTTACTCCACAGGTACCCGCGAGGCGTGAAGGTAGAGTAAGGGCAAGATGTAATTCCTTTTGATGTGGTAGTAGGATTGGAATAGTGTACCGATTTGTACACGGCTAGGCCATTTTGAGTAGTCGGTGTACCATGTGGTACACCATTTTGGATAATGAACTTTCGATTGGATAGTAAGGAGAGGATGTATAAACTCTTCATTTTTGGGAAGTAGTTTTGGAATGTAATTCATATACTTTAGACACTCGGTAATCAATTGTAAGTAAGTATTTGGTATTGCGATGTAAGTAGTATGTATTCGGGTATTCTAATCGTCGGACCGTGATTGTAAGTAGCAGTAGCCTTGTTAGTCTTGGACGGCTAACGGCATTGTATCACCCGCCGGGAGTAAGTAAGTAGGTAAGTATTCCGCTGCGAATCTGGTAATTATGAGCATGATTAGAGGATAAAGAAAGAATTAGCGGTTGGGGTGTTACATCAGTGCAAGAACAACCACAACTTATAACCCTAAAACACCCATCTAATATAGACAGACTCATCTCAAAAAGAAAACCCGATATGGGCCCAAAGCCCAAACCGTACTATACCGCGGGGGGCTTCGCCCCCCCGCACCCCCTAACGGTCCAAGCGGGGGGCTTTGCCCCCCGCACCCCCTAACGGTCCAAGCGAAGCCCCCCGCACCCCCAGTGTTCCTCAAGATGGGGGGCCTACCCCCCCCCCCCCCAAACCACCTGAATGATGGGCCCCCTGTAATTGTAAGCCCAGCCCACAATAGATTTTAAGTCAATTACAATAGGAACATGTCACGCTGAGGTGATTATACATTAAAGATGGTATTGGGTAATATTTTTATGTATATTAAGAGTAATGTGATGATCTTATTAAATTGAGTGGAAGACAATAGAGAAGAAGGGGATGCAAGGTAGTTTTGACATGCTAATTCTAGTTTTATTGTATTCAACTATTCTTGGCAACTGAATGCTTATGGTTTGAATGATGGTCTCTAAGAACAAACAATTTTTATGATAGTGAAAATGTGTATTTTGTTTATAAACCTATATTTGATTATAATCAAGATGACTTGTCTACGAAGTATATAAAACCTGAGAAGATAAGCTGTTTTAATAAAAAAAACATGTCTTGAGCAGAGCTCTCTACTTGTCTGCTTTTACCTTAAAGATTGGTATAAATGAAGGTGAATATAGAGAATAACAATGAAATATTCTGTAGATTTAGAATTGTGGTGCTAAGTGGATTTGGATTTGTTGATGTTGTTTAGTGGATTCAAACTTATTTATGTTGCTAAGTTGTTTCATATTATGGATGTGCTCTTGTGGTATTGAAAGTATGATATTGGTTTAAGTATATTAGGGGACAATGTTGGTTGGATGAGAAATATCATGAGAGGCACTAAAAGCAATTGCTATAATAGTATATATAAACCAGGTTTAACTTATTATCAAAGATAGGTATTAAAAAATAGTTGTAAAAGAATACAAATGTAAGATTCAGTTATGAGCAAAAAGTTGTCATAAGATTCAACAATGATTTTTTAGTATAGCTCAATACAACTGTCAATAATATGACCTTGTGACAACTTGTATAAAGTGATAATAACAATGGTTTTTTGTTAGACTACACAATAGTTCAATGAAAGTTGTCTAAAGCAAAGCACTCAATAGACAACTGATTATGATACACTTGTTAATAACAATTGTCTTATGCATTTTCAACAATAGAAACAGTAGTAGAATTGGGTTGGGTGGTGGGGACATATGATTCAAAAACAATATGCCTTGCTAATTGAGGGGTATATCTATCTTGCATCACACAAGTGTCCATCATTTGAAGAAATCACATATCCAACAATTATAGTAAAACTTCCCAACTGATCTTTCTGGACATAAATGTTAGTGGAAACACCATATTTTCAAAATATAGTTTAGAACTTTTCATCAATAGATGTGGTGAACATAACTAAAGAGAAGTGAGGTGATGCTTTGTTTGATAATCGAGAGGTAATATAAGGGATCATTAATAGCAGCAAAATGAGCTTGCAAGGAAAAACTAGTTGTTGGGTAAGAAATAGAGGTGATCATTCGGGCAAACGGGTCGGAGTGAATTTTTAGACCCGTCAGTCTGAGATAATCAGGTCCAGTTTTTATATTTTTAGGCTAGTCTGAGCTAGGCTCAGTTTTTTATTCTGCTCTACCGTTTCCGGCCATCTAACCTGGTTTTATTTTTATATATAGAATTAATAAAAACTTTTAAAAAATTATATTATTATAATTTTATTAAACATTTATATATTATAAAAAATTAGAATATACATTATATAAAAATTAAGTTAAATATATATATTATTATTTTATAAAAAATAATATAAAAATCAGGTCAAGACGGATTTATCCACAAACTCAGAAATGTGTCACAGCCTAGACGAGGTTTTTTTTTTCAACTTGATTTTTTGTTCAAATCCGCCCGAAAATCAATCAAGCACGGACCCATCAGGTTTTTTCCTCAGGCCAAACCGCCAGGGAATGAGCTCGTTTGGGGAACAGCTTCCAGCAGCAGACAACTTTTGCAAAATCATTAGCAACAGGACCTTACAATTGTCTCTACTTTTTAAAATCATCAGCAGATGTTCCACCAAACACCAAAACCAACAGCTGACAGCTTCTGCAAAACCATCAGCAGACAACTTCTCAATTTCCAACAACAAGACACAACAGCAGCCCTTAGCAGCTGTCTCCAAACGAACCCATTATGATCTCTTACTAGTAGAGAGACATATCAGTTGGAAATACTCCCGGTGAGTCATATATTGAACTACCGTCGAATCCGTACACTAGCATATTATGAATATAAAAGTAGCAAGAATAAGTTAACAAGAGCAACAGTGCCATTTCGAAGGATAGGTTAAAAAAGAAATTGACGTCAATCAGACAAAAATAAGTTTTCATGAAATTTTGACAACAAAAATTGAGTATCATCTCGTAAATTACGTATAAATTGGATATACATTGGGTATAAAATTTCCCAAATGATGTCGATATATCCCTCATGGGGGAGCGTCTGCCAATAACTGCGTGTCTATGGACAGATACAAACTCAAACTGGTTTTGCACTTTAACTCAACTCAATCACACTCTTATCGAGAACTTTTTTCTTGAACTTTCTTTCACTAATTAGGAAATCATTAAAAGAAGTTACCCACAAAATGAGAGAAAGGACTGTAGGAACTTGCTAGCAGATCCCACTACTAAATAGAAAGGAACAAAACGGACAAAAGGCTAATGGCAGGTGACTTGAGACTTGAGAGTACACTCCATCAGCAGTCATGACCAGCAAATCATACTTCATTCGCGCTCATTATAAACCAAAGCTCAGGAAGAAAACGATGAACAAGGGTCTTCCAAAAACATTTTACGCTAAAAGGTGAATCATCAACTCAACACGATTCTTAATGAACAAGGGTCATCCAAAGAAAAACCTACATGTAAACAAGTTGGTACTTGATGCTTGTTCTAATAAAAAGAGGAAAAAAGTCACTGCTACTTGATAATTACACATACTGACAGTCAACAAGCAAAATATTACGCTATGTCTGCATCATTTCAAACCTCTTGCAACTAGTATAGACACATACACACCTACCCAGACAATCCTCAAAATGTCCTACAATCGGGTCACACTTGTGTACAAGGGATCAAACGAGATAAGAAACCACCTAATGACACGTCTATATCACAGCTATATTTACATACGACGACGTTTTGTATCCACCTGCAACATTGCTCACCAATAAAGAAGTCAGGGTTAAGCATTTCGCAGTAACAGGATAAGAACAGCTCTGAAACCGAAAAGAAGCTAGTCCAGAAGTTGATACCTTCATGTCCGGAAATCTAGAAGTGGCAGATGAGTTTGGAAGCCTCTGGAGATTCTCACTCAAACAAGTCTCACAATAGAAATGTTCAATCCTTTTGGCCTCCTCATTGTTCATACCTATACAACCAGGATGAAACCTGCACATTTGAAGTCATAAGCCCACCAACCATATCACTCCAAAATCCAAACAGAAAGCAAGAGAGTATGCAAGCTTCGAGATGAAATGTTCAGAGATATACAATGGAGATCAATGAATGAACATGAGCAGCTGGCACAGGGTGAATAGCTTATTCACAGAAGAAGCTCAATGTGATGTGATGAGAAGCAAATATTAGAACTTGGGTTACAACGATAGTAAGCCATGAAGAATCTGATTGAGGAACCAATAGAGCTATAGCTACCAAATAACAAAAGTTTATAGTAAGCCATTCCTCAAGTCCTCAATCATCGCTCCATGATATGTTTTCAGCTTCAAGTTTTCAAAGTGGGCACCTTAAATTAAATGCACAAAATCACATTAGTTTTGGTACATTATGACCGCATTGTCGAAGATCACAAGGTCAATTTCTTCTTCTCTAGCAATTTCTCTCACTCGTGAAATGATCACGTCAAATGTACATATAACCTTGGAAAAAAAAAAGGAATAAAGGATTCAATCTACACAACATCAACATCCAAAGGGGGGTGCCACTTAATAGGACGAATCGACTGCAGGAAAACCCAAGGGTGTCAATTCCCACCAAGGCCAAATAACCAAGGCTGACCTATTTAACGCATATCAGAAACAAAGGGATTCTTGGAAGAAAGAGAACTCTGCTGAAAACAAAACAAAGAATCCCAAACCATACTGCAGCTGCAGGAGCAACCAAAGACGAAGAGAAGAAATGACGAGAAAATAACGAAAAGGCCATTCCTGATGTCAGAAGGCCGGCATGAAACTCACCAATCACTGCAACCCTCACACTGCACCATCAGGTCGTCCGGATTATATGGCATCTCGCATTTGCAATACCTGCCACCAGTTTCATTACTCGGTAATTTAAAGAGATTAGTTGATTCAATCCCGTCATAAATAAATCCCAAACAACTCAAGTTTCCCATAATAAAAAAGGCAATAATATTTTTCCACTATTGGCACTCGAACTAACTAACGAAATTTAGAGCCGCGATTTTCGCAAGAGTATACTGGAAAGGTGCGAATTAACAATTGGATTTTGAATGTGCGCTAAATTTCATAAGCTGGTTCTAGACGGGACCTCAATAAATTTAACCCAAGATACATCCTCCCACTTTTTTCCCAAATCAGTTCATCTCCATATATTCAGTGCCCAAGGAATCAGCAAATAATTAATGAGAGAGAAGAAACAATACACTGCCACACGATCGGGCGAGAATGCGCCCGTTTTGGAATTGTAGTCGAATCGACAGAAAAAGTCCTCGAATCCAACAGAGTCCAATTTGGTGTATGCCTTGAAGGAGTGGACGTAACACTTGCCTTCGATGGACCCAACGCTCTGGATGTCCCTGTGGTCGGAGAAAAATAGCTCCTTGGACCCGTGAAACTGTCTCCGACCACCAATGGCCTCCTCAGGGCGGTAATACCACCTCACGTGTAGCTTCACGTGACCTCCCGACTCGTTGCTCTCTATCTTCTCAATCTTCGCCACGTAAGACAGCCCGTTTCTCTCCACCGGCCGCATCAACACCGTGTCCCCCGCTGTTCAACAACCATAAATAGCAAAGCGGCGCGCGTTAGCAGCGGACAAGAAAAATAAGCAACGGTTTCAAGAAAATACGGCGGGCAGAGCTCGGAAAACCATTAAAAGGAAGGTGATCGAAGAAGCAAACTAATAGAAATTTATTTAATTGGTATTTACGGCCATATATAGAGAAATATGGAAGGAAATCAGTGAAAATTTCGTGCAAATTAACTGAGGGCAGTGGGGTTTGGTTTGGGGAGATAGATAGAGAGAGATACGTGTGATGGTCTCTTTGAGGGCCCGGATGAAGTGGGAGTCTAAAACGCGCCGGTTGCGAGGTTTGGCCATGGACTGATCACTCGACCTGGTCGGTTATGGGGGAAGAAGAAGAGGAAAGGGGCGAAGCAGCTCCTTTTTTTCCCTTCTCGAATGTTTTTTGGTTCCGGGTTTTAACAGTGAAAGCGAAACGGCCAACCCTTACCTTCTTAAACGAGGGGCGGAAGACGATTATTTTGGACCACGTGAGTCGTGAGAGAGCTCTCTCACCCTCTAATCTCGGCATAATATTTCTTAGGAACCTTGGCTGCGTTCGGCACGTCATTTTGTGGTTATTTTGATCTGGCTGTTTTGTGGTTATTTTATATGTGGCAGTATATTATTGGAGTAGAATGTAGGATCCACGTGGGACCCACGTGGGACCACTCCCAAAACAGCCACGTTTATGACTCCTCCGAACGCAGCCACTTGTCACTTATCATTCCAACATAAAATGTTTCCTCACTTTTTTAGTATGTTGTGGCTAGCTGTTTTGTATTAGTATATTTACAAGATAATCTGGTAACTGTTTCGTACTGGTATATTTATAGCTGTGTTGAAATATTGTGTGATGGTGTGACATTTTGTAATATAAGTTAGCTAAGTTAGTTACTGTAAGAAAAGAAATGAGAGAGATGAAGGAGATAAGAAATATGGTTGACCCCCTTTATATAATAGTAACAAGTGACTTATGGTTGTTACTCTATGGTAGTGACTTTACATACAGACACAACTTGTATAGTTGTGACTTTAAATATGGATATGACTTTACATATAGTAGCAATATTTCTCAACACTCCCCCTTAACCTTAATTGTTTATGCCTCCTAATATTAAACGTAGTTTGTTAAACACTTCTTGCTTGAGCAGTTTCGTGAAAATATCTGCAACATGATCATGAGTCTTGACAAACTTCAACTCCACTTCATTGACAGCAACAAAATCAAGGATGTAATGATATTTCGTGTCAATGTGTTTGCTCCTGTCATGAAATACTAGATTCTTGGCTAAAGCAATAGTTGATTTATTGTCAACATAAATCTTTGTCCCCTTCTCTTGGAAAATCTTTAACTCTCTTAATTTTCTTCTTAACCAGATGGTCTGACAAACACATGATATAGCAGCGACACATTCAGCTTCACAAGTGGAGAGTGTGACAATCGGTTGCTTCTTTGAACTCCACGAAAACGCTGTGTCTCTCATATAGAATACAAAACCAGTAGTGCTCTTTCTATCATCAATCTCATGTCCAGTCACTGCCACTATACCCAACAAGTTTGTAGTCATCAGAGGATGAATAAAACAATCCATAGTTAATTGTTCCCTGTAGATACCACGTAATTCTTTTTTGTTGCCTTAAAATGTGTCATTGTTGGAGACTCCATATAGCGGCTAATGAGTTCAACTCCAAAAAGAATATCAGGCCTTGTGCATGTTAAATATCTCAAGTATCCAACCAGACTATTGTAAGTTGTAGGATCCACCTTTTCTCCTTCATCATGTTTTGATAACTTCGTGCCACAATCTACCGGTGTACATATCGGATGGCAATCTTCCATCTTGAATTTCTTCAGCACCTCCCTTGCATAACTTTCTTGAGAGATAAAAACTTCATCTTCCTTTTGTTTTATCTCAATGCCAAGATAATAGGACATGAGACCAAGATCTGGCACCTCAAATTCCTTGATCATGATTTTCTTGAATTCTTCAAACATTCTTGGGTTACTTCCAGTAAAGATCAGGTCATCAACATATATGCAGAAAAGTAAGATATCATAATTTGTACATATCTTTACATAGAGGGCTGATTTATGTGGGCACTTGATGAAACCATTACTTTGAAGTAGGGTTCTCAATTTCGGGTTTTGGGTTGGGTTGACTTCAACCCAAACCCGACCTGTTCATGTTTCACCTCAACCTGAAACCAATGTAAACTCGAAACGGGTTATGATTTGTCAACCCGAAACCGACCCAACGACCCAAAATCCACCCAAAATTAAAAGTATTGTCCTATCAATACAAATTCTATACAAAATCACCCAAGACAACATAATATAGCATATAAAACCATCAAATATAAAAAGTTACATGATTAATATGGTTAGGTTATGTCGCATAACTATAAGAATATATATATATATTCTTTTCTTTTTAAAAATTATTTTCGGGTTGCGGGTTGAAATCGGGTTGGCAGGCCAAACCCAAAATTGATCCAGGTTTTTAACAACCTAACCCGAACCCGACCTGAAAACGTTTCAGGTAGAATATTGCAACCCAAACCCGCACTTTAGCGTGTCGGTTTTTGGTCAGATTTTGGGATCCTGTCAAGATTGTCAACCCTACTTTGAAGATATGTGTCAAGCTGGTTGTTCCATGCTCTCAGTGATTGCTTCAAACCATACAATGTTTTCTTTAATTTCAACACTTTCTCGTCTTGGGCGACAGTCATCTCACCCTGTTTTGTCTCATGGACTTTCTTTCGTTGTTCATAGACTTGAGCATCATTACCCAATTGTGAATATGTTTGATTGGCAGCATTCCAAATTTTCCATGCCGAATCCAAAAGTAGGTAACCACGGACAATGTGTGGCTGCATAGAGTTAATAAGCCAGGACATAACTAGCGAATTTTCTGATTCCCATTGACTAAAAGATGCATCAAACGCATTGGGTCTCTGGCCTTTGACTACATAACGTGGAGGTTGTTCAACGACACCTCAGCAAGTACATAATAGCAATACATAACAGATTAAATTAATACCAGCAAATAGCTAACAGAAATACAAAACAAATTAAATTAAATACCAGCAAATAGCTAATAACAATTAATAGCAATTACGCACATAATTAGAAATTTTCTTCACCTAATCTCGTGGCTAACAACATTTTTTTTGTTGTAGTGGAGCAAAGTTATCATTTAATCTGTGAAAATGATTAAAGAAAAAAATAAAAAAATTTGTTTACCTTACAAACACGAAAATATCCTTCTCCGCGCTCCTATCTCCTACATTTTCTTCGTGTTTCCTTTTGGTGATGGTACTATAGTTGCAGCGACAAGAAGAACGATCGATGGTGCTATCTAGCTGTGATAAGTGGTGAAATAATGTAATTATAGGGTCTTTATTTACCTTCATTTCATGCAACTATTGACCTATTTCACCACTTTATAGAGCATTTCATTATTAGAGGTGAACTTATACAATTTTGGTTATAATATAGATAAAAGCTCACTTGAACAATGATTTTGGAGATTCTCAATACATTGTGGCCAAGCTTTAATTGCCATGAGGAGTGTGCCAAAGACAATGGGTCAAATGGGGACGATTTTGGTGCAGAAAAACTGTTTTCGGAGAAGACCTACCTAGAGGACCGCCCTTGTAAGGCGGTCGAAAGCTGAAATTTTGCTTCTAGTCTGGATCGCCCCAACCGACCACCCCACAGGGGCGGTCGGGGTTAAGTCGCTCACGAGTTTTTCTTTCTGGTCCGGACCGCCCCTGTGGGGCGGTTGGAACGGAATTTTGCCCAGATTACAGTTTTAAAAACATGAAACTTTACACACATATCCTCATTCTACACTACACACCTTCACACTCGAAAATAAAGAGAGAAATAAGAGGAGAAAAAAGAGGAAGAAAAGAAGAAGGAAGAGCTCACCTTCTCTAAAGCTTCCAAGCTCCATTAATGGCTTCTCCTTACTCTTTTCTAGATTTTCTCTTCTTTATTTTTGAGTAAACTTCATTGTGCTTTGGGATGGGTCTTTGACCCTAAACCCTTGAATATGCTTGTGAATCTTATTATGCCTTAATATAGTTGTTTCTCTCTTGATAATCATTGAATGCTCTTAAAATGATCTCTTAATTGCATTTGTGGTGAACTCTTTCTACAATTTGGTTTTGATTTAGGGTTTGTGACCATATTGAAAGAGAACCCCTAATCTATACCTTTAGGGTTCGCTTGGTACGAGGGAATGGCAATCAGTCTATGGGAATGGAAATAACTATTTCCTATTTCCATGCTTGTTTAGTAAAAACACTATTTTTTAGGGGAAGGGAATGGAAATTAACTACTTTCTATACCCATAAATCGATAACCATGGGGAGGGGTGGTAATTAAATTTTAATCACCATTGGGAATGAAAAAGTGCACGGCGTTCTTTTCGGAACAAAAAATTTACCCTCCTTCGAATCTGAATAATGACTTATTTATCTCTCTCCAGTATTTTGTTTAACGGTCTACATAATATCCTCCCTCACTCACGGAGCAGAGAATATATTTTTCATAACAGTTTCTTCATCCTTCATCACAGTATCTTCTCCAGGTACGTATCGGCTCCTCATCTCTTCAGCTTTTGTTCTTTTCTATCATGGTATGCCAAACTGGTTTCTCCTCTGCAACAACGGATGTTTGCTGAAACAATCCTTCAAAATAAATCACAAATTATAGAGCCAGTGCTCCTAGCCAGTTCTCCTACAAGATTCAAGCAGAAACAAACTTAATGGTTGCTGGTGAAGTGGAAGGGCACTTGAAGGATGTAATTAGATTAAGTAACAAATTTAACGATATACTAACCTGAACATAGGAAAAAAAACTCTTTTTTCCTGAAATGAATTACTTTGACACTTGCATTATACATGTGTCGGCAAAACAAAACCATTTCCAGAATCAGAGTTACGAATTCTGATTGAATCAAACTTGGAGTACCAATTGTTCCTTCAGAGGAACAACTTAATGTCGGAGTTCCTCGCTTACAGGTGGATTTATTTGCATATGTTATTTGCTTCTTGCATGTATGAGAAGATGCTTGCTTCACTTATGATACTCTGTTTCTCATTATTCATGATAGAAAGTTACTTCAATATAGTCGTAGTGCTTGATAACCATCCTTTATTAATTGAAATCTATCTGTCAAAGATGGTCCTATGTTCTCTTTTAAAATGACCTCCATAATAGGTTACCTTTTTCATGTGTTCGTCACTCTGTTTCTTTTGGTTTTGGAAGTGGTCAACGTAAAGGTATAGATTTCCTGCAAAAACAAAAGGTAGTATAAAGATGATTGTTTTTTCCCTTTTTACTTGCGATCTGTAGAAGTAGTGTATATAGTTTTCAAATTACAATATTAATGGTTAACGCGTGTTTAGAATTTGGTTAATATCTTTTGTTTAAGGAATGAATTATAAAAAAAACAGAGAAGATGAGTGTGCTGTGAAAACCTATCAGTCTGTCAGATTTACATATGAGTCAATAATTCAAATTGGTCAAAGCGAACGAATTTGAGGTTACACAAAGTGGCTTGTTGTATAGACAACTTCCTCATCAGTATAGAAGATCAAATGGGAAAGATTGAAAAGAAAATGACGCTCCTTTTTTTAAAGCTGCACGGTGCTTTGAATCCCATCAACATTATCTTCTGTTTTTCTTATGCAGTTATCAGATTTACAGTTCAATCATTTGGCTCTATCACACCTACAGTAAGTTTTCTCAGCTGTCTTCTTTTAAAATTTTATGCCGCTACCTTTCATTTACTCACATACATTTCTTTATAGATATTTCATCGTGGAATTGATGTTGTAATATGGTTATTTGACGGTATTAATTTTGTACTCATCTTGTCGTCAATGTTATAGTGGAAGATGTCGATAATGCACTATGTTCTTATATATTTGCAGTTATGGCTCGCCATCCTATTAGGAGGTGCTTGGTACCACATTTAGAGCAAACATATAGGATGAGGGTACTGGTTGCACTATGTATCTTATTGTTAATGATCATGTACTTGGTTAGAAAGAGAAAACATAGTGATAAGATCACGACAATGCCCGATCGAATTAACCGATTTAGATATTTAAATGACATGATTACCCAGAGTGATATAGTATGTCTCGAACAACTTAGGATGGATAGATCATGTTTTAAGGTTCTTTGTCATTTGGTGCGGGATATCGGTGGACTGAGTGATACGAAGAATATGAACGTTGAAGAAATGGTTGCAATATTTGTGCACATATTAGCGTATGATGAGAAAACTCGAGAAATTGGTTTCAACTTCAAAAGATCAAGGGAAACGATTAGTAGAAATTTTCATCGTGTTTTGAGAGCAGTGCTGAAGCTTTGGAATGTTTTGTTGAAAACCCCCGAGCCAATAGATGCTGAATGTGGAGATGAAAGGTGGAAGTGGTTTAAGGTACAACTATAAACTTGAATCATTTTTTTTAAATTTAGTGGTAATATATATATATAACATAAATTTACAATATTTTAGAACTGTTTGGGAGCTTTGGATGGGACTTATATCGAAGTGAAAGTCCCACTTGCTGATAAGGCAAGATATCGTACAAGAAAGCAGAAGATAGCTACAAACATGCTTGGTGTATGTGCTCCAGATATGCAGTTTATATATGTGCTACCTGGTTGGGAAGGGCCGGCAGCTGATGCTAGAATTTTACGAGATGCATTATCTAGACAAAATGGTTTGAAAGTTCCTCGAGGTGCGACCCTTTATAACATTTAGCCATAGGTGGATATTATATATGTATACTAATAAGTCTTAGTTTATATATAGGTCAATACTACCTTGTTGATGCGGGATATAGGAATTGTGAAGGATTTTTAGCTCCTTATAGGGGTCAACGTTATCATCTCAATGATTGGAGGGACGGGAGCCAACCTGCTACTGCACATGAGTACTTTAATATGAAACATTCATCAGCCAGGAATGTAATTGAGAGAACATTTGGTTTGTTAAAGTTGCGATGGGGTATCATGAGGAACCACTGCTATTATCCAATTGATACTCAAATAGATATAATTCTAGCATGCTGCTATCTACATAACCTTATAAGACAACAAATGAGCTACGATCCATTTGAAGCACAATTAGGTGCTGTCACGCAAAACAATGGTGAAGATGGAGAATATATTGACACCGTTGAGGCGTCAACACAATGGACAGTATGGAGAGACAGTTTAGCTGAAGAAATGTTCAATGCTTGGAGAACAAGAAGACAAACACGACAACATTAGTGATTTATGTTATGTAGTGATATTTAGCTACGAAACTATAGATTTTTATAAATAAATTATTAGTTATTTCTTTAAACGTTGTTTCACATTTGATGCTAAACTTGTTTGAGCTCTTTAGTTATTATTTGATTAATAAAACATTGCTTATTGATTGATGTTTCCTATTTTATATTCCATCTTTTGATTAATCATAATGCTTATTTTATTTGTGTAAGATGGATACCCAATCAGCAGCAGTTGAACAACAAGAAGAAATTGAGAGAGGACGAGGAAAAAATAAAAGATTATGGACTCCAGACGAGGAAGCTGTTCTTGTTGATATTTTGTACGAAATGAATGAAACTGGCTGGAAGGTTGACACTGGTCATAAAAATGGATATCACACATACATTGAAAAGGAAATGGCTACGAGAATCCCTGGATGCACCATTAAAGCTAACCCGCATATCAAATCAAAAGTGAAGATTCTGAAAAACTTACTTGCTTACATACTAGAAATTCAAAAGAATGGTAGTGGATTTGGATGGGATGATGAAATGAAGATGGTGACAGGCAACAAGGATCTTTTCATTGGTTGGGCAAAGGTATGAAGTTGTTTCAATTTTTTATGCTTTATTTTTATGGTACTTTTTATATATTGAAATATGTGTCTTTATTTCAAGCTACAGAGTCGTCCTGGAGCAAAGGCTTTGTATGGAAAACAGTTTCCTCATTTTGAAAAATTGTGTGAGATATATGCCAAGGATAGAGCTACAGGAGTGAAAGCTCGTGGTCCTGGTGATGAACCAGTGGTTGACCTAACCAAGGATACAAGTATTGATATTGATGATGACGTTGAGGATGACGACCCGGATCTATCTATTCCTAGAAATAATGATCAAGGAATTAAAAATAAGAGTTTGAAAAGAAAAAGGAAGAAGATTGAGAACGAAGATGTCGTAGAGCAAAGCATTACACATCTGGCAAAGTCTATTGGCAGTCTTATCGAGATGGAAAAACAAAAGATGGTAAGTGTTCATGAAGTAGTGGAGCAAAGAAAAAATTTGCTTCCAATGTTGAAAGCAATTTCAAGAGAAGATGCATCGTTTACTACGACCGACGTTGTCAAGGCTGCTAGTATTATTGGTCTTGATGATGCGAAGATGGATTTGTTTTTTAACATGGATGATGAGATGAAAATCGTATATGCCAAACAACAAATCGAGTCTAATCCATAAAACAATTTGTTTGTTATTTTGAGTTTTTAGGTTTCAAGTGACTTCTAGAAAATAAGTGGTCTTTAACTTAATTTTTATGGTAGTGTATCCATTAATTTATGTTTTTCTTTTGTTACAAACATTTCATTGATAATCCCAATGTTAAGTTTTATTTTATATGTTAAAGAATAATTTAAACTTGACCTAAATGCTTTTATATTATTTTTTATAATATTTTTATTCACTGTAATTATAAAATATTTAGCATAATTATTTAATTAACAAATATATCAAATTATGTGTATAACCTACCAAGCATGGGAATAACAATGAATTTGTTTCTCATTGACAGTTTGTAGTTACCAACCAAGGGAATGGAAATACACTAAACCATTCCCATTCCCTACATTCCCATACCCATTCCTAATATTTCTATTCCCATTCCCACTAATTCTCATACCCACCTACCAAGTAGACCCTTAGGGTTAGTGGGTATAATTTGGGCTTTTATCTAGAACTTGCTTAATGTTATCTGGTGAGTTTAACCCTAATTGGTTTTGAAGGTTAAAATTAACTAGATACTACCTCCTGTTTTAAATGTAAGTCGTTTTAGAGATGAATTTGGATTATTTTTATGTCCAGATTCATCTCTAAAACGACTTACATTTAAAATAGGAGGAAGTATGATTTAGTCCATCTTTGGTTTAGGGGGTTATTACTCTTGTTCTAAAAGACAACTATGGTGTAAAAGAATTGCACGTATATTTATAAGGTTTAAGTGATTACGAAAGTCCCAAAGTACTCCTCCAACAAACTATCATTTTTAGTTTTATTGTTTGTTAGTTCCGTTCTTCAGCCTACACAATCAAGCTTGCCGCCAGCTAAACCCCCATTTACTATTTTTTATTTCATTGACTAGATTACCGAGACTAAGTTGATTGAACCAATTTCCTTGTGGATACGACACGTGCTGTATTACATCGATTAGGTGCACTTGCCTATTCCTTTCATTTATTTATATACTTTGTTATATAGTTTTTCCACAACAAGATGGCAGAGCAATAACCTGTGTTTTTCGACGATGTTGGCGATGGCTAACCTAGCACGAGAGATTGATGACAGAAGCTGCTGCAATGGTGGATGTGGTTAATAGTCAGGAGCTTGCTGGGACATCGAGTAGTGCTAGATAATTATGCTAGCACTGCACAATGGGTAAGATGGTGTGTGTTGACGCAAAATGTTTTTCTTCTAATTAGTATGTCTGTATGTAGTCTATGTGAGCAAAGGTTAGAGTTGGGAGTAGTGATTGTTGTGTATGATCATGTCGTGCCTAGAAGCTCTTCAATAAACAATTTATATTGAGGAAGATTAAGACGTAACAGGGTGATGATTTATGAAGCTAACAACTCTTTTTTATTTGAAAATAAAAAGCATTAAGAGAGTTAAATGGGATAAGGATGAATAATAAAAATAAGAAACTATATAGAAAAAGGAATGGATAATCATAAAAATAAAATGGAAAATAACTAAAGAAAATGATATGAGGTTACAATATTTGTTTTAGTTTTTATTGTTCTGGAAATCACGTCAAAAGTTTTCTTTTTTTTCCTTTTTTT
The DNA here is from genome assembly GCA_023374045.1 of Limonium bicolor. Classification (NCBI taxonomy): domain Eukaryota; kingdom Viridiplantae; phylum Streptophyta; class Magnoliopsida; order Caryophyllales; family Plumbaginaceae; genus Limonium; species Limonium bicolor. The sequence continues at coordinate 103,988,251 of CM041778.1, forward strand.
AAATTTCAAAAATACATTAAGTAGGAAAAAAACACAAGGTATAAACATGAACATAAAATAGAAACTAAAAGAGACATCTAAAATCCTAATAAATCATTTCTTTTTCTTTTTCAGTATCCATTCACGTACTCAAAGCATTCCAAAAGTTTAATTTTTTTAATTAAAAAAAAATCAAATCAAGAGAGAACTAAGAGATAAGAATGAAAAAAAAGTTTTAAAAAACTTACCTAAAATAAAACAACAATATTTTTTTTCTTGTTGTTCTTTTTTCTTCTTTTTTTCACTCACGTGAACAAACAAAGTAAAGCATTTCAAAGGATTTTTTGAAACCTTTTTTTAGAAAAAATCTGGTTTTGACTTGGAGATCAAAAAGAGAGAAGGGAAAAAAACTTTTGAGGCTGAAAACCACTTACCAAATGAGAAGAATTTAAAACTTCAAAAATGGTTGTTGTTAGCCTCGAACCATTAACCATTGTGCCATCATAACTTCTTATCACATTTTCACATTCCTCAACTTTAACAACATCGTAACCTATTACTACCTTTGAAGCATCTTCAAATTTTCCATCTAAGTTAGAATATCATTTGGTGGAAAGATAACCATTTTACCCTTGCCATTACACCAAGCTTAGAAAAAACTCTTCATCCGCTTAAACGAAGGTAAAAATATTGGGGATAACAGATTGCCCCTTGTCAACTTGATTTTGGAATGTCAATGAAAAGTCAAGTTGACACTTGATAAATACCCAAAATCTGTAGAAACCTTGGATCACCTTGTTCATCCCATTTTTCCTAGTTGTTTGAAGGTGTTGGCGACCTTGAAAAAAATTTTGAGCTTATCGAGTTATTCGAAGGTGTTGGCGACCTAAACAAGAAGCATGTTATCATATCTAGGCATTTTTAGAGGCCTAGACCTATCCAAGTGAGAGAATGCAAGCAAAATAAAGTGTATCCAAGTGCTTCTGTGGACCATAACCCATCCTATTTGCAAATTATGTCATGTGATTTAAGGCTTATGGGGTTGAAACTCATCCTAAATGAAATCCAAGCAATATGATATAATTCGGCTACTTATGGGGACTGAAACCCATCCTCAATGAAATGCGAGAAACATTATATGATTCGATGATTCTTGGGACCAAAATCCATCCTGAATGCAATGCAAGATATGTGATGTGAATCGGATGCTTCTGGGGACCGAAACCCATCCTGAATGAAATGCAAGAAATGTGATATGATTTGAATGCCTCTAGAGACGTAAACCCATCCTGAATGGACTGAAAGAAATGTTATTTGATTTGGATTCTTCTAGGGACCAAAACCCATCCTCAATGAAATTTGAGAAACATGATATGATTCGGATGCTTATGAGGACTGAACTCATTCTACAAATTACGTGATATTTTTAAGATGCTTATGGGGACTGAAACCTGTCCTGGATGAAATGCATGAAATGTGATGTGACTCAGATGCTTCTAGGGATCGAAACCCATCCTCTTCGGGTTCTTCTAGGGATCGAAACCTATCCTTTTTAGGTGGTTCCAAGCACTAAAACCTATCCTCTTCAGGTGCTTCTAGGGACCGAAACCTATCCTCTTTAAAAACTTCTAGGGACCGAAACCTATTCTTTTTAGGTGCTTCTAGGGACCGAAACCTATAATCTTCAGGTGATTTTAGGAACAGAAACCTATTTTCTTCGGGTGCTTCAAGGGACATAAACCTATTCTCTTCGAGTGCTTCAAGGGACCGAAACCTATTCTCTCTGGGGGTGCTTTAAGGGACCGAAACCGATTCTCTCTGGGTGCTTCTAAGGATCGAAGCCTATTCTTTTCAGGTGCTTCTATGGACCAAAACCCATTTTTTGGGTGCTTCTAGGAATCGAAACCTATCTTGAGTGCTCCATGTTGATTTTCTAAGGGGACTTATTGTCATCAATGTTTTCAGGATCACGATCATACCGTAGGATCGTAATGGACCCCTAGGATCGGATCGTAGGATCGAATCGTAGGATCGAACGATCCTACAAAAATTGATAAATATAATTCCATAGTACATGTAATCTAGCATATTATGAAATTTCAATAAAAAAACATGTGCCAGCATAAAAAATATATACTATTTTACAACAAATAAACCATGAGCAAAGATAAAGCATAGTTTCTTCATCTTAAACAATCTATAAGTAAGATATATTATAACATCAAAATATTAGTATGTGAATCCCAAATTGTCCTACTTTAGTTCTTCAACATAAATAAAACAAAGTTTGTCATGATAAATATCACTCAGGTCCTAAGGCTTCATCATCCGCATAAGTAACTTCATATCCTTCATCACCATCCTCGACTAAGTTGGTATCAAAGTTCAAATCATCAACTAGACCAAAAAAGATAATAAATCTATTATCTTCAACAGCTACATCATGAGATCCAGGATTAACATGCTCACCTACAAATAAGTCATGGGAAAAAACATTAAAATGACTTCTCAAATCTTTGAATCCATATTAAATACTAAGGGTTCAAAGACATACCATCAAACTCTACATCACTATCCTCATTTGCATCCCCATCTTGTGCAATTGATCTTGCATACCTTATGGTTGCTCGATCAATGCAATTAACCCACCTTGCATCTTGTGGCAAATCAGATTCAACACTATCATTAATCCATTCATCATCTGAAACTATATCATCCAAACCATTGGGTTCAACCTCCACACTTGGTCTCTTCTCTTGTCTTAGCCTTAATTTCAAGTTGTAAATTACAAATACAAGGTCATTTAACTTCTTTAACTTGATGAAGATGGTTTTTTTTTTCTTTTTGTATGCACCTATACCAAAGAAATAGTGTATACAAAGTGGAAAAAATTAGTTATTAAGTAAATAAAACAAATGATGATTTGGTTGTAGTTTCAAGTTGGAATTTACACTTTCAAAGACACTCCAATTGCGCTCACGACCAGAAGAGCAACATGTTAAACTTCAAATTCTTTTGGCAAAAATTTTCAATTCGGGGCAATCATCTCCATAAGAATCCCATCATTCAGCTGAAAATATTATAACAAATTTCAACATTTTATATTTATAAAGTGCAACACTATATGAAAAAGATAGGGAAAGAAGTCAATAAAGCAAACCTGGACACTTTTTACTCCTAGTATGAATAGAAGTAGGCGTTGAAAAGAGCCTTCTTGCATTTTTGAATTCCTCCAATTGTATATCAATGATTGTTCCTTCATTTTCATCCTCAACCATCATTTGTAAGCAATAATACAATCCATGCTTAATATTTGTAGTTGGTCGAAAGTTTGAATCATAGTGGAATTAGGGATTAAGATAATAAGCTGCCGCATGTAATGGTCTATGGAGTTGAGAATCCCACCGCTCATCAACAATATCCAAGGTAGGTTTATAACTACAAAAAAAATAAAGCCCATAATATGGAAGATGTCATAAATAATTAGTAACATGAAACTGTAGACTTGAATTTTAAAGAAAATGTAAGAACTTAATGTCTTTCAACATTCTTGAAGTTCTCTTTGATTTCCATCTTTTATTTTTCCATTGCATGATAAATAAAACCCATAGTTGGCTTCTCATCCGAATCAACCATTCGAAGCACTTTTACAAAAGGTATGAATGCTTTTATACAATTCACAACTCCACTCCCAAATCCATTAGTATCTAAAACAATACTTTGAAATTTTTTCCCTTCATCTGAATAAGCATATCTACTTGTTCTCCACTTTCTAGATGCAAGCATGGATAGAAGTCTAGCCTTAAGCTCATTTAAACATCTTAGTGTCAAATAGAAAGTAGTGAACCGGGTCACAGCAAGTCTAATCAACTTTCTTCCCTTTGTAAACTCTTTCATCCAAGCAAGGAGCAATGGTCTAGAGTATATGAATGTCATCACCGTTCTAGCTTTTATGATGGTTGTGCTATGGATCTTGATCTTCTTATCTAATCTTCCAGCATCAAATCAATATAGTGGGCAGCACATGGAGTCCAATACAACATTTTTCTTTTCTCCATTAACATTTCACCAGCTAATTTGTAGTTAGAAGCATTATCAATCACCACTTGAACTACATTTTCTTCGCCGACCTGTTCTACAACATCATCTAACTTCTTAAAAACATTATCAGTTGTCTTAAAGATGTCACATGTATCCACGGATGACAGGAACACAGTTCCCTTAGGACTATTAACCAAGAAATTACAAATAGAATGTCTTTTTCTATCACTCCATCCATCTTATACAATAGTGCATCCTGTTTGTTTCCACTCTTCTTTGAACTCTTCTAGCATTTTCCCACTTTCTCTACTTCCTTATTCAAAAACATTACACTAGCTTCATGATAACTTGGAGGCTTATAACTTATCCCAAACTTTCCAACCATTTCAAGCATGTGAATAAATTCAGGATTATTCACAACATTGAATGGAATAGCATTAGTGTATAAGAATCGACATACTTCTTCTGTAACAGCTTCTCTTTCTTATTTTTTGAAAGCATTGTTGAGTGTGATTTGTAATGATGATTTTTTTGTGGCCTTACTCCTCGCAAGACAATCCAAAGTCCTATTGATGTGTTCCCGCCTTTGACTTTGATTAACTTCTTCACTTTACTCATCGGAATCAACATCACAAAACTTCCTCTTCTTCCTATCTTTATTCTCAGCATTGAGTAGCAAAATCTCTCTCATTTTTTCCTTTACCTTAGTCAGGACTGCTGGACATGCTTCAACATCTATGTTGGTGCAAGTGAGATGATGTTTCAGCCTATAAATACCCCCGACACGCACAATGTTGTAATACCTGTACTTTACTTTTTTAATTGCACGATCAACCTCAATACCATGTTCCCATCCCGGATCTGATCTATTACAAGGAGCATTTTTCTTTCTACCTACAGCACTAGGTCCAGCTCCCGAACCAGAAATTGACATTGCTGCTGCTTGCTTGCTTCAAAATTTAAAAGTCTCACAACAAAATCTGTAATTGAAGATGATAATTAAAACAAAATTAAGCAATTATCATCTAACCACTAGCTTGATCAGACTTCAAATATACATTTCAATTAAATATTTTACCTAAACTGTTATTACACTAATGTCTTTGTATCATGATAGTGATAAAAAATAGAACCATCAAATTGCTGCTGACACACTAACATTTCAAGATGCATGTGACTTGGTTGTATTTACAAAATTGCTTATTACCAGTGCTCACAAAATTGCTTATTACCAGTGCTCACAAAATTTCTCCACACACCATATAATTGATCAGGAATGTGTGTCAGTCATATAAGAAGACATTATTAATATTATATGATATATCCATCTTCTTCCTAATTCCTATATTCATTCCCCTATACTATAACTTTTTTTCAACTAGAGTCGAGTGTCTGGGAGGTCAAGAGAAAACTAATCCAACCAGACACATTAGTGGGAGCTTAAATAAAGTATATAATGTACTACATACCTTGAAGAACACAGTATTTCCTAACAATATGCAAGAATCCACAACAACAGAGGGGGTGCATTTTGTACCGTGAGTTGTGTTTATAAGCAGCTTAGTGCAGTACTGCTTTGTCGTGCACCGTTCTCTCCTTTGTTATGCTGTTTCACTTGGTTGGTTGAGTGAGAAGTTTGGTGAAAAAGATTGAAGAAGCTAGTCTCACTTTGCCGGTGAATTTGAACTAAGAGAATGAAGAATGAAGGGAGTGACTTTTTTTGGTAAACCACGAAGTGAAGTAAAAGTGAAGGACTTAGGGTTAGGAAAAATGAATTAGGTATACGGTGAGGAAGTTGAGTGAAAACACTGAGTACGAGATGATTTTATTTTTTATTATACATTTATATATTGTAATGTGGGATGATGGGATCGGTACTGGATCGCAATTCTGAATGATTCCGTCGATCCCACCCGATTCTACCACGCTTCTACCAAATTCCAAGTTTTGCACTGATCCGACTCGTAAAAATGAGGTGGGATCGTAGGATCATATGATCCTACGAACATTGATTGCCATCACCCGTCAACTGGGTTGCTAGGATGAACTTCTGGTTTTCTCAAGAAACTTATTGCCATCGCCCGCCAGTCGTCCTTCAAAAAGTTGACACAAATATAAGGACTTATTGCCATCATCTGCCAACTTGTACACTACAGCCAGTATACACTCTGCTTTTGTTCAACGGACAGCATACCTCCTATTGTACTTGTACACTATGACCAGTATACACCCTGATTTTGTTCAACGGGCAGCATACCTCCTGCTGTACTTAATCAAACATACACTACTGTGAGTATACACTCTGCTTCTGTTCAACAGGCTACATACCTCCTATTGTACTCGTACACTATAGCCAGTATATGCCCTGCTTTTGTTCAACGGGCAGCATATTTCATGTTGTACTCATACAATCGTACACTACGGCCAGTATACACCCTGCTTCTATTTGTAGCATACCTCCTGATGTACTCGTACAACCATACACTACGGCTAGTATACACCCTGCTTCTGTTCAACTGGCAGCATACCTCCTGCTATACCCGTACACTACGACCAGTATACACTCTACTTCTGTTCAACTTGCAGCATACCTCCTACTGTGCTCGTACAATCGTACACTATCGCCTGCATACACCCTACTACTGTTCAACAAGCAGCATACCTCCTGTTGTACTTGAACACTACGGCCAATATACACCCTGCTTCTGTTCAATGGGCAGAATATCTTCTGCCGTACTCGTACAATCAAACACTACGACCAATATACACTCGACTTTTGTTCAACGGGCAACATACCTCCTGTTGTACTCGTACACTATGGCCAATATATACACTGCTTCTGTTCAACAGGCAAAATACCTCCTACTGTACTCAATCAACCGTATCATACTTACCGACTCGGTGTCACAAGATAGTGTGGACTCTACTGTCAAAAACTTGGTTGATATGATTGGTTTAGTTTTCAAAAATGGGGGTTGACTCAATGTCAAAACAAGATTAATTCAGTTTTTAAAAATGTGGTTGACTTGGTTTCAAAGATGTGGTTGACTCAGTGTCAAGATAGATTTTGTTATCAAAGATGGTGTTGACTCTGCTGTAAAAAATGGTGCATAAGCAAGTGCTGATTCTCAACCAAAATTCACGAAACTCTCATTTTTAGAAATGGACTTCTAGACCAGAATTTTGATCCTTCAAAACTAGACATGCTTTCGGGCTTTATGATTTTTTCTCGGGGTTGTGGAGCTTGAGGTTTTGAGATGTGGTGCTTAAGACTTATGACGTGCTCAAGGCTTGAGTTTTCGTGGTATGATGAGCCTAAGTCTTTGGGATTGTAGTGTCGAAACATGGTGCTTAAAGCTTACGAAGTGCTTTAGACTTGAGGTTTTGGGGTATCGTGCTTAGAGCTTATGACGAGCCTAAGACATTGGGATTGCTTTGTGTCACTTGTGATAACTGTTAGAAACAATTGCCCCCAATATTTCTTTGATCCACCTGAGCCATAAATTATGGGAATCAATCAGAACAATCAATTGCCCTAGTATTTTCTTTGATTAAAACATGTGAACAATTCTCATCACATGGTTAAGTTTTGCTTTAATGTGGTGCTTCTTCTACCTACACTCGATGTGTTTAGAATTCACACTCATTCCTCACTTACAGTCATAACTTGTAGACTATTGAATTTGGTATTTGATGGACATACGCCTTCGATCTGTTTCTTTCACTCAATTTAGAAACATAACTATCAATTCAAAAGTCTTTAAGGATTATAACGGGGCCTTTGGACATAATGAATGTCACAAGGACCATGGAGGGATATTTTTGGTTTTGTGGAACTTAAGGGTGACCAAAGCTACAACTTGCACCTTCTCCTGGATTCATCTTCTCGTCCGTACGTGTAAAGTTATCTTTGATACTGTTTGTGGATTTGCCTTCAGGACTGGACTTTGATGTCATCCTTGCTGCTGCATTTTTGTTGTTGTTTGGAAATTTGAGGCTTTCAAATTCACTTTTTCATCTTTGGGGTTCTTGTGTTTCCCGATCTTGGAGCTCTTGGAGCTGCTTTGACTCGTTTTTGGGGTTATTGTGTTCCCGATCTTTTGGAGTTGCTTTCAGTTGAGCTCTCGAATCTTGTGTCACTTTGTGACCGTTTACAGATTTTTGTTCATGTTTGTGGTAGTTTCACTTCTCTTTCCGGACTTGGGGTGTCCTCATTTGAGAGTTGAGCTCCTCGCTTCCTTTGGTCACCACGATACGTAATCATCATGAGCTGGATTTTTGTGGAGCTTTATTGATAACGGAGAATATATATGAAAGGCTCGGCGGGGGTACCTAGGGTTTGATTTCAAGATTTTACAAGCTTTTGGCTATGTGGTGGTTTGCGTAAGTGTTTCGTCATTCCTGATAGTTGTGTGTCTTTTCCTGATACTCTTCACAAATCTTAGCATAAATTTACAAGTTATCTCCTTCAATCAAAGTATGTCGCTTTTCTTACCTTTGAGTGTGGCCTCACCAGAGCCATGTAATAATGACTCGCTCTTACTTTCATTAGTTTTTTCCACTCAAGGCACTCACGTACTCTTTCTCTCGGAGATTTTTGTTCACACATTTGTCAGAAGAAGTTTGGAATAATTCAGATTCCCCCATTTTGTCGGTGACTTCCCCCATTATTTGTGTTCCATTGTAAAGAAATGATTGTTTCACAAACCATAGTTTCGAGAGACATTTGCAAGCATAACTCTTGCAAGCAGAACTAGATGTTCCTTGCAAAGAAAGCTCATCATGGATTTGTTTTTTCAGCTCGGAAAAATTTTAGACTTGAAAAAGTTAATTGCTTATGAATATGAAGAAGATGATTTAACAAAACCAATGCTTCTTATTGTTGTTTTCAAGAAATCATCATTCAAAACAGTCTTTTCATGAAAACTTTTGGCCACAAAACATTTGTTTGCAAACTCTTATGATGCATTTGAAAGATGAGTGACAATTTATAGCAACATTGTATGCATGTGAACCTGAGTGTCCTTACTGAACTCGAATACTGCCAATCTGCATGATGGTGGCGCATAGAAGACTCAAGCTTTCAACCATGATGTACCATCGGGAGGACGTAAAAATGTATGTGATCTATTTGTCTTTTTCCTTTTCTTTTTGAAACAAATGACAAGACGTCCTAGAAAATTTTAAACTTACTAAAACAAGAAAATTCCTACGCAACTAGAGGAAACACAACAATGAAATTTAACAAATTCTTAGTGGGCTCTTGGGTCGAAAAATCTGAACTAGCAATGTACCTAGACTGCGAATGAGGCACTTGGGCCGGAATGCTCTTTGGACTGTGGATAGGCGCTCGGGCCTGAAAGCTCTTGAACTTGAAGTGAGACACATAGGCCGAGATGCTCTTGGATTGTGGATAGGTGCTTGGGCTTGGATATCTTAAGAACGTGACACTTGGGCCAAAATGTTTGTAGATAAGCGCTTGGGCCTGAAAGCTTTGAATTGCGAGTGAGATACTTGGGCCAGAACGCTTCGAGAATGAGGCACTTGGGCCGAAATAATTTTTAAGTTGTGGATTGATACTTGGGCTGGAATGTTCAGACATTGAGCGGAGCACTTCGGTCAAAATGTCTTTTGAATTGTAACTAGGCCTGAACATCTTTGAACTAAAAGTAGCATACATGGGCCATAAAAAATTATATAAAATATGAGTGAGCTACTAGACCAAAAAAGTTTTCAGAGTTCAAGTGAATGAACTTATTTCAAATTCTTGATGGGCTTTTGGGCCAAAACCTAGACATGATCCATAAATCACTTTTCAAGTCTTGTGAATTATCACAAATTCAGGTGGATGTTTTTTCTATGGGCCTAAACTTAAAAGTATCAAAATAGGTGATTCAGATTTAGAAACTTTTGAGCCAAAAGAAAGACCACCTAAATCAAGGGTTTTGGGCCGAAACCCAAGCGAAGGGTTCACCTAGACTAAAATGGGCATTCGAGCCAAAAGACGTTTATCCAATAAAAGATGATTTATTTCAGTTGCTGATCACACGCAATCAAGCTTATCATAGAAGCACGAAATCACAAAGATATAAAACATAAAAGCAAATCACGCAAGATTTACTAAAAAAGTATACATATCCTCACTATGCAAGACTTATCAAATGGGTATGCGTACATCCGGACAGTGCTTGGTGCCTTGGCTCAAGTTGTGACGGGGTGAGGCTTGCACATCATCCTCTTCATTTTCCTCACCTTTACACATCACCCTGAGGTGTGTGTCTCAAGAAGGGTCATGTTTTAGCATGAACAATATTTGGTTTTCGGGTAATGGTACGTTTAGAGAGGTGCTTGGGGCTTTGGGCCCAGGTAGTGAAGGGATGGGCTTGCACGCCATCCTCCTCAATTCCCACACTTTTACACATCACCCTACAGTGTGTGTCTTAAAACGGGTCATGTCTTGGCATGACCGATAATTGGTTTATTTGGACCATCATCTGTCGTATGTGCAAGATAATAAAAAGGATAATACCACAAAAAGTAAGCCTTAGAGATTATAAGTTCAAGTTAAGCCCTTTTTCCTAAGTTAAAAATTTTAAGACTTAGGTGGTGGTCCTCAGCAGCGTCGCCAGTCTGTGGGCGATAGTTTTGAACGCTTAAGTATTGAGCTTACGGCTTCAAGATTCGATTTGCAATTAGAATAACTAAATCGAAATTATAAAATTAAAGTGTAATTATTCTAACTGGCTCACATAAACCTAGATGAAGTCTATTATCCCCAAATCTTCACCTTCATTTAAAAAGAGAAAAATATTTTTCTGGGTTTGGTGCAAGGCCAAGGTGGTAAGGGCTTTAAGGAGGTAAGGCTCATGTGGACTACAATACCGTGAAAAACTAAGAAAGGTGAAGTATTTGACAATAAGTCATATTGGCTTGGTGGTAAAGAAAATGAAAGAGATAAGGTATTTGACAAGAGGTAGTTTATTTTCTATCCAAAAAATATTTAGAAAAAGGCAAAAAAAAAAGAAAATCTTTGAAAAGTGATTTTAAGAAGAAAAAACCAAAACAAAAACTGTAATCTCATATCATTTTTGTTAGTTATTTTCCATTTTTTTATGATTATCCATTCCATTAGATAATTTCTTATTTTTATTGTTCATCCTTATCTCTTTTAGTTGTCGTAACTACTTACTTTTTTAATTTAAAAATTCAAAAAAAAAAAAACCTTTTTGTTTTTTATAATAGTCTATTTTCTTAACAATAAAAAAAACATTTTTTTTAATTCCCTTATGTGACTATGAAAAAAAAGTAAAATTTTGCCATTAGCATTTTTTTGTTATTAATCCCTTTATTTTAGGTAGTTTTCACTTGTTTTTCTATAGTACTATAATTATTTATCCCTCAACTTATTTGTATGATGGGTTTAAAAATTCAAAAACAAAAAGAGAAAATAAATTCTTTCTATTTTAACTCACGGTTGATTTTCCTAAACAATTTTTTTTGTTTGAAATGTTCTGTTAAGATTAGATGCATGACTCATCCCTTTCTTCTGGGCAGCTTTATTTTAATTCCATGCTTATCTTTAATTTTCTCACAACTTACGTACTTATTTGATCATTTTCAAATTAAAAAAAAAAGTGTGTTTACACCGTCTTATAAAAAAGACAAGCTACCTTTCCTCTATATAAATAATTGGTCACTAGTTGTAAGAGTGGACAAGACGATCATACACAACATTCTCTACTCCCAATTCCATCTTTGCTAGCACAGAGAACACACATGCATACAAAGAAGAAATCATCCGCTCACATTGTTCATAAAAATCTCTGATTATCTCCATAGCACCACACATGATACTGTCCTTCATTATCCTACATCATTAAATACTGCCAGTCTCAACTGCCCCGTCATGTGAAACCGCTACTTCAAAATTCATTCCACCACCAACGCTTCTGTCCTCCTCGAACGGTCGTCCTGGTGGTTTCAGACCGTCGCTAGTATACGCACGCAACCACTGTCCTCTTCATTATCGATCTGCTTTGTCATCTGAGCCGATGGCAAACAACACCACAGCAACCGACTGACGTTGCTTATTGCTGGAGTCGACTTCCTTCGCCAGCATCACCCCAGTCCGTGTCTCTGGCTGCTGCACCTGACGTTTGTACCGCAAGTACCTCAAGAAACGTGTACATCTTCATCACCATCCATGGTTGCATGTACAAAAAAAAAAAAAAAAAAACAAGGGTAAGCACCTCCTTATCTCATTGATGGTGAGAAAATGATAAGAGGATTAGGTTGCTAATGACAATGCAGCGTAAAGATAAGGAGTATATATGTGCAGGAGTAGTCGGCGGCTTTGGTATCTTCCATATCATTAATTAATGATTAATAGTGGCTTGATAATTACTAATAAACTACTTGATGAAGCATGTGTCAACCCAGGGGTGGCTCGGTAATTTGTGGGGCCCTGTGCAAAATATTTTAATGGGACCCTTTATAAATTAAAACTTAAATATAAAATATAGAATTATTAATTTAATTGTGTCACAATATAATTCTATATTAAGTTATGTAATGACATAAATGTTAAAAATGACAATTTAGACAAACTAGAAGAAGTTTACTTATTATTAAATAATCACGTAAAAATATTGATTCTACTAGCATTTTACAACAAACTCTTTGAAGAAATAAGTGTTAGTGTTTGATTGGATAGAAGTACGATTGTGATTTACTAGGTAGAAAAAGAGGGAAGATCAATATATCTATATCTTTTTAAATAGATATTATTGGAATATTAACAATTTTATCGATAATTTTATTTGTCTGCTAAAAGACATTAATAGTATTAAATTCAATCAACTGTTATTTATATGTTATAATAAATATGTTAGAAACCTATGTAACCTTTTAATTATATAAACTACAAGATAATTGACTCTACTTAAAAAAAATAGGTCCCAAAAATTGGGGGCCCCATAAAATTGGGGGCCCTGTTCCATGTCACTTGTTGGACATGTTAAGAGCCGCCCATGTGTCAACCGAGTGATCAGTTTGTGGCTAAACTTCCGTTTGCAAGCCTTTTTTGTTTGTAATGTTTAACAGTCATCGTTAATATTGCTATTAATATTAAATGCATTCCGTCCCATCTGTTTGTATTTTGTCCATTTGTATTTCGCTGTAATTAGTTACTTATTAGGCAGAATATTTAATTAAATGTTTCCTAGGTAGTGGGATATTCCAATAGTCAGGAAAACCAACAATTTCATCCTTTATTCTACCCCTTGTATAAATATGTATTTGTTCTTTCAATAATGGACACACAATTCCTCCAATTTCTCTTCATGGTACCAGAGCTAATACTCTACACAAAAACCTTTTCTTCTTCAGTCGTCAGCCTCCATTACTGTCCAGTTCAGCAGCCTTCATTGTTGCTTCTTCTCAAAATTTCTAAATCAGTATTATCTTATCTTTAACATCCTTCATCGTTGTTTCCTCAACCTTTCAGCCTTCATTACTGATTGACCGCCTTCATCGCTGTTCCTTCACCTTTAACAGCCTTTATAGTTGTTTCTTTGTCTGAAACATCCTTACAACTATGTCGGTTGATTCGAGCGTTACTTCCGCTACTCCTACAAATCCTCATAAAGGAGAGTTTCAAAATGTCCAGGCTTGTTACAAGCTTACTGGACAGAACTACCTCTTATGGACTCAAGTTATCAAGAAATACCTCAAATGCAAAGGGAAATTGAGTCACTTAATTGATTCTCCTCCAGCAAAGGAAGAACCCACTTTTTCAGCACGAGAGGAAACAAATTCTATGATTGTTTCTTGGCTTTGGGATGCTATGGATCCAAAGATTAGTACCAGTTGTATGTTCCTTGAGATAACCAAAGAGGTTTGGGATTTCCTTCAAATATCTTACTCTAAGAAGGCGGACGAGGCGACCATCTATGAGCTAACTGTTAGAGTAGTCAACACGAAATAAGGAACTCAATCCATTCAAGAGTATGCCACAACCTTACAGAATTTATGGCAAGAGCTTGATCAATGCCAACCATTGGTGATGAAATTCCCAGACGATGCCACAAAATTCAAAGAGTTTGAGGGAAAAAGGTAGAATTTATGCCTTCTTAGCTGGATTAAATCCTGATTATGATCAAGTTAGAGTTCAAATTCTTGGCCAGAAAAGTAGTAGGCTTGAAAAGACCATCACTATTGTCAAAGCCGAAGAAAAAAGGAGATCTATCATGCTGAAGACCTTCGAAGATTCTGCCTTTGCTCTTTCTATTGGTCAAGGAGGGTACAAGGACAATCGTTGGTGCTCATATTGCAAGAAATCTGGTCATAATCGGGATAGATGCTGAAAATTGTATGGGAAACAACCCTTCAAGGACATGAAAAAACAGTCCGCTCGTCCTCAAGCTAACCTAGCAGCTGAATCTTCAAAGGAAACTACATAAACAACAGCTGAGTTAAGTGTTGCAGATCTTGAAAAATTCAAGGCCCTTATGAAGACCCTCAAGAAACAACCGAATTGTAACTCATCTAGCAACTATTCTCTCTCTTTCTTAGGTAATCACTCAATCTCCTTATGTTGTTAAGCTTAAGATAAAACCTGATCTAGTAATTGGATACTAGATTCAAGAGCCACTGGTCATATGACTTTTTCCAAAAACCATTGTCATAGCTATGATTCCACCACAAAACAGATTATTACGGCCAATGGTTCCCTTGCACCTGCTGCCAGACAAGGGACTGTTTACCATTTAAAGAACTTGGAACTAAAATCAGTTTACATGCTCATACCTTATTTGTTAACCTAATGTCCATTACAAAGCTAACCAAGGATCTTAATTGTTATCCTATTTTCTCTCCTTCTGAGTGCATTATGCATGGCATACACTCGGGGAAGAAGATTGGTCATGCTAAGGAAAGGAAAGGGTTGTATTTTATGGAGGTGTTAGAGGAAAACCGAACTCAAGCCTTACCCCCACTACCACAAACAAAGTCCTCTGGTTGTTTCATCAGAGATAAGGCCACCCACCATTTGGCCTTCTTAAGCATATGTATCCTGAGTTGTTCCAAGGAAAAAATGTTGCTGATTTTATTGTGAAGTGTGTATGAAAGCTAAACACACTAGGGTTTCCTTTCCCTTAAGTAATACAAGAAGTGCATCCCCTTTTCAACTTATTCATAGTGATTTTTTGGGTCCTGCTCCTTTGGAAAACATTTCTGGTGCAAAATGATACATTTCCTTCATTGATAATTGCACTACAACCACATGGGTTTATCTCCTTAAACACAAATCTGAAGTGAGCAATATCATTCCCACCTTTTGCTCCATGATTCACAATCAATTCAAACAAAAATTCAAAAGTTTCAAACTGATAATGGCAAGGACTATTTCAACCACTCATTGACACTTTTTTTTCCAAACTCATGGAATTATTCACGAGTAATCCTGTGTCTACACCCTATAACAAAACGAAGTAGCTGAAAGGAAAACCCGTCACATCCTTGAAGTTGTCCGTGCTCTCTTATTACAAGCCAATGCACCCAAACACTATTGGGGGAAGGTGTTCTAAAAGCCACTTTCCTAATTAATAGATTACATTCTCGTGTCATCCACTACAAAAGTCCCTTGGCGTTCCTCAAAGAATTTCACCCTTATTTTCATCCATCTCCAGCACTTGAACCCAAAGTGTTTGGTTGCACTGCCTTTGTTCATATTCACAACACTCAAAAGGGGAAACTTGGCCCTAGAGCTCTCAAATGCATTTTCCTTGAATATTCAACAACTCAAAAAGTATACAAATGCTACCATCCCATCACCAAAAGAACCTATGTCACCACTGATGTCACTTTCAATGAGCCTAAACCCTTTTTTGCAATCCTACTACTACAGGAGATGAGTCATCCTTTTCCACCTTTGAGTTACTTCAACCTTTAAAATAGCCACCTCAAGAATATCCTCTAACATCTGACTCGGCCAACAATCCTAACACCACCATTGAGCAAACATAAACCTCTACCACACCATTGCACAACACAGTTGAACAAACAGAAAAATCCACCCACGTCATTCCTATTTTTTCCTCTAACTTACAGCAGAAGAGCACTCATTCCTAACCAGACACATGGCTAAGATTCCAACCTACAAGAAGGTCACAAGGATGCAACACCAAATATGATAGAGGATATAGCAACAGATCTTTTAACTTGTTTACCCTCCTTACCTCCACCTGATTCAGATCTTCACCTTCCTATTGCCCTAAGAAAAGGTACCCGAGAGTGTAACAATAAGCCCATATACCCATCGGCCAAATTCATCTCCACTCACAAACTTTCCCCTACACACAAGCTTTCCCTCAGCAAAATCCAAGAGATTCCTATACCCAAAACCGTGACTGAAGCATTTCAACATAAGGAGTGGAGGGAAGCCATGAAAGAAGAGATGAGTGCTCTAAAGAGGAACCACACTTGGGAAATTGTGGACAGACCTGCTGGAAAGAATGTGATAGACTATAAATGGGTCTTTACTTTAAATTATAAATTTGATGGTAGCCTAGAAAGTTATAAGGCTCGTCTTGTGGCTAAAGTT
This sequence comes from Limonium bicolor, assembly GCA_023374045.1. NCBI lineage: Eukaryota > Viridiplantae > Streptophyta > Magnoliopsida > Caryophyllales > Plumbaginaceae > Limonium > Limonium bicolor. Next base: position 104,004,872 of record CM041778.1, read on the forward strand.
TTTACACAAGCCTATGAGACTGACTATGTGGAGACTTTTGCTCCGGTTGCCAAAATGAACACAGTTCGTATTCTATTGTCTGTTGCTGCTAATTTTAATTGGAGTCTATCACAGTTTGATGTGAAGAATGCTTTCTCCATGGAGACCTTGAAGAAGAAATCTATATGAAGGCTCCACCAGGTTTTGCTCCACCTTCTATAAACAAAGTGTGTAGATTAAAAAAGGCTCTTTATGGCCTTAAACAATCTCCTTGAACATGGTTTGGCAGATTTGCTATCGTGATGAAGAATACGGGTTACAAGCAAAGTCAAGGTGACCATACCTTATTTATGAAGCATTCATCATCAAGGGGAGTAGCTATACTTTTGGTATATGTGGATGATATCATTGTTAAAGTCAATGATATGCATAAGCAAAAGATTGGAATCAAAGTTTGAAATCAAAAGCTTAGGCAAGCTGAAATATTTCCTTGTAATTGAAGTGGCACGATCTTCCAAAGGCATATTCATCTCGCAGCAGAATTACATCATTGATTTGTTGCTGGAAACAGAGAAGAGTGGTTGTAAACTAGCTCACACACCCATTGATCCTAACCATAAGCTTGGAGCGGCCCTCGATGATCCGGTTGGGGATATAGAAACGTATCAAAAGTTGTGTGGAAAATTAATCTACCTGTCCCACACAAGGCTGGACATTGCTTATCTTGTCTTAGTAGTGAGCCAGTTTATGCATGATCCTAGAGAATCTCATCTCACAGTAGCTTACAGAATCCTTCACTATCTTAAGGGTAGTCCAGGAAAAGGAATTTTATTCAAAGGGACAGTAACTAACTTTAGAAGCATTCAGACGCTGACTATGCAGGATCAGTGGTAGATCTTGCATAGGGTTTATGTGAACTATGGAGCTAGATTATTCTAAATGATCTAAAGATGAAGTGGAAAGGAGCTATGAAGCTGAAGTGCGACAACCAATCAGCCATCAAGATAGCTAGAAATCATGTTCAACATGAAAAGACCAAGCATATTGAGATAGATCGACATTTCATTAAAGACAAACTTGAGCAAGGAATTGTTGGTTTGAGTTATATCTCTTCAGAGAAACAGATTGCAGATGTGCTAACAAAAGATCTTCACAACTTTAGATTTCAGCAATTGATTTCCGAGCTTGGAATGGATGACATACACCATTCGGCTTGAGGGGGAGTGTTGAACGGTCGTCATTAATATTGTTATTAATATTAGATGCATTCTGTCTAATTTGTTTGTATTTAGTCCATTTGTATTTCCCTGTAATTAGTTACTTATTAGGCAAATTATTTAATTATGATATTTCCAACAGTCAAGAAATCCAACCATTGTATCCTTTATCTTCCCTCTAGAGTATTCTACCCCCTTGTATAAATATGTATTTGTTCTCTCAATAATGGACACACAATTCCTCTCATTTTTCTTCAATGTCTAAAGTCATTTTCTTTTCTTTTTTCTTTTCGCTTTCTTTCTCTCTCTTTTAATTTTTTTATTTACTTTTGGTGATGTATGCGGTCACTTGGGCTTGTCATGGTCAAAAAGGGTTAAGAGGACGTTTATTTTAGGTTAATCAAGAAAAGGAATCTTTCATGTCGTTTGTTTTGCTAGTTTTTTCTATTTTTAGAGAAAGGAAAAATAATAGGAGTACTCCAAAACCTTCTATCTTGATTCCCCACTCCCTACTAGGGAATGAGATTCCCTTTCCCCAGTAGATGACTAATGACCATTGATCGGTGACCGGTGAATTTTGACCGGTAATTAATGACCGTTGACCGGCAGTCGGCAACTGTTGACCATTGACCGGCACCCGTTGACCGGTTATTTATTTCATTCTCTCGGCTCAAACAAACAACTTGGAAAATCAAAGGAAATTCTTTTCCATTCTTCTCCATTCTCTTTCCTGATTCCATTTTATTTCCCCCACTCGAAACAAACGCCCCCAAACTAATTGATTATTGGTATTAGTTAGATTTGAATAGTTAGAGTAAGAAACTTTGTTAATTTATGTATACACAAATTCTCTTAACCTAGTTCGATTCTAACTAGAAGTTGTTTCATACAACTCTCGAAGGAATAAATTTAAATTCAAGAGGTAGGAGGGGCCTCGACACCCCCGAGTACTACCAACTTTATAGTAACAAGGATAATGTCATTTTGTATTTAGCCTTAGAGTTTAAAATAGTACAAGCCCCCAGACCCACTCCTCTAAAAATCATTACATTTTTGTTTCCAAGTTGGTGACTCTATATAGGTTTGTGTCAGTCAGTTAGAATAATTAAACTTTGATTCTATAATTTCGGTTTAGTTATCCAAATTGCAAATCGAACCTTGAAGCCTTAAGCTCGATACTTAACAAAATCATGCCCACAAAGTCATCACCTAAGTTTTGACTTTTTTAAATTGGAAAGGAAAATGAAATGATTTTTAGAGTTATGGGTCCAAGGACATGATATGAAATTTTTAATGGTTCAAATTCCTTCACTATCTTAAGAAATTTCTTTTCCTCTACTATTATATATGAAATTTTTTTAGGGTTCAAAATCACTATCTTATGAAATTTCTTTTCCTCTACTATTATTATAAAGTCTAAGGGTAAACAATTAATGACATTACCCTTGATTATAAAACTTTGTAGCACTCGCAGTCGTAGGTTGTCGAGGCTATTCCTATATGTTAAATTTGAGGTGCTTTGGAGAGTTGCATATGAAATAATTCATGTTAACTTCAATTACTCTTAATTTGTTTCTCACGACATTAAAACCATAATCATCGACACAAAACAAATTAACTTAAATATCAACAAATAGCTAATAGCAATACAAAACAAATTAAATTAATACCATCAAATAGCTAACAGCAATACAAAACAAATTAAATTAAATACCAACAAATAGCTAATACTAGCAAATAGCTAATAGCAATTAATAGCAATTAGCAGCAAATAGCTAATAGCAATTAATAGCTAATATCGTAGCTAACAACATTTATTTTTGTTGTAGTGGAGCAATAGACCTGGCAAAAGTAACCCGAACCCGAAAAACCGAACCGAACCAATCCGATCCAAATCCGAATCTCAACCGAAAACTATAACTTGAACAATGATCCGAAATCCGAAATAAATCGACCCGGACCAAACCGAACCGTATTATTGTAAAACCGAAAGTAAACCACAATCCACAATCATCCGAACCGAAGTCATCTGAACCAAAATCAACCGAACCGGAGTCACCCATAACCCGACGATGACCCGAAATCCAAAGTGACGCGAACCAAAACCAACCGAAAACCAACCAAACCGAACCTGAACCGAAACCAATGTGACCTGAACTAATATATTCGAAGTGACCAGAAAGAATATATTGCATTAATTATAGGAGACAATGAGAATAAAACAAAATGTTTATACCCAATATATAGTTTAAATACAAATCAGTATTTAGCATTTGTATCATACAACACTAAACAATGTCCATAATACTTTTACAATTAATCATTACTTAGTAAGTGGCGTACCTATAAAAAAGTATTAATAAACTTATATACACGAGAAATTATTTTAAATATACCACAAATATTTTGCACTATAAAATTTTAAAGTAATTAATCATCATGCATTTTCATTAATCGCACAACTAATAATGAATTAATGATAATGCGTTACTCATCAATGATAGATTCGTAAGAACCAAAAATATTTGTACATTTAGACTCAAATTTTATCACTAATTCATATCATTTTTGCATTAATTATTCATATATTGAAGGTGTTTTTATTAATTAGAATTTTTCAAGCCTTTATCCAATCTTGTGAATAATTCTCCCTCATTAGCAATTTAGCATAAATGTTATACTTGAAGGTTTTTACATATCTAGCAAAATTCTCATGCTATAGAATAGTTCTTCATCATTAACAGTTTTTAACTACCGTAAAAAAATCATCAAAACTTATTAACTAATTCCATTCACTAACTATTAATAGATTGAAAATACAAGGTACTACGCTTTGATACAATTTTAATAATTATCCACAAACATACCTTATTTATACTCCTATTAAAATATTGAAACTACTAAATAATCTAAAGCTACATCAATAATTATGATAAGTTCAGAGTTAGTTGCTAAAGTATAACATGATGCAAATTATAATTATTTGTTTAAATTAATCTTTTATATACATTTATACGTGTTGAGATTGATTGAAGTCAAATTTGCATATCGTGATGATTGAGTTGTTGGATTCTGTAATGGCAACCGAATTTAACCAATTAATTGACCTGAATTGACCCATAACCCGAAAAAAACCAAATAAACCAGAGGCTAACCCGAACCGTATGTTACCCAACCCGAAGTCACCCTAACCGAAAGTCACCCAAACCGAAAATCACCCAAACCGATCCAAATCGACCCAAAATTTCAACAAACCGAACTCAACCCGAACAAACCAAATTCAACCTACCCGATCTAACCCGAACCAAATATTGAATGATTTGAAATCAACCCGAACCGAACTGAACCGATCGACCCAAACTGATTGACCCGAGCTGTCACCTCGGTGGAGCAAAGTTATCATTTAATCTCCATGATGAAAGAAACAAAAAACAAAAAACAAAAAAATTAGTTTACCTTACCAGCATGATAATATCCCTATCGTTGCTCCTATTTCCCACATTCTCTTTGGTTTCCTTTTGGTGATGGTATTACAGTTGTAGCAATAAACAGAACGACCAGTGGTACTATCGGGTTGGCAAAATGATAGCTTGCGTTTTTCGACGACGATTGTACAAAGTTGGTGACGGCTAACGTAGCACGAGAGATTGACGACAGAAGTTACTGCAATGGTGGATGTGGTTAATAGCCATGAGCTTGCTGGGACATCGAGCGGAGCTTGATAATTATGCTAACGCTGCACAATGGTTAAGATGGTGTGTGCTGATACAAAATGTTTTTCTTATAGTTAGTATGTCGTATGCTGTCTGTGCAAGCAAAGGTATTGTTGAGAATAGTGAATGATGTGTATGATCATGTGGTACCCAAAAGCTCTTCAATAAATGGTTTATATAGTGGAAGATTACGGTGTAACAACAATGAATTTTGAAGCTAACAACTTTTTAAAATTTTGAAAATAAATAAGTAGTTAAGAGAATTAAAAGGGATAATGATGAAATTACACAACCCACCCACGAGGTTTCAAAAATTACTTTGCCCACCCATGTGGTTTCCACAATTTTACATCCAGCAACTTTTCTAATATTTGATCAACTTAAAAGATGGTTAAATGATATCCAAATTTGATGAAACTTTACATGGACGATGCTAAGGTGTTATATTTTTGTTCAATGCCAAATCCAAAGTTTTTTAAGGTCATATATGACCTGTGGGACCCAATGAAACATGAGACACGTTCATCGGGTCCTACGGATCATATATGAGTTTAAAAAACGTTGGATTTCACATTTTACCAAAATATAATACTTTAATATTGTCAATGTAAAGTTTCATCAAATTTGGATATCATTTAACCATCTTTTAAGTTGATTAAATATTAGAAAAGTTACTGGATGTAAAATTGTGGAAACCACATAGGTGGGCAAAGTAATTTTTGAAACCTCGTGGGTGGGCTGTGTAATTTCACCAAACGTCATGAGTGGGCGATGTAATTTTCCCAAAATAAAAATAAGAAACTATCCAGAAAAAGGAATGGATAATCATAAAAATGAAATGGAAAATAACTAAAGAAAGTGATATAAGGTTACAATTATTGTTTTGGTTTTTTTTTTCTTGGGTATCACCTCAATAGTTTTCTTTTTTTTCTAATTTCAAAAATAAATAGGGAGAAAAAAACAAGGTATGCACATGAAAATAAAATAGAAACTATAAGAGACATCTAAAATCCTAATAAATCATTTTTTTCTTTTTCAATATCCATTCACGTATTCAAAGAATTTCAAAAGTTTTTTTTGGTTTTAATTTTAAAAAGAATCAAATCTAGAGAGAACCAACGGATAAGAATGAAACAAAAGTAAAAAAACCAGGGGTAAAAACCAACAACAATAGTTTTACTTTTTGTTCCTTTTTTCTTTCTTTTTTTTCACTCACGTGAACAAACAAAGTAAAACATTTCAAGAGATTTTTTAAGAAACTAAATCATTAGTTAAAATATAAAATATTTTTTAGAAAAAAACTGATTTTGACTACCATTGTGTCATCATTAACTTCTTGCCACATTTTTACATTCCTCATCTTTAACAACACTGTAACCCATTACTACCTTTGAAGCAGCTTCAAATTTTCCATCTAAGTTAGAATATCATCTGGTGGAAAGATAACCATTTTACCCTTAACAATACACCAAGCCTGGAAAAAACTCTTAGATTTTGGGGATAACAACCGTCAACTTCATCCCTGATTATTTTTTATTTCAAGCAGCGGATGAATGTTTGAAAGGAGAAGCTCGTGGCTTGTTCAAAAAGGTGTGGATTAATTTCGGTGAGCTGCCTTGGGTTGATTTCTAGAAACTACTTATTGAAAGGTTTGAAAACCGGTTTCAAACAGAGTTTGTTCGCTCAATTATGAAAACAGAGGCGGAACAAGTTCGGTGGGTGGAACTACTCGAGACGGCAAGGGTTGTGGGGTTCGTGGAATTGGAAAGAAAGGGGATGACTAACTCTATGACCATAGAGGTCGTGGCGGAGAAAGTGGAAATCCAGAAACTGCAATTGGAGACTGATAAGGAGATATATTCCATTGCCATGAAAAAGGGGAAGATTCGGAGGTGGCAGCAAAAGTCAAGAAAGATAATACGCAAGAGGAAGATTCAGAAGTATCTCGTCATCAACAAAGTAAACTCAATGGTTTTGGAGAGTGCGACGAGAGAAGAAGACAAAGGAAGATCATTCGAAGGAAGAAAGAGAAAAAGAAAAGGATAAGGTAAAAGAAAAATAAGGAAGAAGTTAACAGATGTACCTGGTCATCAATTTGGAAGAAAGAGGGAAAATAGACAGCAACCTTGTTTCAGTCACCAACATGCTCGATCGAGCTCCATTCTCTGGCCGTCCGTCGAGCATCGTCCGGTGAGTCCAAAGACACATCATTGTTTCCCATCGACTATTCATCAGACGAGCGACAACTAGAATAGCGAAGAACACGCTGGAGGTGATGACAGTTGGTCAAGGGTTTGGACAAGTGATGCGGCGAAGTTAATTTGCCATCAGTCCATCTTTCATATATATTTTGTCAAACCCTGTCTATTTCCTATAATCCGGGCTAGAACGGGTTTAATTTTTTTAAACCGGTCCAGGCCCAACCTTTTTTTTTCTAGCAATCCAGGTTGGATTGATTTGATTCGTAACCATTTTAAAACTAACCCTAATTCCTTCCATGTTTAGCGTAGTCGTTACCCCACTTCACACTCAAATTTCTCAAATCACCATCTATTCTTTAGTTTACCACTACCTCATCCACGTCTAACTCAACACTTATTATTCCCACACTTAAATCAACCTCTAAACGGAACACAATCTTGGGTCAATGACTCAGTATTCAGCTAACCATCATCACACGAAAGCTATTTACTAGAAGAGTTGGCTAGAGAAGGTTTCACAACTGGGATCAGATTAATATCACCCATGAAGAAACTAGAATTTATTGGGGTCTGGAATTGAATTCTTGGGGAAACAGTTTGAAAGACTCAATTTTTCCAACTCTTGTAGGTGTTTTGGTACATCACCGGCTTGAGGACAAGGCCTTAAGGATAAGGTGGTTGTCTACTAGGGAGGAAGATGAAGGAAGATAGATCCCGTAGGCTTTGATTCACATTGTTACTACCAAACAGGAGTAGTCGAGCCCCAACACCAGTGGCGTCACTAGAAGAGACCAAATTGGTGTCACCAGGAGAGACCGAATCGAGACCAAATCATCACCCATTTTTTTATGTACCACCTTGAGGACAAGGTGGTTGTTAACGGGGGAGGAATGATAGAACCTGAGTTGAGGGCAATTTGGGAATGGAGTGGGCCAAAAAGGGGGACCACTGGGTGTGAGGGTAGATTGAGGGCAAAGTGAAAGTGTTGTTGTTAGGAGTGTGTGGGTTGTTATAAAGTGAGCATGTCTACTCTCGTGTTGTGTGTGTCCTTGAGTCCTTATGTGGGTTTTAGCTATTAAGGGAAGGATAATTTTCCTAATGAGGTATATTGAATTTTGTATCATTTTGGCCACTTTATGGATTTGACAGATCCTAAGTTTCTCCATTTGACGGAGCATTGCTTTGAATATCTATCTATGTTCTGTTTCATTGTTCCCCCTAAATATCAGTGGAGCTTGTTATCGTCCAGGTTATTATTTGACTGAACTTGTGAGTCATTTAAGGAGTGATTTCATCAATTTGCAACCAAATTTTGTTTTTTCACTAGGCCTTAAATCAGCAGCCAACTTGGGGTTTGCAAAGTTACAATAGATTTTTTTTTTCGAAAACACCACAATAGGAAAATTAGAAAATGGAAAAGTAGAATAGGAAGTGGACACTCAAAATTAGTAATGCTCTTAATTTTCTCTAAAAAATGTTTGTTTTATAGGACAGGAATGCATGTGCACAAAATTGATCTAATTAAGCTCGATCTTTTATTAGAATCCTTCAACCGTAGAAGTAAAAAGATATTAATTCATTAGAAAAAACTGTTTAAACTAATACATTACACCTTAAATAGGATAAACGATTTATGGATGATGATGAGTTAGGCAATAAAAAGATAATAAATTGATGACTAAAAACATTAATATCACCTAGATTCAACAACGATTTAGTACTCAATTATCTATACATTTATTTTTTGCGAAACATCTACACATTTATTAATACCAAATGAATGGACGTGTCGAATATACACTTGAATTGACAAACTTAATGTCACCAGCGATCACGATTCACAAGTGTATACAAACCCAAGTTTCTAGTACCTTAACGCAAGTAGAAAGTCTATGTTATCGAGTCAGGATGGCCGAGTGGTCTAAGGCGCCAGACTCAAGTTCTGGTCCTCAATAGAGGGCGTGGGTTCAAATCCCACTTCTGACAATATGTTTTTTTCAAATAAATCATCCCCGCCGTGACCAAAGAACCTTTTAACTCTCCAATCCCGCCTGTCTGATCAACTACCAGTTCAGTTCCTTCGTATTCCTGATTCCCTCTTGTTCCAATCACACGATTCATCTTCATCAGTTGGTTCAAATCCCACGTCTGACGTGTTTTTTCCCTTTCTTATCTTTAATTTACTTGAGCCGGGCCCCATCTGGAAACCGGAGTAAAAGAACAAGTTAAATCATTCCCGCTTTTACGTCCTCCTTGAATGAAGCAAAAGAGAGATGAGAAGCCAAGGGTGTAAAAAGGGAAGAAATTGTAAAGAACCTTAGCAGGGAAGAAATTGTAAAGAACCTTAGCTCTGCTGTCCCTTCTGTCTGATGGACTACCAAGATCCTTGGTTTATCTGATTCCCTCGCTTCCCAATCATACGATTCATCATCACTCCCATCACTCAATCTCATTTCTTCCACTGCTCTATTTCTCAATCGACCTACCTAATCACAGTCGATGGCTTCGGAGCAACTGCTCAGCACGGTCAAGGTACTTATGCGCTGAAATCCAAGGTTTACTTTCTTTGAAACATGCTTGTATGGCAGCGAAGTTCTCAACTTAATCGCCTCTTTACTTGGTGTTTATGTTTGAAAGGGCGCTAAAGTGCTTATGGTCGGGGCGGGCGGCGTGGGTTGCGAGCTTCTCAAGTCTCTCGCTCTCTCTGGTTTTCAAGATATCCATATAGTAAAAACTCTCTCCCTTTCTTTCCTTTTCTTTTCTTTTTGAAGGAACCTCTATCTCTCTAACATTTGTAAACTCAATATTCGACTTAACCGTTTTAAGTTGGATTATGAGATTTTGCATCTTGATTGGCGATTAATCAAATCGAAGTATGAGCAACAGAGCGACAGTTCGGATGGTAACCGGACGCATTAATCTCGCTTTCCTTGTGTAGAGAGTGTACAAAGTTTTGTTTGTGATGAACTGCTCAGGAGTATGTGTGCTCGAAATTACCGCAATGGAGCAGGGATCGCGACATCTACTATGATTACTCAAAATCCTAAAAGTGAAGAAAGAATGTGGGTCGTCCTTCCCATAATGAGAAGAACTAATGTCTGGGTTTGGTTAACGTTTCTTTCTTCTCGGATGCCAGTGTTCTCGTCACAGTAGTCACTAGTCAATTACCATCTCCGAAGCAACGCTTCTTGGCTTTTTGAATGTAGTTTCTCAAAAGGAGTTTTCATGATATCAATCCACTGCTGAAGAGGCATTTTATTACATAGTTTTTCGATTGATAACTATTCTCAATACATTTTTCTCCTTACATTGCAGATTGACTTCGACACGATTGAAGTTAGTAACTTGAACAGACAATTTCTGTTTCGGCAATCTCACGTTGGACAATCCAAGGCTAGAGTTAGTACCTGTACCTTCTATATCATTTGATGTATTTCAATTCAATGACTGGAACTTTATCCACTTATTTGAAACTCTTAACAGGTGGCTCGAGACGCTGTTTTGAAATTTAGACCTCACATTGACATTATATCTCACCATGCCAATGTGAAGGACCCTACGTTTGATGTCGACTTTTTTAAACAATTTGATGTTGTCTTGAATGCGCTTGACTGCATGAGTGCAAGACGACATGTGAATCGTCTTTGTCTGGCCGCTGGTGTGCCTTTGATCGAGAGTGGGACTGGAGGGTTACTGGGTCAGGTTAGACACATATGGGCTACATCATTGCTTGCCTTGCCATTGAGCATGTATATGCTGATGGGACAAGTTTATGATGCCTTTCTATTTTAATATATGAGCCTCACGTTAAAACTGGCTAGGGTATAGTAAGACTAGATAACGTTTATTGGTCCTGGCTGTTGTCGGTCCAACACACTCTTTAATATAATATGTTTATGTATGGGCCAGACTATTAGTAGCCCACTATTACCAATTTATATCTGTAAGCCACACTCTATTTGTAGTCCTATATATATAGGACATGTTTACTGAATACAACAATGAGATGATTACGACAGTTTACCCTAAATTCTCTATGGTATCAGAGCCGTCATAGCTCACATTCCCAATGGCGGCTGTCATTAATCCTGATGAAGAAGTAGCAGAAATAAATACGAACAACAATACCAATACAAACTCTGATTCATTCCCAAACACAAACACAAATCTATCATCCCAAAACACAACAACTCATACAACATTCACCACTGGTACACAATCAGTGCTATCGGCTGCAGCAAATCTGATCAAGTTAACCCAGGAGAACTTCAATATCTGGAAGACCACCATAGTTCCCTTCTTGAGAGGTAACGATCTGTTCAAATTTCTTGACAACACTCATCCATGTCCTGAGCAATGCAACAGTGATGGAAGTGTTAGTTCAGCATATACAAAATGGGTAAATCAGGATCAACTTATCATGTCAGTAATCCATACATCACTCACCCAATCTGTCCTTATTTCTACCGTGGGGTGTAGTACTTCTAAAGAACTATGGGATTTACTACATGCTACCTATGCCATTCAATCAGCAGCTCAGCTAGGACACTTTCACCTTCAACTGGCTAGTCTTACAAAAAAAGGAGATGAAACGATTTCAGAATATTATAACCGAGCTAGAGGTTTTGTTTATTCTCTAGCTGGAGCTGGACATTCAGTTACTGATATCGAGTTTCAAACCTTTCTGTTACGAGGCCTACCTCCTGAGTATACTGCTGTGTCCACAATACTTATGAATTCCAGACAACGTTTGACTCCGTTTGAGATCCTTAGTAGCTTATTACAGCATGAAGTCACAGTAAATCAACAAGCTCAGCAAATGACCACTACTGTCACAGCAAATGCTACAGCAGTAAATTTTTCTGATGGCAATTATCTCCACACAGAGGAGGTTACACAAACAGAGGCAGATTCCCTGGCAGACAAAACAGGGGCAGAGGTCGATCATTCAGAGGTGGTCATTCTACTCACTCTAATTCTAACCGTGGTGCAGGAAATGGTACTGGAGTAAAGTATTTTACTGGGCAACCTGATAACAGACCATCTTGCCAGATTTGTTATAAAAAAGGCCATGAAGCTAGGGACTGTTATCACCGCTTCAATCATACTTATCAATCATCACCACCCACCTTCTTTTCTGCTAATGCAACCAATACTGTGTCTACTGCTGACTGGTTACCAGATACTGCTGCCTCACACCATTTCACAGGAGACTTTTCTAGACTAAACCTTGCTGCATCAGATTACACGGGTTCAGACTCCATCTCTCTTGGTGATGGCAGTTCATTACCTATCTCACATCAGGGTAGGGGTACTCTCATTTCAAAGAATCACACTTACAAACTCAACAATCTTTTTCATAGCCCCACATTAAATAAACATTTATTGTCTGTAAACAAATTCTGCATTGACAACAACACTTTCTTTGAGTTTCACCCCACTCATTTTGTTTTGAAGGATCTTACTACCCGTCAAGTTCTACTCCACGGTCCAGCTAAAGATGGAGTTTACACTTTCCCAACCGATGGTTTTTCGTCTACCACTACTACCACTCAAGCTCACCAGCCTCAACTTAATGTTGGACTAAAAGCTACCCCCACAGTTTGGCATTGGAGATTAGGCCATCCATCCAACTCTATTACTACCAAAACTGTGAAACTTTTTAATCTTCCTGTTATTGCTAATGCCCCTATCCAATTTTGTTCCGCTTGCTGTATTGGGAAAACTCATGCTCTCCCTCATCATGTTTCTTCCAGTTGTTCTGAAAAACCTTTTGAGCTGTTATTTATGGACCTCTGGGGTCCTGCTTATTTAAATTCTGTTGATGGCTATCGTTACTTTCTTCTAATTGTGGATGATTTCTCTCGCTACATGTGGTTATTTCCACTCCATCTTAAGAGCGAGGTTATTCAAGTTTTCAGCTCATTTGTTAATCTGGTCACAAATTATTATGGCACACATGTTAAGTCTGTTCAAACAGACGGAGGGGGAGAATTTACAGCTCTCAGATCCCTGTTTCAAGACAAAGGCATCAGGCATCGACTCACGTGTCCTCACTCTCACCAGCAGAACGATCTGTTGAGACTCAACATAGAAGGGTTGTTGATAAAGGTATCACTCTCTTATCTCAAGCCTCCATGCCCTTAACTTATTGGACATATGCTTTTAAGACAGCTGTCTACCTGATTAATCGCACTCCTACTCCTATTCTTGACCACCAAACTCCATACCAAAAGCTTCTTGGACACACCCCGGATTACACTTTTTAAGGGTTTTTGGATGTGCTTGCTACCCAAACTTGCGACCCTATCAATCCCACAAACTTTCTTTCAGATCTCTCAAATGTGTTTTTCTGGGGTATTCTCTTCAACATTGTGGATATTTATGTTATGATGCTCAAAACAAAAGGTTGTATATATCAAGGGATGTTAAGTTTCATGAAACAGAATTTCCTTTTGCCTACCACAACTCTACCACTACTTCTCCCACTGACCTACGCACATATTCCTTGCTACTTCCTAACCCTTTACCTTCTACACCACCTACAGATCCCTCTCCTACCCAGGTGTTAAACTCTCCTCTATCACAGAGTGTCGCCTCTCCTATTCTCTCTGCTGAAAACACCCACACACATCCAACTCCTCAAAGTACCTCTCCCACTTCTCCCTCACATCACTCAGTTACCAATCCCTCACCTCCACCACAAACTGATTCACCTAACCCTATCTTATCTCCACAACAATCAGATCAACCTTGCCTTGCCTTGCCACCCCTCACTGGTTCCACCCATTCCATGACCACACGCTCCAAAACAAACAGTCTCAAACCTCTTGTTCGAACTGATGGAACTGTCCCATATCAATTCCATGCTACTTCTATTGATGCTATCCCAGAAAACCCCACTTTCAAGCAAGCCTTAAAACACCCTGAATGGGTTGCAGCAATGAAACAAGAACTACAGGCTTTGGAACGCAATGACACATGGGAATTGGTCCCTTACACTTCTAATATGAACTTACTCGGAGTCAGATGGATTTTTAGATCTAAAAGGAAATCAGATGGCACACTTGACAGAAGGAAAGCTCGACTAGTTGCTCAGGGGTTTAATCAAGCACCAGGTTTTGATTATACAGAGACTTTTAGTCCTGTGGTAAAGCAGTCTACAATTCGGTTAATTCTATCTATTGCAGTTTCTCATGGCTGGCCAATCCAACAACTTGATGTTCAAAATGCTTTTTTGCATGGAGAACTTGAAGAGACTGTTTACAAAAACAACCCCCAGGTTTTTTGCACAGTAAGTTTCCTAATCATGTTTGCCGTCTCAAAAAAATCTTTATATGGCCTCAAGCAATCTCCTAGAGCTTGGTATGCCAAACTAAGTTCTTTCCTAATTCAGATTGGTTTTATCATCTCAAAATCAGACACCTCTCTTTTCATTTATCTTCACGGCAAAGACATCATCTATGTTCTTGTTTACGTTGATGATATCCTTATCACTGGTTCATCATTACTCACACTCAGAAAGTTTGTCCAAACCTTTGCTAAAGCCTTTCCTATTACCGATATTGGGGACCTCACCTTCTTTCTTGGGGTTTCTGTTTCTCGAACACCCAAAGGGTTGTTGTTATCTCAAAGCCAGTATATCAAAGATATTTTGCAGAAAACTAACATGCTCGAATCAAATCCATATCTACCCCCATGTCACCATCCCTTAATCTAGACACTCTAGATTCTCCTCTGTTTGACAATCCCTCTCTCTACCGAAGTATAGTAGGAAGCCTACAATACTTATCCTTCTCTCGGCCAGACATTACTCATGCAGTTAATAAAGTTTGTTCATTTATGCACTCACCCAGACAAATACATTGGAAGGCAGTAAAACGAATTCTCAGGTACCTTAATCATAGTCGACACCTTGGTCTGTTCTTTTCGGCTGAAACTTCCGGTCCCCTCCGTGTATTCACTGATGCCGATTGGGGAGGTTCTACCTCTGACCGCCGTTCTACTTCCGGGCAACTGGTTTTTCTCGGTTCTCATCTTCTTTCATGGAGTTCGAAACGCCAGCCAACGGTATCAAGGTCCTCGACGGAGGCAGAGTAAATCCCTCGCTTCTGGAGCCGCTGAAGTTATATGGTTGCAGCAGTTGATGGCGGAACTCGGGCTGCATCTCAAATCGCCTCCGACTCTACTATGTGATAACCTCAGCACCACCTTTCTCGCTTGCAATCCAATTTTGCACAGTCGCGTAAAACACCTGCCCTCGACTACCACTTCATTCGGGAACGTGTTCGTAATGGAAGTCTCAACATCTCTCACATCCCTCTGAAGCGCAATTGGCAGATTTTTTAACCAAAACCCTAAATCCCTCACTCTTTGCTTCTGTACGATCTAAACTCCCTTTGTCACGGGAGTTCATCTCGAGGGAGGATAGTAAGACTAGATAACGTTTATTGGTCCTGGGCTGTGTGTCGGTCCAACACACTCTTTAATATAATATGTTTATGTATGGGCAGACTATTAGTAGCCCACTATACCAATTTAATCTGTAAGCCACACTCTATTTGTAGTCCTATATATAGGTTATGTTTACTGAATACAACAATGGGATGATTCGACAGTACCCTAAATTCTCTAGGCTAGAGTCCCAACTTGTATACTTGTGCTGTTGACCTAATGGATGAGTATCCAATTTTTAATGTGTTATGTTCAGGTGTTCGTGCATGTAAAGGGTAAAACAGAATGTTTCGAGTGCCAACCTAAGCCTGCACCTAAGACATATCCTGTTTGCACTATTACCAGTACCCCATCTAAGGTAATGTTGATTATTTTGCTTTTCTGGTTTTATTCTCGCCATGATATACATAGATAATTCGTTGGTTGCATGTAGTTCGTCCACTGTGTTGTATGGGCAAAGGATCTACTTTTTGCCAAGTTGTTTGGTGACAAGAACCAAGAAAACGACTTGAATTTGCGTGCACCTGATGCTGTTGCTGATGCTGGATCATCAGCAAAGGTAGAAGATATCATTGCACGCAAAGACAATGAAGAAATTGAGCAGTATGTAAGGAGAATTTATGATCAAGTCTTTGGGCATAGTATCGAGGTTGCTTTATCTAATGAAGAGAGATGGAAGAACCGAATCAAACCTAAGCCAATGTACTGTAGAGATTTTGTGTCTGATGATCATCAAAAAGAAATAGTGAATACAAATGGTGCTGGCAGTGAGATGTCTTCATCATCAGCTTCAGCATCTCTTGGGTTAAAGACTTGGCAGGAGGTTTGGAGCATTGAGGAAAACTCTAAAATATTTCTACTGGCAATGAAGCTCTTTTTTGAGAAAAGGGAAAAGGTGAGCCATCAATTTCTGATGTCAGTTGATTCGTTTTGAAACCTGTGACATCTTGTCCACTTGATTGTATCCCAGGAAATTGGTAGGCTGGCTTTTGATAAAGATGATCAACTAGCAGTCGAATTCGTCACCTCTGCTGCGAACATTCGGGCAGCCTGCTTTGGGATCCCCATGATGAGCCTTTTTGAAGCGAAAGGCATTGCTGGCAATATTGTTCATGCTGTGGCAACTACAAATGCTATAGTCGCTGGATTAATGGTCATTGAGGCTGTCAAGGTGCTTCAAAATGATTCAGACAACTACAGGTCTGCTCCAGATCATACTCTTCTACTTGCGCTTACTTGACTTGATACCTTCTTATGCTAAATTTGGTTATTGACTAAGGTATTAACTTGTATAAACAATATTTTATTTCAGAACAACTTACTGCATTGAATATCCAGTTAGGGAGATGCTTCTAATGCCAGTAGAGCCTTCAGAGCCAAACAAACTCTGCTACGTTTGTTCAATGGTTTTTCTCCCGTGTTTATATTTGGTTGAAGATAATCTTTATATACTAATTATATTCTTATCGGATTGATTCATTCTTATCTATGCTCTTCTTGTCACATATGCAGTCGCCTTTGATGCTTGAAGTGAATACTTCACGTACAAAGCTGAGGGATTTTGTTGATAAGATTGTCAAGGCAACGCTTGGGATGAACCTTCCTATTATTATGCTTGGTTCTATCCTTTTATATGAGGTGGGTGATGATCTGGAGGAGGATATGGTGGCCAGTTATGAAGCAAACCTAGAGAAGGTAATATACATCTCCCCTGCCCTTTCCCTGTTCGTTTGGGGTTAAGATGGCCTTCAACTGAACTCAGATTACATGTATATTTCCAGGTATTGTGCGAGCTCCCGTCTGCAGTCACTGGAGGGACTATACTTACTGTTGAGGATCTTCAGCAGGAGCTCTGTTGCCACATTTATATTAAGCAGAGGTTAGATAGAAGCTCAGTATAAAATATCAAAATGTAAAATCATGCTGCTGCAGATTTGATTCTGGTTACTTGTGTAGATTAATAGAGTAGTATTATTTGGTAATTTGTTCTTCAGTATAGTTGGCTGTAGGATGGCAAGACAATTCATCAACAATTCACTCGTTTGTTTGCCATTCCCATTGCTGATTTCTTTTTGCCATCTGTTAAAACCTGATGATGATAGAGAGGATTTTGATGACGAGAAGGAACCAGATGGAATGGTTCTCAGTGGATGGACACAAACTCCTCCAACAGACAAGGAGAAAGTCAAGGCAACAGCTGAAAACGACCACGAAGATGCCTCTATGTCGACCAATTTTGCGCCGTCAGCGTGCAAACAGGGAATCATTCCGGTTACGGATAAAACGGAATATTCTGCGGTTCTACCATCCTATCTTGGCTCGCACCCTTATGGCGATAGGAAGGAAGTAACTGTTATTGTAGGCGATGATGACGATGATCTTATTGTGTTGCCAGATGGGGATTGTTGGAAATCATAGAGCCTGGATAGTACACCTTGCAGACTCGACCAGTTATGTAACTAGACTCACCAAAAACTTACCACAGTACATTGAGATCATGGTTTGTCAACCACAGTTACACCAGGGAGGTGTAAAATTTTGCATGAAATTTTGCATTTAGGTCTCGGGTGGCAATCCGACATTAGAGCACGACTATCAAAGAAGTTGTTAATATTCTTTCTCATATTTCTCTTTACACCTCATTTTAAGAACCATATCCAATTTTTAACAATATCAGAGAATTCGGGTATTAACTTTTATGGAAAATTCACAATATATCCCTTTTTTTCTTTTCATAATTCACAATATACCCCTGTTGGTTTTCGTAATTTAACTTTAAACATACTTAAATGTTATTCAAAATTGATGAAACTTTACATGTATGATACTAAAGTGTTATATTTTGATCCAATAACGAATTTGAAATTTTTTAAGTTCACATGTGACCTGTGGGACCCAATTAAAATTGTGACATGTTCATTGGGTCTCATAGGTCACATGTGAGTTTAAAAAACTTCAAATTTGATATTGGACCAAAATATAACACTTTAGCATTGTCCATGTAAAGTTTCATCAATTTTGGACAACATTTAAGCATGTTTAAAGTTGAATTACGAAAACCAACAGGGGTATATTGTGAATTACAAAAGAAAAAAGGGGTATATTGTGAATTTTCCCTAATTTTTATTTTTTTTCTCTTTCATCTATGTATTGTGGAGCATTGTGAATGAAAAATAATTGTTGTGGGGCCCATATTTGGGCTATTAAGAGTTCTTGTGGATGAACCCTCTCTTATGGGTTTAATCTCTCTCCTCCATCTTATTTTCACCCCATATTTTTAATTTATTTTATTTAACTAAGAACCCTTAAGAACTACTGATAATCATGCTCTTATATGTAGGCTTTCTTTTAAAAAAAAGCCAAATAGACATTTCTCATTAAGCACAAACTGCAAGTACATCGTTAGGAATGTTTGTTACCCACAATTCATCCTTCCTCACATCCCTTCCTTTGTTAGCAAGCACATGTGTAGCAGTATTTGGATCCCTTCAAATATAGTGACACAAAACAAGATAAAAAAAATAACATATCACAATACATACTATCCAACACACTTTAACATCATCCATCACCACCTCTTAGCCATTCACATAATCGACATTAACCTTACAATCTGAATATATACAAACAAAACTAGCCCCAACTTGTCTAGCACATTCAAGTCCAAAATGTAGTGTCTTTGCTTCCACCGAAGTTGGTGTACTAGGCATGCACCCATGTTGATATCTTGCAGCCATAACCCTCCCTTCTTGATCCTTACACACTGTGCCAACACCAAAAGAATGTGGAGTACAAGTTCTATCCACTCAAACATAAAGCATTGATTTTGGGTGACCATCTTCTTGTATTGGAAGCTTTGGTGTATCCATAGTGACCTGCAAGTAAGAGTCCACTTGACCCCAACCCCAACGAATACCTTTGGCCTGCCCAAACATCACCTAGCACCAAGCAAACCATATTTTCCAAAACATCAATATTAAGTTAGTCAATCGTTTGAGGAGCAAAGGAAGATGCCTCCCACAGATCCTCAACATTAGTACAGTATAGGAAAACGTGCAACAAAAACTCAAAAGCACCACATAAACAAGATGTATCCAATGGTGTTTGGCATCTGTTTTCAATTACCCCTTGCTTGGAATAATTCTATGCATCAACTTCCAACTAAATACCTTACCACGTAAAGGTCCCGATACTTCCATAGATGTTTAATAGCCATGCCCATTGCATTAGCACTGAAGTTATGGTTCACTAGATCATTCATACTTACAACTACATGGTACGCGGAATTGACCGTGAAATATCCCGACTTAGAAAAAACACAGCCCCATTGGTCACTAAGTTGATGTTGTGCAGACAATGGTATCCTAGTAATAATCTCTACATCAAGAGGATAAAACCATTGGTATATCAGTTTGGTTCTCCAACACCGAGAGATGGGGTCAATTAACCAACTTATCAAACCTTCCTCCTTTGATAAAGTTGGAAGAGCCCATATAAAAGGCCTACCCCCATTACCCATCAGCTGACGATCAACTAAGCGAGTATTTGCTCCATCACCAATTCTATGAATGAAATACCCCAAACCTTGATTACATTAATTAATCATAAATTAATTAAATGAAAAAGTTAATTAATGGTTAGTCATTGATTAAGGCTAAAATGTGCCTTAAGATCATTGAGGAACAATCTAAGATCATATAAAGTAAAGTTATGCTTTAAAATCACTCAGGGCAAAAAAATTATGCTCTAGGAAACCTAAGGGATCGTGTAACCTTAATTAGGGTCAAAAGTGGATTCCTAAACCTCATATCTAAGGTAAGAACAAGACAAAACAATTACAAAAGAAAACCAAGTCCTAAAATGTGTTAAACCACAAAAAGGAGCCTTAAGACTCCTTAAAACACATTTTTATGAAATTGTCTAGAAATTGACTTTAGGAGTTTATTAAGGCTTGTGTACATCATAGTGAACAAATGAAATATAATGTACCACATAGGAAAGCTTAATTAAGAAAAAAATCAGAAATGTGCACCAATTTGTGAATAGTGTCAAACAAGGACTTATTCTCATTTGGCTTGGTCGATGGTCAAATCAACACCCATAAAATATCTTAAGGTGGCGGCCACACCCTTGGTGACTCACCATCAAATTCAATTTCCCTTCCTTAAGCAAGAATCACTTAAGTAAGGAAAAGTCTTCATTTTCTTACACCTCACCAAATCCTCCCACCTCTCTCCTCGCATTTTCGAGCTCCTCCTTCATCTTCTACCTTCTTATTCCTCCTTTGCTTGAGAACTTAAAGACACATCAATGACAGCCATGTTGAAGCGAGTTCCTTACTCATTTCACTAAAAACTTTCTCCTTTCCACATCTACTAGCTAAGGAGAGTAAAGATCTAGCTTTTCTTCACTCAAAATCCAACATCTACACTTGTTTTGGAGCTGAAAAATTCAGCACACAAGGGGAGAAGGAAGCCAAGCCAAGTCTACATCATCTTAAGGTATAAAATGTGCTTTAAGCACTAAACCCTTCTTTGGTTACTTTTGGCCGAACAAGGAGTTATCTACTAATCTATTGTCCTCACTCATTTCATGCACAAAGTGAGCTTCTTTTCAAACTTCAACAAGGCCGAGAACTACAAGAGTTTCTCCTTAAGGTAATTTTTTTTCAAATTTGTGTTTTAAGAGCTTAAACCATGTTCTAGTCATGGATACGCCTAAAAGAGCTCATTCCCTACATCCTTTGTAGTTGGATGAAGCTTTGGAAGAGATAGAATCAACACCCTTGAGCTATAAGGTAAGATTTCAACCTTAGAGCAGATTTTAGGCCTTAAAGTCTTAGATTTTTCCTTTGATTTTTATGGTGTCTAAAAACCCTAACCTTGGTCATCATTCTCTTCTTATTCATGTGACCAAAGTGGAGTTTCTAAAGACCTAAGGTGTTGGTCGAAAGTGCAAGAAATTCAAGAGGAAATTCTACTTAAAAAGAAGTAAGCTACTAATCCAAGTCCTTATTGTTTTAAACCTTCATTAATCATCTTGGTTTGTACAAAAACTCATCCTATAACCCTTATATCATTTATGGCCAAGATTTCAAGCTTGGAAAAGTTAATTTTGGGCATAAAGAGGTAAGTCCCAAAGTTTAAGGTTAATTTTATATTTTAGAGTTGATTTGTGTGGGTGATATATATGGCCGAGAGCTTAGTGAGAAAATGGTCAAGTTGGACCAAAGAAATCAACTTAAAACTATGTTGGAACATTTGGCTACGTTAAGTGGTGATTAAGTGACTTAAGTGTACAAGTATTAAGTTAAAGGGGCTAAAATGGAATTTTTGGAAACTTTGGAGTATAAATTAAATATAGCCGAGTGTGTGCTGATTTAAATGGTCTATAATGACCTAAGTATGTGTATAAACTTGTGTTAGAATACTTGGTTAATTTAACAAAGGATTAAGGATTAAAATGACAAGTTGATAAAGTTTATGTGGCAAAAATGTAATTCTCAAAAACTTGAGGTATCTACCATAAATAAGCCATGGAGGAGCTATATATTATGGACATTTTTGGAATATAATAAGCTTATATTAAATTTGGTATTATAGCCACTTGTTTAGGCTTGTATTATTAAGGTTGTAATATTAATCGCTATAAAAAGCATAGGTTATAAAGTTAAGTGATATGTGCAAAATTTTGGGTTTAGAAAGGGGTCATTTGGTGATTTGAGACATTTAGAGGACTTTGGAAAAAAATCTAAGAGATGAGAAAGTGTTTGGTATAATTAAGTACAAAAATGACATTAAAAGGAATTATAAGTTTAATAAACTTAAGAGTAGGGAATGGTTGTTAAATGAAAGGAAAAAAACATTTGGGTGCTAGGAATAATATTAGGCCGAAAGTATAAGGTTTTCTTGGAAAGAAATGGAGAAATATAAGTTTAAGAAATTTTAGGGGAAAATTATAAATTCTAGAAAGTTTGGGGCCTAATTAGTAATTTTATAAAATTATGGGTACTTAAGAGAAAATGAGGTCAAATATAGAATGGTCAAAGTGTTGACCAAGTTTGAGGAATAAATAAGAAATATAATATAAATGTAAGGAATATAAAATTTATGGGGTGAAATTGTAATTAAGGAAAAGTATAAGTGAAAGTTGAATGGCACATGGGACTCTTGTGTAATTTTCAGAAATTAAGGGGTGAATATGAAAGTTATTAAACAAAGTGTTAAAACTATAGATTAAATGAGAATTATAACAGAATTGTAAAAGTTGTAAAACTTATGGGGTCAAAACATAAATATGGAAAATATTGGGTATAGACCAAAATTAGCATTGTGGTCTGTTGGTAATTATTGAAAATAAAAGGGGAAGATTAGGAGTTTATTAAGGTAAGAATTAAAATTAAAAGATAGTTAAATTAGTGGTAAATTGTAAAGGTTATAAAATAAGTGGGGTCAAAGTTTAAATATCCAAAATTATTGGGCAAGAATTGGGATTTGAGGAAGTTTAGATTTTGTTTGGTGATTGGGAAGAAATTAGAAGTGGAACTTGGGAATAAATAAGGAACAAAAAACTATAGGTTATACAAGTATAAGGAATTAAATTGTAAACATTAAATGACATTTGGGGTCATAATGTGATAAGCAAAAGGTTGAGAGGTGACGTCATGCAATGCGTGACAGAATAATGAATATCAAGGAATTAGTAAAGTTATTATGTCATTAAGATGAATGGTAACATACTATCTACATAATATAATTATATGTATATACAAGGATTATATTATATAAAGATTATATTATATATTAAGAGGATAATATAATATATGGTCGTATGGGTAATATAAAAACCCATAATTATATATAAGCTCATATGTATAAAATACATGAACAGAGGAAATTAATGTTATATAATGATAAGAGTTATAAAATAATAGAGAAGAATATTGTATATATATATATATATATAAGTTGGTAAGTAAAGATAAAAGAAACCTTATAAACAGGTATACTCATTATACAAGATTATAATTCTTGGGTACTAAGATCACATGGTTACGGTACATAAAATAATACCTTAAGTGTAAGCATGATTATGGAATAGAAGAGTTAACAAAGATTAAAATAAAATCTTGTAACTCACATGAACACTACAAAAAAAATGCCATTTACTGACACAACAAATGTGTCAGTATAGCCACCAAAAGTGTTAGTATAGACTTGGATGACCTTTACCGACACACAAAAAAGTGTCGGTATAACCTCAGATACTATAGGTCTATACAGACACTTAAAGTGTGTGTCGGTAAAGGGTTTTGAGCTTTTACTAACACTTATTTTCTTAGTCGGTAAAGACAGACGATCTATACTAACACTTATTTTCTTAGTCAGTAAAGACCAATCTATACTAACACTTATTTTAAACGGACAGAATAGCTTGTGCATTTATAGTAACACAAAATTAAGTGTTGGTATACCTGTATACAAACACATAATTTGTGTTAATAAAAGCCATTTATACAAATAGAATCTACCATGTGTAACAGCTATACTAACTCATAATCTTATGTTAGCAAAACCTTTAGTAGCACAAAAATATAATTCAATTCAATTCACTATTCCACAATGCCACACCATCTACCTGCTAATATATACAAGGGAAAATTCACGAGATACCCATGTTTTCTTTCGTAATTCACAATATACTCCTGCGATTTTAGTAATTCAACTTTAAACATGTTTAAATGTTGTCCAAACTTGATGAAACTTTACATGGACGATGCTAAAGTGTTATATTTTGGTCCAATATCAAATTTGAAGTTTTTTAAGCTCACATGTGACCTGTGGGACCCAATGAACAGTCACATATTCATTGGGTCCCACAGGTCACATGTGAGCTTAAAAAGCTTCAAATTTGATATTGGACCAAAATATAACACTTTAGCATCGTCCATGTAATGTTTCATCAATTTTGGATAACATTTAAGCATGTTTAAAGTTGAATTACTAAAATCACAGGGGTATATTGTGAATTTCGAAAGAAAGCAGGGGTATCTCGTGAATTTTCCCTATATACAATATTATTCATAAAATGACCTGTGAATTCTCAAACAATAAATGTAGTAACTTATAATAAAATGACCAAGGACATTGAAAATGTTAAGAGTTTACAATAGCACAACTTTTGAGCTAATATTCATCATTATCCTACAAAAGTATCATAGTCAAATCCAGGGGCGGACGCAGACTAAAACTCTTATGGGGTCCAATATTTGAACTATTTATACTTTATATATAATAATATATATATTATATAACAAGCAGAAATATACAGAGGTAAGTGAGATTTGCAGCGTCTATCATCTGAAATTCCAATGAAACCACCATTTGGTTTTCTCCGTTGCCCAGAGTCGATCATATCAGGTTTCTTATGCCGTACGAGATGATTTTTATGAATCTGAGATGGATAAGGTCATGAACGTTTAAGTGCGGTGGGAATTATTGGGTTTTCTTTTAGAGGTCACCTCTTGCTTGAGATTCAGGTGGCTGGCTGCTTGCTGCAATTCTTAGTAATAATGTCAATTAACTGTAATTGCCATCGATCTCAATTTGTGTTTGTTATTCATTAGTGCGATGTGGTTTTACAGGGCACATTACAAGCTAATTCAACACAGAAAACGATGTGGGAAGGAGTAAGAAGTGCGTATCTTCTCATAGCAGCTCTGTTTTTTTCCCATGCTATTGGTGGATACTGGGCATACGGAAACCAGGTAACCTAGCTAATGAATAATAACCCTTCGACGACTATCAATAGATTTCAAAGGCTGCGCAATTATATATGGTTTCTTGTCTTGTTCCTGTCAAACTGTGCCACCTTCTCCTCCCTTCGTCACTTCTTTTCCGAGAGAGGAAACCGGTGAGGGAAAACAGGAAGGGAATGGCAAATCAGACAAATACCTATGGGGTCCTGGACCCCTTTGGACCCCATGTGCGTCCGCCACTGGTCAAATCAAGATAAGTTGCATTTAAGCCAAAATACAATATTGTTCTTGGACGAGTTTAGAAGTGAAACACATCACGCTCTTCCTTCATACTTATCCTACTTCTAAAGTAAAATCTTGGCTTCATATAATTTCTTTTACTCAGCACTTGTACCCAAAAAGATTATATCATCACAAATATAGAAGATAAATAAGTAAATGCTTATCAAAGATAACATTAAAGTATGCATTAGCAAGAAGAAGTACCATTAGTATTTCTTTCACTCAACGAAAATTGATTTTCACTAATTGAACGATTCGTACTAGAGATATCACTTGGAACCTGAAACATATAAATAAATGTCATAAGCTCTTAATTTGACATAACACTTCATCTTAATGATACAGAGGCATTGTTGGTATCATCAACCATATTTTTCACACATCACATCATAAAGTAAGAGAGTGATATAGACAACAGTAAGAAGTAGAAAATGCAATATTCAACCATATTTACTCACAATATAATCTACATGTAAAAACTGATATGAGTTAATAAAAACTACAATCATCAGCCACACTTGACTATTTGTTTTGAAGACCACAAAATATATATATAGATTAAAAGATTACATACTTGAGAACACTTAGATCTGATTAACAATACCATACCTAGCAGCCAAGCTCCTACTACCAAAACCAACTGCATGACCTCATTCCTCTCGGAAACGAGGGTTGCCACTATAGCAGAATCCCACACAACAAACCCCATAATCAATTGAACAATTGCATAATCCTTTCGTCCCATTTTAACATCTAGCAAAAGTGGAGAAGCACCATCATTTGACCAGGGAGGCACCAAAGTGCAGAACACGAATCTGAGAAAAGAGCCAAAGTTTTGTGAAATCCCCCACACATGATCAAAAGTGAATTATGAGGTTTGTGAGATTTTGTTTTAGAAAGAAATAAGAAAATAGAACAACAAACTTTATACGTCATGATAACAATGAACGTATCAAACTGAGAAGAAATAACTTTACAATACACAAGCTGGTAAACTTATGATGCCATGAAGAGCACTGAAGCTCTTATAAGTTTGGAGATAATAAGTTTCAATGAAGGTATTAGATTTTCTAACACTTCACAATTTGCTTTAGAAATATGAAGCAAGAATTATAAAACCCAACAGTACCTTAACACTGATTATATGTAGGCTCAGATCGATATGGGTAATGGACTTTGCCAGAAAAGATCTTTCAAAGATGATATGTTCTTGGTCAAATATGATCTCTGCAAAAAGGAAGAACCACGTAATATACATCATCATTTTGCTTGCTAGCATTTTGATATTGCACCATTTTTCCTAAAACATGACCACCAGATAACAGATTATTGCTAGAAGTTTCAGTCATGACAGAAAACTTTTTTTTTTGAAAAGATCATAACAGAAAACTTGAAAATGAAAAATCATAAATAAAGCATGAGGAAACGACAGAACGGTGGTGTTTAGACTGGTGACACTCGTGCCACATTGAAGATGATTTTCTGTTGCTAACAAAGATTTTAGTAGGTATTAAATACAAAATTATGTACAGAAATTAAACTAAGATATGAGGAAATCACGAATGTGCCGGGCCTATCATACCCGGCACCAAGCACGGCATGAAATAAATATAAAGGAAACCTACTCAATCTACTACGGGTAGCAAACAAAAACCCGGTCAAAAGTAGCAGGGAAGCAAATTAAGACCAAGCAAGTCAAACACTAGGGACTTGTATAGAAAATTAGTCCTAGCCTTGGTAATTACTAAGTAAAGAGGGGGAAATGTGAAGTAATTTCTAATCCTAATTAAAACTAATCAGAACTAAGTGGTATCTATAATGAAATTATCCTTGATTCAGGGCCTAAAACCATCTAAGTATCAATATGAACTCGAAACATAAACACAAGCCTTCGAATTAACCAACAATTGAATGCGCCGGGTGTCCAGCCGGACAACAGATGCACGGCATATTCAAAGACGTTGAACATGTCGGACATTGGCTACCCGACAGTGCATCCGGCATAGTCAATATGCGTATTATTTTTCCAGTTTCTGAGAAGAAAATAGAAAACTCACTACCTATTAACAATTCGAGCATATAGCATGCAACGAAATGAACAAAGTAATGGGAAAGATGGGTTAATTCTCACTCTTACTACTAACTCTTAATTCATAAGAAGAGAGTAGGAAGATCATTAAGAGAGTCTAACCTATTCTACTTTTGGATACATCCTCCTCAAGTAAAATTAGCATGAAGAGAATAAGAGATCAACCAATTCTCTTACAATAAGAACCTTACTCTTAACAAACTTGAAAATTATATTAAGAAGACCATATTGTTTTACAAAGAGAGTTTCATCCCAACCAAGAACAGAAGGGATTACTACTCAATCACCCATGAATTGAAGAAGGAAATACAAGGAGAAGGGAGAGTTTTGACATAGCCTTCACCCTCTAAATCTTCTTCTTCTTCTCTTGAATGGTTGTGCAGCAATTCCTCAGTCGAAAATGCGTCTATTCTGTGGAATATGGGTGTGGTAATATGATGGAATGGATGATCCCAATTCGCAGCCTCTTATGCCCTTTTATAGACAGAAAATCTCCAGGTGCCGGATCCCATGCCGGGTAGAAGTAATCCAGCATCAGGATTAAACACGTGCTTTTCAGTAACGGTCGCAACCGCTTTGGCGTGAAGAGTCACTTATGCCAGACAGATTCCAACCGGCATCATACCCGGCATCGAGTATTTGGATAATGGTAAACAACCGACATCTTTTGGTAAACAGGCGCGTCTTTTGCTTATGCCGGATACAACATACCTGGCACCATGTCCGGCGGCGTCCCATTTCCGCTGTGTACTTGAGTTGTGCATGAGAGGTCCGGCTCCATATCCGGCAAGGTTCGGTTTTTGATGAAAAACTTGCTCCTTGCATGAAAAACACTAAGAGCATTAGTCTGAACTTATAAAACGACTTCTTATATAAAATAATGCAAATATTACCTATTCTAACCTCATTTTAACTAATAATACTACAAATCTAGCTTATAAAACATGATAAGTCTATGGCTTATCATCTGTCCAAAGATTTGGCATTCATATAGCCCAAGTTAAGGGGATATGACCTCATTAAAGCAAATTGTATCCATTTTAAACAATCGTACCTTGTTTTATAATAAGAACCTTCCACCTCATATATTGAAAAGGAAAGTCGACTGAACTATAATATTATAAATAAAATTCCCTTGACCTGATGTAACCAAAACTGTAACACCCCTACTCTAATCGGCCCTAACCATCTTACTTAACAACATAATCGCAGCGGTAATCTCAACAATTGAACTACTGGTGTCACCGTTCTTACTCGCCCATACGAGTAATAACGTGCTTCCTGATATACTCTTAAATACGAAACAATTTCTCGCAATGACAACAAGAGATAGATCTAACCTTCCCAAACCAATATAAAATACATTCACAGTGAGCATTCTAAGCATCCCAATCCTATACACGTTTCTAAGTTCGTAACAAATGCAACAGTGCATATTTAAACAACTGTAATTAAACTACCCAGCGCGTCCCTCTCTTTGCCGACACCGGAAGCTGCATACCTGCAAAAATGGTTGTTTGTGGTATGGAATCAGCCCCTGCTGAGTATGTTACTACATGACTGTCATGCCCCCTCGGACCCTCAGTTATTTGGTCGAGAGCATGCAATTCATTTTCATGCAAGTAGTTTAATGTTAAAACTGTAAAGCAACAATATATATTGCAGTAAACTCAAATAACAAGCAAGCCCCCGGCTTCACACATCGCATCGTAATAAACCACTGGATGCGTTACAACGCTTATATGAGTACAGAGACTCCATTCCAACAAACACTTAATAGTTCATAATTGAGTTCGGTGACTCACCCGACCAAACAATCCACCATAATCCACACATGAGTACAGCGACTCGACACAACCAGTTCACAACACACAATATGAGCACAATGGCTCGTTCAAACAAATCCACCAACATACCTCACATAACCACAAAGCACAACCAATGAACAACAAGGCGAAGCAACGAGAATTATAAACGAGTATAAACTCTCGTCTTTGGCATGCAAGCCCAAATAATGTTCGCCTAATGTACGAGTTAATATAGTCGTTCGTAATTGTTCAGTCATGTCTAATGACAACGTCTCGTTAGAACGACGTGTCTCTAAGTTACCCATCTCTTAAGGCGGGTCACCCACGGCAGTAGCCACTCCAGCGGTAGAGTCTCCGACCTACGAACAATCTGTAGTTCGTTGGAAATTTATCCTGATACTTACGGTTACCACACGGTATCCTAGTATCGTTAATGGATCACAGTTCACAGCAAGAGCCACATCCTCTTGATAATCTTATCTATACCATCGCATCGTTTTATTATTTTTCCTAACACAACAGACTAAGGTCGTTAGTCCAATCCTGAGTATGTCGACTCGGGATCCAGTGTTAGATACGAGAGCGGCGTTAAAGAGGCCAATGCTCCGTATATAAGTCTCAGGTAATATATATATATCTTATTATCCTGATGCTACAACGTTTTACTTACGTTCCTTATGTTACACATATAAGATAGCATCATTGCCGCTAGTTCGTTTTATAATATGTTCATATATACGAACGGTACTGTTATCGCATAACAGTAATAATAAAGCAGCATTAATATACAACTCAAGCATATTAATTCACACAAGCAGACATTCAATCTTATCACAGATTTTCACACAATGTCTGAACTGAGGAAATCCTCAGAGACAATCAAGCCACATAAATAACATACCGTTCACCCTGAAAGTATTACGGTGGAGTATGATTCAGCTAGATCCGATGCTCCTCGTGTCGTCTCTAACAATCTATCAATATGCATCACACTATGCATCAGCATCTCATACTAACAATACACTACGACACCCCGTACCGTTACTAATCCATCCCGGTTTATTCCCTGTTGCTAACTGATAACGTTTGTCGGGTTTTCGGTTTAACTCGGGATTTGGAACAACGTCATATTTCATGCGTGATTACGTCGAGTATATTAATATACTTAACTTTTAAACGTTTATTATCGCATGTAATTTAATACACATTTGTATATCATATAGTCTATCACTATATTGCGTGCGTATCTTAATCATATACTATACATTTCACCTTAGTATTTATTTTCCTAAGGTTTTGTTTTTCCACCATCCATTATAATACATGGTTTCCAACCATAATATATATTCATCCTTATATACATTTTTCTTGCATATGTATATATTTACCACATAGGTAAGTCCCATGAGTTATAAACTCTTATATTATATGTGACATTTTTATCATCTTTTATTAGATGATTATTCCCTTTAGTTGTACTATGTTATATAACTTATATTAGGATTATTATCCTAATATTATGTAACATTTTATGTTGTAGCTTTACAACTCCCAAGGTTTAATTAACAAATTCCTTAGTTTATAAATCCTATCTATTTATAGTTTGTCACATTACTTAATGTGAATATCCTTACTTTTATTAATTCCATCTAAACCATATAATTGTTATAACATTTATAACATTATAGACCTTAGTCTAAAATTCATTTTCCAACCTTTAATATTTCGGTACAGCCCTTGAATTTATTTAAATTCTATTTTGACCACATAACATAATGTAATGTTATACCATATACTAATATCATATATTATGATATTTTTATTCCCTTTAATTTATAACCTATAGTTTTTATACAAAACTATTATATATTGCCGCATAGGCACATATATTAAACCTTATTCTTTTCCATAAACCATAGTTTCCTTTATTTACAAAATCACCCCATTATTTATACCATGTTATATATACCATTTAATATAACATTTCTAACTTATAAAAAAAAGGTATAACCTATGGTTATATCTTGTAAAATTCCGAACAGACCCATATATGTTCTATAATTGCCATTTGGCCCAATTTATAACATATAGTTTAATAACTCATTAAAACTATATATTATACATATATCTTAATAAATACTCTTATATAATTCTAAAAATCACCAAATTTCACCAAAGGGTTATAATTACCTTATTAACCCATATACTTTCGGTATTTACTATACCACCACATATATTTCTCCAAAGTGTCATAAGGACATAATAACTATATATTATACTTATATAGTTTATTTTAATTCCAAAAATCAACCCAATAAATTCCTAAAAATTCCTAATAGCCCATGGGTGTTTATAATACCATTATACACCCTTTATTTTCGGTAATAACATATATACCACATATGTTATAAAGTTGTTACAATTAAATACATAACTTATTATAAAACCTTAAATAAGTTATCTAACTTATTTAATTTGGTCAAAACCTACCATATGGTCAAGGTTGACCACCTTAATATTTCCTTGACCATCATTTTCCATTTAATACGGTTTATACCCTTATCTTTTAGAAATTACCATTTAACCCCAAAACTTTACATAACCTTATAATTTTCATATAAACTCATTTAAACTTCTAAATTTCGGCTATATCCTTTTATAGCCCCCAAATTTAATTTAATTACACTATAACCCCAATAATATGCGGTAATGCATATTTAGCACCTAAAGTTAATTAAAAGCTTATAAATGCATAAATAAAATGGCCTAAAGTACATGGCCTTATTACAAACATTGGCTTATAAAATAAATTACACATAAATGCCCAAAAATGCTGTAAACTCTCGGCCCTTACCATATATTTTCATTAATTACCAATTTTCCACATAATGTCTTAAATTTGACAATTATGCTAATTAATTAGTTATAAAATTTATTAAACCATTCCTTAATCACCTAAGGTCAAAATAAGACCTTAAATACCTTGTTCACTCACGGCACAATTATACACATATGTATAATTACATATTAATATACCAAGTGAAGGTTTAAGTGATTTATACCTTGTTTTTGCCTAGTTAAGGCCTTGTTTGGCCACGTCCAACTTAGGATAAAATTTCCACAGCATTATTTACATGTTTTCAAACAGCAATTAAGGCATAGTTAGTCTCCAAGCAAGATCTAACCATAAGAAGTGTTTAATATCAATTTTCAAGGTAAAATTTACCTTAAAATACCAAGGTAAACAAGGTTGGTCTCGGCCTGTTTTTGAAGTAGAAAAAGAGTGTTAAAAGAGCTACTAAAACCAAGCTTTAAACTGGTATAACTCATATTAGAAGATAGCTAATCTTTACCTTGTTTAAAATGCCTAAAATGGTGTTTTTGGCTTGGATCTGGTTATACTTCGAAGCTCTTGATGTACCAACTGGATAAGTATGTTAAGATGAAGATTATAAGCTTAGAAACAAAGTTTCATAGCCGAATTTGAAGGGAATCAAAAGATATGTGCTTAAAGCACATTTTTATACCTTAAGAACAAGATTAGCTTTCTCCACCTTCTTCCCTTGTTAAGGCCGAGATACACCCTCCATTTAACCTCCAAAACAACCTAAGAACATTGATGAAAGTGGTTGATGCTTTGCGCCATTGAAAGAGGAAAGAATTGTGAAGAAAATGAACATTTCAAGGCTTAATTAGCTTACCAAGATTAATTGATGTTCTCTTCTGTTCTTGGTGAGTTAGCCACGACTTGGAGAAGCCAAAGAGAGGTTGAAGGAAGGTGGTGTCGGCTGGGAAGCAAGGTGAGTGAAGGAAATAAGTGAGTTTTGTCTTTTAATGGCATTATTTGATTACTTTTGAAATGGTAGTAGGTGACTAATTGTAACAGCTGTCTTAATTGATTGAAGATGTTGATTGAGTGGGCATTATAGCCAAAGGAGGTCGGCAGCCCTTGGTCAATACCATGGGTGAGCTTTGACCATGGTTTAACTTAAATTAAGTATTTAAGTGTTATTTTTGGGTACTATTCATACTAAATTGCCAATTTTTGATTTTATTTTTAAACTTTGATTTAGACTTTATAATATAGTCTATCATGTCACATTAATGTTATAAAGAACTTATTATAGTCTTTACAGTGACAAAAGTCATTATCTTAGAGCTCATACACAAAAAACGTGCTTTAAGGAATTTTAGTGCACATTTTGAGTTGCAGGGTGTTTCTGAGATCTATTTTCTTTGAGAACAGTTTTTTTGTGTTCCTTACATGATATTTGATCATGGTATCCAATTTTATAACATTTAGAGGTCATTAGACCTTTAAGGTATTCTTAGAGCACATTTTTGCCCTACTTGACCTTAAAGCATGAAAGTGCTTGTTCATTGTGTTGGAGTGTTGTCCAAAAATTGTAATATGTTTAGTAATGTGTTAATAAGCTTAGGACAAATTTTTAGGTCCTAAGAAGTTCATTTGGGTATTTATTTACCCTAAACAGTCAAAGGGTGCGACATCTTGCTTTGTGTTGACCACTGTTGTTCTCAGTTGACTTTTAAGGCATGTTTAGGCCTTAATCAATGTGATTAAATATTTAATCCATATTTTATTAGTTTGGGGTATTTCAGTCTACCCCCCTTAAAGAGACTTCGTCCCGAAGTCCTTACCCATCTACAGTTCACCTAAGGAATCAAGTTCCACTAAGTAATCACAGACAGATCATCACTAGGGAGTACATTCCACTACGTTCAGACCTTGTCTTTATGTATCACATTTGATACAGCATCCATCTCATTCCATATAGTCAATAATCATGACACATTCATACATAAACAGCACTAAACAAGATGCAAAACTCATAGTACACAGCACTAGACAAGGTGCAAAACTCATGGTACACATCACTAGACAAGGTGCAAAACTCTTGGTACACAGCACTAGACAAGGTGCAAAACTCATAAAGTACTCAAAGGTGTTTGCAAGGGATACTCCACGCATCCCTATCTACATGTTAGTATCTCGCGAGGATACTCACACATCATTCCACATGTATGTGTGCACATATAGTTAACGTTGACAAATCACAGGGAAGCAGTCTTAAAGACCAGGACTTAACGATCCCCAACCCAACCAACGTCTACTACCCACGGACACACCGGTTTAATAACGAAGGACACTGCGGTCCACGGCTCCTCGGACAGTATCACCTTATTTCCTTAGTCACCCACAGACACACCGGTCTAATGACAAAGGGCTCTGCGGTCCACGGCTCTCTGGGTGATGTCACTCGCAGACACACCGGTCTAATGACGAAGGACTCCACGGTCCACGGCTCTTCGAGTGACGCCCTAAATTCCAATTTCTATTCATATCTGTGTCCACTTGTAGGAAGTTTCGAGAATCATTCAACCCCGACATGGTCAGCGTCAGTGTTGAACTATCTCTCACCTCAATTTGTGTTCGGTTTCCCTTGATCGGACCAGGATCAAGTTCAACTTCCCACGTGTAACACCCCTACAACGCTCCTATCATCTACCGAAATCGCAACGGAAATAACCAGCCAAATAATAACTAACGCTTTGGTGTTACAACGCCGTTAACCACCCACGTGGTTAACTAGGCAGAATAAATACAAGAGTATCGGTCTGATGATCAGACTCCCGAGCATAGTACCTAACATCCATATATAAACATAACCAACCATACCAAGTATTTAATTTACAACACACCTACAAGCCATAATCATCCATCACTGTTTAACAACAGTACCAAAATGTAATGTCTCGGGTGCACAGGCGCATCCCGGGCTTAACAACCAATATGTCCAAAAGTACATCAACAACCTAGGACCTAGAGCCACTCTGCCTCTTCGATCCTCATCCTGCAATAAAAATATGGAGCCCCCGAGGGGGTCAGCACCTTTGGTGGTATGGCTAACGCGCAGCCCATCGACTACCGGGATACGCGCAACCAATTGTCATAATAACATGGCATCCATTTTAGATCACCCAACATACATACATATATGTACCATAGCATAGCAAGGGAAATTGCATAGCATTACAACATCAATACATAACACCATAAATTCGGTCCTCACAAGGAACCTTCCACCATAGTTAGTATACCATGTGAGCCTAGAGATTATTACCAATCCCATGTTAAGCTCGTTACCATCCTCGTTACCGTCCGGTTATATAGAACGGTTAACTTATACCAAAGGTGTGTCGGATATAGTAATCCCAAGCACACCGAAATAACATACGTATGCCCCTATGGCCCGACGTGAGTCAGTAACTAGCTTTGGATAAGCTAAGGGAAGGTAGAAACCAAATTGGAATACCACCTATACATACACCAAGAGAGCCGAACCGGATATGATATCGACCCCCATCCATCACACGCGTGGCCGGAACAACCGGACTCCTCACTCCCCCGGTTAGCACTTGTTAGTGATCACACAACATTTTGTTAAGTCACATACAAGAAAACATTTAGGTCTTGTTAGACAACCAAGGGAAAGGAGTCATAACCTTACAACATCATAATGTGTAACAACTGTAAACTCTTTTCATGCCTTAGTCTTATAAGGTCGTAACACGCAGAAAAGCAAACAACACCCAAGCCGGTGTAAACCGGTAGGCAACAGACTGCAAGAAAACCATACCTCGGTCCTTGCCTCGACTGGTTTCCACCTTGGAAGAATCCTAAACACATTAGTAACGTCGGTTAATTAACGCACTAGTCCATTGTTAACATTATCTACTCATCACTACTAGTTTATTTTTATTTTACACTTGTTACAACTTTTCATCCTTTTTAATTGCCTTTAAAACCCACCTAACATGTCTCACATAACCTTATAATATCTTTACTAACCAACTACCATTTTTAGATAACAATTCCCATCTTAAAACAACAATTTTTGGTCCATATAGTGGCCTGTCCGAACTTGTGTCCGAGCTTCCAAGTTCGGACACAAGCCGTGATTTTAGACAGAATCAGACACATGTCCGAACTTGTGTCCGGACTTCGGAAGTTCGGACATGAGTCGAGGAAAATCCTAACCAGAAATCCATACGTCCGAACATGTGTCCGGACTTCCCAAGTTCGGACACAGTTCGAGGATAATACCTAAGAAATAACAGGTGCGTCCGAACTTCCAAATTCGGACGGTAGTTCGGACACTACCTAAAATCCAGAAAACTGTAAGCGTAACAGGGCATGTCCGAGCTTCCAAGTTCGGACGGAAGTTCGGACGTGCCATTATACTCAACTTCTAAGCCTTTAAACACTTAACCAAATTTCTCCAAAGCCTCCAACACTTATAGTATCTACTCCCTAGGTTCCTAAGTGATGTTTCATGCCTATATTAACCATTATATCAAGATATTCCTTCCACACAACATCATTACCCAAACATTATTTATTACAACCTAAAACTCCTTAAGTCATTCTTGAAATCCCTTTTCCTAAGCTTACACTTCCTCCTTATTTTACCAAAGTTTGCCTAAGCCTTCATCTAAGTCCAAAATGACTTTGGTACATACTAAAACCTCAAGATCATGCCTAAGTCCTTATTACACTCTAGAACACTTCCTAGTTCATCAAAATTCCTTTACAACATCTTGAATCCTTTATGCATTTTCTAAATTTCAGCATAGTTTCTCCTAGCATTTTGTTACACCTTAGCACATTATTTTCATCATTAATCATCCTAGAACACTAAGAACACCAAGAACACTTTCTTACACAACTTCACCAAATTCACACTACATCACAATATAGTGCATAACTTAAATTGCATGGCACTTAGGCCCTTAAAATGCATGGCTCTTAGGCCCTTAAAGTGCTTAAATCATAAACACTGAATTTCCACAATATATGCCTTTAACCTGCGATTACATACAACAAGACATATGTTATTTTACTAGTCTCTTTGAGAACATTTACTAGGTCATTCACCATTTGCTCTTTAGGTAGTTTTAATAAGCATTTATAAGCTCATTTCTCCTAAGGCATTAAACAACATCAAGTTAGTAGATTTACCTCTTTTTCCCAACACACTTCCTTCTTGTCTCCTTACAAAACCGTATGATAATTTGATTCCTTGTCAAGTTCTAGACAATATACAAATACCATAATGAGTATTCAAGCTTTGAGCTTCATCTCATTGTAAACCCTAATTTGACATTGTTTCAAAAACATTAATGTAGTTGTTTTACCTTGATCTTTGAAGAGAGTTTGAATATATAACAAGAGAGGACTCCACCTAGTCCATGAAGAGTTGAAATGAAGCTAGAACAAAGTCACACAAAGAGCTATATCAATGTGTATTTTCGGTTAAGGTAAGAACATGGAGGAAACATGATTTTTCTTTGAGATTCCTTACCTAGAAGCAAAGGAGGTCAACAATATGTCAAAATACAAGCTCAAGCTCCTTCAATGGTGGAACACCTTGGCACCGAAATGGAGCTCTTGGAGTTTTGAGAAGATAGGAATGAAGAGCTTGATGAGAGGAAGAGATTGGTGGTCTTTGTTTTTGATTTGGACAAGTGAGCTAGATTTAGCAAGTGGTCAAAGTTGGAACTTCCAAGGGCCAGAATCAGCAAGGGTATGGGGGAGGGAAGAAGAAGAAACCCTACCCTCAGCCCCAGAAGGGCCAGTACCAGGGTGACAAGGGCCAAGCCCAGACCACCACAGCCGATGAGCCACTGAAGCTCACGTATGCGTACGCGGCGAAGCCTCTACGCTCCTACCCGCCTAAGGGTAATTGCTTAACCATGTGTATCTAGTTGAGGTGTGTGTTGTTAAGATGGAAAGTGAGTATTGATGTGTGTTGTTATAGCAGCTAGCGCGGGTTCTGGACCGGAGCGCCACTTTTACTGTAAGTGGTGCAATGGAGACCACCCCGGCAAAGACTGCAAGGGGAATGATGTGAGGTGCCGTCACTGCCAGAAGATGGGGCACCGTGAGTTTGAGTGTTGGACGAACCCCAACAGCAGGAACTACAAGCCAAAAGGGCAGTGGAAGGGTAATACTACCACGACCACTGAAGGCCCGAAGGCGATTACTCAGCAGACTTCTGACAAGAAGTACACTGAATCCCAGAAGGGGAAGGCTACGGGTCCGGCAAGGCCACCCTGAATGTGGTGGACCGGTCTGAGGCACCAGGGTCCTCTTCGAGACCAGGTACCGCCTAAACTGATAAATGAAAAAGTGATTGCTTACCGCATTTCATGCATGAGTGTTAGCAAGTCTAAGGGTATGAACATATAAGTAAAGAGTTGGAATATAATGTGGAAAACACCTAAAATTAGGCAATTTGAAACTTAGGAACCTTCAATATCTGCTATCCAATCCCGCCCACACCGAACCCTGAAGAAACCACCATCAACATCACCGACTTTCCATTGGAGCAATGTCAGGTTATCCAGCCAGGTATGATACTCTTAAATGGATACCTGACACCGGAAGCACAAATCCACATCATCAGACGATGCGACGAACTTGGAGCAAAACCAGGAGGGTTCTACACACCCGAATACCCGAACGGAGCAAGGATGCAATTGAAGATGATGTGCATGGGTAAGGACTGGAACCCTTACACCAAGTCATATCAAGAAGTACGAGCTGGAGATGGAGCAACTGTACCAGGTATACCTGAGGAGTTCCTTGCGGTTGTTAACCACACCGTGGGAATTGCTCAGCAACTTGAATCGGAACCGATTCCGAACGTGGAAGCAGACTTATGCATTGTGAACTTCTACCAGAAAGGTGGACGGTTAGGGTTACACCAAGATAAGGACGAGTCACCCGAGTCTCTAAGTAAGGGAGTACCCGTGGTGTCTTGGTCCATTGGTGATACCGCAGTGTTTGTGTATGGCGAGCAGAAGCGTGCTGACCTCGCAAAGAAGCTACTGCTAAAATCGGGAGATGTACTAATCATGGGTGGACAATCAAGAATGCTATACCATGGCATCAGGAAGATCAAACTGAATACCGCACCGTCGGCAGTGATCAATGCCACACACATGAAACCCGGACGTTTAAATTTGACCTTCAGACAGTTTTAAGCTTTGTATAATTGTGTGATGTGATAAACCCGTATGTATTAAGGATGTTGTAAGTGTGAATCATGGCGACAGTGTAAGCCAATGAATGTTGTAAAAAGTGTGTTAATGAATAAAGTGGAGTTGTTTGAAGCATATAAACCGTGTTGTTACCCAATACTTATTAGTTTGCCAATGAATTAGGCTGTGCACTCGGAACGGGAGGTATACTGAGTGTCTGCAATAAGGCAGAAGCCGGCAAGAGCGGCACAATCCTCACCGGTACCTTTCCAGTGAATGGCGTGGATGCATCGATCTTGTTCGACTCTGGAGCCTCACACACATTCATTTCGCTATCATTTGCGAAGAGGCTGGGGTTAGACGGTGAAGAGATGCCAGACTTCGTGGTCACTCTCCCGTCGAAAGAGCGGATCAGAGTACCCGCTACTACCGAGATGCTGTTGTTCGAATCAGGGATGAGGAGTTTCCGATCGACTTGATAGAGTTCGACGGACTAGGTTTTGATGTGATTGTCGGGATGAACTGGTTGGAGCGGTACAAGGGTAGAATCCTATGTGCCGAGCATCGACTGCTTCTTAGGAGTCCATCTGGGGTTACTATATCATACCGCCAGAGGCCCAGGGAGCCTTCGACACAGATCATCACCGCCATGGCCATGTATCATGAGTTGCGACGGGGAAATGATGTATACCTCTGCTATGTCCAGGACATAGAGAGAGACCCTGAGTTTAGCCCAGATGTGCCGGTAGTGTCGGAGTTTCCTGATGTATTTCCTAAGGAACTGCCGGGCATGCCGCCAGCACGAGATGTTGAGTTTGAGATTGATCTAGTTCCGGGCACCGGACCCATTGCGAAAGCACCTTACCGTATGGCTCCAGCAGAAATGACAGAGCTCAAGGAGCAGCTGAGAGACCTACTCGACAAGGGCTTTATCCGCCCTAGTGTTTCACCATGGGGAGCGCCGGTCCTCTTCGTGAAGAAGAAGGACGGTAGTCTCCGCCTGTGCATTGATTATCGGGAGCTGAATGCTGTTACGGTGAAGAACCGTTACCCCTTACCACGCATCGACGATCTATTTGATCAGCTGAGGGGAGCATCAGTGTTCTCCAAGATAGACCTACGTTCCGGATACCACCAGATTGCCATCCGTGACAGTGATATAGAAAAGACAGCCTTCAGAACTAGGTATGGGCACTATGAGTTCACCGTTATGCCGTTTGGCTTATCAAATGCACCAGCAAAGTTCATGGACTTAATGAACCGTTTGTTCCAAGATCAGTTGGACAAATCAGTGGTAGTCTTCATCGATGACATACTTGTGTATTCGAAATCGAGAGGTGAGCATGAAAGCCACCTGAGAGATGTATTGCAGACGTTGAGAAAGAATCAGCTGTATGCTAAATTTTCTAAGTGTGAATTTTGGTTGAACCAAGTATCATTCCTTGGACATGTGATTTCTGAGGCCGGGATCGCTGTTGATCCGGCAAAGATAGATGCAGTGCGCACCTGGCCTAGGCCGAAGACAGTTACCGACATCAGGAGCTTCCTCGGTCTGGCAGGTTACTATAGGAGATTTGTGAAGGACTTCTCCAGTGTCTCGAAGCCGATGACTTCCTTGATGAAAAAGGATGCACCATTCGTGTGGACAGTCGACTGTGAGAGAGCTTTCACGAGTCTCAAGGATGCTCTGACATCTGCACCGGTTCTGACATTACCAGACGGTCCAGATGGTTTTGAGGTCTATTGCGACGCATCAGGCAGGGGTATGGGTTGTGTGTTGATGCAACACGGGAAGGTCGTGGCTTACGCCTCCCGACAGCTGAAGAAGCATGAGGAGAACTACCCTACCCACGACTTAGAATTGGGGGCCATTGTCTTCGCACTGAAGATATGGCGACATCACTTGTATGGGGTAAGTGTGACGATCTATTCTGACCACAAGAGTTTAAAGTACTTGTTCACTCAGAAGGAGTTGAACATGAGGCAAAGAAGATGGGTTGAATTCTTGAATGATTATGACATCAATTTACAATACAAGGAGGGTAAGGCAAACGTGGTAGCTGACGCGTTGAGTCGCCGAGCACACTCTCTCCATTCGCTAGTCTCTCATACTGGCTTGGTTGAAGAGGTGCGGAGTGCCCAGATGACGGATCAGTACATGGTGGAAATTAGACAGAAGCTTATTGATGGCACATTCGAGGGTCAGAAGTACGACTTCAGACTCCACGATGATGACCTGATTAGGCTTAATGGCAGATTGTGTATACCCAGGAGTAGCGCTGAGCTGAAGGAGCGCATATTGAGTGAATCCCACTGTTCTACTACTTCGATTCACCCCGGAGCTTCAAAGATGTATAAAGGTATGAAAAGATATTTCTGGTGGGCTGGAATGAAAAAGGATGTGAATGACTATGTGTTGAGGTGTCTCACTTGTCAGAAGGTCAAGTTTGAGCACCGACATGGTCAGCGTCAGTGTTGAACTATCTCTCACCTCAATTTGTGTTCGGTTTCCCTTGATCGGACCAGGATCAAGTTCAACTTCCCACGTCAATTTCAATCAATCAATTGTTTATTCACTTCTAATCTTGTTTCCTCTTGATATTTGCCACCTTGTGTTCTATAGATACACAAGTCAACTAGTGTAATTAATCTAATCACCGACATATAGGATCATGTATCCTAACCATGTACCAAGTTCACTCGACTTATAATTATTCATACAATTCCTAGAGGTTTTACCTCCACTAGGTTATACATCGGTCTCATGCCGACTCACTCATCGCATTCCAATAATCGGTTTCATACCGAGTCACAAATCATATAGTGAGGAGCTTTCTACTCCTTCTATTTGCCATCTCCCACCGAAGCTACCAGATAGACCTACTTGAACTCTCAACCGGAGATAGACCTACTTGTACTCTATGTACAATAATAGTTTGCAGCATGTGTACCATGCGCTACGTACTCCTACGTACGGTATATTTTAAGCGTGCGAAATCGCTCTACCCCCCTTAAAAATGATTAAGCCCACGTAATCTACGAATATATTATCTTGAAACAATAAGTTTAAGACGTTCCACTTCAGTGGATTTATTCGTTCACTAATGTGCTACACATTTCATTACCCCCTTTTTTGTAAGGTCGGGTTTATCTCGGTTACGTGTATGTGTTTTTATATACGGTTTGATCGGGAGATGTAAACACATCATTTGTGTTCCCCAAACCTGCTAGGTATGTCAAACCTAAGCAATATGGGCCCACTCGCTCCGCAAGCAGTCTGCCCAACTACTATATGGTTAGTTTACCCATTTTAGGTGGTAATTTCATGTCGGTTTCAACTCCATGTGACGGTGTTTTCTACACGGTCTTCCATAATTATGGGAATGGAGTAATTTATTCGGCTGCGTGGTATCGTTAGTCACACACGCTTATTATTTCAACTAGCCATCCTATTCAACCCTCCTGAATTCTATACATGCTCATGGTATATTCCCATGAGTTCATGCCACCCTACCGAACTAACCTTCGGTATAAGGGTTGTCGAGCTATGCTCTAGCACCTAGTGCTTGCAATAGTTGTCTCTAAAAATATCCAGACGAGTCTGATATGCGCATCTAACTGGTGCCTCATGACTCCAAGTTATCTCCCTCTGGAATGAGTTCGTTCTTTGGGTACCTTGTAGGTCCGCTTTTGCTAGTGTGAACTCGTATCCCTTGTGTGTTGATACTTTAGTATCCACATATATGGTTCATCCCTCTTCTCGATTAGGGGAATCCATTTGTTTATCTGATGTTCCACGTTCTGATTCTTACCAACATAATTCGGTTAACAGTTATCATAATGGTCGCTTGTTGCGCACCATGTACCAGTCGATTGGACGGTTATCCGCCGTTGCGGTTTGCATGGAGTATCTAATCTCCAGCTTAGAGTATCTCTTGTAATGCTCGCTTTTGCCCTTCGTCTGTTGTAAACATACAATACGGCTGTGGGTTTTAGCTTGGTATTCATCTTCTGTTTAACCCTAATTGGTACTAACATACTAACGTTTTATG
Organism: Limonium bicolor; assembly: GCA_023374045.1. Lineage (NCBI taxonomy): Eukaryota > Viridiplantae > Streptophyta > Magnoliopsida > Caryophyllales > Plumbaginaceae > Limonium > Limonium bicolor. Next base: position 104,048,489 of record CM041778.1, read on the forward strand.
GCTTGAGCATGTGGTTATTATTATTTAATGCGACATCATCGCAGCGCCCTCAGCGCATGTTATAACTCTTTCTGTGCCCCCCTTTTTGGGTAGCATCTATTATGACAAAGGTTTCTCTAATATAACTTCCTTAGATACCGCAATTCCTCTTCTCATTCATGGGTTCAACTTACCATTACCATTAAATTGGCCTTAGTTTCCTCGTTTACTAAAATCCGTAAAACTTATGTTCTGACTCCTCCACTATGGAGTTGCGACCTTATGTCACCTTATTATCAAGCTATCCTTGATTTTCCTAACCTTGCCAGTTTGACTGAGATCTATCTCGTCATTACATGGTTTACCTAGTCAGGGTTCCCTTCGCTGACTTAGACACAGAGTTGATTACCTCCTGGGTCCTTACACTACTCGTTTACATGCATGGGGTACCATACTGATACATTACTAATTACCCAACTAACTTAATATAAGTTTTGTCAGGCCCACAAGCTCCTAGGAGTGCGGTCGTCCCATGTCTCATTTAGTGCACTCGTAGCATTTGTACCCGGTGATTATAGTACTCTTAGTCCGGGTAATTTATGTTTAAGTAACTATGCTACCAACTCTTAACCTTTAATGTGAGAATGGCTCTAATACTAGGTTCTATGGTTTCTTTTATTAATGTGTATTTCCTTTACTTTCTCCAAGATAGGTGTTTGCGACTTATCGCCCTAATTCTGGTTTCCACATGCTCGTCATCTGGTATTTGTGAGTGGGGATCAGTAACTACTTATTATCTCTCCCGTTCACTCCTAGGCTGTTAACGCCTTCAGATATGAGTTTTCAGTTCTAGAACTCCACCCAATCCATTGGGTTACACCCCATGGTGTAGTTCGGACTCCATGATAAAGGTTGACACCTCGTGTTTCCCCTGTCTTATGGTAGTCCCGTTAGTCTGATATTAATCAGTACTTGTGATTCATCACCCTTGTTCCCCTAGTTTTGGGTCACTTTGGTGGTACTAAGGTATCCCTCCGTAGGCCTATGCCATCCGATATTCAGACTCAATACTTATTCTGATAGTTGAATGATTGTTAGTCTTGTTATTTAATTTATTCCTAGTTGGTTCTAATACTTTCTCCTGAGGTTACAATTGGATACCCACAACTTAGTGGTTTCCGCTAATCATTCCTCTTCATTGTGTAGTCCTTACTCTTATTCAACTCATATTTCCTCCATCCTCTTTGAGGTAACGGTATCTTCCGTCATCAGGCAATTTTCACTTTTTAGTTTATATCCACTGCCCTCCATACGGGAGTCTAGCAACATAATGGATCAACAACACCTCCGGTGTGTGTGGTGCGGCATTACATCGGCCCCTTTTTATTGCACGTTCACATCTGCCTATTAATTATTATTTTTTTGAAGTCCTGACTCGTATAGCTCACTTCTTGCCCTCTGGCAATGTTCAATGGTAGTGGTTTAACCACGAGTGTCGCGCACTCTCTAAATATGGTTATGCCGGTCCTGAAGACCCGTCACTCCCCACCGGTAATGATTGACGTTTAATGTCCATACCGGCACTGGGGTTAGGCTTGTAGGCACTAATTATTGTTATTCTCATTTACTCTCCTTTTTAATATTCTACTAAATGGTGTATTATTTTCAGGTTTAATGGTCAGACCGGCTAGGTCTTCCCGAGGTTTTATCGACCTCAAACCCAAGGGTTTCGTACCCCTGCCCTTAAAAAGGCTCTGTCCTGCCTTATTGCATTACAGACTCACATAAAAGTTTAGTGTTTATTGGTAACCGCCTGGACCGCTACGTCCTTTAGGGTTAGTTTTACCGTCGCTGCACTTGCTGTAGCAAGTGCGCAAGGCAGGTTGAATTTTAATACTTTGGTTAATGTGGCACTTGCAGTGGCAAGTGCGCCATGCAGACTGAGCCACCGGTACGGTGTGTCAGTGCAGTGTTATTCCCTAATCGGGTTCCTGTTCCAGTCAAAAGTTCTTATTCAAATTTATACAGTCTCACTCCCGCACTCGTTCCCACAAGTTTACCGTGGTAGTAAGATCCTACGTTCCACACGAGGCATTGCATGAAGCGACTTAACGAGTTCTTGTTTCTATAGTTCTCATGATCTCTCCTCATGTACGTCGGGCCATCTTGAACCTTCAGTGTTGCATGGTTTTAGAGTTACTCGCTTCGGGTGAGACTTCTAAAGATAATTCCTTCTGTCTGTTACATATCTCATAAACTAATCATTATTCGTCGTTTCTACCTCTTTTCCCCCAAGCGCACCATCGGTGCTTTCCTGGGTGTAAGACAGGGTCGCCTTGCTTATAGCAAGCTAGCCACATTAGTCCTACAGGAATTTTCTCCTCAAACTTGGTTTATTATTTATCTTACACTCATATGGTAGACATTATGTCATTACCAGGACCCCCGGTCCTAAACATTATACCAAAACACTAAGTCTTATTCTCTACATTTAACGTAGTTCTCATAGCATCCACATCGGGTCTTCCCGATCAGGAGAGTTATCTCCGTGGCGCTTCTCATTTCATATGTCACTAGGTAGTACTCGAGATACGGGCTGCGGCGGGTGGGGTACCATTGCAAATTTCCCGGGATGCTCTCCCATCGAGTGCGAGCGGTTCATACCGTCTTCGCGTTACTTGGGGTTGCTGGACTTTCACCACCTTCCGCTGCCCCGTGTTCTTCCTTAGTACTGTTACCCAGACCTCTCTCTGACCTAAGTCAAGAGGACGGGTTAGACCTTTACTCGGTCTAATACCGCAGTCTCGGTCATTTAATATTGAAGTGCCCCTACGGCTGTGGTGTGCAAGCCTTAAGCATTGCATCAACCCCGCAAGGTCACGTATCCTCACAACGTTACCCGTATTCCCAAAACCTATGCTCACTGTATAAATCCTACTATCTCTTGTCATCAGAGCGGTACTCCGCTCTGATACCACTTTTGTAACACCCCTACTCTAATCGGCCCTAACCATCTTACTTAACAACATAATCGCAGCGGTAATCTCAACAATTGAACTACTGGTGTCACCGTTCTTACTCGCCCATACGAGTAATAACGTGCTTCCTAATATACTCTTAAATACGAAACAATTTCTCGCAGTGACAACAAGAGATAGATCTAACCTTCCCAAACCAATATAAAATACATTCACAGTGAGCATTCCAAGCATCCCAATCCTATACACGTTTCTAAGTTCGTAACAAATGCAACATTGCATATTTAAACAACTGTAATTAAACTACCCAACGCGTCCCTCTCTTTGCCGACACCGGAAGCTGCATACCTGCAAAAATGGTTGTTTGTGGTATGGAATCAGCCCCTGCTGAGTATGTTACTACATGACTGTCATGCCCCCTCGGACCCTCAGTTATTTGGTCGAGAGCATGCAATTCATTTTCATGCAAGTAGTTTAATGTTAAAACTGTAAAGCAACAATATATATTGCAGTAAACTCAAATAACAAGCAAGCCCCCGGCTTCACACATCGCATCGTAATAAACCACTGGATGCGTTACAACGCTTATATGAGTACAGAGACTCCATTCCAACAAACACTTAATAGTTCATAATTGAGTTCGGCGACTCACCCGACCAAACAATCCACCATAATCCACACATGAGTACAGCGACTCGACGCAACCAGTTCACAACACACAATATGAGCACAATGGCTCGTTCAAACAAATCCACCAACATACCTCACATAACCACAAAGCACAACCAATGAACAACAAGGCGAAGCAACGAGAATTATAAATGAGTATAAACTCTCGTCTTTGGCATGCAAGCCCAAATAATGTTCGCCTAATGTACGAGTTAATATAGTCGTTCGTAATTGTTCAGTCATGTCTAATGACAACGTCTCGTTAGAACGACGTGTCTCTAAGTTACCCATCTCTTATGGCGGGTCACCCACGGCAGTAGCCACTCCAGCGGTAGAGTCTCCGACCTACGAACAATCTGTAGTTCGTTGGAAATTTATCCTGATACTTACGGTTACCACACGGTATCCTAGTATCGTTAATGGATCACAGTTCACAGCAAGAGCCACATCCTCTTGATAATCTTATCTATACCATCGCATCGTTTTATTATTTTTCCTAACACAACAGACTAAGGTCGTTAGTCCAATCCTGAGTATGTCGACTCGGGATCCAGTGTTAGATACGAGAGCGGCGTTAAAGAGGCCAATGCTCCGTATATAAGTCTCAGGTAATATATATATCTTATTATCCTGATGCTACAATGTTTTACTTACGTTCCTTATGTTACACATATAAGATAGCATCATTGCCGCTAGTTTGTTTTATAATATGTTCATATATACGAACGGTACTGTTATCGTATAACAGTAATAATAAAGCAGCATTAATATACAACTCAAGCATATTAATTCACACAAGCAGACATTCAATCTTATCACAGATTTTCACACAATGTCTGAACTGAGAAAATCCTCAGAGACAATCAAGCCACATAAATAACATACCGTTCACCCTGAAAGTATTACGGTGGAGTATGATTCAGCTAGATCTGATGCTCCTCGTGTCGTCTCTAACAATCTATCAATATGCATCACACTATGCATCAGCATCTCATACTAACAATACACTACGGCACCCCGCACCGTTACTAATCCATCCCGGTTTATTCCCCGTTGCTAACTGATAACGTTTGTCGGGTTTTCGGTTTAACTCGGGATTTGGAACAACGTCATATTTCATGCGTGATTACGTCGAGTATATTAATATACTTAACTTTTAAACGTTTATTATCGCATGTAATTAAATACACATTTGTATATCATATAGTCTATCACTATATTGCGTGCGTATCTTAATCATATACTATACATTTCACCTTAGTATTTATTTTCCTAAGGTTTTGTTTTTCCACCATCCATTATAATACATGGTTTCCAACCATAAATATATTCATCCTTATATACATTTTTCTTGCATATGTATATATTTACCACATAGGTAAGTCCCATGAGTTATAAACTCTTATATTATATGTTACATTTTTATCATCTTTTATTAGATGATTATTCCCTTTAGTTGTACTATGTTATACAACTTATATTAGGATTATTATCCTAATATTATGTAACATTTTATGTTGTAGCTTTACAACTCCCAAGGTTTAATTAACAAATTCCTTAGTTTATAAATCCTATCTATTTATAGTTTGTCACATTACTTAATGTGAATATCCTTACTTTTATTAATTCCATCTAAACCATATAATTGTTATAACATTTATAACATTATAGACCTTAATCTAAAATTCATTTTCCAACCTTTAATATTTCGGTACAGCCCTTGAATTTATTTACATTCTATTTTGACCACATAACATAATGTAATGTTATACCATATACTAATATCATATATTATGATATTTTTATTCCCTTTAATTTATAACCTATAGTTTTTATACAAAACTATATATTGCTGCATAGGCACATATATTAAACCATATTCTTTTCCATAAACCATAGTTTCCTTTATTTACAAAATCACCCCATTATTTATACCATGTTATATATATCATTTAATATAACATTTCTAACTTATAAAAAAAAGGTATAACCTATGGTTATATCTTGTAAAATTCCGAACAGACCCATATATGTTCTATAATTGCCATTTGGCCCAATTTATAACATATAGTTTAATAACTCATTAAAACTATATATTATACATATATCTTAATAAATACTCTTATATAATTCTAAAAATCACCAAATTTCACCAAAGAGTTATAATTACCTTATTAACCCATATACTTTCGGTATTTACTATACCACCACATATATTTCTCCAAAGTGTCATAAGGACATAATAACTATATATTATACTTATATAGTTTATTTTAATTCCAAAAATCAACCCAATAAATTCCTAAAAATTCCTAATAGCCCATGGGTGTTTATAATACCATTATACACCCTTTATTTTCGGTAATAACATATATACCACATATGTTATAAAGTTGTTACAATTAAATACATAACTTATTATAAAACCTTAAATAAGTTATCTAACTTATTTAATTTGGTCAAAACCTACCATATGGTCAAGGTTGACCACCTTAATATTTCCTTGACCATCATTTTCCATTTAATACGGTTTATACCCTTATCTTTTAGAAATTACCATTTAACCCCAAAACTTTACATAACCTTATAATTTTCATATAAACTCATTTAAACTTCTAAATTTCAGCTATATCCTTTTATAGCCCCCAAATTTAATTTAATTACACTATAACCCCAATAATATGCGGTAATGCATATTTAGCACCTAAACTTAATTAAAAGCTTATAAATGCATAAATAAAATGGCCTAAAGTACATGACCTTATTACAAACATTGGCTTATAAAATAAATTACACATAAATGCCCAAAAATGCTGTAAACTCTCGGCCCTTACCATATATTTTCATTAATTACCAATTTTCCACATAATGTCTTAAATTTGACAATTATGCTAATTAATTAGTTATAAAATTTATTAAACCATTCCTTAATCACCTAAGGTCAAAATAAGACCTTAAATACCTTGTTCACTCACGGCACAATTATACACATATGTATAATTACATATTAATATACCAAGTGAAGGTTTAAGTGATTTATACCTTGTTTTTGCCTAGTTAAGGCCTTGTTTGGCCACACCCAACTTAGGATAAAATTTCCACAGCATTATTTACATGTTTTCAAACAGCAATTAAGGCATAGTTAGTCTCCAAGCAAGATCTAACCATAAGAAGTGTTTAATGTCAATTTTCAAGGTAAAATTTACCTTAAAATACCAAGGTAAACAAGGTTGGTCTCGGCCTGTTTTTGAAGTAGGCAAAGAGTGTTAAAAGAGCTACTAAAACCAAGCTTTAAACTGGTATAACTCAGATTAGAAGATAGCTAATCTTTACCTTGTTTAAAATGCCTAAAATGGTGTTTTTGGCTTGGATCTGGTTATACTTCGAAGCTCTTGATGTACCAACTGGATAATTATGTTAAGATGAAGATTATAAGCTTAGAAACAAAGTTTCATAGCCGAATTTGAAGGGAATCAGAAGATATGTGCTTAAAGCACATTTTTATACCTTAAGAACAAGATTAGCTTTCTCCACCTTCTTCCCTTGTTAAGGTGGAGATACACCCTCCATTTAACCTCCAAAACAACCTAAGAACATTGATGAAAGTGGTTGATGCTTTGCGCCATTGAAAGAGGAAAGAATTGTGAAGAAAATGAACATTTCAAGGCTTAATTAGCTTACCAAGATTAATTGATGCTCTCTTCTGTTCTTGGTGAGTTAGCCACGACTTGGAGAAGCCAAATAGAGGTTGAAGGAAGGTGGTGTCAGCTGGGAAGCAAGGTGAGTGAAGGAAATAAGTGAGTTTTGTCTTTTAATGGCATTATTTGATTACTTTTGAAATGGTAGTAGGTGACTAATTATAACAGCTGTCTTAATTGATTGAAGATGTTGATTGAGTGGGCATTATAGCCAAAGGAGGTCGGCAGCCCTTGGTCAATACCATGGGTGAGCTTTGACCATGGTTTAACTTAAATTAAGTATTTAAGTGTTATTTTGGGGTACTATTCATACTAAATTGCCAATTTTTGATTTTATTTTTAAACTTTGATTTAGACTTTATAATATAGTCTATCATGTCACATTAATGTTATAAAGAACTTATTATAGTCTTTACAGTGACAAAAGTCATTATCTTAGAGCTCACACACAAAAAACGTGCTTTAAGGAATTTTAGTGCACATTTTGAGTCGCAGGGTGTTTCCGAGCTCTGTTTTCTTTGAGAACAGTTTTATTGTGTTCCTTACATGATATTTGATCATGGTATCCAATTTTATAACATTTAGAGGTCATTAGACCTTTAAGGTATTCTTAGAGCACATTTTTGCCCTACTTGACCTTAAAGCATGAAAGTGCTTGTTCATTGTCTTGGAGTGTTTTCCAAAAATTGTAATATGTTTAGTAATGTGTTAATAAGCTTAGGACAAATTTTTAGGTCCTAAGAAGTTCATTTGGGTATTTATTTACCCTAAACAGTCAAAGGGTGCGACATCTTGCTTTGTGTTGACCACTGTTGTTCTCAGTTGACTTTTAAGGCATGTTTAGGCCTTAATCAATGTGATTAAATATTTAATCCATATTTTATTAGTTTGGGGTATTTCAAAAACAAAATAGTCAAGTAATGAAATCAACATCTGAAATAACTACGCACAGGTGTAAAGCTAATTGAATTAAATGCCCATCCAATAGTTTTTCAAATGAATTGTTTAACTTTTTTCTTTGTTTCATTTATTACTTACGAGTGGGCATGCAATGATTAGTAGAAAAGGATGTAGGAAGTGACATACACACCTCTTGCCAAATCTCCTGGACGGTGTTGGAGTCAAATCTGCATCAGGTGATCTGAAATCACCAATCAAACCGGTACAGCACTAGAAGATGAAATTAATGAGCATACTTCAGCAATGAGACTGGTAATACAGCACAAAAAACATCCAGAAGAGGACATAAACTCTCCTTGACATAAGAATCCTCAACAATTGTTTACATAGAAATGACGATGATTGATAAACAGCAGCCAAGGAGAAGTACTCATGAGCTAACTATAAAGATACTGACAAAGTAAACGCATATATTACTAGGTGGAAAAGGGAGTAATTCAAGGATAATCAATTATACCTTATTTTATTGTCATGGGCATCATCCAGCAAACCTTCTACCAACTGGATTCTTCTACAATTTTTTTTATCAAAGACCTCATTTTCACCCTGTAGACACAATGACGACAATAGAGTTAGGTTGACGCTAATTAAGTGGAGACTTGTATAATTAATCTTTGAATGTTACATATTTTCATTAGGGACATTTTTAGTCAGACTACACTTCAAAGATACGAAGAAAATGTCGGGAACTAGTTCTAGCTCCAAGTGTAGGCCGAATAATACTCACTAACCTATCAGTTTTACAAATCCTGCTCTCTAATCATGCTAAAACCAGAGTTCCTGATTTGAGACTGAGGAATTGAAACAGAATATATGTGAAGAACATAAACCCTAATCTCAAAATTGGGGGAAACGTAGAGAACCATACCAGTTTCAATCCACGCTTTTCTTTCCGAGATTCAAGCCTTCTAATTTCTTCAATCCCTTGCTCGTGCGTGGTGTAGAACCATCTGAAAGGTTTTGCTATTGTCAATGAGAAGGGGAGGCTATGAGCGCCAATTTTATGAGTTTCAGTGTTACTGAGCGCGTATATATTGCGGCCAAGTTTTTTTTTTGTACTTTTAGTAGGTTTTAGTGACTGATTAGAACTTAAGTTAGTAAAATAAGGAGCTTATGTCACTAAAGGCTTAAGGCTTCGTTCTGAAGATAGATTATTAAGGTAGATTACATAATCTGCCCCCTTGGAAAGCTGGCTATATAGCGTTTTGTGCATACAAAACTCTACTTCAGTGATGATACACAACGTTTTGTTGTTTTAATAGTGGGTCCCACTGACATATAATCTGCATCTACAAAATGAGAACGGGGCCTAAGTGTGTATTGACACATTAATAAATGAGCTAGTAAATATGATTTAGCTTTTAGAGACACATATAATGTGTCAGTAAAGTATACATATAGGAACACTAAATTATGTGTTAGTAAAAGTGTGTGTTAGTAAATGATACTTTTTTTGTAGTGGAAATAATGAAAATGAAATACCTAAACGTTTCACAAATATGATTAAACTTTATATGGGAGTGATAAATAATTAACGTTCTCGGTTAATCGGATTATAGGATTGTGATAGTCGGGACGTCAGCCGAGACTAGGTGAGTGTCGTCTTTGGTGTACGGTATGGTTTCATGCAGCTTTTGCTACCGAGTTACATTGGCTTGTGTGCTATTTTCTGTGTGAAATGACTAAAGATTAAAGCATGAAAATGGATTGTTGAGTTTTATTTTATGTTGTGATATCTTACTCTATGTTATATGTGATGTGCTACTAACAAGACTTAGTAGATAAGATTTCACATAAGAACACTTAATGATGGTTTGACATAACATGAGAGTAATTCTCACTAACTTCCTTTCAATATATAGTCGACATCCAGATCGGTGATGTTCAAACTTACACTCTAGAGGTAGGACGATTGTTCCATTGAGACTTTTAACGAGTTCGGGTTACTGGGGGGAGAGTGAGAAATCCAGGAAGTTCTGGCCATGCACGCTGAATTAGGAGGTTGTTATCTGCATCATATCAACTTCCATATTAAATATACGTCATTCCTGACAGTGGTTGTGGGGGAAGTTTTATACTCGTTCACCGGGTTTAAAAGTACTCGGTTTAATATACGTCTTTCTAGACGGTGGTTAAGGGAGTTTTATGCTCACCTACGGGTTTTAAGGTACCTAGTTTTATATACATATGAGAGTCCTAATCTCGTTTAGCAGAGTTCATACATACTCGACTCAATATACGTCACTACGACGGTGGTTTATTAGAGAGTTCACTACTCTTCTAACATGGTTTAAATATACCCGAATCAAGTTAAATATTAACTAAATGTAAGTGGAGATCTCATTGTGTGGATTGACCAATGATAAGTAAGTTAAGGTCTAACTCAAGATTCCAAAATAATCTCATGGCCTAGGAATGAACAGACTACTGACTCATTATACTGACATCTTGTTTTCTGTTGGGATGGATTATTGTGAATCTGTGATTAATTGTATGTTTTGTGATACATGTTGTATGTTGTGTGTTTACAACATTTATGTATATTGTTGAAATAAATCAACTGCATGTTATCGACCAAGTAGTCGTGTGTGGCCCGGTAGCTTGCGGGCTGCATGTTATCATACTCAGCGGTTGTGCTGAGCTCGTTTGGGCCTAACATTTTTCAGGTACATGATGAAGATGTGACCTAACCGAGAGTAGACGGGGTAGATTTAGACCAGATATACTTCTGATTCTTGTTTATACCTTGGTTAGGACTTATACACTCTTATGTACATTGTAGTTAAGTCGGTAACGAACTTATATTTTTGGATTCGAATTAGTAAAACTCAGTATGTTATTGTATGAATTTAAGTTGGTTGCATTTTCATTCGATCAGACCGTTACAGTGGAATTGGAAATGCCTAGTTAGTCACGTGGGTGACTGACGATGGTAACACCGGGTTGGTTTAATTTCCGTTGTAATTATTTTAAGTTTGGCGCTGTTAATTACTGTTAATTGTGGATTACGAGTTAGGGTGTTACAATGAAAGACACCATGGCTAAGAATACCCAAAGCACCATGAAATGCCCTCCAAATGGGGCTTGGATTAGTCCCTAACCCAGCTTTTAAAAGACGTTTTCCATTATAATATCTAGCCTTAAGAAGCCGAGTAACTAGAAGGTTAGGGTAAGTTAACAGTCGCTGACATTGTTTTGCAAGAAGTGCTTGATTTAAACTTGATAAATCATGGAAACCCATCCCTCCTGCTGCTAGACTTTTGTATAAAATTGACCACCTACTGATAAGTGTGAAATATGAATGGTTTTAGTGGTCTTTAATGCTTAATTTTCATACGCACATTGATAATATTCCACACTTAGCTTACGTTTTCCTTTGGTTTGTCGCTTGTTAAGTCTTGATACCGTTTTGTATGCTAAATGCAGAGAAAAGCCAAGAAAACAGTAGATTAACTCATGAGGGTGATGATGCAACAAACGGAGGTCAGATTGGAGTCAGAACGAAGAATTTAGAAGGTTTTGAAGGTGTGTCCGAGCTTGTGTCCGAGCTTGGAATCCAAGCACGGACGCAAGTCAAGAGTTCGAGTGCTGTGCCTGATGAAGTGTCCGAACTTCAGTCCTAACTTCAAAGTTCGGACATGGTTCGAGAATCACAATGAGGAAAAGTCGAAAGTCTGATCTACGCTGCATGTCCGAACTTGTGTCCGAACATCCAAGTTCGGACACAAGTCGAGACTTTTGGAATTGGAGCGCTCAAAACAATGTGTCCAAACATTGAAGGTCGGACCAATGTTCGGACACGACTAAATTCTCAACAGAAGTTTGCGTTTTGAAGGGAAAAGAGGAAAACATTCTATATAAGTGACCTAATCTGAGGAAAGGGGGGATCACAACACAGATCATTACATCACGATACTTTGACGCTCATGAAGAACGCTCTTCTCACTCATCCCGCTCCATCGACGTCAGCTTCACCTTCATCCACATTCATCAAGCTCACCATTGCCATTGTTGAGGAGAGTTGCCAGAAGGGAGCCAGTCCACCGTCTTCAACCTTGCGCCGACAGTAGGGGTGTTCATAAAAAACCGTAACCGTATAACCGATACCGAAACCGGGAAAACCGCACCGAAAATCCGGTTAACCGCACCGATTTTCCGGTTTCGGTTAACCGACCAGCTAAATTAGCCGGTTTCGGTTACGGTTTCGATTATCATATTTTGTCTATCCAGTTAACCGGACTAACCGATTAATTATACATATTAATTATATTTTTTAAAAATACTCTTCCAAAAAAAAATTCAGACACGGTATTTTGCAACCCTAACAACGCGGACCCTCATTCACGCCGCTTCTTCTTCTCCCCACGTTTCTTTCTTCAACATTCTCATCCTCTCGTCCACTCGACTCTACCTTTCTGATAAACCCTTGACGTCAAATTTGCCTACTCACTCTAGTTGGCGCCCATCTCGTTTTTTCTTTCTTCCAGTTCAATCCTTCTCGTTCTAGTTGGCGCCCATCTCGTTCAAACAGGTAAATTTTGATTTCGGTAGAACTTGTTGCTTAGAATAATAATCTATGCTGTATATTCTTCTGTTTGTTCGTTTGTTTCGAGTGTCAACAACCATCGATTCCGGGAAGGAGAACACCACGACCCTACAATTCTACTTCCACGACATTTGGAGCGGGAAGAACCCATCAGCCGTCACTCTGATTCCTCCAAGCAACGCGACCAGTTCCATGACTGGTTTCGGTTCCCTCGCCATGGCAGACGACCAGCTGACGGTCGGATCAGAACCCACTTTGAAGACGATTGGTAGAGCCCAGGGGTTGTATGGGTCAGCCTGTAAGGAAGAAGTGGGGCTAATAATGGCGCTGACTCTAAACTGTCTATGTCTAACCTCTGTTTTTTTTTGTTCGACAATTTGGGTGGAAATACTGACGACCTTCATCGCATCACCAAATCCAACCAGCTATTAACTATTCGTGCATCCAGCAAAGTCTGTTGCAGTGTTTTCTTGAGCGAAAAATAGATAAACAACTTTCTGATTGGATAGATACAATTTGCTTATGCATATAGACTATTTTAATGAGTGAACACAAATTCAGAGAACCTTCTAAACTCTAAAGGATAGAGAACGAGATGGTAGTAAAGAATCTTACCATATCTGAAGTATTGACGAATATGATGTATTATAACCGAAAATGAAGTAGTATAACTGGGCGCAGAGAATTTATGTTTTATCATTTTATCAGTTTGGGTTGCAGGTTACGGTGAGAAAGGTAGATGGTGAGATTAACTCCCAACCAAGTGGATTTTTTTCAAAACCTTCCTGATAAGCTAATTTCCTCAAGTAGCCACATAAAAATATAAATCGAGTCCTTCCTCCAACTGGGCCTCTTCATAGTTAACTCTCTTGTTTGTTTAGTTTATACCGGTCAAATTATTTGATTTTGCCCATCATCTTTGTTAACATAATCACTGATGTCTTTTGTTCATGTACTTTTGCGGCGGTTTTTAGGTGACAGCCTCTGTTTGGCTGAATGACTTGAGAGATCAAACAAAATCTGCAACCGACCCTCAATGGTTTGTATTTATTTATCTTCTTTTATAATTGCACTCACCAAAACAGTACTTGCATACTGGTTGCACACTATCAAAATTATCTTGTACTGCTGAAAATTTACACAACAAAAATTATCATGTACATGTGCACTTGTTACTTGGGTTGATATTTGTTGCTCACTATTACTTTTTAATACTATGTACAGCAACATTTGGAGAAGACCAGCTCTATCCTTTTGGTACTGATGGACAACAATAGGGAGAGAAGACCATACCCATCCTTTTGGTATTGCACATTAGTTAAATTATTGTGTTGGTTGTGTTTTGTTTCACAATTATGGAAAACATTGGAAAGAGAACTTGTCTGTCACTTTTGTGTTTATACTACTTTTTTGTTTTCTTCTATCTTATTTGATATTGATTTAAGGTGTACTATGCTATAACTTATATTTGGTTTGGGTTTCAGGAGCATCTATTGATTTTTGAATTGTTTTTTGTGATGTTGCTATGTGATGCTGCTGCTGATGCGATATCTTGGTGCTGGTGCTGCTGCAGTTTTGGTTATATTGGTGGTGTTGCTACAGTATTTTTGGTGTTGTTGCTGCTGTAGTTTAGAGTTGTTGCTGCAATATTTTTGGAGTTGTTGCTGCTGTATTATGGTGCTGTTGCTGCTGTATTTATGGTGGTGCTATTGTATTTTTGGTGATACTGCTGCGCTATTATGTTATTACACTTAAGCTGTGTAAATTTTTGTATATTATGCTAGTAGCAGTTATTAGTGATGGGTGTGGAATTAGTACTCTTGCTTATTTTGCTTATAACTAGCTTAGTTGTTATAGTGTGTAATTAGATAGAACTCAATTATACTCGTATATTACTCTAATTTAATAGAAGTTTAGTAAATTCTGAAATTGTTTTTTTTTTCATTATCCGGTTTACGGTTAACCGATAAAACCGCACCGAAACCGGCGGTTAACCGTTCCCGGTTAACCGTTGCTAAATGAAACGGTTAAGGTTATTAATATTGACTAACCGTCAATGCGGTTAACCGGCCATGAACACCCCTAGCCGACAGTCTCTGAGTCTGGATAATCACTCAATTCGAGGGTTTTTCTTCCCTTAGATGAATTCTCTTTTGATTGTATTCATTCGCTTCTTTGTAATGTCTGGCTAGTAGGGATTAACTCTAGGGTAGGGTTGTTCATGATGGATACAATTTAGTTAGGATTTCTGCAATTTGATTATGGGATTGTAATTGATTGTTTCTAGGTTAATGCTAATCATTCATCTTCTCTATTAAATTTGCGCATTTATAGAGTCGTTTTGCGAATCCTATTAGGAACAGATAAGGTGATTAATAGGAAGTTCGAATTAACCTGGAGATTTGGGGAAAGATTAGTCGGATAGATAATTTTTCCTGCTAAAGCTAGTAATTCTTCGCACGCAATCCGCCTATATGTGTTTTGCCAGCTTCTAGATTAGAGTTGGCATGTTCTGATAGGTGAACTCTTCCTTTAACTAAGATTTAGGATCGAAGAGAATTTAAGAATTGGTCTTTCCGTTTCTCATAATTGAATTGCAGGTTTGGCTAGATTTATCCAGCAAAGAACAGCCCAAACCCGGAGTTCCATTCACTTTACCAACTTTAACATTTACTTTCATTAATCATCCATTTAAACTTTGATTTGCGTTTTCTTAATTCAGTTACAAAAACAATTCACAACCCCCCTAAATTTCCAGTTTTCTTAGGACTTAGGCTTATTTATTCAAGTCCCGTGGTTCGATACCTGGTTACTTAATTTCCTATACTATAGTGACCGGGATTTTTACAACCCGACAGGCTTTTCGTTTTATTAATTTCTAGGTTATCAATTTAGTTTTAGTAGAACATTTTTCCTGTTTGCACCTACACCAATGCAATACTCTATTTGTTGTGCCTCTCCCCATTAGAAACAAGAAAAAAGCTTATGAATATCATTGACTAGGGCTTGTGGCAACTGAATAATACTCATGATGTAAGAGAGAATAGCTTGCAAAACATACTTTATAAGAACCCATCGGCCTGCATGAGAAACTAACCCAACCCATCCTTGTATTTTCTTGGCTATCCTATCCTTAATATATGCAAAAACCTTTAGTCTATTTTGCCCATTGTCACCTGGAAACCCTAAATATAAACCAAAATCATCCACCTCCCTAGCCCTTAGGGTACTTAATATTTGATGGCGATTCAAAGAGGGAATTCTGGAAGAGAACATTACACCTTATTTTTGTATATTTATTTGTTGACCAGAAACCACCTTAAAATTGTCTAAGATTATATAAAGAGCGTGAACATTCTCAATTAAAGCTTCACCAAACAAGACACGATCATCTGCAAAGAACAAGTGTGTAATGCTTTGACCTAATCCTCGCACATAAAATATTTTATACAATCCAACATCAATGTCAACTTCAACATATGAATAAATAACGGGATATCGGATCTACTTGACACAACCCTCTATCATGAGCAAATGTAACTCTAGTATATCCATTTATTAATGCAGCCATGGTAACTGTTACCAAGAATTTCACCCAATTAGGAAGGAAACCCATACTCTTCAGCACACTGATTAGAAAATCCCATTCTACACGATCAAAAGCTTTAGATATATCCACTTTAGAGGCAAAAGTTCCTTAGAGTTCATTTTAGATGCAATAGCTCATAAGCAACTATTATTTTATCCGTAATAAGTATACCACTAACAAAAACATCTTGACAATCTGAAATAACATGTAGCATCACCAACTTTACACGGTTAACTAAAATATTGGAAATCACATATATAATATTACATAATGAGATCGGTCTATAGTCATTGAAGTTGCATCTTTTCTCTTAGGCCGGAGTACCAAATGAGTGTGGTTTAGACCCTGCAAATTAATATTAGTATTTCAAAAACGAAGTGCCTCATCAATAAAATCTTGACCAATGATGGACCAAGTGCGAATAAACATACTATTAATATTCTATCTGACCCTGAAACTTTGCAAGGATGTGTCTTTATAAATACTTATTCTCGCATATATGGTTCTCCCATTGCTGCAAGCAAGTGTTGAGGGACTCTACCTTCGACACAAGATAGAAGATGCAGATTTGGATGTGATGTTGTAAACAAGCCTTGGATATCGGTTATTCATAAACAGTTGATTGGCTATTCATTTAATTGAATATCGGTTAGATTAGTTGAATTTACAAACTTGACTTGTTTATTTATAATTTGGTTAATCAGCATGGATTTTACTAGTTTTACCGTTAACTAAAATTAAGTGATTTATTGCTTCTTATAATTAGTGAATAAATATTGTTTCACCAGTTTTTATGTGATTTTACCAGTTTTAATGTAATTTTAAGTGGTAAACCGTAGAGATTTAGAGTGATATTAATAATGTTAGTATAATTTTAATAATTAAATGTATACTTTTATTTAGAAAAAAATAAGATTTTTAAAAATAAAAAATTAAACGATTTTTTCAATTTAATTGGATACTCTAAAATCAATAACCGAAATTTGATCTAGAATTGAATAATTTAAACAATAACCGGAAAACCATTTCAGTTAAGATTTCCAATTCAATTCATCGATTTAAGTTGCAGTTTAGTGGTTTCAATTTTTCTTTAACACCTCTAATTATAGGAGTTTTATGACATTTTAGCTATATCACTTTCACCACGTGTTAATTTTTTTATTTGTCACTTGTCCACTCATCATCAACTAATTACAGTAACATAGGTCTTTAATAATACAATTAGTCTTAGCTACAACCATGTGTAGTTATCTTTGGGTACACTTTTTATGATACAATTTGTATAGAGTAAAACTACAGATTTTATAAGTTTATTGTACAATTTATATGAAGTTAATATGTATATTTAGTAAAATTTCAGAAATATCATAATACACTATATACATTTACATATACATCAGCAAAATTTTAAATGATCGAATGTACAGTTTTAAATGACCAAATGTAGATACATATATGGTTGTAGCCAAAAAATTGGATAATAATAAATATTGTAAAATCAGCATTGAACGAGGCCTATGGTTACCTAATTTTAGAGCTCTGTAGCCTATTCATTGTTAACCAATTAGGGGGCGTTCGATCTTTTTCTCCAAAAGCTAGGTTTTGTTGCTTTATGTTAAAGCTGACTCTAGTTAACAAATACTAATTGGACAAGTGTACTATAGTTAGATGTACAACAAATAATATATTGACACATGTCCATTATTTTTGAACATCACTAGATTAATCCCTCACTCGCCATTATAGAACGGCCCCTTAGACTTAGGCTGCGTTCGATTGCAGCGATTTACCCCTGGTAGAAGATTAATGTTACTTTTGTATAAAGTACTGCACAAGTGTTGATTTTTTATTGGTTTAAATTTGACCAGATTACACATGGCATTCTTCCATTCCTTAACCATAGTAACATTTTGGGAGCTTTATTACAACGCAACATTCTCTGCGTTTGCTCGCAGGGAGCGAACACCCCCTTAAACAAGCATGGAGGCGGAGTCTAGTGTTGAACCTAAAAGTAAATAAGGGTCCGTTCAAACTTCTCTTCATAAAGCTTGGTTTATAAGCTTTATGGTAAATGTCCCTCTAGTTAACAAATGTTAACTTGACTAGTGTACTATAGTTAATTATACACCAATTTAAAATTGACATTTGTCCATTACTTTAGAGTAAAAGTAGCATTAAGCTACTGCAGGGGGCAGATTGCACGTATCGAACGTGCCCTAAAACGCAGGACAATTATCAACCTTAAATTACATCTCACGCTTCATCTCAAGCAATTGTGATATCTACACTTGGTTTGAAATTTAATGTTGAATGTTTCTTTGAGTGAGGATGTAGTTAAGGTTCATCTTTAGCATTCATTTTAAGGACGACATCTATCCATATTTTTTGAAGATGATTAGTGATAATCTTTTTTGACTCAGCTAGAATTGATAAGGCATAAATCCATAGATGGACAACGTCTTTCCGTCTCTTGGATCAGCGTAATTAAGTCTTAGAGTCTTCTCTCTTTCCTCTCTCTTCCCTTTCCTCCTTTTCTTTTGTCTTCTCAGCTCATTTTCTCATCTTCATCCTCCAAATTCCTCTTGAATCTTCCTCAAATAATTTAGTTTTTGCTACCAATGCGAGATCTCGTCAAGAGTTTCACATTGAGTATAATTTTTTGTCTTTTAGTGTTAAGTCGAAAGTGAGTCTACCTCGCTTCCAACCTTGCTCCACCCTCTTCGTCGTTCGGCCGGTGCCTCTTTCCTGCTTCACCGCCTCATCATCGCCTTTCCTTATCCCTGCCGCACTGCCCCCTTCGCTGCTCGATCGACTTCTCATATCCAACTTCCTTCGACTTGCTCTGCCTAGATCTGGTGCAGATCCAGAGTTGCATGTCGAGTTTGGGTTGTCATATTCGAGATCTAGCCTTTTTTCTATTTTTTACTTTTCACCAATAAAGATGAACTATCATCCATCACGAGTTTTACCATTTTGCATGTTTTATCTTTTGTTTCTAGAAACAATTTTAAGGTCTCTAAGCTGGACTTTATCCCTGGACTATCATCGTTGGTCTTCTACTTATTGGCCAGAGTTGGCTTCTCTATATCCACTCCACACAAATGGATGCTTCAACTGCCACCTGGATAGGCTATCATTTTTCCGGACGTGGTTGATCTTAGTTGACTGCCCTTTCGGGCTTATCCGTGGATCTCTAGTGATGACTACTTGGGTTGATTTTATGTTCATGTTTAGACTCATGATATTCAGTTTTGTTAATTTCTATTTGGTTATCCAAAGTTATACAATTATAAAAAAAATCTACAGTCCCCTTTTCAGGTACTAGGCTTGTAATTTACCTTGTTTAATCAATATCTACATGCACTATTTAAAAAAAGACATCTTTCCATCTCTTTTTTAAAGTTGATATTTCAACCTCTAACCGAAGAAATTATCGACACTCAGAAACTTCTTTTTTTGGTGAGATAGCTCTTTTCTCCTTTTTCCTCAAAACTCTTCTTGCTCTTCTATCTGGTTTGAGTTTCCCCTGAATCCAGTGCACACTATGAGTTCTTTCTCTGATGGTTCTTCACTTCTCCTTCTCCTCCTCTTCCTTCCCTCTCTTATGGACTATTCCTTCCACCATGTCCTATTTTGGAAATTATTCTTTGCAATGCCTTTACTTAAAGTAGTGGGCAAACGTATTAATTGGTGTCGATTCGATTGCATCCTTCCACAATTTCTATCTGATTTGGAGAATTTAGCGACTTAAAGGGGATAGGAAATTAGTGCTTTGTCCACTCACCTGGTTTAATGCGGTCTCTACCAATGAGAATTGATGCTCAAAAGGTGTTAATTAGTGCTTTTAGGGAAGTGGTCTGAAATGGGTTGCAAATTTGTCCACAGACAGAATAACAAGGTGAAAGCTTGTTGTCCATCCATCAATTCCCCTTTTGGCCAATTTCAAGGAGGAGTAGGACAAAGGCGGTGCAAGATCTTCATTCCAAACAAAGATGTTCCATGTTGTCGGCGTTGAGATATGTTGGAAGCGGCGAGAAGTAAAACACATCTATAGTTTTTAAGAAACGGATGGAAGGCGAGCCACCCTTCTGTTCAGACCCGAGTGAAGCATTTCACTAGGCAGATTCACTTGCATGTACAACAAACAGACGACATGATGGAGTGAGCATTGAATGCAACCAGACCAAATGATGAAATGGCAACCCCGGGTCAGTTGGGGGTGGCAGAGAAAAATGAGCTTGAACCTCCATGGTTGACCGGCTGGGCAGAGAATCCGGAGAACCATGGCTCTGTTTTGGTGCTCTACCATTTCATTTCTGTTTGCCTCTTGCTTAATACTAATGTTTAGTTTCTTCAACCTTTGGGTGTACCTTCGTCATGTTATCGAATTATCCACTATATTTAGTTTTCAATTTCTTTTCGGTTTTTTAGCCTCTCTAGGTTTATTTCCATAATGGGGATATACCCTACTTTATCATGGCTCTTGGAGGTGATCCTTTCTGTTTCCCTTGCACCAGTTCGTATGATTGCTCAACATTCGGCCCCTTTCTTCCAGGTTTTGTTGGTGTTTCTTCGAAGCTGAATGAGCTTCTCGAGGTAGCCTACTTTGAAGGTTGCTCTCTTCATCTCCTAGCTAGGCAACTGTCTATCTAGACCAGGTTGTTCTTAGTAGATTGGCTAATTTTTGTGAGCTGTGAGTTTGGAAGATTTGGCTTATGTTTGTTGCTCCTTTTATATGATGTACTTAACCCTAATTGTCTATTGCCTCTATTAGTTCAATTTATATCTATAGTGACTAGGTTTGTAATCTCCTTGCTGTGCATTGGGGAAAGAAAGAAAAAAAAAGAAGAAAACAAATGTTTCAAATGGTCTTCAAACAAATTTAAAAAACAAAAACAACAAAGAAAACAAAGGCATAACCTCCTAGACATGCGTGTGTGGGGCACTACATACAACTATTCAGATCCTTGCAGTTTTCAACAAACACAAAAAAGGAACAGCAAAACGGAAAATTCATAGCGCAGATTACAACAAGTACATTACAGTCTCTTCTTTTTCTGCGAGAAGTCAAGACTTGATTCTCAAGCCCTGGTTGGTTACCGAAGGTTCCAAAAAAAAAAAATGAAAGAAACCAAGTTACCCATACACCAGCTTGAAGTTTTTGAACCTCGTTTCTTCCTCCTCATTAACTTATCTTCCACTGAGACTGGAAAACTGCTTCAGCAACTCCGTTCCGGATTTATCATCCATGCCGTCTACATTTGGTGGAATCGGCGTACTTGCGCTCCCGACATCACCAGCCACGCTCGAATTCGACGTCACGACAGCAGTGGGTGCGGCAGTCGGGTTTGTTCCGTTCTCCGCCTCCCATTGCTCCTGCAGTTGTAGCGCGTGCTCTAGGTTCCAGGTGACATCACCCATGGTGGGCCGATCAACTCCATATTCCTCCAGACAGCTCTCAGCAGCCTCAGCGAACTTCTTCATCGACTCCGGGCTGATAGATCCGGCAAGCGAAGGGTCCATTATCTTCTCCAGCATGTTCTGCCGCTTTGCCTTCATCGCCCACTCCGCCAGGTTGACCTGCTCCCGCGGCAGCGCCGGGCTTATCGGCGCCCGTGCACAGAGAACCTCCAGCAGGACGACGCCAAAGGAGTACACGTCTGATTTCTCGGTGAGTTGTTGCTTTCGGAAGTACTCTGGATCTAGGTATCCGAAACTGCCTTTAACCGCCGTGCTCACATGATCCTGTTTGTGATGAAATCACGGGGGAAAGATAAAATCTGAGATTCCGGTATGCCATTATGGTGAATTGGCTTGAGCAAATTGTTTATGTTGACTGTTAAGCGTTCTTGAGAATTGAGATTGAATTTTCGATTTAAAATTTTAGGGATTTGGAAAAAAAAGCTGATTGCAGGTATAATAACACAGATACCTGTGCCTGGCCAGGCCCATCCTTGGACAATCCAAAATCAGCCATTTTTGCCACAAACGCTTCATCCAGAAGGAT
Organism: Limonium bicolor; assembly: GCA_023374045.1. Classification (NCBI taxonomy): domain Eukaryota; kingdom Viridiplantae; phylum Streptophyta; class Magnoliopsida; order Caryophyllales; family Plumbaginaceae; genus Limonium; species Limonium bicolor. The sequence continues at coordinate 104,070,915 of CM041778.1, forward strand.
GTTCGTTGTCTTGACATCACGATGAATGATCCCTTGGGCCGATCCAGTATGTAGATAATGAAGCCCACGAGCAGCCCCAATACATATCTCAACCCTCTGCTTCCACGACAAGGATTGCTTTCCCTTTCCGTACAAATGATCCCTGAATGGTCCATTCGACATGAACTCGTATACAAGTATCATCTCATTATTCTCGTCACAGTACCCAATCAACGATACAAGATGCTTGTGCCTGAGCTTCGACAACATCTGAATCTCAGTCATGAACTCATTAACCCCTTGATCCGACTGCGGGTTCCCTCTCTTTACCGCGACTTTAACCCCATCCAACTCACCTGAATACACATTCCCGAACCCTCCCACACCAATGATTGAACCTTCATCAAATCCCTTTGTCGCCTCTTGGATCTCGGAGAACGCGAATCTTCTTCCTAATCCACCAGTGGAGGAGAAGATCGACGAGTTCTTGCTGGACGCGAACGAAGTGTCACTCGCGTGCAGCGGTAGTAGCCAAGATGAGAAGCTCTTCCTCCTCTGCCAATCCTGTGGCCGCTTTCGCCACTTGATCACCATCGCCCCGAGTCCCACAAACGCACCAAACATCATCGCGAATCCTACCGCTGCCACCGCGTGGCCGGTGCTGCTCCCGTCATTCAGCTTCTCGCCGTGCGGGCCGATCCCGCCATCCAAGCTGTGTGCCGAGTTGTTCATCTTGAGGACCTCTACTCCATTTAGGATTGCGTTCTTGACACCCGTATTGAGTTTTGTCGGACCGACCTGGACTACGAGCTTGTCTGACATTAAGCTAGAGTTGACGAAGATGTCTTGGTAGTTTGCGGTGGCTAATTGGTCGCTGAGTGAGGATAAGTCGAGACCTGAGATTGCTGTTTTGCCATTGACATAGACGTTGAAGTAGAGCTCGTTTAAGGCTTTGCTGACAATATCGCAGAAATGCATCCGAACGAGGTATGAGTATGATTTGTCGACATCAAATTGCCATGTGATGTTGAAATTCTGCATTACTGTTCCCGAATCAGCCATTTCCTGAGCACTCGCGTAGACTGTTTGTGGAGCGGTAAAAGGTGTGACGTTATCAGGATACTTGATCACGGCTGGTTTCGTGGTGATGGCTTTAGCTAAGCTCTTCTCCTTAAGGAAAGGTTCGTCAGGTACCCACATCCTTCCCAGGGTATCATTGCTTGCTGTTATGAGCGGGCCACCTGCATTCAGCCTATACACAACCTCAAAATTGTTGCGGCTCAATCCACTCATCTGGTCAACTGGGAAGAGCGATTGAGCCGTGTCAGAAAAGAGCTTTTCCGGGGCTGTAACTAGCTCGATCGCGTTGATGAATGCAGCAGAATTCTCCTCTGGGACAAACCGTATGGAATATCGGGGTGATCGAATGTTGGTGAGGTATTCCCTCATGATGGGCTGGGTCATATTGCTGTAGCTGAAGCTGTGGAGGAGGGTTACATCGTCGGTGAAGACGTGGAATTTGGCTGTGTCCAGTTTAAAAACATCGGTTTTCAAGGGGAGGAAATAAAGCCTTATCCAATGCCAGCCACTGTCTTGCAAGGGAAATGTGTAGGTGGCTTCCTTGAGGAAAACTCTTGCGGAGGAAAACCATGGAGAGTCGACCTTAACCGAAGGGTCCTCAACCAAATGGTTATCACCTTCACCGGCGGAGAGAAGGGATTGAGCCTCTTGATCCGTTTGGAATGGCTCTCCCTTTGGTCCCGTGACCTTCTTAGTCCCGCCACAATTGATGAGAAAGTTGTCTCGTTTGGTGAAGGGTGCGGCGGTCGTTCCTTGGGCGGAAACGAACGGTTTTGGGAGTTCAAGAATTAGTAACAGAGAGATTAGAACGGTTGTTGATCGTGGAAGAATGATGGAGGCAGGAGGTGATATTGGTTTCTTTTCTCCCATCTTCGTATCCTCCTTGAACGCCAAAGGAGGGAATGAAGTGGGAGAGGGGAAAAGAAGGCGAAACAAGAGAGCCAAAATGTTGAATTTGATAAAAAAGAAATTTGAAGAGTGATCGTCTCTCCTTTAAAATTGGAAAATCTCTTGTTTGCGCCGGTTAGAAAGGAAGAACTCCTTTTTTCTCTTCTTTCTATGGGAATGGGGTAATTTGCAGTTTGATCTTGGCTATGGAGGTTGTTTCAAGTAAGGCACCTGTATTTTTGGCTTACTTTGGTTGGCTGTAATTTAGGAGGATCTATTATCTGTACATTACCAACCCATATTTCTATTGGTGGTCTTCTGTGGTTTGGGATTGTCAACCCAACAGGTTAAGCTTCTTTTTCTCCTACCAAAATCGTATGAAGCTAATTGTTAGATCTCTGTTGAAAAAATAAAAGAAATAGTTAATTGTTCCATTGTCAATGAAGCTAATATCCTCATTTAAATTGGCATTAATCATTATTCGGTTTCTATATACATAATGTGTTAAAGTACATGTTGAACATTATGGCCCCGTTCAAAAACGGTTTTTTCTACTTTTTGAACATAAAAATGTCTTGATATTTGTGTCATTTATATCATTACGCTTGTGGTGACATCAAATAAATCTCTCATCTGACATTATTCATAAATGTTGTTTGAACCGTATTTTGTGAGCTGAACCAGATTCAATTGACTACCTCTGACCCAAAAGATCCATAGTGAAGAACACATTTCTTTGAATGTGGGGATGTTATTGTCTTTTTCACATATTCATCTAAGGAATATACAGCTTGTGAACGAACACATACTAAATTATTTGACCGAGATATCTCATGTTGGTGCGTACCATTAATGTCTGATAGTGGTCACTTGATTTCTTCATCTCATTATCGAACGAAACCTATGGGAGTGTTCGATAACAACATTAATGTACTTTAAATAGCTTTATCATAAAGTTCTATCTACATATCAGTTTTCTATTTGTTTAACTCGTTATTTGACCCCACCAAATTGTAACTAGAGTACACTTGCCTAACTGCTATTGATTAACTATAACTAACTAGAGAAACATTTATGATAAAACTAGGTGTGTTCAACACTCATGAGCAAATGCGGATAAATCTGTGTTTAATTGTGGATATAACTTGACATGTGTGTTATTTCTCAATCTAGTTTAAAAAAACCAATAAAATATAGTCGTTTGTGCTCATCTTTCTCTTAAAATGGATTAATTCAATCGTCGGGCCTTATGAACGAGGCCTGTGAGAATCTGCCTCTGGAGTAGGGGTGTCATTGGGTCGGGTTTGGGTGGAGCATCACCCGCATCCTTCACCTGAAATAACCCTAACTAATTAAAATTTTATTAAACATCTAATCAAATAAATTAAGGCCTAAATATGCATTAACAATCAATTTAAAACAACAATGGTCAACATAAAATAAGAATTTCACCCTTTGACCATTTAGGACAAATATGTGCCCAAATGAACTCCTTAGGACCCAAATTTAATTCCTAAGCATTATGACTCATGAATGAACATAATAAAACCATTACTAAAGAAAACCAAGCTCAAAAACATGATAAGACACAAAATGTGCTTTAAAAACTCCTTAAAGCATGTTTTTGGGAAATTGTCTTCGAAATGAGTTTTTGTTTGGTTTTAGGGCCTTGATTACCCTTAAATATAATGATGTGACATAATGTACCACATTATAATGTCTAATTAAAAGTTTTTAAAAAAATCAAAAATATGTGTAACAAAACGTGAATAGTACCCAAATAGTACTTATTTGAACAATATTGCCTAATATAGTCAATGGCCAACATTGACCCCTAATGCTGACCATATGGAGGTGGAAATACAAGGAGAGAACCTCAGCATTAAGAAACCTAAATATCTAACCAATCTAATGACTCGTCATTTACTATTACCTAAAGTAACATTTCTTTACTTTATAAGCCAAAATTGATTTCTCTTTCCTCATTACCTTCTCTCATCCGGCTTAGCTGATCCAAACCCTCTCGTTTCTTCTTCCATTAACGTGAACAGCAGTAAACTTCCAAGGAGAACACATCTTGAACTAGGTAAGACCTTAAAGCATGGAAATCACCATTTTCTTCATCTTTTCTCCTTCTTTCCATTAAGCTAATCTATACCCATTTCCATGCACTACTCCAGCTCGAGTTGGTGTCCAAAGAGGGAGTGATTCTCGGCTGATAATCAAAAGGAGAAGGGAAGTTAGGCTTAAGTAACATATAAGGTAAAAACATGCTTTAAGCATGTAACTCTTCCTCCCTTTCATTTCCGGTTGTTTTATTTGGTTCCTTGGGGTTATTTTCTTCTCCTTTTCATGCCTAATAAGTAGATCTACCAATAGCTTCAAGTGGTGGCTGATTTCAAGCTCAAAGCCCATTTTAAGTCATTTTCGGCAAGGTAAACACTAGCTCCTTTCCACCTTGCCGTCAACATTTTTAATCCTTGGTTTTGATGGTGTTTTAAACACTCCTTTATCTTTAAAATCCAGGCAATTTCATGCCCAGAACAACCCTACAATTCAAGGTAAAAACCATGGTCTTTTAAGCTTATTTTTACTTCATTATATACCTTAAGACATTAAGCTAAATTATAACTTGTTTTCCTTGCATAATTATGGCCGAATGGATGCTTGGAAACTTGGAAAATATTTTGTCCAAAAGGAGGAACAACAAGCTTAATTTCAATCTTGGAGAAAGTAAGTTAATTACTATCTTAATCATATGTTAATTATGCGTATATGTGGGTTATATTCAAAACTAACCTAAGGCCATCTTAAAATTAGGTCGTGAGCTTTTGGGAGTGCTTGGTTTAATTTGTGATTCAAAATCAAGTGTGAAACCTTACCTTATACTATATTAATGTTTTATGTAATTATAGTTACAATTAAATAAAGTCGTGGACTACTAAGGGTTAAAATAACTTAAGTATGCATTAAAATGTTATATAACATTTTTGGTTAGCTTACTTAACATTTAAATGGCTTATAATGACATATAAATAATATAAGTAGCAAATATGCAATTTATAAAAATTAATGTGTAAATTAAATAAAAGCTGAGACTTGTTTTATGTCATTTGTGACATTAATTATATGTAAATTTTATTATATGTTCAAGTTTGTAATAAGGCCATGTACCTTAGGACATTTTGATTTTATGTTATATTAAGTTTAAATGAGTTTTGAGTAGAAATAAATATTACCGAGAATATTTGGGGGTCAAACCATAAATAAAATAAATTTTAGGGGCTAAACATAATATTAGCCAAAAACTAGACTTTAAAAGCTTATTAAATGAATTTTATAAAATTTTATAAAATTTGGGGTTAAAATGTAATTTCTGGAAAATATGGGTCAAAACCGTAATTACTGTAGCATATGGTCAAACTGGCAGGTTATGGATCAACCTTGACCATATTAGATGCCTTGGCCAAAATTAATGACATAAATAATAAATTATGGGGTAGGAATGGAAATTACCAAAAATTATGGGTTAAAATAGTTAATATAATAGTTTATATCATGTTAGTAAAGTTTGGTGATTTTTGGAATAATATAAAAGGTTTTATTAAGAAAAGTGTATAATATATAGTTATAATGACATTAGAAAGTATATGTTATAAAATGGGGGTAATTTATAAATAAGAAAATTAAAAGGGCTGGGAGATGAATTAAAATAGGCCATGGGGCCTGTTCATAATTATTCAACCTAAAACTATAGGTTACACATGTTACAAGTAATGAAATAATATAATATATGTTATATGTAACATATTATGAAATATGTGGTAAGAGTGTAAATACAAAAAGCTAATGTGCTGGGAAATAAATTAGAATAGACCCTAGGGTCTATTCGGAAATTTTGAGTAAATATAATCATAGGTTATATTTGTTATAAAGTTTAAAAAGTTATAATATATGATATGTATAACATTGTATAAATTATAAGGCAATATTAATAGGAAAGTATGGAAAGTGATGAAAATCAGACTTATATCATAATGCCTTCTCGGAAATTAAATAGTTTTTTGTAAAACTATAGGTTATAATTATTATTGAGGTAAGAATATCATATTATATGATATAGGTATATAATTGTAACATTACATAATGTTATGTGGTTAAAAACATAAAATTATAAAAGTAATGGGCTGTACCGAAATTTCAGCAAGTTATAAATGATTTTTAGAATATAGTCTAATATGTTATAAAATGTTATAACAATTATAAGGTATTAATATTCATTAAGGAAGAAATGAGTATATTATAAAGTACACCAAGTTTATAAATAAACCTTGTAATTCATATAGATTATATAACTATATGACATAAAAGGAAAATCATGTAATATGATTAAATAATCATATAAGACTAATGGTAGATTGTTGTAAGTGTTACAAGAATTATTGTGGTATAAATTAATGGTGGCCACGAATCCGAATCTACCCGGAACCGGCGAATCTACCCGGAACCGATTGGAACCGGAACCGGCCGGAACCGGGCCGGAACCGATTCGGAACCGGAACCGCCCCCTTGCGAATCGAATCCGAATACAAGTTTTGAGATTCGGGACCGAACCGGAACCGGAACCGGAACCGCCCGGAACCGCCCGGATTCGCGTCGGATTCGGAACCGTGGAACCGGAACCGGAACCGGAACCGGTCGATATTACCGTTGGAAACTAGCCGTTGGGAACCGGAACCGAACCGGAACCGGAACCGGCCCGGCCAGATTCCCAACAGCTCTTTTTTTTTATGTGTGTAACGGCTCCAAACAAAGCCTAACGGCTATATTGCCCCAAAACCCCTATAAATACACCATTTTATCATCATTCTCACCACACAACTCATCCTACTCTTCCTCTCTCTTATTACTAGTATTTTCTTGTGCAATTAAGTGTTATTAAGCATTTTAGCTACTAAAAGGTTCATTTCCCACATTAGCTCTCAATTTTCCATTTCCCACATTCTAGCAAAATGCCGAGGAGATCCGGAAAGGAAGTGATGCCTTCTTCCAACCTCCGAATCGATCCAAATTTTCAAGTTGATGAGCAAGACCAAATCGACGAGATGGAATTCGGGTATCATCAACATCAACAACATCCACATTATTCACCTTCATCACTCCCGCAAGGTGGAAGCTATACAATTTCTCAGCACGGATCTACAAACATGGGGCCAACACAACCGGGAATATCACCACCATTTGGTAAGTTTTAATATTAGTTACAACTTATTTTATACAAACTTTAATTTTAATTACTTTCTTATCTTAATTATAGTCTAAATCAAATTTTTTTACAATTAAAGGTACATCCTCTACCCCATCCGATGCTCACAATCTTGGTCAAGATGATGATCAAGAAGATGATGATGCCGACAACACCACCGCTCCAACAAAATCGAGACAAGCTTCTTGGGTGTGGGCATACTTCACAAAGAAAGAAGATCCGCAGATGCCCGGGACATACAACATTGCAATATTTGCCACAAAGGACTTGCATGGGCGTTGGGCACCGGAACCGGAACCTTTGCAAAACATATGAAGACGCACAAGATCTACAAGGATACGGCGGCAATGGCGGGCGGTACGAGTGGTCAAACTATGCTCACCGGGTTTAACCAACGACAACCCGGTCCAGGTTTTTTTCATTATGATAGAGAAAGAATGATAGATGGCATGGCTAGGTTTATGATTGCTGAACAGTTACCTTTTAATTTTGGTGAAAGTCCTTACTTTGAAAACTTTGTTTGCTCCACATTACAACCACAATATAGTAGAGTGCCTAGGAATACGCTTAAACGTAGAGCTTTTGCACAACATAGTAAAACTAGAAACCAACTTATGGAAATGATGAAAGCATTTGATGGTCGTGTTTCATTAACTAGTGATATGTGGACATCTACTACTAATGAGGCATTTATTTGTGTTACACTTCATTGGATTGATAGTTCTTGGACGCTTCAGAAGCGTATTATTGCTTTTGATATTTTTGATGATGCACATACCGGTTTTAATATTTCTGAGAAAATTATTGAAGTATTATCTGAGTGGAATTTGTTAGACAAGGTATTCTCAATTTCTTTAGATAATGCTTCGAACAATGTTAAGTGTGTAGATTATCTAAAAGCTAATTCGAATCTCATACTCTTGCATGATGGTGATTACTTGCATGTTCGATGTTGTGCTCATGTTGTGAATTTGTGTGTACAAGATGGTTTATCTAACTTGACTTCCACACTAGAACCACTTAGGCATGTCATGAGGAAAATTAGAAAATCGGGTCTTGTTAAAAATGAGTACAAAAAAAAGTGTGAGGAATCCGGTTTACGTCCTCGTCATTTTGCTCCCGACACCCCCACTAGATGGAACTCCACATATGAATTGTTAGTTAAGACTAAGAAACACCAATCCATTTTAACTAGTTTGTATAACACTATGGTTGTTCAACAAAATCAAGAATTAATGGGTGCGGACTTTTGGGTAAAGGCTAATGCCATACATAATGTTTTAAAATGTTTTGACAGTGCAACTAAGGTGTTTTCATTAGTTTATGAACCTAATGTGCATCTTGTCATAAATGAATGCATTAGTATTTTCCATGTCTTGCATGAGAACAAGAATGTTGCTGAGGTTAGTGGTGTTATTTATGATATGATGTCTAAATGGTTTAACTATTTCAATGAATTTCCTTTGATTTATTGTATGGCAACTGTTCTTGATCCTCAAATAAAATTGGATGGTCTAACAAAATTGCTTGATTATTATTATAGTATTGTTCCAGGAGGTCCACCCAATGATGGTTATGTTCAACAATATGTAGAAAAAGTTAATGCAGCCTTGAAAAAGCTACATGATGAGTACACTTCAAAGTACCGTCCGGATGAGCTTTCTTCTGCTAGTGGTAGTGGTTCATCTTCTAAACCACCACGCCCCGGTAGCAAAAGAAGTTCTTTGATTTCTAGTATTTTGAAAAGACCAAGATCAGTTCAATCGGGTTCGGGATTTTGTACTTATGATGATTACATTAACTTCACTTTTAGTTTTGATGATGATGATGGTGATATAGATGTTCTTAAGTGGTGGCAAGCACATGAAGGCAAGTTCCCCATCCTTGCAAAGATAGCTCGAGATATACTAGCAATTCCAGCATCAACCGTTGCTTCAGAGTCGGCGTTTAGTGCGGGCAAACGAGTGTTGGATGAAAAGAGATCAAGCCTTGCACCGGACTCAATCAAGGTTTGTGTTGAGAAGTATGATTGGGACTTAGCCGAGCTGAGATGCCAAGCACACGCATTGCAATACGAGGGGCAACATGATGATTGGTACGAGATGAATGGGGACAACACCCTTAGGACTTCTATTTTGTATTGTAATCTTTTAGAATGTATTAGTATTACTTTCTTTCCATGTAATCTTTTAAGACTTCCAAATTGAAATCATGTAACCTATTAGTAGCTGTACTCTTTTTCCTTATTAGGGTTTTCCCAATGGGTTTTTACCTAATAAGGTTTTAACGAGGCAGTGAATCATATAATAAAATCACCTTTATTTTTGTAAATTCAATACAAAAATTTAAGTCTTTGGTTCTTACACATTTAAGATTATAAACTTGAGGAATAACCTAGCTAGGAGTAAAGTGGACGAAAAGAGCAACGTGTGCGCGCAAACGGATCTAAAATCGGAGTTAAAACGAAGAAACTAGAGCCGATCGAATCTTTCCGGAACCGGTCGGAACCGCCCCGGAACCGGTCGGAACCGATCGGAACCGGAACCGGAACCGCTCCGGAACCGGTCGGAACCGTTGATTTGAGCGAATCCGAAGCGAATACAGAGTCCGGAACCGGAACCGGAACCGCCTGGAACCGGTTCCGAATCCGAATACACATTTTCCGGAACCGAAACCGGTGGAACCGGAACCGGAACCGGTGGATCGATTCGTGGCCAGCATTAGTATAAATGTGATTTAAATGAAACTAGTATAAGTAAGGATGTTCACATGAAAAAAATATGCTAAATAATGAATAAATGGAATTTATAAACTAAGGTGTATACTGAATAAACCTTAGGAATTATAATGATACAATACACATGTTACATAATATTAAGATAAAGTTCTTAATATAAATTGTATAACATAATGCAGCTAGTGAGAATAATCATCTTACATAAAATGATAAAATGTAACATATAATATAAGGATTTTATAAATATATACTTGTATATGTAACCGATTTTATAAAACAAGTATATAGTATGGTTGGAAACCATATAATATTGAATGGTAAATGTTATTACATTAGTATAGTTTATAAACTACAAAGTTGTAAGGTTTTGAATTTAATTGTAACTTGTTACAATGTTAAAGAGTTGTATACTACAATGTATAATAATGATAATGAAATGATAATATCATATGAATTAACGTTGCATGTATACATGCAACTATAGGCTATAAATATTACTTGTATATGTAACCAAATTTGGTTAGATTATATACATAAGCATGAACATAGATGTATATTTGTATACTTATAAATATCACGGGATATAATGGAATAAATCTTAACGTTGGGAAATACTACGAGCTATGACGTTTTATAAACTGACTTATTTTAGTAAAACCCTAACATTAGTAAATACTATGAGTAATGGATTTGCATAACGTGACCTTAACAAATTAACTGTTTAAATCTGGGGATGAAATGTCGGGATTATTAGCGTTATTCAGAAATACCGAATTTGATTAGTCATGTGGATTGACTCATAGTGATGTTAATATTCTAGATCATACGTCAGACAAAGGGGCCAGACGAGCTTAGGGTATTACGCATCCTTGGTCTTGGTGTATGGTATGTGGACGGTGTGGTCTGAAATGTCCTGAGGGCTTCCTCGGGTTTAGACATCTTTGTTGTGTTTAAAAACAATGTGTGATATATATTATATATGCATGAAATGTTGTGTGATATTTACTCGTCTTTCTCGCATTACCTATTTATGTGTGAACGTCCTTCGGGACTAATACTGTAACACCCCTACCGCTAATCAAATCATTATCCATAATCCGTCTCAAATACCAATACCAAAAGCAGCGGAATTCTTTCTCCATACAGTGGGTGATACAATGCCGTTAGTCACCCACGTGACTAACAAAGCCAAATCCAATATAAAAATCCAATTACAGTATCGGTCTGATGAATAAATATACCTAGTACTCAATATCAAACTTTACATTTCATTCCTTAATCAAATCAAATACAATTACAACCTCAATTCAATTTTATACCGAGTCTACTACAATTCTCAAGCTTGTCGATACAGTTCGGCCTTACAGTACAACCTTTACCAAATAAATCAACATCCCCTAATCAACTAACCATGCTTATACAGCCATCCCCGTCCTACACTCGAACAGTATTCGGCTTTAAGTACCTGTAAAATAAAAACGGTGCCCCTAGGGGCTCAGCAAATTGCTGGCATGAAATTCGCATACCCCGTGTGCTAACGGGGGTACACTGACTACTTTGTCGAGAACATGCGGTTCATTTTAAATCAATAAACATGCTCACATTCAAAGGCATTCAATAAGGAATACAATCACACTAACACAACAAGTTTGTTAGTTAGTAAGAACTTACTCTTAGGCCTTGAGGGTTTCTACCTCACTATGCCTTAGTCACTTATTCATTATCTTACCCATTCTCTGGGGTTACTCTTACTCGAGTCTTCTTATTCCTAATTCCAATTCAAGTTCTCCAATATTCAATCTCAATTCTCAACCCTCAAGTTCTCGACTCTCGAGTTCTCAAATCTAAACTCTCAATTCAAACTCAACTTCTCAATTTCAATCTCAAATTCTCAATCTCATTATCAAATTCTCAAGGGATATCTTTTAAGTCATTACCCATGACCTCGGGCAGAGTCATACACAAGACTCACCACCGGGCTTTCAAATGCAAGTCTTACTTCCCCGGTTTCGACCCTACTCTGGGTCTAGCATGGTGGGAAGGTTTGACTATCAAACGGAACTATTCTACTAGTTCCTCAAATTCTCAAAGGTCCGTCTCTCTACCGGACTACTCAAATTCCCAAAACTCCTCTCTCGGAGTTATTTCATAATCTCATAGATTAGCCTAGAAGTATCTCTCTCGATATCATCTATTAGCTTAGGGAATTTCTCAATGTCTAGTATTCTTAGATTTAAGGTTTTACCCAACTTATCGAATACTTTTATGTTTGGGACATTTTCTCAAATTAGGTCGGATCCTCACATTGTGGATTGACTATCTCTAAAGGAGTTTGATGGTCCTTTATATGTACTTTATTTTTCTCTTGAGTTCTTTTCTTATAACTTTCATCATCCTATAGGTAGAGGTTTACTATATCTTTCCATTCTTGTTTGTGTTCGTGGATTATTTCGATTCGGTTCCCTCACCGTTATTGGAAGTTTACTACTCTCGTACAACTCTCTCATGTTCTAGTGAGTTCATAGGTTACATTATCGTTTCTAGCTATATAGTTTTTGTGTGTTTCCATGTTTTCGTTATTTCAAGAAACGACTCTTTCTACGAGTCACTAACCACACAATACTCATCTACGAGTCAGTCCATATCACTAAGTTAGACCACACAATCATACAAGGGTGGTTAGTACACACAACATGCATCAAGTTACAATCAAGCAATAAATCATTTTCATGCTTTTATCTTGATTAAGCCGGCAGACAAGCACACAGATCAGAGTAACCATGTTAGCGTACAGGACATGAGAAAATCATACCTTACACCATGGTTTAACTTTACCGTGTCACCTCACGTTCCTCGAGTCTTACTCTTGAACCACTGATTACATGTCAAATGGTTCTATTAACATCAATACTTTACGGTAGGTAAATGAATATTACTCCCGTACTTACCCCGTTGTCCCGTTAACCTTAGTTTTACTCTTGTCAATTTAAGTACTTACTTCTCATTCACTTCTAGCACTTGTCTATACTTCTTAGGACCTTTACAAGTCACCCAAAAAACACTTTTTTCTACTAAAATTTTGCCATGGTTTGCCTACGAACCTAACATATCCAATTTCATCAATTTTCACCTAATTCAATCCAAAACTAGCCACACCCATGAAGGGTCCTACCAGCACACAATATTTCCTCAAAATCTGATCAAACAACAACATAAGCACTAAACATAAAGTGCATGGCTCCAAGGCCCTTAAATTGTACAACAATCACAAATGCATTTAAACACACCTACAATGTTTTCTCATCTAAACGAACTACACTCCAACACATATTTTGGGTTCATTGATTTATTTACCCATTCCCAAAATTCTAAAACATTAAGATAGCAATTAAGGTAAGCTATTTACCTTAAGCTCCCAAGTTTGCTTTGTTCTTCTCATCTTCTCCTTCTTTTTCCATTTTCGGTCATGGGGGCAATGACATTGTCAAGTTCCAGCCCAACATTGAATAAATAAATGAGATTAAGTAAATGCACCTAACTCATTAATTGACCCAAGAATACAAGAAATGCTTTAAGCACAAAAATTGGGCATTACCTTGGAACCCTATAATTTGTTTTTGGTCACGAAGCAAGAGGGGGCTTTCAAACACCTTTGGAGGCTTGAATCAAAGTTCAAAGCAAGAAGAGAGCAAGGCATCAAAGAGGGGCAAAATCGGCCAATACAAGGAAGTGGAGAAAAATGAGTTTTTCCATTAATCTTTTTACCTTGAATGAAAGAGGAGGTGTCTAGCTCCAAGAACATGTGGTTTTTTTCCATTTGGAGGTCAACTTCCTCCATTTGAGATTTTGAAAAGAGGGAATGGTAGAACTTGGTGAGAAGAGTTCAAATATATGATTTATTTTGCATTTGGAGCATGAATGTGGCTTGAGCATGAAGAGAAAGGAGAGCAGCCATGGATGGAGCTTGGAATCGCCAGCAAGGGGAGAAGGGGAGGATAAATCGGCTGGAGAAGGAAGAAAGGGAGGAAAGAGAAGAAAAGTGAGGGGAGAGAGAGGAAAGTGATTTTGTACTTTTTCACCTTTTCCACTTTTCTTCTTTTTCTTTTCTAACTAGCTAGGTGTGTGTGTGTGTGTGAGAGAGAGAGAGAGAGAGGCTGATATTCCCTTTTAAAACCGGCCCCACATAGTCCCATAAGCTGTGAGCATTTTTTGTCTTTTACAGAAAACGCTCGTTAATTTACCCAGTTTAGCACTATTCACTAACCGGGCCCGTTTTTCGGATTTTTCTCGCTTCTTTAATTTTAATGGTTATTAAGCTTACATTAGTATTTAATTATATTTATACAGTCAATTATAATTTTTACGGGTCCGTTTGACCACTTAAGTTCATGTTTTTAGGTTTTCTTGAAAAACGTGCTTTAAGGCTCCGTTAGCGTTTTAACACATTATTTGGATCCGTTTTCTTCGGGAATCATTCCAGTATATTAATTAGGCATTATTAAGCCTTGGAAATCTATCTAAGACCCTTTTCGAGGTCGTATTCCTCCTATGGTCACGTAACGCTCATTTTTGTGTTTTATGCTTTTTAAGTGTTTTCTCTTTTCTTTTGGCTTTATTTTCTTTACCAAAAATTCTTTAGGAACTATTAGGCCCTCAAATACCATATTAGAATAATTTAATCACCATAATTAAGTTCGGGGTATTTCAATCTACCCCCTTAAAGAACTTTGCCCTCAAAGTTGGTGAATCTAAAATTGTTACTCACATCGGTACTCTATGCTAAGGTTATAACCTCTATATAACCTCCCAGACTCCAAGGTCAGACTCGATGTATAACACACATCCAAACAACGTGTCACTGCATGCATAGCAATCAAAAATATTCTTTTTCCAATCTCTCCATGGGGGTCCATCCGCAGACAATTAGGCACGCAGTCCTCCTCCATATCGAGTGATCCCTCAGGTACCGGTCATGTTTGAACACTTACACTTTATGGTTCATGGCCGTCATAACTTTGGGCACTTACACTCTCTGGCCCTACAGTCCTTGGTTCTGATCAAATTCATTTGCACATCTAGAGATCCTCAGGCACTCTGGGTACTCTCCCAACACAGGACTACTCATATCCTGCTGCCCTTGGAAAAATACAAAACACACGCCCACCGTTCAACCGGTCATTAAGACTTAAGGCCGTAGCCACGACGGGTGACAGCGGTTTCAAAACTAATTATCACTCCCACTGGCTCACACACTAGCCTTACTTCCCCGATTTCGACCCGATACCGGGTCGTGCATGGAGGGAAGGTTCATCTAGCGCCCGTGGGAGCGGTTTCAAAACCGGTCCTCATTCTCGATTTGAAGAAAATCCTTTTGCCAAAAATCAGTTGGAAATTCATTTTGAAAGCTCAATACAACTCCAAATTCCAATTTATGATAATTACACATATTACTAGCGTTATTACTGTGACCACTTATGGGGAGATTCAAGAGTCATTCAACCTCAATGTGATCAGCATTGGTGTTGAATTATCTTTCCATCCCAATTTGTGTTCGGTTTCCCTTGATCGCTAGCAAATCAAGTTCCACCTCCCACCTCAATTCACACAATCAAATAGTCAAACATTATTTCATCTTCTATCTTTTTAATCTTGCTAGTCATAATCACCAAGCAATTCATTTTTCAATTTATAGAATTCTTTTCCTCACTTATTATCATCTCGTCAAATATTACTCAATTTATTCCAAATACTTACCTAAGAAATTCAATACATATTATAACTCCAATTCGTTTTGTATCCTCTAATTGTTCACAATTCGAATCAAATCAAATCAAGTCAAATCAAATCATCTAGGGAACTCAATTCCCACTAGGCTCAACATCGGTTTTATACTGATTTATTCTCATCAAATTTCTCAAACATACTCATTTCTCAACACCGGTTTCATACCGGCTCATGTCTCATACTATTACCAATGGGGTTCTCATTCCCCTGGAGTTTCTCTACTCCTTCTCACCTCTAATCTCACAAATGACCATGATTTACACAATGAGTGAGTACAAATGTTTATGTAACATAAGTACCAATCATCAAAACAAATTCTTATGTGTTATGCGCACTATAGTTTATGCACTTACTACGTAAAACATACACTTTGCGGTTTTCGCTCTACCCCCCTTAAAAAGGGAATACACCCATGTAATCTACCATTTGTCAACATTGAACATTGGTCTAGGTGTTCAGCCATCATGGGGTGTTCCAGCTTCCATGCGGTCTATTATACAATATGTCTTGATCAAAGGGTCTTAACCGTATTGCCGGTTAGTCCCTGCATCAAGAATTTCCATTGGAGTTTGTTTAACTCTTAACCAGGTTCGGTTCTAGCCTCATAGGCTTCAAGGCGTTGATAATTAGCCATTCATTCACTAGGTATATTAAACCTTATAATTCTGGGCCCACTAGCTTCTGCTGCGCGACTCTGATAACTTGGGGTTTGTTCGCCCTTCTCGTTATGTTAATGTGTTATACATCATCCTTTTTATCCCTTTTTATCTTTCTCCATCAAGCATGGTTTTTTTTACCGTACACCCTTCTCAATGAGTTATAGATTTTCTATCCAGTTCTCTTGAAACTATGTACATACTGTTGTGTATTTTAGTGATCATTCACTTAATTATTCCGACATGTTGTCAGCTGAGGTTGAGCCACTACTTAACATGTAGTGCTTCCTCTGTTGTCAGTGGTTTCTGAATTATGCCCACTTAACTGGTTCTGTACAAGTGTTCTTTTACTTGTACGACCTTGCATTTCTATTCATCGGTCCTCTAAATGTTCATAGGTTTCCTTCAGCTTTATTCCGGTGGAATTCACACCTTGTTATTGTTGGTGTGTTCAACACTCTTCGTGCTTCTTTGGCCAAGGTCGCACAGTTTGTTTCTAAGCTTTCGCTTAACTGGCTTGTGCCATGTTCATTGGTATGTTTTCAACACTTCCGTATCCAGTACGGTTGATTATCTATCAGTTGGGTACTCTTGTCCCAAAGTGTATTACTTCACTTATCAATTTGATTTATCTAGGCTTTGCTTTCAGTTCCTTATGCGATTGCAATAGGAAAGAACATTGGTTCCTTTATGAGGTATTTCATCACTTGGTGCAGACTCCTGGCTTGTTGCCCGGTCTGTCTACCATCTCTTGTTTAACATCCCTATATCATTGTGTGCTTATTGAGATACATTGGTCGCTTGCTGCACACCATGTTCGTATGTATTTACGACTTGGTTTCCATGACATCCACTGTCACATTAGCTTCTGCTCATGTATTTCCACCATTTATACAATGGTTCGCCATTTACTTGGCTGATTATAGAATATGGTATTCTTTTATGTCTCTAAGCTCCTTGAGCGTTATTTACTTACACTTCACATTTACACCTACAGTGTTTCTACTTAACCGATTGCTCCTCGGTTTTCAATATTTGTTATCAAAGCTTATTTCCACGTTGCTCGGCAATAATTGTATGCTCAAGCTTCACTACATTGGTAGTTCTGAAAGAGATGTATTTTCAGACATCTACTTCCGACATCCTCTTCTTTGGATTTAGAATGTTCACCGCTCCTGCGGTCTCACCTTAACGAGTGGTATCCCCGTTCGTTAGTTATTAACAATCTTCACCGGTGTCGTTCATGGCAACTCCTCATATGGTTCACGGTAGGTTTTGTAACCGTTGGATCTATATATTGTAGTAGGTTCATGGCTTACTAGCCATGTTGCCTATAGCTCTGCTCATCATAGGCTGTTCACAAGCATTGCTTCCCGTATACCATCAAATGGTTTGAAGGTAATATCGGGCTCCATGATGAGGTCATCGCATCACACTTCTATTTATTGGAGACCCTTAGGTATTTTTATACCATCGGTGTCATTTGTCAATTTAGAGTATCCCCTGTCACGTGGGATCCCTTCGGTGTTCTTACCGAGTGTTCGTTCTAATTCTTATGTTTTATCACGACATTTAGTTCGATACCCTTCAAGTACAGCCCGGTATCCCACTATTGTGATATTGTCCGCTTTGGCACGCAAGCCGCACGGTTTTGTTCCTGGGATTTCCTAGCCCCAAAAAGCCTCACACCAGAGTGGCCCAGTGGAAGCGGAAAGCCCTGCCCATGGTGGATATTGTCCCTAGTGGGGTTTTGTTCCGGAGGGTCAACATATACACCTCTCCAGAGGCCTTACAACAAGGAGAGGTATCCCCACCCATACAAGGAGTGGTTCGTTCTCCCCTCCAATCAATGTGGAGGCAAACCTCATGGGTATTACACTACACCTCCCTTGGGAGCCCAGCGCCCTCGCGGGCCACACTGGCACACTGACCTGGGTCTGGCTCTGATACCAACTGTACAGCCCGGTATCCCACTGCTGTGATATTGTCCGCTTTGGCACGCATGCCACACGGTTTTGTTCCTGGGGTTCCCTAGCCCTAAAAGGCCTCACACCAGAGTGGCCCAGCGGAAGCGGAAAGCCCTGCCCATGGTGGATATTGTCCCAGTGGGGTTTTGTTCCGGAGAGTCAACATATACACCTCTACAGAGGCCTTATAACAAGGAGAGGTATCCCCACCCATATAAGGAGTGGTTCATTCTCCCCTCCAATCAATGTGGGAGGTAAACCTCATGGGTATTACAAATACTATGTCGATTATAGATCGACTTACATAAATCTACATATATGAGTGATTTTGTGAAGTCTTTGTCACTTAATTTAATACACCTAGTATTATAATTATATAATAACCTAAGTAAAACACTTAGGAAACAAGATACGGTTATATCGGTCTCTAGAGCATGGATCTCGAGCATGAATACGACCTAGATTTCTTCTAGGTTTGCGTAAGACCCTTAGGGCAGCTATGTTAATGAATGAATACTCCATAACCTAAAATTTTACTTTAGGTACATGATTAACACTTAATCAAATAATGGAGAATTGATATGTATACTGAAAACCCAGTAGTCTTGCACTACTGGTTACACATTGTGATCACTTGAGTTTACCCGCATCGGGTTTTACTCTAGTTAAACCCCAACGAGTCTACATAGATCGCTGGTCAGAGTGTACCACTGTTAGTACTGAGCTATTGCCACCAATTAAATGACGCCTTATAGGCGAAGAGGAAGTCCCGAGATCTTATAACTTTGGCCAGAGTGCACTACTGTTGGTGCCACCAGGATGACTGTCCATCAGTGAATATAAATACGGGTCATCCTAACTTGACACCCAATACCCAATGAGGTTTAAAATATGTTGTTAAGTGGACCGGGAGGTCGGTTGAAATAAACGAGTGCGAGGTCGTTCAACTAAACGACTACATGTTTTCTTTGCTTTCTCTCGTTTATTATTGATATCCATTGTGTTGCTTGTGAATTGTAGTGACTGCATCGCTATGTTTAATTGGTTGTTCAATCATGTATTTACAATTTTTACTATATTTGTAAACCGGTACAGCATGTAATGAATCTAATGCTAAGACGGTTAAAACGACTTATGCGACCAATAGGGTCAAATAGCATACCTAGCATACTCAGTGTTTTTCGCTGAGCCTCCATGGCATTTGTCAGGTTAATGATCGAGCGATGAAGTCAAAGTGCGGGACTTGGGGGTATTCAACGACACCTTTGTATTTACCGCACTTTTTAGATCTAGTTTGTATTTAACACATTGTAAACATTGGGAATACTTAGATGCTCACTTGTCGTATGTATCAGTTTGTATTTAGGATGATAGTAGATATCTCGTTCATCACTGCGGTTTATTATTACAGTTGTTCAGCTATTATGTTTTATTTCTGCTTCTTTACTCGCATGAGCGAGTAATGGCATGTGACACTCAAGTGAGGATTTTTTCTGTTTAACTTCCACTGTGATACATTTTTAATTATGCTATGAGAGTGATTATTAGATGATTAACGAGTGGGGTGTTACATCACCTGTTTCATAAACTTCACCCGAACCTAACCCATCACCCGTTAATATTCACCCATCACCCGAATCACCCATCACCCGCAGGTGAACCGGGTGCATTAGGTGATAAACAGGTGAAATCTTAAATAAATTTATAACCAATTAAGATTTGAACTATTTTGAAAGTGACAAAACTTAATACATTAAGGGTCCGTTCGTTGACAACAATTCGTGGGTGCGGAAATAATATGCACATTAATGTAGTCATTAAGCTACATCGGTCCAGAAAAATGTGAGGATTAATGTTGGCGATTTGTCTTTTTCCATCTTTATCCAAACTCCAATATTACCTACATTTAGGGTTCGTAAAGCTGAGCCTGGGTTTTCCAAGAATGACACATTACATTTTTACCCCAAAATAATACCAAAGATGCTACTATAAACCATATCCTTCGTATGCACACATTGAGGAGGCACATTTTCTCGTACGATGTTGGTAAATTAAAGCCCACTAAAAACAATGAGTAAATACTAGCAGAGATTTTAGATATTTTTATTGTATGTTGAATTCCTTGTATGCACAGGTTTCTGTAATCAATTGAATAAAAGTTGATGGGAAGAACCAAAATTTCTATAGTGAATTCAACGTGAAGATTCGTCCGTCGAGATAAACAAACATGGTGGCAAGGAAGATGCATGTACACTTATGCTGCTACCATACTAGAAACCATTATAAAGTGGAAACACAATAGAGAACTGCAGTGGAAGGAAGACTGCGGAGGTTGAAGATATGTAGTTGTAGATATTTTATAAACGATGTGAGGGCACAATGGTAGTCTCATGGCCCAGGTGACTGATTTTGTAACTGTCCTGACCGAACACATAATTTCTTCTAAACCCAATAATCTGAACATTAATCTACCCCTTCTTAATCACATTAATCTGCAGATCAATGTACTCTTTTTTTGAAAGTGGTGACCGAGCGACACCTAAGCATTCTTCTCAAACATTCAATACTTTTAATGTGGGAAACTTATCCCATATAAGCTAGTCAACCATAGGAAAATCAGGCTAGAAAATATTGTTATACTCGAAACATATGAGAAGGTTGAGTTATTTATGAGTGGGAAATCACACTCTCTGAATTAATATTTCAATGTGGGAGGATGTTGCTGGTCAATAGAACTTTCTCACCTCCCACGTTGTTTTTGAGATCCAAGAGAACATGTATATTCACTACATATACACAAAATCTATGGACTATATGTGTATGATGTACAACATGGAGATTAAGTTTAATTTAGCTATTGATACAAACTCATTTCACTTCATTTAGATTGATGCAATATAGCAGCACTACATATAGTTAAGTAGCATGCCCTCAACGTTTTTATAAGTAGTGTAGACCAGCCTTTTTTTGATATATTCGATGTGGGAGGTAAGTATCCATGCCTGGATACTCGCCGAATCCCACACTAATTTCTAGTTATAATTTTGATTCCTTTTTATTGTATAAGAAGACTTCATAGTGTTGAAGTTGGTTAACGGGTTGGATGTCAGGGTGGGGTATGGGTAATGGGTTTGGATGTGGCTAAATATTATGGGGGTTTTATAAAAAATTATATGAACCAATTGATGGGTCGAGTGAAACGGGTGGTGGATCAGGTTTTCACCGATTATATTGTAACGACCCTAAACCGGTCTAGCTCTAAGGTCGATACACGCCACCCACTTATTACCTAAGACACGCAAGCCTACAAAACCGAAACCCAAATCTGAAAACAATAACTCAATATATTACACAATCAATACTTCACAAAGCTTGGTCAAAAGGTTTGCAACGAAAAAAACTAACAAAACGAAAAATAAGCTCCAAGGCCTCAAAATACACACGGTCCACTTGTAACCGTAGCATAATTAAAAATGTAAATCACAGCAAAAATTAAACTTTCTTCTCTAACACAGGTGCTACATGCCGTCACTTACTAACAAACATAACCACGGTGATGATTAGGTATTGAACTAATACCAACATCAAATTCAAAATCTAAAAACCCAGAACAAGGGAGCTATTACATGATCCCAAAGTATACAACCGTAATATAAAACATATGAGGTCTAAAAGTACGGTAATCAAAGTAAATGTCGACTACCCACAAATCCTGCACTCCGGCTTCAAGTCTCGATCAATGACCTGTAATATGTTGCCGTATAGGCTCAGCCAATGCTGAATATGCTAAAGTGTAATCCTAGATCCTTTAGATCACTTAAGTTATTTAGCCATCTGAACATGAGATTCATTTCATGCTATTCTGGTTTACAGTTATAAAATGAAATTTGTAAATGCTATAAGTAAACACTCAGCAGTTTAACTAATATCAATCACGACATTTACACAAGTAATCATTTACAAAATTACAACAATGGTGAGTAAAAATGATGAAATACGAAGTCGTAGTCTGAGAATGGTACTCGTTATACGGCCTTCAAGGCCCCTTTCTTTCGTTATCCATACCTACGAGTGTTATTGATGTCTCGTATTAACTTGCAACTAGTGTGCATTTTACTCATTTACTCAACCTTTATTTCGTTAATCATTGACAACGTCATGTTAGGACAACCCGTTCATATGCTTATGATTACTTATTTAAATACGTCAAACAAAAGTAGCTTAATAATTGAAACACTATTTTTTCAACCAACCTCAAAAGAAGCGCCCGACTTGCAACCTGAACCGTATAAGATTTGAATGAAAAATATTGAAATTGCTACGTAAATATGTCATCAATAGTAAGGAGGTGTTGCTTCTTCTTATTTTTGTGTAATATATAAATAATGATACACCAAGTAAGTAGTCGTTTGACAATTGCAAAATGCAAGTTTTAAATAAGATAATTACAATATATAAGTTCTCATTGGCTAAATAATTTTCTTTTTAATAATGGGTGGTTGCTCAGTCATCTTGAAGAGTTAAAGAGGTTATGGACAAATAACATAACATATATATTCATATACCACACACACCACTTTTTTTATAACACTTGAAACTTCAATTAAACATCAAAGTAAAAACACTTCAGTCACTTTATTTTTGAAAGGGACAAACCCTTATTCTCAACAAAATGTTGTTCAAAACCAGGAACCATACAGACACATCTGCAAAGTTGAAATACTAGGCACCCGATAATTACTAGTGCAAACAAAGTTTGAAGATTAGAACATAC
Source organism: Limonium bicolor (assembly GCA_023374045.1). Taxonomy (NCBI): domain Eukaryota; kingdom Viridiplantae; phylum Streptophyta; class Magnoliopsida; order Caryophyllales; family Plumbaginaceae; genus Limonium; species Limonium bicolor. The sequence continues at coordinate 104,094,046 of CM041778.1, forward strand.
ATCTAGAAAGCATAACGGACTAAGCAACACATCTAACGTAACTAGAGAAGACCAGTCTAGACAAAACACTCCTAAACAGAAATCTGAGGTAATCGCGCTTCATTTCAGAGCATAAGCAAAGGCTACCCACTAGGACAGCAAGCTCTAATGCATGTTGACATATTCTGATGAAGGCTAAACTCACCACAAGGGTTTTACTCGATATCTCCTTGTTCACTTGTTGAGAGCATTGATTGAGTCTTAGACTCTTAGAAGCATGTAGATCATTCACTTGGGTATTACTATCACCACACTTCATCTTCCAGATTGAGGCTCCATTTAACAAGAGAAGTACACCTCCGTGGCATAAACTCCTCAAGCTAATTGAAGAATTGGGCAAGATAACTATACCATTATACTCCTCCCAACCATCCTGATTCGAACTAGCTGCAAACAGAGAAATTGATCTACTAAAACTATGAAATTAAACCTAGAAAATAATAAATCAAAGTCCTGTCGGGTTGCAAAAATCCCGGTCAATATAGTATAAGAAATTAAGTAACCAGCAATCGAATCCACGGGACTTGAAGAAATAAACCCAATCCTAAGAAAACTGGAAATTCAAGGGGGTTGTTAATTGTTTTTGTGATTGAATTGAAATAACGTAAATCAAGAATTTAAATGAACAATTAATGAAAGCTAATTATAAGTTTGATCAATTGAATGGAACTCTGGGTTTGGGTTGTTCTTTACTGGATATAGTTAGTAGTTTCTACAATTTTCCTATGAGATTCGGATTGGCCAATTCTTTTTACTCTCTTCAATGCTAAATCCTAGTTCATTAAAGAGCTCACCTATCCGAACATGTCAGCTCTAATCCAGTATCTGACAAAACACATATAGGCGGAATAAGTGTGAAGAATTATTAGCAATTGCAGGGAGAACTCATCTATTCGACTAATTCTCCACAAATTTTCAGATTAATTCGAACTTCTTGTTAATCACCTGATCTGATCATAACAAGATTTGCAAAACGACTCTAGAAACTCATGATATTAATAGAGAAGGTGAATGATTAACATTAATCTAAAAACAATCCAATACAATCTCATATTCAAATTGCAGATAATACTTGCTAACTCGTATCCATTATGAACAATCCTCCCCCAGAGCAATCCTTACTAGCCAGACATATCGACGAAACAAGTAAATACAACTGGGAAGGAATTCATCAAGAGAAAGAAGAACTCCTAAATTCGTTTGCAATCCAGATTCGAAGACTGGTGGCATAAGGTTGAAGACGAGGGTCGACTCACTTCTGATGATTCTCCTCGACGGCAATGATGATTGGAGTGATTGAATGAAATTGAGGATGTTGATGATGATGATGAAGAGCTTGAGAGCTCGAGTCGATGAAAAGCGTTGTTTCCCGTCTAGAAGAGTCGTGATGTAATGAGATGTCTTTCCTTCACTGATTAGGTCTCTTTTATAAAGTTTTTCTTCATTTTTCTCTTCAAAACGCGGCACTTCTGTTGACAAATTAGTCGTGTCCGAACATTGGTCCGAACTTCAATGTTCGGACACTTCGTTTTGGAGCACGGATCCGGCTTCGATTTCAAAAGTCTCAACTTGTGTCATAACTTCAATGTTCGGACACAAGTTCGGACATAAAGTCGTAGAGCGGAGTTTCGACTTCTTCGTTGTGAGTCTCGAGCTGTGTCCGAACTTCAAAGTTCAGACTAAAGTTCGGACACTTTGTCAGGTACAACACTCAAACTCTCGACTTGTGTCCGAACTTGAATGTTCGGACACAAGCTCGGACACACCTTCAAAATCTTCTAAATTCTTTGTTCTGACTCCAATTTGATCCCCGTTTGTTGCATCATCACCCTCATGAGCTAAGCTAATTTTTTCTTGACCTTTTCCCGCAATTGACACACAAAAAGGTATCAACTCTCATTGAACAAGAAACCAAGGGAAAATGTAAGATATATAAGTGTGGAATATCATCAATACAAGTACGAAAATTAGACCTTTAAAACCACTAAAACTATGCATATTTCACACTTATCACTAACTCTGAAACTTGTATCCTCTTGAAATTCAAGAACATCTAACACAACAGAGTAGAATAGTAATCTAAAGACCCATAAAAAATAAATTTTCCACATAAGGATCAAGACTACCCGTGTGTACCTGCACCACTCAACATTCCTAACTTGGGACTTGGGGAAAATAGCAAAACTAACATCTATATCAGTCCATCTTGACCAACAAAATCCCATGAAGAATCAAATACACGACCATATTAGCAGAAGAAACAAACAAAAAGGGGCACCACTTACTCTTACAATCGTGAGATCCGAGAGAATCTGGAAAGAAATCACACCAGCTCCAACCACTCTGACAGAACGACCTAATAGAAGCAAGACCTAAAGATCTTGGCGCCCCGAAGAAGCCGACCAACGAACCTAGAAAAAATCGAAATCTCCAAAACACCACGAGAGAGTACCGAAGCGGAGGGAACTTGCACACCCAGTATGTACTCTACTACTCCAGCTTAATCTAGGAAGAAATCAATGCGGGAATCTACTCCACTACCTAGAATACCAAAAAGCTCTCAAAAGCCCCCAAAACAACCCTAACTAGCTTGAAGCAGCTCAACTCTGGAAATCCCACCAAATAAGAGGAACTCGGGGAGACGGAGAGACCGCTCAAGGAAATGGGGATAAAATGACAGGAGCCAATCTCACTGATAAACAGATGAGAAAATACAGAGAACGATAGCAATCGTCTCTGAAATCGCCTCCCTCTAGAAAGTGGTGAATAGTACTCACCAATTTAGAACACGCGTGGGGGGTCTTCTTTCACACACCCCACTTTTTTTTTTGAAAACCAACAAAATTCATTACTTTAATTCAACGAAGAAGGGACACGACTGTATCTGGGATATCACCCACTAAGCGGTACTTCCTTCCCCATCGGCATCCCCATTTCGCCAGCAAATGCGCCCGCATGTTTCTATCTCTTAACATGGCACCATTCTACGCTATCAAAAAAACCAGCCAGCCAAAATCTATCCTCTAAAACATTTCCAGCACATCTACTCACTTCCCCATTCCCTTTAATAAAACTAATTAAGCTTTTACAGTCCGACTTGAGCATAAAATTTCTTAACCCTAAATCTCTTGCCAGCAACAGACCTTCGATAATTGCTTTTGCCTCCACCACTTCAGGGTTGAGAATAGCTTGATCACCTATATAGGCCACCCCCAGACACTTCTCCTGGTCTTGCATGCAAACAGCTGCAACCCCATCCCTTCCATTGACGGAGATTCCCCCATCCACCCAGATCGCCACTTCGCCAGTTCTCTCCGCCTGGACAAGACCTTCTTCCTCCTGGATTTTGGATCCAACATCCAGCCTCTCGGTGGTAGCCAAGAAAGCTTTCGCCATCTCCAACCCCCAAGCAACACAGACCGCTCCGCCGCTCCAGAATTGGCACTTTGCGTACCAGGTGCTCCACAACGAGATAAGCATCGCTTTGACCTGCTCCAGATCCTGTTTTAACAAAAAATCAAATAACCAGTCAAAAAACTCATTTTTTGTGCACTTCTTATTAGGGATTTCCATATCACATTCATCCCAGATTACCCTCATAGCCGGACAGAATACCAGCGCATGAGAGATGGAGTCCCATTTTCCACACTCGGTACACCTATCATCCTCACATCTACACCTCTTTGAGATCACTGCTTTGCATGGAATTATTCTGTGAAGAATCTTCCAAACGAACAGATTTACTCTTGGAATGCGAATTATTTTGTTTACTCTTCTCATGATTTTTGCTATTTTGCTATTGTGCGAACAAGATGGTTTTTGGGTTTTATAGGCTTCCATAGCTAGGTAGTAGGCGGTTTTGACCGAGAAAGCCCCGTTCTTTGATTCTCCCCACACCCATCTATCCTGACCTCCCATTTGATTTAGAGGAATTTTTAGGATTTCCTCTACATCCTCCTTAACAAACACTACAAAAAAATGACATTTACCAACGGACAAATTCAGTTGGTATAGCTTAAAAATCCGTTGGTATAGATACCAAAAGGCTACTCCAACGGACAAAATTCCGTGGGCATATGTACCGTGGGTATTGCCCTATACCCATGGATAACATATCCGTTGGAGAAGGGGTTTTGACCTATGCCAACGGTTTTTCCGTTAGTAAAGACGATGTAAAAAACTGTTGTCAAAGTCCAATTGAGCACACCTATAGTAACGGATAGATCCGTGGGTAAACATTCGCCCCTATACCAACAATTTTTCCGCCAGTAAAGATGATTGAAAAACTGTAGTCACAGCCCAATTGTACACACCTATAGTAACGATAGATCCGTGGGTAAAAGTGCACTCCTGCTGTGGGGACAAGTGTCTGTGATATACCTATGCCCATAGATCTTTCCAGCAGAATAGTCTTGCCAATTTATGCATATTCCAACCTGCTTTTCAAAGTTTGTAGAAACCAATGATAACTTTACATAACTGATTATACACAACCTGTAGAAATAGATGTACCAAGACACTTTAAACCAACTTCATTCACATCTAATATATATAACATAATGTATCTTTAAGAGTTGATACAAAACCTAACAAACTTTAAAAGTCGCTACATAGAAAAAGCTAATTGTTCACAACGCAATAACAAGCTGGACAAAATGTTTTGGTTCCAGCCTTCAATTCAAAATATATTGTTTTTATCCAACAATGTTTTCATTTCGAAGTCCCACTTCATCCAAAACGTTGTCATTCCAGCCATTGCACTATCTTTCAAGTTGGTCAATCTTTTACACTGTCTCGAGTGCTATCTGCTGGAGATGGTTCATTTCCACTAGCGCCCGTAGAAACCTGGTAGAAACAAGTAATTTTAGTAAAACATTATTGAATCCAACACTAGCACATGAGTAAATTGAAAAAAGTTTTTTTATCAGTACACACGCCTTCATTTTTTCTTTAGAACAAAAGTTAAGCCAACATTATCCAGATGACCATAGCTTTCCAATTAAAATTTCAAAACGTGTAACTGGCAAATGTATCTAGACCTGAATAGCATACAATCAACTATACACACTTAACTCCTTGCTGGGTCAGTACGTAACAGAGAACCTTGTGGCCATTTTGATGGACAATTAAAAAACAGAAGTTGTACAGCAACCCCCAAGGAAAACAGAAGCGCTGTACATTCAAAGGTTGTGCACCTAGTGGAAGAAATATTGATTGGATTATGCATGAGTATCGACTTCAGTCATCCCGGAATCACCAAATCCACTCTCATATGATAACACTAACAACAACAACATTCCACCTTCCAATCGGTATCCTTCATCTCTACATTTCATGATTCGACAACAACAGCAAACTGATTTGATTACTAATGTGTTAACTTAATAAATGATAACAGCCTCAATGATTCGACAACAACAGCAGACTGATTTGGGTAGGGGCTGATATTCCCCTAAAGATACTCAGTGGATTCATTTTCTCCATGGTTCAAAGGTGTAACCACATAGTTGATTCATTTTCACTCAATTTATTGATTCAGACAATAGAAGGCAAGGAGAAGTCAAGTTATTTGTCTATGTGATCTGACAAATTAACACACAGAAAAGGAACAAAATTGAATAGAAGGTCATTGCTGTATACCTGGATAACTCCACTCTCTGCAAGCAATTTTTCCAGTGAGAAGTTTGGGCTGAAGTCCTTGATCACATCCGCTAAACCAAAGACCACTTTGTACAATGCATCCACTTCCTTCTAACGAGTCTCCAACATATTTGAATTTGAAGAACATGCTCCATCGGACATCATCACCTTTCCCATGCACCTCACACGACCTTTTTTCTCTGGTCCTTTATGTTTTGAGTAGACATCGTCTTTCCAGCTCAGCTCTTCTCCTTTGGATTGTGCAGAACCACTAGCTTCAAGGTCAGCCTTCATTGCTTCCTGTAAAAATGCAAACTTACAAGTCAATAACTTTCATCAAACTATTTAAAATCAAACGACAAAAAATGATCAAAATATAATACCGCAATCGTTGCAGCCTCTGGTGTCACATATTCACCCGTTTTTTTGCTGTAACGAGTTTTGATATAGAGAGCAGCACGAGATGGGGGATTGCCATTTTTTTCTACATTTTATATTCACAAAGATAAGAACATTAAGTGATGCACATTAATAAAAAGCAATCCCATCTAAATGATATTAAAGACAACTCATTAAAGAATTCACCTCCTCATGAATAGATCTAGCAAATGTCTTAGATCCCGCTGTATGAGGCTCCTTGCTCTTGCCTTTGTTCACTTTTTTTATCTCACTAATATGCTACACAACAGTATAAGAAAAAATCAATACATTAACAACACTTTGATATGCTATTACGACTGTCACTTTGTACATTTGGAGGAGGGAACTCATCAGTCAGCCATTACAAAGCTTACTTTGCATAATATACTATAGACATGTGCTATCATATTCAATTAGTAACTTGTAATTGTATCTAAAATGTTAATACATACCTTAGCGGAATCAGTGAGCCAATACTTGACCAATGACCTGAATTGGTCTTTATCCACTCTATCATCACTTAGCTCTTTCATCATTCGGTCCAAAGATTTGCTTGCATCAAAAAATTTGTTCTTCAGACCATTTTTCCATGTCCTCCATTTGTCATTCAGATCAGTCATAACCCATTTCTCGGTCTTCTCCGTCAAACTCGGAACAAAAGTAAACTTTGACTGTGGAAAAAAAACTTAATGATATATTAAGAATTTATATGTCTAACATAATAAAAAATTATTAATGGAATGATATTTAAACTCTAACTTTGGGCAACAAGTATAAGTAGTTAAAGGAAAAAGAGAACAGAAGCACATAACCTTTCCATATCAAGAACACAAACATGCAAATACAATGTACACACCTGTACAAGTTCCCACATGTCGTCTTTGTTTTTCTTTGGTAGTTTGCGCCAATCTTCACAATCAATTGGAGCATATGTCGAGTTTCGAGAGATGGTGCCTAAGAAACGAGTAAGTGTTGTTGCCTCTCCACCAACAGGAACTCCATATTCATTTAATTCGACCTTAATCTTCTTGTTTGGTTCTAGCCCCCAACATCAACCATGACAGTAGCACCTCTAATTTTCTTACAACTTTGTGTGACTTCTATCAGTGAAAAATACATATACTAAATTTCAATACAATAGTACTATAAAACTTTATGCTTATTTGTGTTTAAACAAACTAAATGGTCAAACCTTTTTGTCCACTCTCAGATTGACGAGTTTCAGTATCTGTAGAAACAACATCATAAATATACATATACTAAATTGTCAGTACAATAATGTTGTAAAACCTTGTGTGTATTTGTGTTTAAACTAACTAAATGGTCAAACCTCTTTGTCCACTCTCAGTTTGACGAGTTTCAGTATCTGTAGAAACAACATCATAAACATATATATACACTAAATTATCAGTACAATAATATTGTAAAACCTTGTGCGTATTTGTGTTTAAACTAACTAAATGGTTAAACCTCTTTGTCCACTCTCAGTTTGACGAGTTTCAGTATCTGCAGAAGCAACATCATTCCCATGGGTAGTACATTGTGTTCCAGGAGTATCTGGTGGTTGTTCGTACGCATTTGATGCGCAGCCACTTTCTTGAATAGTTACAATGTTCAGACGTCTTCTTTTCCCCATAATTCACCTATCATTGTGAATAGGAAATAACACACTTTACTTGTACAAAGATAAAGTTAAAAATCAATCTTGAAGTAGAAAAGCATATTATATAACTGCAATGCAAGAATTGCTTACTAGATAGAGCAGCAACAATCCACTTGAGCAGAAACTACAACCAAAGACTAATTGCAAGATTTGTTTATTTGTTTGTATTCTTAGGTAAGTTGGACGCAAAGCCACATAGTAATATTTAACACTTCAATGTTCAATGCTTGAAATTGATGTAAGAAAGTACAAAAAAAACCAAATGGGAATCAACACACACTTGAACATATCCAAAATTAACGTTTTCCAACAACTAGTTATCGTTCATGATAAACATCAACCAAAATCTTGAACATCTTCTTCTTCTTCGTCAAGATGTTCTTGATGTTGATGTAGTGTATCGTCTATGGCTACTTCTTCATCCATGTCATCTCTAACCAATGAATGTTGATCAAAATCTTCTGCACCAGCTTCTACACCCAAATCAAGTGACGGTCTCTCACCCATGTCATAGAGATCCCTTAATTTTACATGCCTTACAGCCAGCCAATCAATCTGAAATGGATCTTTAATGTAGTATACCTTTTTGGCTTGGTGAGCAAAGATGTATGGATTATCTCCCCAATTAGATCCTCCATGGACCACATGCGCAAAATTGACAAGGGTGACGCCGAACTTATCTTTTTTACAACCTCTATTGACATCAACCCAATCACATTTAAAGAGGTCAAACTTTTTAAATCCAGAATAGTTCAATTGAATAATCTCCTTAATGGATCCGTAGTAGTTCACTTCACCACTCAATGGATGAGTATCTCTTGAACTTGCGTAGCTGTCACAAGTTACTTGCACTACAACCCCGTGGTTTTGGGTTTTCAAATATCTATCATGTTCCTTCGTGTGAAATCTATACCCATTGACGATGTAGCCAGAAAAATATCTTGCTAACTCATTAGGGCCACGAGCAAGCCACTTGAGCTCAATGGTTATTTCATCACTTTTGTCCTCTTCTAGACGTGCTACCTAAGACATATACAATGCATTAATCTATGTATAAAAAACATAAATAAGTTGGTAAAATTGGAAGTGTAAGGGTATAGGTGTACCCTTTCACGAAACCAGTTGGGAAAGTCCTCAGAATGAGCCTTCTCCAACTCATAAGGCCTCATCCTTCTACCACGTACTTTTCTTTTCAGAAGTTCTTTGTGTTCCCTGTATAAATCATTGAATTTAGTAATTTTTCAAGAGTGTACATCATGAGTCTTCTTATAGGTACCACTCACATTCGAAACTTGGTGACTGACTCAACGTTAAAAAGCACATATCTATGTGCTTGTAGCAAGGATTTTGCATCAAGCTTTACTCTTGCAACTCTCCTCCTTTTCCCTGCTACAACTTCATCTATCAACTTTCCTCCTAATGGCCGACCCGTGTTAACGCATGCATGTTCTTCTTCCAACTCTTCAGCATAATCATCATTTCGCACAGGTCGAGTGAACCGAGTTTCTATGCCAGAAAAGTATCTAGAGCAAATGTCATACATTCATGGGCTATATAACCTTCAGCAATGGAACCTTCTGGATGGGCTCTGTTTCTTACATAGGACTTCAGCGTGCATAGAAACCTACAATGTGTAACCTTTTAGTATTTCAAAAAATCAACATGAAGTGATGCTAGTTTAATTCTAAGTTTTAGAATACCTTTCAACTGGATACATCCACCTGTAACATATAGGACCAGCAATCTTAGCTTCTGCAGCCAAGTGGATAATCAAATGGATCATCACAGTGAAAATGATGGGGGAAAATCCTTTCCATTTTGCTCAGAGTAAGAGGAATTTGAGATTCAAGAATTTCAAGATCTTGAACTGATATCACCTTTGAGCAAACATTCTTGAAATAATTGGATAGCTCAATAAGGACCATGGTGACATCATCTGGTAGATGGCCTCGTAAAGCCACAGGTAAAATTTCTTGCATTAACATATGACAATCATAACTTTTAAGACCTATCAACTTCTTTTGGGCAAGTTGCACACAACGTGAGATGTTTGATGAACATTCATCTGGAACTTTAATCTCCTTCAGAACTTGCAGAAAACCAACTTTCTCCTTAGTTGTCATCTGATAGCAAGCCTTTGGCAAATATATTTTATCACTACCATCTCTCTTTTTTGGATGGAGAGCACTTCTTATGCCCATTGCTTCGAGATCATATCGAGCCTTAAGGTTGTCTTTCGACTTTCCAGCTTGACCCAAACAAGTTCCGTTGATGTTGTCAAAAGCATTTTTTTCAATGTGCATTGCATCAAGACTGTGACGAAGTAGATTGTCCTTCCAATAAGGAAGTGAAAACAAAATTGTTTTCCTTTTCCATGGACCAAGGAGAGTGATGTCTTCAAAGAACTCATAACCATCAAGTTTTTCTAATATGTCATCACCAGATAAAGGGGTAGGAGGAGGCCTGAACTTTTCCTCCTCACCATCAAAATGTTGATAGTCTGCACGGAAGTTGTGGTCGTCTCTTAACCATCAACGACTACCCATGTAACAATATTTTCCACCATGTTGTAACCACTTTGATGTTGTATCAAGTTCACACTGAGGATAAGCGAATTCTCCTTTGGTGCTATATCCGGAAAGAGTGGCATATCCAGGAAAATCACTGATTGTTGTCAACACTGCTGCATGCAACTGAAAATTTTCATTTTGAGAGGCATCAAATGTTTCAATACCCACATCCCACAACTCCTTCAATTCTTGTATAAGTGGTTGCATGTATACATCAATCTTGTTACCAGGAGCTTTGGGGCCAGGGATAAGTAAAGAGAGTATAAAATTTGGTTGTTTCATAACCATCCAAGGGGGTAAATTGTAAGGAATTAAGATGACAGGCCAAGTGCTATGATTAACATTCATGGTTCTAAAAGGATTAAAACCATCAGAGGCCAAAGCTAAACGAACGTTCCTAGGATCTGATGAAAACTGCGAGTGTTTGGAATCAAAGTGTTTCCAAGCCCTAGAATCGGATGGATGTCTCATTAGATCATCATGTCGAGGTGCATCATGGCCATCTCATTAGAGATGCAGTTTTTTCAGACAAAAACAGCCTTTGCACCCTTGGTTTTAAAGGAAACCAACGTAATACTTGGCAAGTTTCCTTTTCATTGCCGGTGAAAGTGTAGTACTAGCTTCTTCATCATCGCAGGTACTCTCTATCCACCTAGAAGCCCCACAATCACAAAAGTCTGCATTCTGCTTATCACCCCAAAATAACATGCAATCCCTTGGACAAGCATGAATCTTCTCATAACCTAATCTCAAACTTGAAATCATCTGCTTAATCTCATAAAATGACTCAGGTAGTAGATTACCTTAAGGTAAAACCTCTTTTAGAAGCTTCAATAACATAGTGAACGACTTGTTAGTCCAACCATTAAGACACTTGAGATGATACAACTGAACCACACATGATAGCTTACTATGTGTTCGACAATTCGGGTATAATTCTTGATCTGCATCTTTTACCAACTTATAGAATTTGCACTCCGCATTTGATGGTGTTGGCGGCGGAGGGCCATCTTGTATATTACAATTATGGACATCTTCCATTTCGTCCATTCTATCATTCCTCATCATTGGTTGACCGATGTCGTGTAAAAGATCCATAATACCATGGTCAGAGATGGTATTTGCCGCATAAGAAATGCCAACGGTTGAGGCACGCATCATATCTTCATCACTTAGCCATTTATCAATATTAAGATTCTTCATAATTCCTTCACCAAGCAAATGTTCAAACACCACTACTTTTGAACGGTGGAATAGAGTAATACACCTTCGACAAGGACATTTTATCTTTGCATCCTCAGGTTTCCCTTCAAAGAGACTATCCACCAATACACGAGCACCATTTTTGAATTCTCTTGACGTTTTTGGTTAAAGAGTCCAACTTGTATCCACTGATAATACTTTCTTCCAATAATAGTCCTAATCAGCAACTAACAACAAAGATATATAAAATGTTCCCACAAATAATTGTGTATAAGCTTGTGTGAAAGCTAAAATATCACTTGTTACATATCTATAAACTCGGAGAGAGAGAAGTTACTCAACAAACAAGCATCAGCATCAAAACAATATGCCTAGAGGTGTCTCTGTTGATCACATTTGAAATCTACCAACTAATTCTTTCAATCCTTTGCTCTTAATCAGAATGATGAATCTTCCAACTCGAATTAGTTGGGGATTAAGAGCAAACAAAACATTGTTCCATCAATCTACCAGCTAAAATATATTGGAGAGCAGAAAAAAATCATCAATATATTTTTGATTATCAAACAGAACGGATTCAAGAAAATATAGTTTTAGTAGTATTTCAAGTACTAATTTTGTATAGTCTAGACAAGTGATATGTAATAATGATAAATATCTTGTCTACTTCTTGATCCATCAAATACTAACCAATATTTATGCGTACAGATTTGCAATTATCAATAGCACTTTAGGAAGGAAGAATCATCACTTTTGTACGGACATAAATAGACTACAACAACAGCAGCAATTAGAGGTATTACCGTGGTGTTAACCTCTGACCTATTCATGCTTCTTTGCCCTTAAACTTCTAGTGGGCATTCTGCTAAGTACAGTAAGGTTGTTACTATCAAACCTTGGGTTACAACTAATCAAAACGATCCTCATTTAATATTTTGGATTGGCAATCTGACATATCATATATAGAATTCTATTTACAAAAACTGAAAACCCTGCTGTTTAATACCGGTATTATCTTTTCTTTTCATTTCTTTCTACATTATTTATCCAACAAACCACAAGTCAGGATTTTAGAAGAGCCGGCAGACAGAGACAATACAGACTCATAGAAGACAAGACAGACCTAAAGGATGAACTCCCAAACCAACTTCAGCCACTGGCACTGCTAAATATTTACAATGGTTCGATCTAAACCATGACCATCAAGTGGACGATATCAGACAAAGCTGATAAGAGCACCAAACGAAGAGAAACTCCCAACTAATTCCACCCGTTGGGAACTGGCACTTCCCAGCTACAACCTGCCCTACCCCAAAATCATATATAGAATTCATGTAGTGTGTTCATTTGAAATAATTTATAATGGAATCTAATGATAACAGATTTGGAAGTTTTGCAAATGCCGGATATAACTTGGCTCTCTTGGGTGAGACAAGTCAAACAGCACAATTGTCATATTCATAGTCTTATCTCATATATTTTGTCACTCTTCACAATCCACATCAGATTAAGAATTTTTAAATTTTTTACCCTGTAAAGAATAACTTACAAAACTTAAAATTACAAGACGGTGAATTTAGGACGCGGCGGGTATCTTTCACTCTGCTCTACATTTTTCTGTTCCTAATTAATTGTTTGCTTTATGTGACGCGCTAACCTAATTCATCAATTTACAATCACAAATAGAAGTATCTTGTCATCTAGGGTTTATAAATATGAGGAGAATACTTACCGTAACCGCAGAAGAAAGTGTAAAATGCAGAAGAGACTGAAAGTATAAGACTCGTCGTGAGCAAGTCACTGATTGAAGCAAATCACCTACTGGAGCAAGTCACCGGCTGGAGCTGAAAGTTCTGAATGGTCTGGAGCGGAAAGTTTTGAACTAGATGGAGTTCTTCAACGCCTATCCTTGCACTAACTGAAGCCAAAACTCACGATTGAAGACTGGAGAAATTTTGCATCGCGCGTTTCAGCGTTTTTAGTTTCGATAACCCTCTTTTAGTTTTCATTAGCGCGCCTAACTGGTATACGATGGGCGGGTGAAGTTTTCAAGTGTGCTATGCCAACGAATGATATATTCGTAAAGATAATACCTCTGCCTGAATCTGCAATACTCACGAAAAAGTATATCCGTAAGTAAAGTCCCTCCGCCCCAATCTTAAAACTGAACTATACCAACAGATAATTAAATCTATTGGGATAGGGTTCCGTTGGTAAATGTCTTTTTTTTTGTAGTGAAACCAGTCCCTAACCTTCCCCTCGTCCCATGATCTATCACTATTCTTAATCAACATGGCCACAGTACCCTCCTTTCTAATATCTTGGGGAATGCTCCAGCACCATGGTCGCCCCCAGGTTTATTTGGGATCCATCTGTCCGTCAATTTTGTTTCCACTCCATTACCAATTTGCCTAATACTCCCTTTCTTGATCAAATCCACCACTCCCATCAGAGATCTCCACACTGGGCGGGTTTACTCCCCAAGCCCGCATCCAGTAAGGATCCCTCTTGACAGTACTTTGCCCTGATCAACCTGGAAACCAGCAAGGTAGGGTCTTCAAGCATTCTCCACAACTGCTTCGCTGGTAGAGCGTCGTTAAACGCAGCTAAATATCTGAACCTAACCCCGCCATCACTTTTCCTTTCACATAGCTTCTCCCACTTCATCCAAGCCATGTCCTTATCACCCAAATTACCTTTCCACCAGAAATTTCTAATCAGAGCTTGGATTTCTTTCATGAAATTCCCTGGGAGCTTAATTATGCTCATCACATAGCTAGGAATCGTCTACAAGATACTCTTAATGAGCACTAACCTGCCCGCCTGAGAGACTTTCCTTTGCCAACTCTGTACCCTTTTCAGGATCTTATCCTTGATAAAGCCAAGAATTGCCCTTTTGTTCCTCCCAAACTTATTTGGCATTCCAAGGTAGGTGCCCAGCTTCCTGGACTCATCCACTCCTAGGGTCTCAGCAATACCCTTTCTCACATCACCCGGGACCCCTTTGGAGAAAATGAGTGTAGATTTTTGCACATTTATACTCTGCCCAGACGCCTCCATAAAATCCAGCAGCATATCCTTTAGAGATCTAGCATTTTCTTTTGTAGCCTCTCCATAGATTATACAGTCATCCGTGAAACATAAACATCCCAACTCAGGGGCGGCTTGGGACAGCCTAAATCCCTTATACCTCCTAGAATGCATAGCCACTTGAATACTTGAAATCAGAGCCTCCATAACCATCAAGAACAAATAAGGTGACAGAGGGTCACCCTGCCTCAACCCCCTTCCTGGATTGAACACTCTCCCTGGATAACCATTTATTAGGACCGCCATAGACACGGAGCTCACACACTTTTTCACCGCCTCTGCCCATCTCCTACGAAAACCCATCATCTCTATTACCGAAAATAGAAAGCCCCATTCAACCTATCATATGCCTTTTCCATATCAATTTTTAATGCAAAGGGTCCCCTCTTCCTTGCTCTCGACTTCTCCATAGAATGACCCACCTCATGAGCCATGACTATATTATCAATTATCAACCGGCCGGGAACAAAGGCTGCTTGTTCAGGAGTGATAATATTACCCATAATCCCTTTGATTCTATTCACCAAAACTTTTGAGGCTATTCTATAAACCGTGTTACACAAAGAGATAGGGCGATAATCTTTCATTGCTTTTGCATCCTTATGTTTTGGAATGAGAACAATATGGGCGTGGTTTATCCCCTCAGGGACAACTCCTTCATTTAGCAAGTTAAGTACAACAGCAATAAAATCATTCTCAATAAGAGGCCAATAGGAATGTAGAAATTTACCGTTAATACCATCCTGTCCTGGCATTGTTTTGTTGGATGCCTTTGATCACCACCATAATCTCCTCCCTTGTGAATTCCTGATTGATCAGGTTAAGCTCATCCCTAGATATTTGATCCTCCACGCAGGCGAAAAAATGCTCATTATGTTCCACCCCCTGGGGCTGGAAGAGCCTCATAAAATAGCTCCGCGCTACATATTCAATACCGTACCAGTCCTCCCTTTTAATTCCATGCTCGTCCACCATTTCCAGGATTTCATTCCTTTTGTTTCTAGAATTTGTCCTCGCAAAGAAGAACTTTGAATTTTTGTTGCCAGCTTGGAGCCACAAGTGCCTTGATCTCTGAGCCCATCTCACTTCCCCACACAACCGGATTTTGTCAATATCCATCAGCAACTGTTTTTGCCTTGAGCAGTCTGCCCCCTCATCATTATCATCCATCACAATCTGGAGTTGGTGATATTTTCCTCCAGGGCCTTCCTTTCCTCCCTAATTCTCTTCCTCCCCCATTCTTTAAGAATCTGCCCCATCCTTACAGCCTTATCAACATAATTATCGTTCCCATTCCTCCGCTCCTTCCAGCATTCCTCAACAATCGCCCTACATTCATCAGAATCTGCCTAGCAGT
Organism: Limonium bicolor; assembly: GCA_023374045.1. Classification (NCBI taxonomy): domain Eukaryota; kingdom Viridiplantae; phylum Streptophyta; class Magnoliopsida; order Caryophyllales; family Plumbaginaceae; genus Limonium; species Limonium bicolor. Next base: position 104,110,028 of record CM041778.1, read on the forward strand.
TTTCGAACTTAAAGGGCTTGGGACCGAAACCAACCTGGGGCTTAAGAATCATCTTGATCGGTTTATGATCCGATCTACCCCATCTAAGGTTAATTACTCTCGCCTTTGGGAAAAGTGCACACCAATCCGAGTTGCCAAAAAATCTGTCAAGTCTGCATTGAGAGTTCTCAATCCCTTTTCTGAGGTTTGAGAAGGTATATTTCCCTCATGTGAACCCCAGGTCCTCGAGGTCACACTCCTCAATACATTCCCTGAAGTTTATCATCATCCTTCTACTCCTTTTGCCTTTACCCTTCTACTCCGACTCGTATAATACCTCATTGAAATCCCCAAAAATACACCAAGGCCTACTGTCCATATCTTTTAAATCCCTCATAAGCTTCCAAGATAATATTCTATCCTTTTTTCTGGCCACCCATAAAACCTGGTGCATCTCCATCCACTCTCCAAACAGCCCGCCTCTACCAGACCATCAATATGGTGAGCCGAGTATGATATGATTTTTAGACTTATATTCTTCCTTCAAAACATTGCTAGACCCCCACTTATCCCTCTCGAATCCATACAAATTCCATGGAACTCCTTTAGTTTATTTTCAATATGCCTCATCTCCTTGCAAGCAAGCTTAGTCTCAACTAGGAAGACTAAACTGGGTGACTCCTCTTGGATGATATCCAAGAGCCATCGAACTGCCCAGGGCTCACCCAATCCCCGACAGTTCACAGATAAGATACTCATTTTGATAGGTAGCCTCGGGTGCTTCCCGAGGGTGCCTCTGATTTGATTGAAACCTTGTTCTTTCCTCCTTCCTCCATGATCTTTCCCCCTTTTCCACTGCTACCTTCCGCATCCTTCTTCTGGGAATTTTTCCCCTTCCTTCTAACATCCTCCAGCTTTTTACCTCCCAAATAGCTTCCAGGGAACTTTCATCCTGCATCCTTCCCAGCTTCCTCTTCTTTGAGGATGATATCTCTTGACTTGGGGTCCATGGAATGAGGATTGAGGTGTCTTCCTCTTCCTATTTCTCATTAATGCCATCAATACTATCTTCAGTAGCTTCCTCCCCCTTCTTGTAACCAACCCCATCCCCTTCCTGATCCATTGCCCCCTGCTGTGGGGCCACCTCTGTTGGGCCTTTACTACCTGTGAGCATCTCCCATGGAAAAGGAATTTCCATATCCTGCGTTGCTTTTGAACCCCTAGCCCTAAGCCATGGGCCATACGGCATAAAAGCATCCTCTTCATTCCCCTCCTTTTGACATTCCTTAGAACCATGGGAAAGTAGGCCACACTTAAAGCAGATAGCAGGAAGTTTCTCGTAAGAAATCCTAAGTAACACCTCCTTTCCTCCCATCATGACATTGACACACCTTTTGATTAGAATGGTGACGTCCACCAAAACTTTCACCCTTAGATAGTCTCCAACAGCCCTCCCTTCCAAGTCTCTGTATTCGACAAAAACTCCAATACTATTCCCCAATCTTCTTACAAACTCCATCTGGTAGTAGAGGAATGGAACTTCATGAATTCTGACCCAGAATGGCACCCATTGGAAGGTGTGGTCCCTTGGTTTTTTACTTTTGTCCAGTCTTTGAAGGGCGAGCAAGGAGGAATCAAAGGACCATGGTCCCTTCTCAAGGATGGATTCCATCTCACGCAAGTCACCAAGTTGCACCAGGAACAAGTTAGTCCCTACATTCTTCACCTTCAGCCATTTCTCTAGCTTCCACACCTTGAGCATGGTGTTCTCAATCGCCTTTGCATCTCCCCGTTTTGTGGAGAAAAGTTTAGCTAGGATACAAAGCTTAAAAGGGATAGAGCTCTCACCAGGGATGATCATCCATCTCAACTCTCCTCTCTTCCTCTTTTGTGAGTGACAGGTTGGCACATTTTCTTACTAACTCTTCCATATTGATATCCTTGTCCGCCATGACGCTCAACACTGTGTGATTGGATTTGGTTTTATAATCAAGAGGCTTTAATTTCTTGCGGATTTCACTCTAGAGCGCGTATAGAAGCCAAAACTTGTTATTTTGGTTAGTGATGACTTTGAAACTCCCAGATGGAGTAGATAAAGACTCTAGAAGTTTCACGGCCATCTCCGGCATGCACCACACCTTTAATGAACCGGGGAAGTGCAATCGACGCTGTCCTGCATGGCTGCATAGCACACATCGATAAAAGCACCGCCGACTCTGCACCACCTGGCACGGGGCGGAGATAATCGAAAGACTGCTACTTTTTTGAAAAGGCCCTCGAAGCTGCTCGCGTGAGAAGGAGCGAAAAGACTCGCCTAGAGAGAAGCATCCTGTGTGTGTCCCTTGAGGAATTGACACACACCCCACTTTATATGCTATCTTTACGGTTTCTCATTAATCAAATAACTTTTTGTAGATGACAATCAAGTACCATAATGGTGTAATTCGTGTACCAAATACATCAAATTCATACACTATCATATTAGTTTTTGGTAACTAAATAACGTATATTTTTGTACGGGTGACTTTAGTTTATCATGAAGGAATTGATTTGTTCGCCTCAACATATACAACACTTTTATTTTGACCATTTTATATATGATAGTATGTTATTGAAGAATAACGTAAGGTTCACATATATAGGATCGAGACCTATACAAAAACTACCTCTTTATACTCTAAATATTTCATCAACTATACAAAAATGCCAAACTATCACATGTTCATGTACCACTCACGTCAAGCTCATATCGCATTGTATAAATTTGTCATTATGTTCACTTACCATGAAGAAGAAGTTGAACAATAGCGAGCAAGTACAGTACCTTTATTTATATACAATATTCTACTTCACATAGTATTAGTATTTCCTAAAATGGTAAGAAATAGAAACTATAATGAATCATGAGTATTGAGTTTTCCTCACACAATATTATTTAATATCATTAAGCAAATAACGTTTTTTTATCGGTGAGTGGTTGTATAATATACGGACTAATTATCATGATCAAATAGAGTAATACTCCATCCGTTCAATAATATCTGTCATTTTAGAAATTTATACACTTATTAAGAAAATAGAAAAAGACACATCTACTTTTACTTTTTACTTTTCTATCTAAATAATATTTATTTTGTGTTGAATAGTAGGGTTAGAAATGGAAAAAAATATATCAAAAAACTAGAATGACAGATATTATTGAACAAGAATCCCACCCTAAAACGACAAATATTAATTAACGGTGGGGAGTATAAATTACTAACTTACCACATACACTTAGTTCATATACCATTATTTTAGTTTTTCATTAATCTACAAAAATTTATGAACACTTGCATTAAGTTTTCGTTGATCACTGAACACTTGGCATTGATAGATCAATTACTATAGAACATTGACCTAAATCACAAAAGAATAAGAAATAACAATGAGAAAATTCTGATTTTGGTTTAATATAAAGATAAAACTAATGTAACGGTAATAAGACACGTCATCACTGAGCGCGAAACACAAAATTGGAAATCCTACACGGGTAATTACCCAAAAAGTGAGTCCAGAGTCCAGACCATCCTGGATAGAGGAAGGAAAAGAAAGTATCCACATTTCTTTCCCTTCAAGTCATTAAACATCAGTTCTTCCTGGGGTGCGCTCTGTAAATCTCACTCCGCTCCGTCTCCTGCCGCGAGATCAGACTAGCAGCGTCATTTCTACTTCGGGCCGCTACCGAACTGTCCGATGTCCTCCACAGAAGGAGAGGAAGCAGTCCGTCGCCGTACTGCTGTAGCCGAGTACAGAAAGAAGCTACTACAACACAAAGAGCTTGATTCTCGCGCTCGTAAAGGTGCGATGAACTGGAAGGAGTTGGCTTAGTGACTCTGGAATAAAGGCGAATAATTGGTTTGGGTGGCTATGTCTCTTCAATTTTGTCGTTCCTCTAGGGTTTTTGTTGAACTTCGTTATTGCTTAGTTCTGTTCTACGAGGAGATACTTCCCATGTGCCTCTGATTGTTGATAATTGGTTTGGTGGTACGCAAGGAGATAAGGAGTTGAACTTTACTAAATCGGGTCTGCGTTGTTGCATCTATTGGCTCTTGGATCTACCGGGGGTGACAGGAAGTATATGTTAATATATGCGCTGGAAGTAGTTGGCTTAGTGACTCTGGAATAAAGGCGAATATTTATGCTTGACTGAAGATCCTATTTTCAGTGTTGCTAATTCACTTCAATTTTAAAAATTTTGTTTCCTGTTCAATTCTCAGTTGAGTTCCTGGCAAAATTGGACAAACTGTGTTCAGTTTTTAATCTAGTCTGTCATCTCCCACACCTGATGTTCCGTCTTTGAACTGTGATTATTTCTCGAATCCATGAAGAAGCAGAGCTTGTTTTGTCTTCTTACTGAAACATGAATGATTTAACAAAATGCCTTTTTCTGCAAATTGCTATGAGATTATGGCCCCAATGAAGATAAGGATGATATTGGAAACGATTAAAAAAAAGTACGGACTGATGGCTCATAGTGTGTTGGATTTCTGTTTGCTCCGTACTTTGTCAAGTTCTTTGCTTGGAAGGATGTTGATTTGATTGTGTTTTGCATGCTATCTGAATTGTGGTTATGCTGAGGGATATGAGCTGGTCATTATGTAGGTCCTTGTTGGTTCTTTTTGTATAACATGTTTCGGCTGATTGTAGCAGCTGAATGTTCTCATTTTCTTAATCTCAGTTTGTGGTTATTCCCTCTGGTTTGATGCTTGACTGTTCTACTTTTGTTGTTCAGCTATGAGTTATTGTCTTCAGGTTGATGATCCTTGACATATTTGCTGCAAGCTGTACGATCCTCATCCAATTGCATAATATGATAAAACTTGACATTTACAGGAAGAGATGACTTACGGAATGCCAAGAAGGAGTTTGCTAAAACTGAGGATGATTTGAAGTCTCTTCAGAGTGTTGGACAAATTATTGGCGAAGTTCTCAGACCTCTCGATAATGAGAGATGTAATCTTAGCCATGTTCATTGTTTCTCTTGTAGATTGTTTATACTGATTACCTGGAATTAAAGCAGCCTGCATTTCAATTTTTATTTGCAGATTCACTCTCTTGTTGTGGAAGTGTATTGAGTCTGGTTATCTTGTCATTAATGCTTTTGTAATAATTTTCAGTGATTGTGAAAGCTAGTAGTGGGCCGAGATATGTGGTTGGTTGTCGCAGTAAAGTGGACAAGGATAAGCTAACATCTGGCACTCGTGTTGTTCTTGATATGACCACTCTCACTATTATGCGGGCCCTTCCTCGTGAAGTATGAGCTCTCTCTCTCTCTCTCTCTCTCGCGTGTTACCCCCTCCTCTCCCCCCCCCCCCCCCCCCCATTTGCTCTTCTTTTCCAACGTCCAGTGGATATCTGCTTTGAGTTTGACCTAAATTTGTACAGCCTAGGGTATATTTTTCTGTTTCTATTATAGAAGATGCTTTTTTTTTCAACTGGAAACCTGTAGGAAGAATTGCAATATACTCATCGAAGCAAATTTTGGGTCTGAAAAAAACTTGATCTGGAAAAGAAGTATATACATGAACTTTCCTTCTTTTACTTTGTTGGATCTTTGAACGAGCTCTACTGATAATGTAATGCATCACGAGGTAGATGCTCCTGTTAACGATCACTCGTGTAACTTGTTTTGCTGTCATGTTGCATTACTTGTTGGATCTTTAAAAGAGCTCTACTGATGATGCAATGCTTCACGAGGTAGATGCTTCTGTCAATGATCACTCGTGTAACTTGTTTTGCTGTCCTGTTGCTTTACTGAGTGTAGTGAGGTTCTTTGTCATACATCTTACTCTAAAAGCATACAGTTGAGGTTTTTTTTTCCCAGCTGTCTTGTTTGCATCTGTATATAGAGGGTTTTGGTTAAATTTGATCTAGCTGATCACTACACGATCTTCCCTCTCTCAAGTGAAAGTTGTTTCACTTTTATTGTGTTGGTTGAGAGTTTGCTATTTTGAACTTTTTAGAATATTTGAAGGGATGCAATACTCTTCAGTTTTTAGTTTATAAGACTACAGGTGGGTAGTTTAGATGGTCTCTTATTTATGGTTGTTGGAAAATGTTCAGGCTAAGAATGAAGTGATTGGGAGAAATTAGTTCTTTTGGGATTTGGATATGGGTGGAAACAAAACGTTATTTTTCCATCAAGTTCCAGAGAATGAATGACGAACTTGCAACGGATCTATGGTACGATTTCAGTAAAGAAACAGATTATCAGATGACTGGGAATAAAGCTGGAAAACACTGGCACACAGATTAGATCGAAGAATCTAGCCATCAATTGAATCTAAAAGTTTCAGGAGAGAGGAATAAGTTCTCACCAGTGCTGTTTTGCTTCTGTAGATGAACTAAGTTTGATTTGGGTTGTTGGGTGGGTTTCGGTTTTTTTAAATGCCCCTCTTGTATGAATATTTTTATCTTTTCATAAGAGAAATAGAGAGATGATAATGTACCTGCGTCTGCAACTCTGCATGTTGTCAGCTGATCCATTACTTCAACAGGTTGATCCAGTTGTGTACAACATGCTCCATGAAGATCCTGGTAACATAAGTTACTCTGCTGTTGGAGGCCTTTCGGATCAGATCCGAGAGCTAAGGGAGTCTATTGAGCTTCCATTGATGAACCCAGAGCTTTTCCTGAGGGTGGGAATCAAACCTCCAAAGGTAATAGAGAAAGTTCCATGTGCTTATTTCTTGTACCCTCAGTTTGACTGCTTTTCAAATGGGGCCATCTATAAATTCTGTCATTCTTTGAATGCTGGCTATTATAATTCTAGATAGTTTCTTCTATCAGGGTGTTCTTCTGTATGGACCTCCTGGGACGGGAAAGACATTGCTTGCTCGTGCCATAGCCAGCAATATAGAAGCTAACTTCTTGAAGGTCTGTTATTCTTCACAATTTGTAGGCCCTATGATGATAAATCTTTTCATTTGGCTTCTGTAAAAAGTTAAACATGACTTATTTCTTATTTGGTACATTTAGGTTGTGTCCAGTGCTATTATAGATAAGTATATTGGTGAAAGTGCAAGATTGATCCGTGAAATGTTCGGGTATGCAAGGGAACACCAAGTAAGGTTCTGCTCCACTGTGATTGCCTTCAAATGTTAAGAAATCTTCTGGGATCTTATTCAATGCTTTTACATTTTCAGCCATGCATCATTTTCATGGATGAGATAGATGCCATTGGTGGACGGAGATTCAGTGAGGGTACAAGTGCTGATCGTGAAATTCAAAGAACCCTCATGGAGTTGCTTAACCAGTTGGATGGGTTTGATCAGCTTGGAAAGGTTAGTATATTTCTAGCATAGTACGTCAGCTTTAAAACAAATATATATTGTTGATTACACTACTCTCTATTATGTACTGGCTTGGCAAGTTGGCATGTCTTGGATCTGATATTGGTGCTAAAGATATTTTATAATGGTACTGGGCATAATCCCGCTTCTAAAGTTTTTCTTGTTTTTTTTCTGCTTTTTCTGGAATATAGGTCAAAATGATAATGGCGACCAACAGACCTGATGTGTTGGACCCTGCACTTCTACGGCCAGGACGGCTGGACAGGAAGATTGAGATACCATTGCCGAATGAGCAGTCAAGAATTGAGATCTTGAAGATCCATGCTTCTGGAATTGCTAAGCATGGAGAGATTGATTATGAAGCTGTTATAAAGCTTGCAGAGGTAAGATGAAAAACTCAAACAATCAACCCACTTCACATGTGTCAGATTTTGACTGGTTGAGGTATCTTGCTAGTAGGGATCCTGATTACATCCGGTTCGTACAGGGATTCAATGGGGCTGATTTAAGGAATATTTGTACCGAGGCTGGAATGTCAGCTATCCGTGCCGAGCGGGATTATGTCATTCATGAAGACTTTATGAAGGTAGTTGTTTCAAATACTTTTTGTACTCTTATCTAATATGGGGTATCATATGATGGTTCTTGCTTAAAAGTTCTGCCTAGCATTGGGTAGTTTAGGAGGTAAAGACTTGCCGTCTTATGATGGAAGCATATGATTGAAATTTTATCCTTGCATTGTTCTGACCAGAAGTTTCGTTCCATAGTAACTGCAGCCTCAATATACAGGAAGATGAGGTGTATGGAGTTGCCCCATCTTATGCCTTAGATGTTACCCGCCCTTAACTCTATCATAGACGGGATTCACTTACCTTTTATTTTTTATATTGGTGCATATGCCCATCCCTGTTCTGAAGGATTAGCTTTTGTGCTATATTTTTTGAAAAATCTATTGCAGGCTGTCAGGAAACTCAGCGAAGCCAAGAAACTAGAGTCCACCGCTCATTACAATGCCGATTTTGGCAAGGACTAGACCCATTTGTCTGATCTTATATGTTCTCTTATCGCCATAGTGCTGATACAACATAGAGCAGCATTGTACCTTGTGCAGCCCTGTTTCGGTTGCTCAAGTGAAATGCTCTGCTACCCTTGCGCGTCTGCTGATCTCAAAGATTTCTTGGATTATTGATAATAGATAACGAATGTAGCGTAAGTTTCCTTTTTCATCCTGCGTGCTTACTTGTCTGTAGCTTTTATTCAATAGCAGAAGCATGTGTCTGGGTTTTACTACTTTGCTGCATCTCGTTATCTGGCGTACATTGGTAAGACAATTGTGTCGGGATTTTAGAAATGAGAAACTGTAACCGAAGTTTTAGTAAATGCTGGTTCACGAACAGATTTGTTGCTCTTATTTTTCAAAACTTTTTGATAAATGCTCATTCGTCTACTATTTTGTTGATTTTTGAATAGAAATTTTTATTGGTAGGCCCATTGTGTTGGGAAGTTTATTAGGCTATAAATTATATAAGATGCATATTTTTAGATTTGTTTGCTATATCTTGTAAAATATTAATAAAAATATAAAAACAAATTATAAACAAGTTACAGCTCTTTCAAACAACTATAATTATATATTTAACAAATTTAGAGTATTACATAAAGTCCATATGTATGAAAAACATTTCATTTATCATATACTAATAATTTAAATGCATCATACTATGACAATAATAGTAATTTATTCATTGCTTCGTTAAAAGTTTACACAATATTAGGTTTGATTCACTATATTAACAAAAGGGTATTCGTTTCAACTTTCAGATTATACAATTGTTACAAAAAATACGTTAAGTGCAATTAATTGTTAGAATGTAGTCATAAAAAATGCTTTTGTTATCTTTTAATAGTAAATCATCTTATTAGAATTTTTTTAATTTAATTAATTATTTATTGAAATGACAATCTTTAAAAAAAACTAAAATTTTAAAAATTATTATTTTGTAAGAAGGAAATTCTATATGTAATAGTTGGAATGGTGGAATTACTAAATTCAAATATCGGGATTAATTATTGTTTGAAAAGATAAAGTTTTAAAAAGATATTTATTTTGAAATTCTCATTTTATAAGAATACAAAGGAGTCGGGAGGGTGATATTATTTAATTTAAATTATAAAAATGAAGTGGAAATGAATTTGACATAATACGGTTATAGAGGGAATCGAATATGATTGATATAAATTTTGATTTGAACGAATCTTAGAATGAATAAAACCACATTTCTGAACGTTTTAGAAGTAACTTTTAATCAAAAATTCACATTTTCATGTGTTCGTTATTTATGCTTCTTCGTCAACTTTGTTCAGGATTGATAGGTTTCTCAGGCGTCAATATAACAGGTTCCTGACGAACATGAAGATGTCCAAAACAAGATGGTTCATGTAACATTCTCAAGTACTGTGACAGTCCAGTCTAATCAGCCCACATGTGTGATATTGTCCGCTTTGGCACGCAGACCACACAGATTTGTTCTTGGGGTTTCCTAGCCCCAAAACGCGTCACACAAAGAAGAGGTATCCATGCACCTATAAGGCACACTTTATTCTCCTCTCCAACCGATGTGAGATGTAAACTCAAGGGTATTACACTCCACCCCCTTGGGAGCCCAGCGCCCTCGCGGGCCCACTGGCACATCGACCAAGGTCTGGCTCTGATACATCTGTGACAGCCCAGCCTAATCAGCCCACATGTGTGATATTGTCCGCTTTGGCACGCAGGCCGCACGGATTTGTTCTTGGGGTTTCCTAGCCCCAAAACGCGTCACACAAGGAAGAGATATCCATGCACCTATAAGGCACACTTCATTCTCCTCTCCAACCGATGTGGGATGTAAACCTCAAGGGTATTACAAGTACCCACTGTTGTGATATTGTCCGCTCTGTCACGCGGGTTACTCGGTTATGTTTTTGGGGTTTCCTACTTCCAAAACATGTCACAACAAAGAGAGTATTCCAATCGATATGGGAGGTAATCCTCGCCAGGTGTTACACTTCACTCTCTTGGCATCCCAGTGCCCTAGCGGGCCACACTGGCACACCGTTCTGGGTCTGACTGTGATATCATATTAATATTCTTCGTATCCACTGTTGTGATATTGTCCGTAGGGCGCACGGTTTTGTTCGTGGGGTTTCTTATTCCCAAAACGCGTCACAATAAAAAGAAGTATCATCACCCATATAAGGAATGGTTCGTTCTTCACTCCAGTCAATATGTAAGGTAACCCTCGCTAGGTGTTACAGATCATGAAAACTACTATCGTCTGTTTCGAACAATATGTGGACGAGTTAACCACAAATGCTTGATGATCCTTCAAGAGAAACTTGAGCGTGACAAAGTATTCAAGACTAATGAGCAACAATATGGACATGCATTAGATGTTATTCACGACTTATGGAAGACGTTGGAGTTAGATGTCATTCAAGTGATTGAAAGGAATGAGAAACTTACATTAGATGTCATTCTCGACTTGTGGAAGACATTGGAGTTAGATGTTGGGAAGCCAATGAAGGAAAAAACCCTCAACATAACATGATGAGACAAAGAAATATGAAAGTCGTTAAACGATGAAATTTTCCATCTGGATGACTCAGTGATTCTTCGCTCGCTCAATTAGTGATTCTCTCTCGTTCATTGTTCGATCTTAATGAGCCATCTGTTCAAGTTCTACATAGGTAATCAAGACAACATAGTTCAACCACATGAAGATTACCATTTGTATAATCTTCTTTTAACACTTTATTTTTTTAATTTTTTAAACATTCTGGTTCATTGTTATCAGGTTCAAATCAAACCATGAACACATGAAAAAAAAGGCCAAACTGTAAAATTTGGTGTTGATGAGAAGTCAGCTCCACCAGAGAACTCAGCTCACAAAAAAGTCAGCCTTGGCACATTGGTGATATGAATCATCAATCCTTAACTGCCATGTCTCGACTCTCGTACCTTAACAACCCATATCCAAATTGTTAACCACACCGGGTTCACCCCCAACACCACTTACCATTCCTTCCTCTCAAATTCCAGGAATACAACTTGAAATCTCCCTATCCCAGAGCCACATCCAAACCCATTAAACACCCTTCCCACCGTTACTACCAATCCAAGCTCATCTCAATCACTCAGCCTAGCCACCATCGAAGCCCAAGTTTGCTTGGAGTTTGGCAAGAAACTAAACTGTCACTTTCCAATTCCAAAAATTTCAATCCATAACATTACAAATTCAATGCGGCGGGCTAATGATTCCACACAGCTCAAATCGAATGATAGACCACATCTATTTCAAAACATAAGAGGAATCAATCGAACATAACGATGGGCAATGTTCAGAAAGGAAGTCAAAGACTCAGGCACCAGCATAGTGGAAATTTCCGAAACCCACCATTCGAGACCCATCACTGATCATCATGGAATTCGGGAAGTAGAGCGGAACTCAAAATGGCTAGAAGTTCCTGCCATAGGACACTCTGGTGGAATCATTTTTTGATAATTATAGACACATGGCCTAGGGTGCCACAAGGGCAAATAACAAAACACGACTCAACTCTTACAACCTTTTTAGTCCTACCCCTTACACAGACATTACACGGGACATCACTAAAGCCTAGAGATCTTGTCCTAGGAACGTTCCTTGACCTCTCCTTAGAGGTGACCCTCGAGCATCTATCGAAAACTTCTTACAACCTTTCCCTTGCATCTTTGACGATATGGCGGACATGCTCTCCTTGTGACCGTCCTACACGCCACTCCATTCCTCAAATCTGGTGGAATCATAGTAATGTGCAATCCAAATATAGTTATTGTTAGGCTCTAGATGAATAGTGGTGGAATTAAGATGGCCAGCCATTTCCTTCTCACGCACTATCATTTTTGTCTACTCTTCAACACACCCAGACGCCAGGTTAGCAATGTACAATGAGATTTTAGCCGTCCAATTCCCTTCTCTGATCCATAGTTGCTGGAGGCATGAATGAGGTTATTCAAGGTAGTGATAGAAAAAGAGGTAGAGACTCCACAAGATCTAGAGGTAAGAATGACTTGCAGCATTGGATAGATCAAATGGAATTATCTGAGATTGACTTACAAGGAGCTTTATACACCTAGCGCAATTGACAACCAATGAGTAAGTTAGACTGTGCTTTTGTGCAAACAGAATGGTTCATAGCTTTTCCTCAAATCTCTTTGCGCGGTAATCCTTGGAGATTATCATATCACTGCTTCATGACCATCTCCCTCAGCAAAAACAATTGGGGACCTCGACCTTTTCGGGCCTTGAATGGCTGGCTTGACCACCAAATTTCAGGAGTTTGTTTCGATCAAAATGGAGCGCACTGGGAAACAAGCCATTCCTAGAAAAAATATAAAAGATTAAAGTGTCGCTACGACGCTGGGACAAAGAAGTCTACAGTCATTTTGATCACCGGCACGAGGTGAAACTTACTAGCACTCCGGATATGTTCTTGACCGGTCGTGGATGTGTCGTTGGGTTAGACAATTTCAATGGTTTAACTAGAGATGATGATTCACAAACTGGAAACTCCTTTTTGATTGAGAATTTACACTTCAGAATTTCACTCAATCTCCCTCCACCCGAACCTATGAACTCCGGGACAGTTATGGACTTATCACAAAAGTCCTCTTCCCTCTCCTGACTACAGGCCTACGGTTCCCTAACCGTTCCCTGACTGGTCAGTCTACCAAATACAAAAGTATTGAACTGATTTACACAGTCTAACCACGCTTACTTACTCCCTAGCATACACACTCACACTCAGATGCACATAGTACTCACACTTGTACTTGTTGTTCTTCTTCTTACTTGTGTGTCATCCTATTTAATACGACATGTTCTGTATATATATATATATATATACATCATCAAGCTAACTTATAACTACCAATCTATGATAGACTATTCATTAGGGTTTGATTGATCTTGTTCTCAACAAAAGTAGTTCTGCTCAAGGTAGGCTGATTACCAACTTGTTGGTAGGCACAACCAGGACATGTGTCGCTCACTGGTTGGACATGTTGTAGGCAGGAGCTCAAGTGGTTGGCTGCTCTTAGTGATGTCCACTTGTCTAGCCTGATGGCTTCATTAATGTTGTGTAATTAATGCCTCTTTATGGCTTCATATTTGTCTTGTTATCTTGTTCATGATTATGTTTTTCAACTCACTTTTTCGTGAACTCTACCAACTTCGCATGTGTTGTTGGTTCACTTATTCTCAATTGATGTATCTTGCATTCTTGGACATTTCCGATGGTGAGAGTCGTTGTTGTGTTGTGCTGGTGTTCAGTGTGTACTAGGAGCTCTGCTGGAGCTCTGTAGACAGGTGCCCGACTGGTAGGGCACTAGTCATGACTAGAGTGTGCTTGCAACGTTGCATGCTAAGCCACTCTTTTATCTGTTTACCTGATCTTCATACTTAAATAAACATGTCAGATAAATGACACAGGTTTGTTATCATCAAAACTTCAGGAATTTGACCTAACATTTTCCCCCTTTTTGATGATGGCTACCAATATAAAAATGAGCGCTTTAAGGTACAAAAATGTTTTGTGACAATTATGTTTCCAGAAGAGAGAATTTCCCCTGAGTTAGTTGAGAGTAGTGAAGAGAAGTATGACCATAGGAAGCTAAGCTGAAATTTTCATTAAGATATGCACAGAACATGGTATACGTTCATTACAAGCTAGTGCAAATCTTTTCCCCATTTCCCATACATCAAAATAAGACAGCAACTAGACGATTGACATAGTTGAAAAGTCTAAGTCTTTCATAGATTATAAACAACAAGTTGATGGACACATTTAGATAGTGTGGCGTTTGGAGGTGGTGGAGGTGGACACATCTAACCATGGATTTCTTCAGTAGAGTCACTCTCAATGGTTTTGTTTTTTAGAGGAGATTCTGCTGTGGTTGAAACTTCAGAGTTTGTGGAGTATTAGGAACAACTTGTATAGTGTATGTAGCAACTCATGTTAGATTCTGTAGGTCCTGTATTGATGGACCAGGCTGTGGAAGAGTTTAAATCAGGATCTATGTAGGCTTGTGCAACATACTTCCTTGGATGTTTGGTGTACATGAATTTGCGAATGGTGGAGTAGATTCTTTGCTCATTTGAGCTTGTTGAACTTTGTAGTTCGTTCCATGACGAGAAAGAGATGAAGTGAGGGTGGACGCGTATGAAGTATAAGAAGAGATTAGATGATGATGAAGGAAGGCGGTGAAGAATGAGATGACTGGTCATGGGTTTTATAGACAACTAAAAGATAGGCTCCACGATTGATCGGAGAGAGGTAATTAATGAGTCGTTGCCTTTTTGTTCAGTCTACGTAGTAGGCTTTCAGGTGGCAAGTGATTGGGTTGGATTAGTGGAATTATGTGATTGAATGTCCCTTATCAATTTGTTATTTTTAATCAAAAAGTAGTAGACATGTCAATGTAGTCGGTCATAAAAGAAAACATGCATTCATTTATAGAATTTGATGATTGCTACAATCAGAATCAATTAATGTACTTTGAAACAGATTTTGTCAATGAAAAAAAAAGTTAAAAAAATCTAGTTTATTCTAGGACATCTCATGGTTTCTCTCAAGCCTTTAAGAGGCATAGAACTCTCAGGCTATGTGCTTATCTATGTAATCTATGGTTCCTTGAACCATAGATTGGACACTAGACTCCTAAGAGACAACCTAAACAGCTGTAAGAGTAAGTCTTACATGCTGGAGAATATCTCGAGCTTGAGTATCCAGACTGGTCCTCAACCTGTCCTGCACAGGTGAGAAGTTGCGCTTTCTTTTTAGGGCTGATGACTTGGCAACTGGGCAAGGCTCTGATCGTGAGTCTTCACTTTTGGTAGGCTTAGACTGGACTGTGAGCTTATCTCCTTGGGTCTTGATCCCAATTTTAGACAACATCTTTGAGTAGATGCTGTCCTAAGTGCTCCGCAAGTACACGGTGAAGCGGTCGGTCTCCACTCCGAACGCAAGTAGAGCCTCTGTGACTACTCCTTCGTGTACTAACCCCTGATTGACATGTATTCTCTCATCAAGGGTAAAGAGGATCATGGCAGGGAGATCCAACTTTCCCTTGGTCTTGAAGGCGTACATTATCCTCTCATCTCGATCATTGACGATGTGGGTGTGTTGATTCCTCGTGGTGATGTTGTGGTGAAGATGTTGTACAGCACCCTATCTGCCATAGACATTTGGACAGCATTGAAGTTTTTCATTGTCGCACCCTTGTTGAAGAGATTGACCATTTTGCCTCCCTTGTGTGCTAGATTGTTCCAAGTTGTGTCCTTGGGCACGACCAATCCTTCAGTCTCCAGTTTGAAGTGCTCAACGATCCACTTCTTCATGATGTTGGTGTGGGTATCCCATACGTTAGAGATGAGATAGTCATCGTTGTCACTCTAGAGTGGTCCCAGATTGCACATGTGCTCTTTGAGGAGCTCGGTGTAGCAGGGGATTGGCTCCTGGTAGAATTCGAGCCATCCTTGGAATTTTATGAGCTCTACTATCTCTTCTAGGCCCATTTTCTCCATCCATTCCACGTCCATCATCTTAGGCAGAACTGGACAAGACTTGTCGTACATTCACAGCCTTGATCATCGTTAGCTGCAGCTGGCTAAGCCTCTGCGGGCGCTTAAGTGATTGAGCCGGTAGTGGTTTGACGACAGCCTCCTTGGTTTAGAAGGGCTCTTCCAGCTCATGCTCCTGGGCTGAGGAATCCATTGTTTGTTTCCATTTTGCGCTCTTGATCGCTTCACATTCCTCAAGAGTGAAGAGGATTGGTTATTGTGATTCTGTGCCGCTTCCTTCTTCCTCTTGACTCGATCGGTGAGGTGTCGGGGACCGATCGGTTACCATGTGGACAGGTGGACTTTCCTTTTCAGCAGAGTCTGGTGCGGTCACACCTTTTTCTTAAGTTGCTGCTTCTTCCGATGGTTCCCTTTGTGACTTCACGTCACTTTGAATTTCCTCCTCTTCAACCTCTTGAGCTATCCGTTCGATGATCTCTATGGGTTTTTCTTCTTCACCCTCGCTTGTCAAGTGAAGTCGTCGAGAGGCAAGTTTTGGACTAGATTGAGTTTTTCATGACCCTTGTTGTTTCTGTTGGAGTCGTTTTGACACTCGAGGTGTTCGAGTTTGGCTAGCGGAGGCATGGGTGAAACTTTTTGTTTAGGTAGTTTTGGATTTGTGTGCGGCGGATTGCTTGGTGGGAATTTTTGTGGATTTTGGTGGTTGGTCGGTCGATGTCATAGGAAGGGGTTCTAAGGAAGTGGTTGTAGGAATTATTGTAGGTTTGATGTTTCCAGATTGAATTAGGTGATGGAGTTTAGGAAGATAAGTGCTTATATAGGTTCCCTTCTCTGCTTGCAGTTCACCTTCATCCATGACCCTGAGTGTGAGAAGATCCTCTTGGTCTTTTGGTAGGCGAGTAGGCGGCCGTGCAGTTGTAGGAGTTGTCGGTAGTGTGTTGGAGGTCTTTTCTGGACTGATAGCCTTGGTGGAGACTATGGAATGTCGGCGAGCAGTCTTGGGTGCCATTTTAGATCGAGGATTTTGCTGGAGTTTAGTACTTTTAATCGAGATTTCTTAGCGAAGCTTTTTATTTGAGCATTTGAAAGTGTTTGCACTAAACTCACGGAAGTGTCTTTGAGAGAGAGAAGAGAAGCTGATTTTATAGCACAAAGAGATTAGAGAGTTCGAAAGCAGTGTGTGATTGAAGTAAAACTCTTGTCTCACTTCTATAGAGTATCGGGTAACAGCTGGGTACCGTTCCCCGTCCGCTCACTGACAGGTCATAACGGTACTATTCACAACAGACATCGGTTGTGATCATTCGGTGATCGGTCCATTTTTGTTTCTAGAATCTATCCATTACGTTTCCTATTCTAGCTTTACTTTTGTGAAGTAGCTGACGTATCTGTTTCAAGTAGTCGTACGCAATGTATCAGACGTTGCTTGCCTGTCGTTGACCAGTCCTAAGGGTTGAAAGATAGCCTATTCTTGATATATGAATATCATGCCAAGATTATGGATAATCTTATTGAATCTTTCACTACTTAATGGTTTGTGAAGATGTAAGCTGGTTGTTTTTCACTTGAAATGCATTTCAACTAAACTAATCTCGTCTCACAACATCTTTTAAGAAAAATGATGCCTTAGATCAATGTGTTTAGTATGTGAGTGATCCACTAGTATTTTCACACGATAACATACCTGTTTTGACATCATAGTTACCAGCTTGTTGTGAAAATCATAGGAGTTGTGCACCACAGCTTGCTGCGGCTATGTATTCAGACTTAGCAGGTGAAATTGCAACACTCTGTTGCTCTTTGGATCCCATGTAGTTAAGCATGAACCAATTAAAGAGGGCAGTCCCTGTCGTGCTTTTCCTGTTGGTTATAGATCCCTGAAATATCCATTTGAATATCTTTTGTTGGAATACAATTGTTCCTTCATCATTTCCTTCATGATCGAGTTGTTGACCTGTTGCTGACTGGTCAGGCATGAGTTCTTACGCTGGTAACTCATCTTTGTAGTTGTCTGTGTTGTCTTGTTTGATTGAAAATAATTGCTTCTTCACCAGCTCCTCTGAGAGCATGTATTTGTCCTGTAAACACTTGAAATTTCTCAAGGATTTCATCCTTGGAGGCAATAAAGATTTTCTACACAGGGTGTGAGCAATCATCAATAACAAATACAAACCAATTTTCTTCATGACTCCTAATCCTCTTAACAGGATTAGATAGATCTTCGAGCCATGATTTCCTTTTATTACCCAGACTACAATGTGTGGAATAGAAATGAGTTGAGTTTCCTTTGTCACAAATTTAGGATACACTAAGTAAATTAAATTTAACCTGTCAACCAATTTGACATAGTTAGCAACATAATGAAAAACCAACCATACTTACACCGACGATTTTACCATGTTGATGCCAAAGAAAATGGTTCCTTGGCATCCTGATTCGAGTGAGAGGAACTTCCACTTATCTTCCTGTCATGTGTTTTGGGCATTTGTTGTCGATGTATCACCAGGGATCCCTTCTCACTCGATTGTACACTTAACGAGTTAGTTTTTAGAATTAGGGTCCCAAAGGTGTTTGGGCCCATTATCACCAACAATCTTGATTCCATGATCCTCTTTTATCACCCATTTTAGTCCAATTTTCTTCAGTTGTCAATGTTGTATAACTCGTGTTTTATGGCATCTAGAAATGGGGTGACCAAGTTGTTTGCAAAGGTGACGACTCCTTGCCTAAAGGTGCCAGATAGGTACCCGACCACCGTTTGCCGTTCCATTTGGGTGTTCTAGTGTTTTTCTCTAATCTTACACATTTTTCTTTAAAAGAAGCTAGTTCTTTTTCCTTTTTGCTAAGAGCATAAACTAATTCATCAATTTCAGGTTGTTTTCCCATTCTAAATCTTTCATGAGCAGCAAGTATTTCACAGTAGTCATCTCGTATTTTTCTTAACGCATCATTGAGTTCCACTATCTTGTTCCTATCTGAGTTGTTTCTTAGATCTTCAGTTTCATTTGAAAGCTCTTTTTTTCGGTTTCAAGTACTTCCCGTTGATCAACCAATATGAGAGAGATTTTTTTAAGCCCTAGCAGCTCAGCTTCCTAAATATTCCTTCTAAGTTGAGAGTAATTTACCTCAGTTAGTTTTTCTTCTTCATCGGATTCTAATGTTTCCTCTTCTTGAGCCATTAAGTATGTGTCTTTAATGTAGAGGTGAGTTTTTTCCTTCTCCTGACTTGTCGCTATCTATGGTTTGATCGACCCCCATGCAGCGACAAAAGCTTCCTTCCATGGTTTCCTATTGAGAGGCTATCAGACAGGTCTCCTGACTTGGTCGTTGTCTGATAAGTCGGGAATTTATCTATGTCTAGGGGGTTTATTTGTGCTTAATTCATTGTTATCTGTTATTAAATTCCTGCCTTATGGTTATTTTTATGCTTCTACTTGCAATTGTCTTCTATGATGGGTTTATGTGTTATTTCAGGCGAAAATATCAAGAAAACGCATTCCCGATCATTGTAGTTTTATTCTGGACTCTCAAACATGTTGAACAAAGTGAAGACATGCATTATTCTTCAATTTTAGGTTGGGTCCGGGACCTTGCACAGACCCTAAGTCCCGGACCAACCATTGACCTGACTCTTGACCAGATTTGAAGACTGGTCCGGGACTTGACACACACCCTAAGTCCCATACAAAGGCGTTACTCTCGACCAGATTTGAAGACTGGTCCGGGACTTGATACACACCCTAAGTCCCAAAATTATACAAAGGCATTACTCTCGACCAGTTTTAAGGACAGGTCCGGGACTTGATACATATCCTAAGTCCCGGACCATGCTTGGAGATGAATTCTCGGTGGTTTTTAGAGGCTGTTCCGGGACTTTATACTCGGACTAAGTCCCGGACCAAATAGATAAAACGCGGCCAGATTCTGCACGGAAGGAAGAAATTAAAGATAGATTTTGGGAATTTATAAAAGGGGAGACTTACCTGACGTGAAGGATATGCTTCAATACACCATAGAACACAGCTTTTACACAGAAGAGAAATGAGAGAGAGAAAGGTTGAGTTTTGGGAAGATCTTGGAGATTATCAGAGAGAGAGGGCTGAAGGAAGAATAGAGAATTCACGACGGCTACTGAAATTAGAGTTTCTTCTTGTTCTTCCTTTCCTCCTGCTTTCTATTCAACTTGAGCATTCTTATTATGGATATGTCTGAGTAGTCTCTTTTAATTCCGGTTTTCTATGTATCCCTAGATTGATTATTCCTGTACCTTTGTGATTTTCTACAATTCGATTAAATAAAGTTCTTTTCCTTGCTGAATTTCCTTAATCGTTCATAATCTGGCCAGTTATAAAGATTATTATTTGTTAGCTTATAAGTGACAACTGCGGATTTCAATTGAATACAGGAAAAGAACCGGTTAGTATAGAGACGATAATTCCTCTAAATCGCTAATTGACCATTAATCTAGATTGTTCTTAAGGCGGTTAGTAAATAATGGGTTGGTAACGAGAGTTAGACTTCGGTCTTTACTAACTAGAATTTGCTCAGCGGGAGACCGGAGGTAAATTATCTTTGTTCTAGGGTGTTATTCAGAATTGTCTTGGAAATCACTTAGGAAAAGGAATTACAGATTTAGGGAGATGTAGTAAACCGGGATTTCTTTCCCAAATCAGTTTCAAAACAATTATTTTCTTGCTTTTTACTATTTTACATTCTGTTTACAGCTTTTATTTCTCGTTAAATCAAAACCCCCAACCAATTTCTTGTTTTAATTTGTTATTTAGTCTTTTTATTCCTTTTCGTTTAGTAAAGATTAAAACTAGGCATCACCTCCTCTGGTTCGATACTTAGGGAACACTCTATATTAAAACTTGCTAGAATTGACCGTTACACTTGCCGTTAGGTTTTATCCCAACAAGTTTTTGGCGCCGTTGCCGGGGAGGCATGGTTATTTAGTTTAATCTTTATTCTTGTTTTGTTTAGTTCTGAGTTGCTTACTGTTTAAACGTTCAAGTTTTATTCTGTTTTTTTTCTTCTTGATTTGACTAGAGTTTTCTTTATATCTTCTAGATTCTGTTCAGATTTGTGTGTTTTATTTAATTCTGTCTCGTGTCTTTTATTACTTCTGTCGCAGTAGGTTCATTAGGTTTTAATTCTCAGTTTATTTAATCTGTTTGTTTTGATCCAATTAGATTAGATTTCAGATTTTATCTTTTGGTTTAATTACTAGTCATTAGCCGATAGCATAATTGACCGGTAGGTTCTGTTAGTTTTATTTTATTTTATTTTTAATCTATTTTTATTTCTAGGTTGATTTTGTTATAGATTTTCTTTTATCTTCCAGATTTGTTTCAGATTTTATCTCTTTATTCTGAATATATATTTTGTGTTTAGTCACTAGGATTTTTATCTATATTCCTGAATATTGTGTGAGTTAATATCTTTTTATCTCTCTCTGTTTTTTTTGCTATTTTAATTTAATTGATTCTGTTCTTTTAATTTTCGAAGAAGCTTCCACCTAAGCTTGATGATCTAGGTACTCCGATCATACCTTGCGCGATAGGTAATGTGAATTGTGGTAAGGGTTTATGTGATTTAGGTGCTAGTATTAATTTAATGCCCTTATCAATGTATTTGAAGCTTGGTTTAGGAGAGTGTGAACCTACCCGAATTACTTTGCAATTAGCTGATAGGTCGATCATCTTACCTAGAGGGGTGGTAAGAGATTTAATTGTTTCAGTTGGTACTTTTGCTTTCCCCGCCGACTTTGTTATTTTAGACATGGAGGAAGACAAGGTAGTACCACTTATTTTAGGTCGACCATTCATGCGAACAGCGAGGACTCTCATTGATGTTGAAGGGGGGAAGATAATACTACGGTTACATGATGAGCAGCTTGTATTTGACATGACCAAGGCTGCTACCCACCCTTGTGATGTTCATGCTTGTTTCAGTTTAGATTGTATTGACACCTTGATGCAGGATTATTCTTACAGCCCCGTGGAGCTGGATGCATTGGAGAAATGTTTTGTAGATTCCATAGAAACCGCTCATGATAATTCTAAGGTTTCTACTACAGCATTTCAGCTCTCTGCTGGGAGGCCATATAGGAAGAACCACAGAATCGAGGAGAAACCGCTGGACCAAGTTCCAAAGACGCTAGCTCCTTCTATGGAATCACTACCTTCTCTTGAACTTAAACCTCTTTCTAGTCACCTTAAATATGCTTTCTTAGTTCCTCCATCTGATTTGCCTGTTATTATTTCTAATACTTTAACCGATGAACAGGAGGAAGCTTTGTTGCAGATTCTAAAGAGGAACAAAAAGGCATTAGGATGGTCCATTGCTGATATCAAAGGTATTGCTCCCACGTTCTGCACCCACCACATTTATCTTGAGGAGAATTACAAGCCATTGAGACAGCCCCAGCGAAGACTGAACCCAAACATGAAAGAGGTAGTTAAGAAGGAGGTTATCAAGCTTTTGGATGCAGGTATTATCTACCCGATTTCTGACAGCGAATGGGTAAGTCCTACACAGGTAGTACCTAAGAAGGGAGGTTTAACTGTGGTACCTAATGATAAAGGTGAATTAGTTCCTCAGTGTACTGTTACTGGGCATAGGGTTTGCAGGACAAGAATATTATTGTTTCTTAGATTGTTACTCCGATTATTTTTAAATTCCAATTGCTAAGGAAGATCAGGAGAAAACCACTTTTACATGTTCGTATGGTACTTACGCTTATCGACGCATGCCTTTTGGTTTATGTAACGCACCAGCTACTTTTCAGCGATGCATGACTGCTATTTTTGCTGATTTTATTGAAAAGTGCATAGAAATATTTATGGATGATTTCTCTGTATTTGGACTAACTTTTGATTCATCCTTAAGAGACTTGGATTTAATCTTAGCTAGATGCAGGGAAACTAACTTGGTGCTTAATTGGGAGAAGTGCCACTTCATGGTGCAGGAAGGCATCGTGCTCGGACATAAGATTTCTAAGAAAGTGATAAGCCGCAGACTTATCGTATTTTGTGCATTAGATTTAGTATTATATTTATCTAAATAGAGTTATATACGTGTTATTTATGCTTATTATGTGTTAAAGTATATTATTTGTACAGACTTATGTTTTTATGCGTTTTCTGTGCAAGGAATGATTTTCTAGGCAAAAGTTCAATTGAAGCCGTACTCAATGCCGGGTGTATCCTGCACGGCATAAACGCAGATTAGAAAAGAGGCCTTGCCGGACATGATGCCGGGTAGATTCCATCCGGCATAAGTAAAGAGTCGCCACGGTTGACCAAGCGATAGCAGTTATTGACCGTTGGTGATTAGGATGGTGCCGGGTGTGATGCCGAGTATCTCCTACCCGGCATATGTACTGTTTCGCACGGAATTGGCGGTTTCAACCGTTAATAGTTGGGCGCATTTATCACGTGTGCCGGCTACTGACGATCCGGCACGACGCCCGGCAACAGACACATATGATGCCTATAAATAGGCCGAGGAAGGCTGTAATTTGATACACTTCAACATACCAAATCCACGCCATTTACACTTCATTTCTACCACATTCCATCTGTTGGTGTCCAAGAGTTTCTACAGATCCATCCACGAAGAAGAGGAGAAGATTTCCTTTTCAGGTTAAGGCTTTTTGATCAATCTCCTTCTCCCCCATGTATTTCTTCTTTATTTGAGTGGATGGTGAAGTAGAGATCCTTATTAGTTTGGTTAGGGATGAGTTCTTTCCTTGTAAACACTTTGACCATTCAGCATATATATTCCCAAGTTTTACTAAGACTCAGATCTTAATGAGAGGTGGAATGAGATCGCTACTTGTTTCTCCTATCTTCTAAAAAGGTGTTTTGGTTGAGAGTCTTGGTGGTCTTTCACCATTGTTAGGTTGCAGAGTGCAGATGACAAAACCGAAAGAGTTGAATAACCTTATCCATTTTCGTTATTCCGGTCGAATACTAACGGGAGATCCTTGGGTTCGTAACGGGTAGCGAGTCCTTGTTTTAATGTTTGAGACTAGGACAGAAATTTGCATTTTCATTCTTGTCGGGTTGGTTCTGTCCGGCACATTCAATGTCTTTGAATATGCCACGCAGAAACTATCCGGCAGGACATCCGGAATGTCATTTGTTCGGGTGGTTTCAGAGACTTGTTATGTATTGAGTGTTCACAGTGGTACTTGGGTTGATCTAGTCCCGAATCATACATTTAGATAGTTTATTTGTTTAGTTATTTAGTTTAGAACCATATTTACTTTTCCCCCTTATTATTATAGAATAGGCTTTTGCCCGGATTAGGACTAATTTTCTATAAGTCCCTTGGGTTCGATACTCTCGGTCGTAATATATTTACACTATACTCCGACTGGGTTTTATTTGCTACCCGTAGTAGAGTTGTAGGATTAGTTTATTATTTTATTCTTTTGTATATAGTTTTATCCCTACAATTTTCCTGTTAGCAAATTGGCGCCGTTGTCGGAGAATTAGTCCAAGTCCTAAATTCGGTAAAACGCCCTATTCTTTTTTTTCTCTATTCTTTAATTCTTTGATTCTTTAATTTAATTTGTTCATTTTATTTTTCGGTTGAACATGCCAGGTACATTGCCGGGTGTTCTCAATCCGGCATGTTGGAGGAAGACCTACGCTGGATAGATTTTACCCGGCGCACAATCCGGCATAATCAAACTTCAACTTTTACTTCACATTGTCCTTTTTCGAATCTTTGATTTGTCTATAAATATTCTTTTCCATTGCTCCTTTTCCCTTTCCCTTTCCCATTTTATTTTCTTTATTTTTGAGTTTAAAAAGGCCGGGTGGTATGCCGGGTAACTTCAACCCGGCATTAGTGGAGGAAGTCCACTGCCGGATACAACAAATCCAGCAACCTGTCCGACAATTTCAAATTATTAACAATATTAAATTATTTTCATAAAATGTTAAATTCCTCATAGCATTCTATTCTTTTCCTACACCATTCACTTAGATCTCTCTTTTAATACTTCCTAATTGTTGATTCTTTACTGAATTTTTTTTAGTTCGCAGAAGACCGGACGCAACGCCGGGTACTATCAACCCGACAGTATTGGAGGAAGTCCAATGCCGGGTGCCATACACCCGGCACCGTGTCTGGCATTGATAAGTAAGGAATTTGTCTAAGTTTACTAGACTAATTCATGCTTAATTCTCTACATTATGACATTAACTTCCCTCCGTAATGCTTTATTTATTCTTTATTGTTATATTTGTCTCCAATGATCGCTTTCATATGTTTTCAGGATAAAATGCTCAACAAAGTGCTTAAATGAAGATTTTAGAGGTTAGAGCAACATGGGAAGTCAAACCAGAGTCAAAAGGGAGATTTTCATTGACCACGGCTGTGCTTTATTGAGGGTCCGAGTTTGGAGCTGGGTTTATAAACCCGGACCATTCCAAGCGAGAACCTCCTGCCTATTTTCAGATGCGGTCCGGGTTTGTGTCCTACTTTGCAAACCCGGACCAATACCAAGCGAGAACCTTCTGCCTATTTCAGACGCGGTCCGGGTTTGTTTCCTACTTTGCAAACCCGGACCAATACAAGCGGAGCGCTAGAGTTGTGTTTCGGAAATAACGGAATTGGTTTCTATCTTTAATATCTGTTATTATATCTCTTAGCCGCCGTTTAATTAGAATAGATTGAAAATAGATTAAAGATAGAATTCTGTTGTTATAAAAGGGAGAGTCTGCCCAACGTGAGAGGGATGCTTGGATACACCACAATTAGCCACGTTATAACACAGAGAGATTAGCATAGTTGGAGATTGGTTCTGGTTGGAAGTTTGGAGCAGAGCAGAGAAGAGAGTTCATCACGGAGACTTCTCCAGAAGTCTCAACAGAGTTTCTTCTTGTTCTTTATTACTACTTAGTACAGTTTTGCTCATTGTAAACATGTCAATGTCTGAGTAGTTTCCTTAAGATTCCGGTTTACTATGTATCCCTAAATTGACTGTTTCTGTTCCTTCGTGATTTAATGCAATTCGATTGAGTAAAGTTATTTTCCTTGCTTAATTTTCTTAATCGTTATAATTTGGCCAATTATAAAGATTAGTATTTTGTTAGCTTATATGTGACGACTGCGGCTTTCAATTGATTACAGGAAAATAACCAGTTAGTTTAGAGACGATAATACCTCTAAATTGCTAATTGACCAATAAACTAGATTGTCCTTAAAGCGGTTAGTAAACAGTGAGTTCACAACGAGAGTTAGAATTCGGTCTTTGCTAACTAGTATTTGCTAAGCGGGAGGCCGGAGGTAAATTATCTTTGCTCTAGGGTTTTATTCAGAATTATCTTGGAAATCACTTAGGGATAGGAATTACAGATTTAGGGTGCAGTAGTAAACCGGGACCTCCTTTCCAAATCAGTTTCACAACAATTATATTCTTATTTTTACTGTTCTTACTTCCTGTTTACAGTTTTCAATTGTCATCAAATCAAACCCCAATTTCCTGTTTTAATTTAGTTTTGCTTTTCCGTTTAATAAAGAATTAAACTAGACACATCGTCTCCTCTGGTTCGATACTTAGGGATTACTCTCTATTAAAACTTGCTAGAATTGACCGGTACACTTGCCGTTAGTTTTTATCCCAACAAGTTTTTGGCGCCGTTGCCGGGGAGGCACGGTTATTTAGTTTAGTCTTTATTTTGTTTTGTTTATTTTTATTTCTTGTTATTTATTTTCATTTATTTCGTTTAGTTAATCTGATTTTTGCTTTTATTTGATTCTTTCTGTTGTTACAGTAGGATAGGTTTCTTTATTTTATTTTCTTGTTTTGTTTTTGATATTATTAGTTTTTAGGTTAGTTTGATCGTTTCAGTTTTATTTGATTTTGGATTTTCTTTCTTTAATTTTACTATTCTGATTTGATTTCTGTTTTGGATATTCTTTTATCTCTCATATTTTATTCTTGATTTTTATTCCCTTAGTCTGGATTTTCTGTGTTAGTAGTTAGGATTTTTATCTGCTTATTTTGTGAGTTTATTTTTCTTTTGTTGTTTTAATTTGATTGCTACTGTTCTTTCAATTTACGCTATCTTCGCTTCAGTTTTCTAACTTTCGGTTTATGGTTAAATCCCGCTCTGCAGGAGAACCAGAGTTCGAGCTTAATCTTGAGATCGAAAGGTTTGCAAGACAGCTTCGCAAGGATTTGAATCTGGATTCCCCAGCTGGATAACAGGTCCTTGAACCGCCTGTTGACGAAGAGGTTCCGGAAGTTCAACCAGCAGTTAACATGGCGAACAACGAGAGGCAGATGAGGGACGACACCCGTCCAAGTGTTGAGGGGTTGGTGTCGCCAATAGTGATTCTAGCATTGCCAGCGGGAGTGCAGCGGCAGTTCAAGACCCACTACGTGACAATGGTGATGAACGCGCCTCAGTTCAGCGGGATGGTCACTGAAGACCCGAATGTCCACCTCACCACGTTCTTGAGATTGGTAGGAGCGTGCTCGACACCGGCTTCACAGGAGGTTGCTCGGCTCACTCTGTTTCCATTCTCCATGAGGGATAGAGCAGCTGAATGGTTGAACTCACTGGCAGCCGACAGTATTACCACCTGGGAAGAGTTGGCTAATGCATTTCTGGCGAAGTATTTTCCACCCTCACGGTGCTGACCATGAGAGGTGAGATTACAAACTTCAAGCAGTTCGCTGGTGAGACGTTATCTGAAGCTTGGGAGCGTTTTAAGGAGATAGTGAGGAAGGTACCGCATCACGGACTAGGAGAAGAGGTTGTACTACAGTCATTTTACAAGGATCTGGACCCTTCTAGCCGGTTGTTGGTCGATACATGTGCTGGAGGTAGTTTGATGGAGTTGCCATCACAAGAATTAAAGAGCTGTTAGAGAATATTACTACAGCAGCTAATCAGTGGGGAGGT
Source organism: Limonium bicolor (assembly GCA_023374045.1). NCBI lineage: Eukaryota > Viridiplantae > Streptophyta > Magnoliopsida > Caryophyllales > Plumbaginaceae > Limonium > Limonium bicolor. The sequence goes on from CM041778.1 coordinate 104,137,874, forward strand.
ACGAGAATGGAGAAGCTGACGCCAAAGAAACCTGCTGGAGTTTATGAAGTGGATTCAAACACTTTCTTGGCTGCCAAGATAGAAGCAATGTCGAAGCAGTTTGAGCGTATGTGTGCAGTTATGAATCCGCAGTCCAATGCATCAGTTGCTCCTGAGGTTTGTCCAGCTTGCGAATACTGTGGTAGAGCTTCTAACATGTGCCAGTGTTCTCCACCACAAGAAGAGGCTGCGAATTATGTTGGTAACAGACCGGGTAATTATTTTGGGAATCAAGGCAATCCGGGTTACCACGCTCAGAAGCAGAATCGTTACCAAGCTGGTGGTAACAACAATTACAATCAGAGATCCCAACAGCAGTACAATTCCTCTTATCAGAAGCAGCCTCTGCAGAATCAGCAAGCACAAAGTTTGGGTGCTGGAGCGTCTTCTAGTATGGATGAGGTTCTGGCCAGGATGAATGATTTCATCTCGGTTAACACGAAGAAGTTTAATGAGCTGGAAGCCTTCAATCAGGAGCAGAGAACCTTCAACAATGATCAGAGGACATTTAATAGAAACATCGAGACTCAGCTGTCTCAGATATCTCAGCAGTTAGCTCAGCGTCCTTTGGGTTCCTTGCCTAGTCAGTCGGAGCAGAATCCGAGAGAGCATGCCAAGGCTATCACATTGAGGAGTGGTACACAGCTTGACCCGGTGGTCCCTGAAGTTGAGGTCCTTCTCCCCAATGTTGAGCAGAATGAAGAAATTGCACCAGCAAGTTCTCAGGAGGAACCACCAGCTGAAGAGGAGGTGGCGATTAGCAAGACTACTAAGACTTCCACACCTCCACGACGCGCAGTTGCTGAAGCGCCAGTTCCTTTTCCAAACCGGTTGAAGAAGAGAGACTTGGATGAGCAGTTTGGTAAGTTTTTGAGTATTTTTAAGAAACTAACCATTAACATTCCTTTTCTGAAGCTTTGAAGCAGATGCCAATATATGCGAAGTTTATGAAGGACATCTTGTCCAACAGACGGTCTTTAGTGGAGAAGGATACTGTGCAGCTTACTGAGAGCGTTTCAGCTGTGCTTTCGAAGAAGCTTCCACTAAGCTTGATGATCCAGGTACTCCGGTCATACCTTGCGCATAGGTAATGTGAATTGTGGTAAGGGTTTATGTGACTTAGGTGCAAGTATTAATTTGATGCCATTATCTATGTATTTGAAGCTTGGTTTAGGAGAATGTGAGCCTACACGAATTACTTGCAATTAGCTGATAGGTCAATTATCCTACCTAGAGGGTGGTTAGAGATTTAATTGTTTCAGTTGGTACTTTTGCTTTCCTGCTGATTTTGTTATTTAGACATGGAGGAAGACAAGGTAGTACCACTTATTCTAGGTCGACCATTCATGCGTACAGCAAGGACCCTTATTGATGTTGAAGGAGGGAAGATTATACTGCGTTTACATGATGAGCAGCTTGTTTTTGATATGACCAAGGCTGCCACTCACCCTTCTGATTTTCATGCTTGCTTTAGTTTAGATTGTATTGACACTTTGATGCAGGACTATTCTTATAGCCCCATGGAGCTGGATGCGTTGGAGAAGTGTTTGGTGGATTCCATAGAAACCACTCATGATGATTATGAGGTTTCTGCTACAGCATTTCAGCTTTCTGCTGGGAGGCCTTATAGGAAGAACCATAGGATCGAGGAGGAACCGCTGGACCGAGTTCCAAAGACACTAGCTCCTTCTGTGGAATCACCACCTTCTCTTGAACTTAAACCGCTTCCTAGTCACCTTAAATATGCTTTCTTAGTTCCTCCTACTGATTTACCTGTTATTATTTCTAATGCTTTAACTGATGCACGGGAGGAAGCTTTGTTGCAGATTTTGAGGAGGAACAAAGAGGCGTTAGGATGGTCCATTGCTGATATCAAAGGCATTGCTCCTACATTTTGCACCCACCGCATTTATCTTAAGGAGGACTACAAGCCATTGAGACAGCCCCAGTGAAGACTAAACCCGCATATGAAGGAGGTAGTCAAGAAGGAAGTTATCAAGCTACTGGATGCAGGTATAATCTATCCAATTTCTGACAGCGAATGGGTAAGTCCTACTCAGGTAGTACCCAAGAAAGGGGGCTTAACTGCAGTTCCTAATGATAAAGGTGAACTCTTTCCTCAACGTACTATTACTGGGCATAGAGTTTGCATTGATTAGAGAAAGTTAAATGCCGCCACTAGGAAAGACCACTTCCCCCTTCCATTTATTGACCAGATGCTAGAAAGGCTTGCAGGACAAGAATATTACTATTTCTTAGATGGTTACTCTGGTTATTTTCAAATTCCAATTGCTAAGGAGGACCAAGAGAAAACCACCTTTACATGTCCATATGGTACTTATGCTTATCGTCGCATGCCTTTTGGTTTATGTAATGCACCTGGTACTTTTCAATGATGCATGACTGCTATCTTTGCTGATTTTATTGAAAAGTGCATCGAAGTCTTTATGGATGATTTTTCTGTTTTTGGACCGACTTTTGATGCATGCTTGAGAGACTTGGATTTAATTTTAGCTAGATGCAGGGAGACTAACTTGGTGCTCAATTGGGAGAAGTGCCACTTCATGGTGCAGGAAGGCATCGTGCTCGGACACAAGATTCTAAGAAGGGGATCGAGGTGGACAAGGCCAAGGTTGAAGTCATAGAGCAGTGCCACCACCATCATCGGTAAAGGATGTCCGAAGTTTTCTCGGTCACGCAGGTTTTTATAGGCGTTTCGTCAAGGATTTTTCTAAGATCTCTAAGCCTCTTTGTGATTTATTACTTAAGGATGCTAAATTTGAGTTTACAAAGGAGTGCTTAGATGCGTTCAATTTACTCAAAGCTAATTTGATTTCTGCACCTATTATTTGCTCCTGATTGGTCGTTGCCTTTTGAGATTATGTGTGATGCTAGTGACTACGCATTGGGAGCAGCTTTGGGTCAGAGGCATGACAAGGTACTGAGGATAGTTTACTACGCGAGTAAGACTATGAATGAGGCGCAGAAGAACTATGCCACGACGGAGAAGGAGCTGTTGGCGATTGTCTTTGCTTGCGATAAGTTTCGACCATACATCATTGGCAGCAAAGTTATCGTGCACACCGACCATTCCGCTCTCAGGTATCTCTTTGGAAAGGTTGATGCTAAACCTCGTTTGATCCGTTGGATTTTGCTTTTGCAGGAGTTCGACATTGAGATTAGAGACAAACTTGGAGCGCAGAACGGGTGGCGGATCACTTATCCCGCATGGAGGTTCCAGATGATGGCAGGCCAATCAATGAGTATTTTCCTGATGAGTATGTCTTCATGATCGGTCATTCTACGGACCCTTGGTATGCTGACATCGCAAACTACCTAGCCAAAGGCATCATTCCTCCAGAGTTGTCATATCAGTAGAAGAAGAAGTTCTTCTCCACTGTCAAGCACTACCTTTGGGATGACCCGTTTCTGTTCAAGGTCTGTGCAGATGGTATGATTCGTCGTTGCGTATCTGAGAGTGAAGCTCGAGACATCCTGACACATTGCCATTCTAGAGAAGCAGGGGGTCATTTCGGTCCGGCTAGGACAGCCGCGAAAGTATTGGAGGCTGGTTTCTTTTGGAAGAACTTGAACAAGGACTGTTATCAATTCGTTTCTACTTGTGATCAATGCCAGAGACAGGGGAATTTGTCTAGACGTCATGAGATGCCACTGAATTCGATCTTGGAAGTTGAGCCGTTCGATCTTTGGGGCATCGATTTCATGGGTCCGTTTCCGTCATCTCAGGGCAACCTCTACATCTTGGTCGCGGTGGATTATGTCACTAAGTGGGCTGAAGCGATAGCAGCACCTACCAATGATGCTAGATTGGTGCTCAGGTTTTTAAAGAGGAATATCTTTACCCATTTCGGTGTTCCACATGCAATCATTAGTGACGGTGGCACACATTTCTGCCACAAGCAGTTTGAGGCTCTTCTACAGAAATATGGTGTGCGACATAAGGTTTCTCTACCGTATCATCCATAGACGAACGGGCAAGCCGAGATCACCAACAGAGAAATTAAGTGGATCCTCCAGAAATCAGTCACATCCTCGAGGCGAGATTGGTCCCTTAAGTTGGATGACGCCTTGTGGGCATACCGCACTGCCTTTAAAACACCTCTAGGTATGTCCCCGTACAAGTTGGTTTTTGGCAAGGCGTGTCACTTACCTGTGGAGCTGGAGCACAAGTCTTTTTGGGCACTCAAGGCATTGAATTATGATCTGCAAAAGGCTGGTGAGAAGCGTAAGTTACGCTGTGTGATCTGAGGAGTTTAGAGAAGAAGCTTGTGAGAACGCCAAGATTTATAAGGAGAAAACGAAGAGGTGGCATGATAAGCTATTGGTCAAGCGTGAGTTTCACGTTGGGGATAAGGTTCTTCTATTCAACTCCTGTCTGAAATTGTTTCCAGGGAAGTTGAAGTCTCGTTGGTCTGGACCGTTTACAGTGACGAATGTCTCGCCCTATGGAGCCATCGGTTTAATCAATACAGAAGGGGAAACATTCAAAGTCAACGGGTCACAGCTGAAGCATTATCTCAGTGGTGACATCGCTGAAGTCCATTCGGTGATCACGGTCTTTGATCCTCCATACTGATTATCCAATGCATGGTCTAGCCAAAGACCGAAAAGACGGGCGGCTGGCTGGGAGACAACCCAGTTTTGTGAGTTTTATTATTTTGTTTTTGTTTATTTTCGTAAGTTATTGTTTTTCATTGTTTATTTTTGGGCTAATGAGTGTTTGTTAGACATGTTTGTTTAGTTTTCATGGGTTTGAAGGTGAATTCAGGAGTTTGGAGGGACATCAGTTACCAATTTGAGTTTCTGGCCATTTTGGGTGGTCCGGGTTTGGAGCTGGTTTATAAACCCGGACCGTAGTTGGCGAAGCTACTGGCTTTTATGGGTGGTCCGGGTTGGGCGGTTTGCAAACCCGGACCAGCGGGCGTGCTACTTACTACTATTTTGAGGTGGTCCGGGTTTGCGTATTGGTTTGCAAACCCGGACCGCATAAGCGGAGAAGCTACTGACTAATTTAATGTGTGGTCCGGGTTTGTGTCTTACTTTGCAAACCCGGACCCGATTGCTGCAGGTAACAAGAAGGGTGCTGCGAATTCTCAATTCCTAAATCTATTCCTTCTTCAACCTCGTGTTCTCACCTCTCGCCATTAACCTAGCCCCGACCCTGCTCCCCCATTGTCACCGTCACCACCACCACTCCACTGCTCCATTTCACCATCTCCGCCGTATACACCTCACCCATTGCCGTCCTCCTCTGCGGCCCAGTCACCCGACTGCCATCCCACTCAACTTCCTCGTCGCGCTATCGTCCACTGTTTCGACATTTTCCTAGCCCCGAACTTGCCCCCATTGTCGCTGTCAACATCACCACCTGTACAACCTCACCCATTTCCAGCTCCAATTCCCCAGTTGGACTATATTCCCCGCCACTCACCCGACATCGCCACCACACCTTATCTACCAATTTATCCCTCGACACTTAAATTTCCACACCGCTTACCTAGTCGAACTGGTCAAGCCCAATTCATAGTATATCCGTTTCTGTTAGTTAATATGGCACCCAAGCGCACTCTCCGGTCGACTACTGCTGCTGCATCGACTTCGGCCGCACCTGCTCCGCCTGCACCGACACCTGCTGCATTGATTACTGAATTTGATTTACAGAATGTGTTTGATGCAAAGGGTTGGGGAAAATTGTTGCATCTTGGTGGGGGGTGTTATACCCAAGATTGATTAAGCTGTTTTATGCTAATGCTGAGAAGGAGGATAATTTTAATGTGAGTTTCTCACGGGTCAAAGGGAAAATCGTCCGTTTAGCATACTCAGACATTAGCGAATATTTTGGAGTAAATGAAAGATTTGCTGATAATGCTTTTGGAGAAGCCTTGCAACATTTGGACAATGATAGGAAGAGGGCAAAGGAGCATTATTTGAGTCTGGTGGTTAATGACCCAGAGGTGCCGAACCGTCAGAGACGGCCTTCGAGGGATAAGCAGGTTGTGACGGGGGACAAATTGCACACCCCGATCGAGCGTTTGATTCTAGCCATCATTATGCATAATGTTCACCCGAGAGAGTGTGCTGACCTGAATTCCCTGGATTTCTTTATGCGCCATTTGATGGATGATGAATTTTCACGTGGTGCTTGTCCTATTGTGTTCCATTCAGTGGTTTTTGAGCATTTTCTAAGGATTATGGATGTGGATTGTACTGCTTCCCGTGCTTTCCTGCACTTTTTACAGTTTCTTTTTGAGAAAGCTAGGGTTGACTTCAGTGATGAGCTGCCTCAGCATCCATTTCTCCTCTGGACATGAAAGCGATGCATCACTTTCAACGGGAGAAGATTGGGGATGGTTGGATTAAGCGCCGTCGTGCCCGACTGGGTGAGAGAGCTGCCCGGGCTGCTGGTGCCGATGGGGCCAGGCCTTCACAGATTAGGGGTGTTGATGAACCTACTGTGGATCCGACACAGGGATTTGAGGAGCTGATGACGGAGTTTAGGGATTGGCAGGGGGTGTACTGCCCGCTTTGATGCTCCTCGCGCCTCGATGACTTATCCACTCAAGTTCAGAACTATGGGGTTCGTCTGACATCTTTGGAGGCGCGTCGCCATGCTGCCGAGGTTCGCCAGGTGGCGAGGATGGCTGAGTATGATACACGCTTCGCCCGTATGGAGGCATGGCATCTTCCGCATGGGTCACAGTCACAGGCTCCACCACAGCCCTAGGCTCCTGGAGATTGGGTTATTTCATTTTCTACCTTTTTTCGGCTATTTTGATGTTTTTATTCTCTTAGTTTTTCTGAGAAGTTTCTTTTGGTTGTTCTTCTTTTTGTTTTAGATTCGGATGTTGTCATCTATTTTTGGTTTGTTTTATTAACTATAATGTTTACCCGCACGCTTACTGTTTCTGCAAGTCAGTATTGGCTTTTGGTTTTATTTCTTGAGCTACAGGTCTGCTTTTGCTAAGTGTGAGGTATTGAGGGAACCAAAGGAAACTCTGTCTAATTTTCTGCAGAGTTCAACCCCGATGCTTTTACCTAAGTGTGAGGACGTTGTCCTCACCATACTCCAGGGGCGTGATTTTCTAACTTCTTTTATCCTTCAAACGCTGTTTTCTGCGAATTTGTGTTTTCCTTCCAACTTAATCATTTTCATGAAGCAATGAGGGCATTGCTACTTTTTCAGTGTGAGGAAGGGAAATTACACATGCTCATGCTCTTGCTCAATTACATTCGAATGTGCTAATTTTGAACATTTTTAAGGCTATCACCCCATTTTCACAATATTTTTGTTGGCCCTCAAAAATTTTTTGGTTGCATAACATACTTGAGTCTTATTCAGTGGTTGGATAAGTTGGTTTGGAAACCGCACGAGTAGAACTAGTTTTTATGAGATCGAAGCTGGAAAAAGTTGTGGGAATTCTGGTTGCACTGCTTGTATGCACAGTTTTGTTTAATGCTTGTCTATTTCTTCTTTAAAAAGTTAAGCCATTAGTGTAGCTATTTGAGTTTGATTTCACTTGGGGACTTTAGGAATGATCTTTAATGAAAGGAAGGAAGGACAAAGGCAAGGTACTCCTCTAATCGAACTTTTAACCCAGAAAATAGGCCTCGCCCATTTGGTAATTAAGTCCTTAGGGTGCCTCATCACCCATCTACCTAAGGTCATCTGATCTGGGATAGAAGACCCAACACCGCTACATGAATGGAGAGAAAAGTCTGAGGGATATAAAAGAGAAAGTCAATGCTTGTTTAGAAAGTTGAAGGAATTTATTAATTTCAAATGCGAAGTGCAAAGTCTTTCTTGATTATGAGTACATGGTGATGAAAGGTAATATGGATAAGATATTACTTCTCACCCCTTGTCGTCCATGGATTGTGGAAAGTTAATTGGAAAGTAGTCCCTGAGTGAAACTTGAGTCAGATGGTTTTACTATGTGTCTTAAGCCTTTACAAAATACTTCTCAATTCACTGTTTATGAAAACCTGCAAGTGTGGATCATTGTTTTCCATGACTGCTTTTCACTATTAGATCTCCTTGTGCACAGTTCTAAACTGACGACTCCCTTCTGTAAGATTTCAGTATGTTTCTATTTGCTTGAGGGCAAGCAAAGATTAAGTGTGAGGAAGTTGATAAGTCAGGAATTTGTCTAAGTTTACTAGACTAATTCATGCTTAATTTTCTACATTATGACATTAACTTCCCTCCGTAATGCTTTATTTACTCTTTATTGTTATATTTCTCTCCAATGATCGATTTGATATGTTTTCAGGATAAAATGCTCAAAAAAGTGCTTAAATGACGACTCTAGAGGTTGGAGCAACAAGGGAAGTCAAACCAGGGTCAAAGGCAGACTTGTATTAACCACTGCCGTGTTGTATTGAGGGTCCGGGTTTGGAGCTACGTTTATAAACCCGGACCATCTCATCGCAGAACTTTCTGCCTACTTTTAGACGCGGTCCGGGTTTGTGTCCTACTTTGCAAACCCGGACCATCCCAAGCGAGAACATTCTGCCTTCTTTCAGATGCGGTCCGGGTTGCGTACTTGTTTGCAAACCCGGACCAATACAAGCGGAGCGCCAGATTTTACTACGGAGATAACGGAATTGTTTTCTATCATTAATACCTGTTACTATATCTTTTAGCCATCATTTATTTAAATTAGATCAGAGATAGATTAAAGGGGGATTTCGGGTTGTTATAAAAGGAGAGTCTCGCAAACGAGAGAGACACAGAGATACACCACAATTAGCCACAATACAACATAGAGAGATTAGCTTAGTTTGAGAGCTATTCTGATTGGGAGCCTAGAGCAGAGCAGAGGAAGAGATTTATCACGGAGACTTCACCAGAAGTCTCAGAACAGAGTTTCTTCTTGTTCTTTATTTCTACTCATTACAGTTTTTCTTATTGTAACCATGCCAATGGCTGAGTAATTCCTTTAGATTTCGGTTTGCTATGTATCCCTAAATCGACGATTCCTGTTCCTTTGTGATTTAATGCAATTCAATTGAGTAAAGTTATTTTCCTTGCTTAATTTCTTTAATCGTTATAATTTGGCCAATTATAAAGATTAGTATTTTGTTAGCTTATATGTGACGACTGCGGCTTTCAATTGATTACAGAAAATAACCGGTTAGTTTAGAGACGGTAATTCCTCTAGTATTTGCTAAGCGGGAGTTAGAATTCGGTCTTTGCTAACTAGTATTTGCTAAGCGGGAGACCGGGGGTGAATTATCTTTTTCTAGGGTTTTACTCAGAATTATCTTGGAAATCACTTAGGGATAGGAATTAAAGATTTAGGGTGCAGCAGTAAACCGGAATCTCCTTTCCAAATCAGTTTCACAACATTTATTTTTCCTGCTTGTTTTTGCTTGCATACTGTTTACAGTTCTTAATTGTCATCAAATCAAACCCCAATTTCCTGTTTTAATTTAGTTCTACTTTTCCGTTTAATAAAGAATTAAACTAGACACATCGCCTCCTCTGGTTCGATACTTAGGGATTACTCTCTATTAAAACTTGCTAGAATTGGCCGGTACACTTGCCGTTAGGTTTGTTTTCCCAACAATAGGAACGTAGTTCTCACAAGGTGAACTCGGGTCATCACTCGCTGATTCGACACGGTCCACCAGGTTGAGAGTTGGTGCTTTGCCTGGCCTCTGAGGGTATTTCTGGGCAGGGCGGTTGGTAGATGGTCCTGCACCTCCTGTGCCACCTCTACCTCCTCCTCCGGCAGCATTTGTAGCTGGGGCTTTAGCCGCCGACCCGGTGTGTGGCTTGTAACTCTTGGAGTCCGGGTTCAAGAAGCATTCGAATCCCCTGTGCCCCGTCTTACCGCAGTAGTGGCATTCTACCAGGTTCCCTTTACTGTCCTTGCCTGGGTGATCCTTCTGGCACCACCTGCAGAAATACCTTCTCACGGGTTGTCTCCTATTTCAGTTCAAGGTTAGTAATGTGATAGCAAATAAAGGTACATTGTAGATTCTAACTTTTCTCACCCCTAGGTGGCTCGTAGCGGAGAGGCTTAGCATCAGCATGGGAAAGAACGATGGCTTTCTCATTCCCTCCCTTGAAAAATTTTCCCCTCTTTTCATGATTCTAAGAGGATCCTCTTCCATTTCCTCCTCCATTATCATCCTCCTCTTCCCTAACACAGAATCCTGATATGCGATGGTGGTTTCGCAGTCATTTGCATCATCAGCTAGTTCCTGTCGTTACAATACGTGTTAGTGGGAATCTAAGCATGCCAGAAATTCCATAGTCATATTTCATACCTGTAAAGTCTTTCGTCTGGTGGAACCGATCATATTTATGATCCTGAAGTCCAAGCCTGTATGAAATTTGTCCACCAAATACCTCGGAGCGTAAGCCCCCTCGCCAATGACGGTAAGCAACTCCACAAACTTGTCATAGTATTCAGCAACAGAGGAAGTCCCTTGCTTCAACTGCTCAAATTCACCTCCCATCCTCTTCTGTAGGTAAGATGGGTAGAACTTAGCTCTCAGGGCAACAAGAAATGCATGGAAATCAAAGTTCGCCTGGGCGGTCAACTCGGCTCTGGCAGTCTGCCACCATCGATGAGCGGGCCCTTGGAGAAAGTAGGCCGTTATGTCCACTTGGCGATCTGCTGGAACATGTAAAGAGGTAAAAGCCTTTTGAATCTCGGCGATGTATTTCTCCAGAGCTTTCGGTACTGGCTGGCCTTCGTAGACTGGGGGACGAAGATTGTTGACCGCTTTCAACCAGTTGAACTCCCGTGGACCGTTGGGTGGTGGCGGCGGTGGTTGAGGGATCTGAGGGCTGCTGAGCTAATGCAGCTGTCACAATCTGAGCTATGACCTCAGGGGTAACAGCGTCGGGTCCGTAACCACCTGGGGGTCCCGCTCCTCGTCCTCTTCGTCCTCCGCGTCCTCCTCTTCCTCCTCTTTGAGACATTTAACTGCTAAGGACGGTGTTTGTTGTTCAGAAGTTGTGTTAAATCTAGATATCTATGTAGTAACGTGCGAAGTGTTTTATAGCTACCCAGGGACGGTATGTAGCTAGAGTGTTCATGAGTAATGTAAGTAAAGTAAGGTATGGGGTAAGGGCAACGTGCCTTTCTGGAATCCTCACTTCCCAATTCTACCCCACTTCCCTAGTTTTAAGGGCACCTATATTCTAAGTATTTCACTCGGCTTGTTTTCTCGGGCTCAGAGCGTAACTACGCTCTGATACCACTTTCTGTAACGCCCCTATTTAACGAAAATGCAGCGGAAATAAAATACTAAGGCGATTACAGATCATCGGGTTCCAAACATCCGGCACCAAAACTCACCAATTTTTACCTAGAACAATACAAATGCTACGGTCTGAACTCGAGAAAACATAACATAAACCTGACAATAGAAAAATACGCCAACGCTCCACAAATCCTAATTCCCATCCCAATCACTCATACTCTTCGTGGCCACCTGTATAACAACTCATACCTGCAAGATAAAACCAAGCAGCCCACCTCGGGAGGGGTGAGTCAGTTCCCTGGAATGGAACTGGTACAATCCTCATAACAGAAATTAAAACATAATCTTTAAACAATATAGTAACTTGGAAAGAAACTCTTAAAAAACAAAGGAACAAGGCACTTTGAAATCACCAAGTTAAAGTAACAAGCAAAGAATAGAGATAGTCAACAGAAAAGATAAAGTTAGTCAATTAAAACCACACCAGGAGTTAGTGAACATCCCATGCTTAAGTTCGATTAAGTTCCAGTTAAGAGTAGAAAGACCCAAATATTCACAAGGACTAGGAAAGAAAGGAAGAAATCCAAGAACCAACAACTCAAGAGTGGAATGAAACCAATTGGAAGAGATGGCTCCGCTGCCAATTACGTCCTTTTTAGGACAGTGGATATACAGCCCCTGGCTGTTAACAACATCTGATAGGACAGGGGATATACAGCCCCTCGCTGTTTACAATGTCCAATTGGACAGGGGATATACAGCCCCTCGCTGTTCACCGGTGAAGATGTGCACACATCACAACAAAGACTTAGCTCATGGTTGAACAATATCCAGAGTCAAAAGAAGAATTTACCAAGATTGACATTTTCCCATATTCCCCCTAGATTAATAACTGCACAAGTGTAATACCAAAACACTCAGTCCTACAGAGTGCAGAGGCGGAAACCCTCAACAGTTAATATCTAGTGAGACAACCAGATAAGAGGAACCAATGATCATGTGAGTTGTACATTCAAGGCTCAGTTAGTCACATCAAGCTGAGTTAGTCACACAAACAGTTTCCTTTGAAACCCATTCAAGCTCAGTTAGCGTTTCTCAATCATTCCACAAAGTTCGTTACCAAAAGTATCTGAGTACGAGAAATCGTACCTGGTATATGTAGAAGCAGTAACCAAACTTGAAAATGTGAACTACTTTCACTATTCACCTATAATTAAAGTATTCCAAGCATTGATTAGTCAAGGCACTATAATGCTACGCATCTTTCATTCTTACCAGTCTACGGTTTTGGTTTACAGTTACTCTCTCCTAAGGGTCTGGCTAGATCTAGTAAATAAATCTTTAATGCACATTTTAACTTGTTACACTTACCCCCTTAATATAGGTTTAGCTTATTTAAACTCTTTAGCTTCACTTGGCTAACTTATTTTAACACCTATTTAAGGTTTAGGATATGTATTTCCCCCTAATAGTCCACCTAGATGTCACATTAACAATTAGTATTTTAATTGTCACGTATGAGTTAGGTTTATCCTAAATTTTCCCTCTTATTATGTTTCCCATAAGGTATGTTACTTCTTTTATTTACATCTAATGTATTTATATATATACACTTATATTTTCCTTAGGATTTATCCAAAACAGTCTTTAAGAAATTCTTATTGTATTTAATTATATTTAATATCTTTTAGACATAACCACAACTGATATATGATTTATAAAATAAAGTATTTTTCCTAGTTTTAATTAAGCATATTAACCTCCATAAAATATAGTTTAGTTTAATTCCTTGATTCAACATAAGTTTCTATTTTATTTCTCTCATATAAGAATATATATATAGACGTAACAATTTTTACTTCACTTAAAGTTAATACCCAAAATATTTAACAACATTCTGCTATTAGATGTTAACTTAGTCTTCTCATATTTTTCCCAACCTAAAAAGTTTATTAACAAACTATACTTTAATTTTTGATACATTAAAAACCTTATATTATAAGATAACTTATGAAAAACCTTAGCATTACAATTTTTAAACATATTTCCCCTGGTCCAAAAATTCCCAAATTAAGTATATAGTAACTATAACATTTTAGACATATTATAAAATTTTTATTTCATAAAAATATCTTTTTAAATTATCCAAATAATTCCATAATACTCGTAACTTGCAAAAATCATAACTTACTTTTAAAAACTCAAAACCCATATTAATTTACATCAAAATAAACTAGATTTTATAAGGAACCTATGGTTAAAATGTCAAGTCAAAATACATTCGGGAAGACCATTAAATAAATATAGAAATTTAGGACTTTATTCTGGAAAACATATTAAATTATTATAACTTAAACCCCCACGATCTAATCTCGGCCGTCCATTTCTATTAACCTTAATCGGACGGCCTACAGCTCGCGAGTTCTTTAGAAATTTCTAATTCGCCCGAGTACTAATCCGACGATATCTCACAATCTACAGAACGAAATTCAATGATTTTTGTTCCTATCGATTTGAAATCAAATTCCGGTTCTAATGGTACCGATTTCCCTAATTATCATGCAGAATTGAAGATTTTGAATCTGGGTTTGAAGTTAGGGTTTATGTTCCGGTTTCGATTCGAATTAGACAAATTCCCCTATTGTAATCCGTAATTGACTAAATTGGCATGTGGGTTTGACCGGTAATGAAGTTACGATCGGCATCAATGGAGCAATTTGATCAGAAACTTACCGGAATTGCATTAACGGGGAGAATCAAATCGGAAATTCTGGAAACTTGTTATTTTATGTGCAGTTCGGGTATGTCTCTACTTGAATCAACTCGCGCCAACTGAGAGGGAGTTGATTCTTGGAACCTATCACAATCCAAACTAGACATGTAACTCTAGATGTTAGTGGAAGAATCATTGAATTTGATGATCTAGGGAGAAAGTTACAGATCTCACAAGATCTGTGTTTACCTAGTTGGTTTCGGAATAAACCGGGCAGAAATACCACCGTGATCGAGTAGGCACCTTTAGCTAGCTTTATCTCCGAAACTGTTGCGAATCAGTCTTGGCCATTAACATGAAAGTTGTAGAGGGATTTGAGATCTTCAAAACAAGCTGAAGATTATGAAATTTGGCTGAGAAACGAAGAAGTTACACTACTAGAAAACAATAGTTTACCTACGGAAATTACCTATGGAATAAATTCCGTAGGTAATTCCCTATGGAATACCTACGGTTTATAATACCAGCCCTTGGTTAAGTTGTTACCTACGGAATACCGATGGAATTCCAACAAAAAAATTACCTACGGAATATTCCGAAGGTAAATTTGTAGGGAAAAGTGCGGGAGGACTGGCTTGTAATGGCGCGTATAATGCCAACAAATTACCTACGGCAAATTTCCGTAGGTAAATAGGTGGGATTTTGGAAAAAGGTTACCGACGGATGTTCCGTCGGTACATGCTTCGTTTTCTTCTATGTTATAAAGATTACCTACGGACTGCTTTCTGTCGGTAAGTACCTACGGATTATTCCGTCGGTAATTGCTTCGTAGTGACAGGCGAACGTTCAGGTTGAAACGCGGCGTTTTACAATATGAAGATTACCTACGGACATGTTCCGTCGGTAATTACCTTCAGAATATTCCGTCGGTTTTCGTAGTAACAAGCGAGCGCTCAGCTGAAACGAGTCGTTTTTCAACATGCAGATTACCTACGGACTGTGTCCGTCGGTAATTACCTTCGGATTATTCCGTCGGTAATGACTCTTTTACACAGGCGAGATTACTTATAACACTGGACGGTGTCGTTATATGTGATGGATACCGACGGAAATCCGTCGGTAATCTTAGGAAAATTAAAACGATGCCTTTTCTTTATCAGCGTCTAGTTTCCTCTTCTTTCTATCATTCAGAAATCCTCTCGAGTAAATCGTTCTCTCGCAAAGGCGCCGAACCATTGAAGAACACCTTCTTGCTCTCGCGCTGTTTGTCCAAGCATAGCTCTGTGTTTCTCTCGCGCTGCGTATCCACTGAAGAGCTCCCAGTTGCTGGTTCTATCTCTCGTTCGTACACCAAAGTGAAGAGGCTGGAACCGGAGGGGTTTGAAATCGAAGGTGCTATAACCGCTAATATACTCAGAACTTTCAGTGGAAACTACTAAATTAGACGGTAACTACAAAATTAGGGTTCATGGTGGGATGACGATGCACTGTTGTTTCATATCTGACGATGCTCTCCTCATCCCATCCTTCGATATTTGCTCTCCTCATCCCATCCTCTCACTTCCGCTGATTCCACTGATAATAGCTCCTCCATAAAATTTTAATTTTACCCTCCACATCCCCCAAAACATCCCGATTCCACTGCTTTAATTGACTTCAACAGTTTCAGCTTCTGTTGAATTGACACATGCTCCAATGCCTCCCAGCTGAACTATACCAGATTGGCAATTACTAAATTATGTAACTACAGTTCCCTTTATGCGATCTTTGACTTTTTCCTTAAATTATAGAATGTTAACTTTACCTAATGTGTGTCCAACATTTAGGTACGCGGGAGGTGATCCACTTCTAAAGCTAGTAGCGGTTGATTGGTTCAAGGCTGAAAGGAGCTTAACCGAGGTGATCCTCCTGGGGAAAGCTGTGAACTGCAGATATATCAGACAAGATAATTTTCTGGAAGTAAGTATATCTCTTTCATTGTAGTTATCTATTGGAGTAGTATTTACTACATAGTGGGGCTTACACAGTTACACTGCTTGGATGGATAATTCCATTTAGTTTCTCTTGGCTGAAGTGAACAAGGTTGTGACTGATGCCCAGTATGGTGTTAGACACAATTAATGATGAGTCATCCATTATTAACTCCATTTATTATAATATTAATTTTACAAATTAAAGCTTATCGTCTTGCAATGTCGACTAAAATTGTTTGTAAGATGATGTTCTTCCCCATGAATTTATCTCTGTTAGTTGCCACTGCGAAGAGAATTAATAGGCCTGCCCATGATCACAGATGTATCTTTTCCAACCACCAAGGAAAGCTCTTGCTATAGCTACTTTCAATAGAAGAATGAATGGAGTAACTGATGAGTGCCTTGCCGAATCACAAGCGCTTGTCCATGGCTTAGCTATATTAGGTTGTCACTGTTAGATACAAAAAGATCAATTCAATACATTGCTGAAGAGTATGAATATCTAAATCAAATGGTCTCCCTTAAGTCGTAGAGCTCTCAATGCTGATAGTGCTAATCATGATCTTCTTCTTAGATTATGACTTTCTAAACAATGTAATGTTGTTTCTTCATATAATAACTACTTTTCTTATTAATTGACTGTATATAATAATTTGACTGGTTAGGTCATGGGGGAAAAGGAAGCTATTCTCCCTTTGTGGTCAGAGCTTGCCTCTTTGACATTAAACCCTACCTCTTTTATAATGATGTTGATTTTTTATGGTATTTCAGAATCTAAAAAAAAAAAGATTCAGATTGTATGTGAAAATCTAACTCGATATAACTTCAATTTCAAATAATATGAATGATCACGGACCCACTCAATTATTGATTTTAATTCTAGAGCGTACTACTGGAATGCTACTTAGTGTGAACTACCTTAAAACATAGTACTATTAGTATATTATATTTCTACCAATTAGGGTACTATGTCTGTTGTTTCTTTGTTCTTACTTGAAAAAGTGTTAATTTACTGACATAAAAAAAAGAAAGTCATATTAAATTATTCACAACTTGCTATATGTTAGTTGGTCAAGATTGCTGATGTGTCTTCGATGATGATTCTTCTGTTACTTGATCTTTGTTATCATATTTCATCGTTTGTTCTTTTTGCAAAATGCAAGGTACTATCTAACCCCCTGTTGCTTCTGCGTTTGACTGATTCGTGTGCGGACATAATATGCGGTTGATGCCCTCTGATTGATTACTTATTGATCTATCGTTGTTGTTTTTTGTATTCCGTTATTAGGCTCGCAGCGAATAGAGTTAGTTCTCACTTCTCTAATGTAATCTAAATATGAATGTGCTTAAATGCCTCGTGTGGTCGGTTCGGTGGCTACATGTTTTATTTTTTTTAATTATGACGAGACGAAGTTTACCTGATTTCAGGAAAAACTGGAATTCTGGGTTACGAATTCGCAAGGAGGCAACTTTGGATCAACTTTCCGATCATTGTAGAAGGATTTAGATGATGTGTGAGTAATGGTTGGAAAGAGGAAAGATAGGAGAATCGAATGAAACAAACAGCATACCAAATGGTGGAGTAGAGAAACAGATATAGGCGTCTAAAGATCGACCCATGACATGCCAAAACTGAAGGAAACTTAATCGATTAGCTAACTCTGGTGCTGACTGGGCGACACGTGTCCAGAGGCGCGCGGCTGAGTCAACTGGCACTGGACACGTCAGCAACCTCCAAAATTGGCTCTAAACTTCAATTTATCATAACTTTGGCTAGATGATCCGTTTTTCACGTTCTTTTATCAATCTTCTTGGTTTTCCATAACCTTTTTATTGGTGTAGTTTTCATGGCCTGATTTGACCATTCTCAAAAAGTCAATCCTAGCTAGGCTTTTGAAGCTTAAGGTTTCTATGATTTTTATTTTGACTTTTAAGCCTTAAATCATTGTTCAAAATATTTCTAAAATCTTATTATAATTGGAGTGTCTTGAATTTCCCAAGATTATGACTTATAAATCTCACTATTAAATTCATAATACCATATAATAAATTAATATTTAATAGCATTATTTAGGGTTTACTAAAAGAAATCCCCTAAATTAATTTAAATTAATTTATGGGGTATTTCAAGAGCTGCCCGGTCTTCTGGTGCCGATGAGGTTGGACCTTCTGGTTCGGGATGCTGCTATTAGGGATGGAAGGTCAGGTTGGGTCGGGTGACGCTTCACCTGACCCGTCACCCATTTTTCACGCGTAACACCTGACCCGACCCGTCACCCGTAACTTCATCATCTGTCACCCATCACCCGTTTTATTTTATTTTCCAGCAAGTATTTTTATTTTTTAACATCTATATAAACTTCATCATCCGTCACCCGTCACCCGTAACACCTGACCCGACCCATCATCCGTACCCGTTTCACCCATCACCCGTTTTTCACCCATTTTTTGGGTTGTTCATCCGTTTTAGCACGTCGGGTGGTCTGGTGAAATGGGCACCCGTCACCCATTGCCATCCCTAGATACTATGCCTACCGGGGGTCCGACTCCAGGATATGACAAGATGATGGCTCAGTTCACACAGTGGCAGGTGATGTGCAGGAGTCATTTTGCTGGTTTTGATTAGTTTATGACTAGGGTGGACTCGCGTTTATGTAAGCTGACTATGCATGTCGATGACTAAGGGTGCGTCTTACTTCATTAGAGGAGCGTCAGTCTGCTTATTAGGCTCGTCAGGATGAGAGAATGGATGCCTATGATGCCCGATTTGCACGTATGGAGGCGTGGTGTCTTCCGCATGGGTCACAACCATAACTTCCACCACCTTTGGCCGCATCACCTTTTGGAGTTTGTGTTTTTCTTCGTTTTATGTCTTTTGTATTATTTTGTTTTTCATTCTTAGTTATTTCTTAGTTTTTTAGTTTCGGTTGTACTTTCTATTTTGTTTTCTTTGGATTCGAATTCTGTTTATACATTCCGGATGTACCTCACAACTGTTATGTTTTTGCTTGTACTTTTAACGCTTGTGCAAGCCTCTTTTGGTTGTTGGTTTTATTGCTTGAGGTACAGGTTTTGTAACACCCCTTCTGAAATTGTCTCCTAAATGTTGTCTAATTGTCATCCTTGAATAAATAAATCGCAGCAATATTTAAAGATTATCAAACTAAAGGTGTTACCGGTCTCCCTCGCCCATGCGAGTGATAACGTATTCAACTTAATCAATCATAATGCGAAACATCTTCCCGCAGTGACAACAAGAGATAGATATACTCTCCAACATTAATCCAAATACAATAACTAGTGAGCATTCTAAGCATTCAAATCCTATACATACTTCTACAACTTAATTGTAATACAATAGTACAGTATTAAATAAACCCGAAACTACCCAAGGCGTCCCGCACTCTGTCGTCATCAATAGCTTCACATACCTGTAGTTTTGTTTGTATGTATGGAATCAGCCCCTGCTGAGTATGCTACTACTTGACTATCATGCCCCCTCGGACCCCGCAGTTAATTGGTCAAGAGCATGCAGTTCATTTTACATGCAATACCATTTTAATAACAAAACTGTAAAATATATACAAAGTATATAACAACCATGCAATAAACACATATAATTCATGTTGTTCACATAGCACATAACAATGTGATGTAACCATATTAAACAAGGTAGAATAAACGAGAGTTATAAATATATAATTTATCCCCGCACTCGGTTGTTAAGCCTAGATGATATTGCCAGTCATACGAGATATCTAGATGTTCGTATTTGTTTAGTCTGAGATCACCTCATGCCTATGACATCGTCTCGTTAAGCCGACGTGTCTCTACATTATACCCCTATCTAAGGCGGGTCAACCACAGCAGTAGCCACTCCAACAATAGAGTCTCTGACCGACGAACCATCTTAGCTCGTTGGAATTTTTTTAAGCGTGAGGAGCCATATGTGGACTCCTCCCATACATATGATACCGATAGATTGAGGTCACTCAATCTAAATCCTAAATATCATTTATGTCTTGGTAATTATAATACGAACGTGTGCCATCAAGGTCTTATACCTAGTGTCTCTTGGTCATTCATACCGTTCGAAAGAGATAATATAAGAGCGGCTTTAAATCAGGCCGTTGCTCTGAATCTAAGTAAACTCTTAGATATCTCGGATAATATATCTTATTATCCTATGCTATGAGGTTTTATCATTCCATCTCTTATAATACTATAAGATAGCGTTATTGTCATTAGTTCGTTATATATATATAAGTATATACGAATAATACTGTTATCGCGTAAATAGCAATATTAAGGCAATAACATAATATACAACTCATGCGTATTAATTCATACAATCAGACAGTTAATCTTATCACAGATTTTCACACAAGTCTGAAATGAGGAAATCCTCATAGACAATCAAGCCACATAACAACATACCTTTCACAATAATATACGCTAGCGTGAAGTTTCACGCACACCCGGTAGTCCTCGAAGCTCGTTCTCTAACGATACCTCTAGGCTCTAATGCATCCAACTTTGGAATACGAGACTACAAATTAGCTCTCGATAATGTGGACTAATTCAGTACCCCGACTAGTTACTAATTAACCCGGTAATTACCCCGTGGATACCTAGCCGTCATTATTCCGGTTCTCGGGTGAGTTCGGGATTAGTTATGTTCACCAGTTTGTTACGTTACGCGTACTCGTAGTATTAATTTACTACTTAAATTTAAATCCTTATAACCCATGTAATATACATTCTTAGGTTATCATACATGATTATGTATACTTGTATATGTATACATGTGTACACATATGCGTATAACAATATAGTTTATTACTATATGTTATTATTAATCTTATGACATTGTTACTCTCAAATCCTCATTTAATTTGTGAGTTAGTCAATTTGAACTTCCTTAGTCAATTGGGTTGACTTGGTCAATGGGTCCAAGTCAACAAGTTTATAGAACTCATTTAAGTACTTGAATTATATGATGCATTTACTTATACATTCTTTTATACATAACATTAGGTATTAAACCTAATTTGTACAATCTTCCTTTCCACTTTATATTATATTCCCCCATACTCTTTATGATTTCCCAATCATATTATAACTCTCATCACATTTATATTCCTCTTAGGAATTATAAATACATAATGGTTAAGCCTTATTATTCCATGTAATTCCTTACACTTGTACTAGTTCCACTTTAATGACATTAATACTTTATGATTAATGTAACACATATTATATTCTTCACCATAACATTCCATCCTTAGTAATATGGTTATCCAACCATATTATATAAATTACTCCATATCATATATTTGTTTATATATGAATTATAGAACCCATTTATAAAATGATACTCCTTATACTATATTCATTTTTCCATTAATGAATATTACCATCTTATTATTGTTATAACCCTTATAACATCATAAACCATATCCTAAATTTCATTTCTAACTTCCATAATTCGTAACAACCGTTATAACTTTCATTATTCACAAACTTACCACAGTAATGATATAATGTTTCCATTATAGTCATATACCATACATTATAACATTATACCCTTATATTATGTATAACCTATGGTTATAATAAATTCCAAACAGACCTCCAAACTGTCTAGAATTATTTCTCAGCTCCCATTAGTTTCTTTATTTACCAAATTACCCCTCTTTTTCCTTAAACTTTACAAATGTCATAATAACTAAATATAATACACCATAATACATATATATAGCTGCAATTAAATCTCCAAAAATTACTAATATATTCAAAAAGACCCTAGTCTATTCTAAATGTCATTTTAGCCTAGATTTTTTAGAAATTACAAACTCACCCCACATATTTTACAATTTTTACAATTAACTCCAAAACTTAATATAAGGTGATAATAAAATCATTTAATCACCTAATCTGGTCAAGGCCTTCACTATGGTCAATGTTGACCTCCCAAACACTACCATGACCACTAGTTCTAATAATTAAAAAACTTACCCCAATTTTTCTAGTATTTACATTTTTGCCTCAAACTTTGTAAAATCTTACAATTTCCATTTAAACTGCTTTTAAACCCTAACTTTCGGCTATAATCACCTCCATCCCTCTAATTTTTATTTTTTTACGGTTGTAGCCCCAAAACTTTATACTAAATATAAATCACTTTAAATGTACTTTAAACTTAAAATAACATAATGAAATGGCCTAAAGTACATGGCCTTATTACAACTTTGATTTGTAACATAAATTACACTTAAATGATCTTTAAATTGCTGTAAATTCTTGGCCTTACCCATGTTTTTTCGGTAATTACCAAATTACCACATAATGTCTAAAATTTGACAATTATGTTACTTAATCACTCAAATGATTAGCTAAAATTAACTAAATCATGTCTTGGTCATTCTAAGGTCAACATTGACCACTTTTAACCATTCACTCATGGCTTTAATATTAAGCACAAGATTAAACACTTAAAGCATTAAAAATGAACATTAATGTTTTACCTTTTTTTGAAGTGTTATACTTGATTTCCTCCACACTAAGCTGAATATATAGCAAAAATAACGCTAAGTCAAATTCCCACACTAAACCAAAACTTAGAAGCTGATCTACCAAGGTTTAGGGTTAGGTTTTTCTTTACCTTTTGAATGTGACTTTTACTTAGGTTTTTCTTTCCTTGAACACTCACGGCAGCTTAAAGGAGTTCCACTCAACTTCTTGACATGCATTTAACAGCAAGGAAAAGGTATGTTTAGGCCCTAAACATAAATAACCATATGAAGGAATTATAAGTCACAAAACATGAATTTTCAAGGTGAAAGTACCTTAGGACCTCAAGGCTTTCCAAGGATAAATTCAGCCCTAGAACACTTACCTTTTGAAAACTCTTTAAATGGAGATTTAAGGATGAAATGGACCACCACCAAAGAGATCAAGAACAACCATGGTTCTAGCATGTAAATAGAAAGATATGAGTTTTAATCCATAGAAATCAGCCATACCACAAGTATGGGCATACCTTATGCCATGAGAGTTGAATTTTGAATGAGATAGCTCAAGAACATTACCATGGATGGAAGGGAGAGTTTAGAATCTGTTGAACTATTTTTTAGGGCTGAATGAAAGAGAAAAAGGCTAAATTGCCTTTTAATGTAATAGAAGTCATGAAGTGAATAGTAACATGGTGACTTACTTATTTAGCTAGATTTTTTGATAACATAACAAGGATGTTACCAGCTCATATTTTCACCCACTTGAGTCAAACATTGGGGTCTTACGTTGACCATTGACCATGTTAGATAATTAAGGCTTAATTTGGCACTATTTCGGTATTATTCTCATTTTGGTGCCAACTTTGGATTTCTTGTAAACCCTTTGAACTAGGGTTACTAATGTGATACTAAGTAGTACAAATGTTTATTAGGGTGTATACAAGGCCATTTGCCACCCAAAGTCAATTTTTGGACATTTTCATTAAAATGTGTCTTAAATAGTTTTAGAGCTCCTTTTTATGTTTTAACTCTTTTTAGAGTTTGGTTTGGCTTGAAAATGGTTTTTTTATGTTCATACCTTGGTTATAAGGCTTATGAATCCAATTTGGATCCTAGTTGAGGTTATACAACCTTTAAAGTTCATCAGGCACATGTTTTCCCTAAATGGTCATTAAGCATAGTTTTTCTTGTTAATGACTTTTGTTGTTTTCAAATAATTGTTAAGGCATGTTTAAACCTTAATACGTATAATTATATGTTTAAAATAATCTTTTAGTAGTTAGGGGTATTTCAGGTCTAACTCTGATATGTGTGAGGTATGGAGAGAAACAAAGGAGACTATGCCGAAGTTTCCGTAGAATTCAACACCTAGATGTTCCTACAAAAGTGTGGGGATGTTGTTCCCACCATATTTTAGGGGCATACTTTTCTAACTTCTATTTATCTTTGAATGTTGTTTTCTGTCGATTTGTGTTTTTTCTTCGTTCGTGGTTATTACCATGAAGCAATGAGGACATTGCTTACTTTTAAGTGTTGGGAAGGGAATTGCACATGCTCGTGCTCAATTACACTCGAATGTGCTAATTTTGGACATTATTAAGACTACCACTTAATTTTCACTAAATTTTTGTTGGCCCTCAAATTTTTTTTGTTGCATAATGTAGGATCGAACGGCTGACTCAAACCAACTCAAGGTGTTAGTCTGTGAGATGGTTTGACTCAATCGAACTAAGTATGCGGAATCACTAGAGATATGGAAACACTCAATCGAACTCAAATAGATACACAATATAAGTTATTTTATTTCTTTGTAAAATAAAATAACTTACACTGCCCACTAAGTAGAAAGGATCTACATGGTGGAACTCACTCACTCATCCTACACATTATCTGATCAGCTCTTTGATGAGTATAGTAAGCCTAGAAACACCCTAGATTAAGTCTATCAATAAAGTACAAACTATCTTAACTAAAAATGATAGAAAAACTCTTGTTTCTTGGTGACTTTTCCCTAACATAGGATGTATTGGGGCGAAAAAGCACAAACGCAACTGATAACTCTATCTCTTTATATAGCAAAGCCTCTAGAGCCGTTGAGGAAGTCTGTTTCTGAAATTTCTGCTTCTGAACATTGTAGTTGCTTAAAAATTGGTCCTAACTTCTTTGTGAACGTTACTAAGCCTTGGCCCTTAATTTTCAGACAATTACCAAGCCATTGGATGACTTGGCAACGTTCAATGATGATTCTCACGTCTGATGTACCTAACTCACTCTATCAGTTCTGAAATTTTAGGACCTCAATGTCCATATTGCTATATTTTTGGATTTAAGATGTTGCTCACTTGACTGAGCTTACTTAAGCCAATATTTACGGCCAAAGGGAGTAAACATTGCTCCTTAATTTTCACAACTGATTGACGGACTCTCTCGAACTATCAGAAAGTCAAGGCTTCAAATTTTACTCACATTTTCATGAATTTTGGTCCACAGCTGATGGTTGATACCCGTTGCAATTTAGTGAACCTTGCTCCGTAAATTTCTCAACTGATGGATGAACCCACACGGATGGACTTACTCGATCTATCAGTAAAGACGGAGACTCATTCGACCGAAGGACTCACTCGATCTTTCACTAGGGACGGACACTTCTCTTGTTGATTGACTTGTTTGATCGTAGGACTATCTCAACAACACCTTGTACTCCAACACATAATATACTTTGGTCTTATTCAGTGGTTGGAAAGGTTGGTTTGGAACACTGCACAAGTAGCACTAGTTTCTTTTTGGGATCAAAGCTGAAGAATAGTTGTGGAAATTTTGGTTGCATTGCTTGTATGTACAGTTTTGGTGAATGCTTTTCTATTTTTTTTTTAAAAAGTTAAGCTTATTAGTGTGACTATTTGTCTTTGATTTTACTTGGGGATTTTGGAAATGATTCTTGATTGAAAGGAAGGAAAGGATAAAAACAAGGTACTCCTCTAATCGAATTTTTTAGCCTAAACAGTTCTCGTCCATGTGGTAATTTAGGGTGCTTCATCACCCATCTACCTAAGGTCTTCTGATCTGGGATAAAATACCCAACACCGCTACATAGATGGAGAGAAAAGTATGAGGGATTAAAAAAACAGAAAGTTAATGCTTGTTTAGAAGGGTAAGAAAATTCTTAATTTCGAATGCTAAGTGCAAATTCTTTCTTGATTATGAGTACTTGGTAATGAAAGGTAATATGGAATATGATATTACTTCTTACCCCTTGTCGTCTTTGGATCGTGGATAGTTAATTGGAGAGTAGTCCCTGGGTGAAATCTCAGCCAAATGGTTTTGCTATGTGTCTTAAGCCTTTAAAAAGTATATCTCAATTCCCTGTTTATGGACACCTGCAGTGTGGATCATTATTTTCTGTGATTTTTTTCATTATTAGATCTCCTTGTGTACGGTTCTAAACTGATGAATCCTTTTTGTAAGATTTCAGTATGTTTCTATTTGCTTGAGGGCAAGCAAAGATTAAGTGTGGACACCTGCAGCTCTTCGATGAAGTTTCTGCCTATTTTCATACATGCTCCAGGTTTATGTACTCGTTTGTAAACCCGGACCATCCTTCCGAGAAACCTTCTACCTACTTTTAGACGGGGTCCGAGTTTATGTACTTGTTTATAAACCCGGACCAATACCAGTGAAGGACTGGAGAGTTGTTACAATACTTAAAAAAATAAATATTATATTTATCAACAGAGGCGCACCGGGGATAAAAGAAAAGGAAACATTAAACTTTTGACCTAGTTTCTATTCTACGAGTTATTTTTTACTAGAGAAAGAGGAGTGGGCAGTTTTTGACATCTTTATTGGGAGTTTTAGTACAGAAGATTGAAGATTTGAGACAGAGACTTCACCACAGAGTTTCGAATCAGAGTTTCTTCTTGTTCTACTTCTCTAATACTATTTTCTATAGATTTGTGCATTGTTGTCATGTCTATGGTTGAGTAGTACTTTTAAGTTCCGGTTTGCTATGTAATCCAAATTCGAGGTTCCACTTTCTTTGTCAGTTTACCAGTTTTAATCAGATTAAAGTTTTTGTTCTTTGTTCATATTTATTCTCTGATGGTCTGGCCAATTATTGAGTTTATTAGTTTGTTTGCTTACAAGTGAGAACTACGACATTCAATAGACTACAGGAACAAAAACCAGTTAATTTGGTGACGACAATTCCCCTAAAATATTAACTGATTATCTAACTAGATTGTGCTTAAAGCTATTAGCAATTTGAAAATTGATAACGAGAGTTAGGGTTGGTAATTGTTAATTAGATTTCACCGAGCGAGAGACAGAATGTGAAATAATCTGATATGGGATATTAATCTAGGATTTGGTAAACACATTGAGAAGGGAATAGAGGATTTAGGAGGTGTAGTAAACCGGGATTTCTCCCATACTTATCTAGAAAACTGACACTTTCCTTTTTATAGCCATTATTCTTATTATTGTTTATTTTATTTTATTTCATAATTAAAAATTCATCAATTAAACCCCACCAATTTCCTGTTTTCTATTTTCATTAATTTAGTAGTTGTTTTAGATTGACATTAAACTAACATTGCCTCCTTGGTTTGATAACCTAAGGAATACTTTCTAGAAAAACTTGTTACAAAGACCGGTACACTTACCGAATTAGGTTTTAACCCCATCACCACCCCATTTGTGGATGTCGACTAAGTATTGAAGGGAAGTTAGTGAGATAAATCTCATACAATTCCACATTAGATATTTCGTATATTCTAACTTCTAAAATTCTCTATTCGATTCCTATGTATCGTACGTGAAATACCCCAAACTTAAATATGGTGATTAAATTATTCTAATATGATTTATAGGGGCCTGATAGTGTCTAAAGAATATTGGTGAAGAAATTAAAAAAAAGAAAAGAGAAAACGCTCAAAAATCATAAAACGTAAAAATGCGTGTTAAACAACCATAGGAGATACATGACCTCTATTAGGGTCCTAGATGGATCCCTAAGATTTAATTATGCCTAATTACATGTGGGTACAAATTCAAAGAAAACGGATCCATTAGTGGGTTAAAAACGCAAACGAGGCTTTAAAGCACGTTTTTCGAGAAAACCCGGAAACATGACTTTAAGTGGTCAAATGGACTCGTATAAATTATAGTTGACCATATAACTATAATTAAACATTAATGGAAGCCTAAGAACCATTAAATTAAAGAAACGAGAAAATCCAGAAAACGGGCCCGGTTAGTGAATAGTGCCCAAACCAGGAAATTTAGGAGCATTTCTTGCGAAAGATGAAAATGCCCCTACCCAATTAATATAAGGGGGCTGGTTTTTAATATGGGTGACTCATCACCCTTTCCCAATTAGTAACTAGCTATTAGTAAAATAAAAAAAGCAAAAAGGTGGAAAAAGGTACAAAATGCTTTCTATCTCTCTCTCTCTCTCGTCTCATTCTCTTCCTCCCATCAGAATTCCCCCCTCTCTTTCCCCTCCAGCTGGTTCTTTCCTCCCCAGCCTGGAATGATTTTTGAGCTCCCTCCCATGGCTTCCCATGCTTTCTCCTTATGCCAGAGTCACATCAATGCTCCAAATGGAAAAATAAACACATATTCTTGCTCCTCTCATCAAGATCTATCTTTCTCTCTTTTCAAAATCTCAAAACCTTGAAGTTGACCTCCAAAGATATAGCCCATTTGAAGAGAAGTCCATTTTCTGTAGCTAGGCAACATTCCCTTTGGTTTGAGGTAAGAAAAATCCAAGATAACTCACCTTCCTCTTCATTCCTCTCTTGACCGAAAATTTCCAGATTTTATACCCCCATTGTTGCTCCTTGTTCCAGCCGATTTTATCTCCAAGATAGGGATGGAGTCTTGCTTGTTGGGTGCCAAATACTCCATGTAGAAATTGGAAGGTAAGTGCCCTAATTGTGTGCTTTAAGTACCTCCCTTTGTTCTAGATAAATAAATAAGCCTATGGATATTGCTAGTGCTTAATTCCCCCATTTGGGTATTGATTTAGAGTCTTGGCAATGGTGTGCCCTTGACCGAAAATCAAGAGGAAATGAGAGAAGACGAAGAGAAGTAAAAGAGAAACCTGTGAGTTTAAGGTAATAATCTACCATAACACTATTCCTAATGCTTGTAGAATTTTGGGATGGGTAATGAAATAAATGAACCAAATATATGCTAAGAATGTGATTGGTAGTTTGGGAAGAGAATTGTGGTTATATTTATGCAATGGTGAAATTATCGTGTCTAAGGGCCTTGGAGCCAAGTGGTTTATGATTAATGCTTATATTGTGAGTGATGAGCTTTGGTTGAACTTGTGTGCTGTTATGCCTAATATTGGGTGTGGCTAGTTTGAATTGTTTAGGTGCTGAAAATTGCAACTGGGCAAGCTAAGATTGTAGAGTGACTATGGCGAAATTTTGGTAGAAATCCTAAGAGATTTGGGTGACTTGATGAGTTGATGCTACCTAGGGTGAAATAGGTGTATGGAGAGACCAATCGGATTAGTTAAGCACCTTGAGATGTTAATGGAAGGAGAATATTGAGTTGAGCAAAATCTGTAGCAAATTGAAATACCTCTGCAGAAGTGGATTTATCGTGAGTTATTAGCAAAGGTGAAATTGATAAAAGAAAGAAATTAATACTCAAAATATCCGTCGAGCTGCAAATTAAAACCCGGTCGCAGTAGTATAGAAGACAGAAGTGGCCGGGGTCAAACCGTGGGACTTATAGCGAGCTAAAACAGTTCCTAAGCTTGTCACAAAAGGGGGGAAGTTAATTGACTTGTTTTTAGAGAATTAAAATAGCAGATTAAATTACTGAGTGCAGTTGAATTAAATGGAACTCCGGGTTCAGGTTTTATATAATCTGATTAATTATGCTATCTCTACCGGTTTAATAAATTAGTTTGGCAAAATTCCTGTTATTATCCTAAGGACTAAGTCATAGACCCTTAAGAACTCGTTTACCAGAAAATGCCCGGTCTAATCAAGGTTCGAGCAAAACTATGTAAACGGACGTTAAATTCGAGGAATTATAATTGCATCTGTAAATACAAACTTATTAAATCATAAAATTTTCTCCAGATTTACGGCTTAATTAACCTGTCTATTTATCACCTGGTCTGATCAAAATAGACTTAGGAAAGCATTTTAATAAATTCATGTAATTTATTAAAATGGTGAGAGATAACCTTTAAGCATAACAAACTGTATTTATTTTAACCGGTAGAAATATTGATTACATAATACAAACCATAATTAAAAAACCTTGCCCGGAGCAAATCCTCCTTAGCCAGACATATTAACTGGTAATAAATCTGACAGAGGTTGGACGTAATAATAGCACAGAGACGTGATTAGTGAATGGAGAAATGAAGAGAATGAGAAGTGGAACATGTACGTAGGTTATTGTAAGTGAAGTGGGTGAATTAGAGAGTTAATGGAGTGAAATGATATACGGGAGTGATTTACTGAAGAGAATGAGATGAGGTGAGTGTGAGTGATTTTCTGGTTTTCTCCGTGCACTCGTACAAGGCTGTAATGAATGGGTATTTATAGAAGAAATGAAGAGGTAGTCTTCCGTAGATATTTGCAGTTGATTGCCTACTTGAGTGCTTCATTTTTTTTGATCTAATAGACAACTTATTTATTAATCACCAGGATAGGAAAAATCCTGATCTAACCACAAAACTACAACAACACGGGGGCAAACTGGAGTGTATATACCCCCTGTTATAACTTAATCCAAACTTAGCTATGCTATCCGCAGCCTTGTTACACATCTTATTAATTTTCCTAATATTACACGTATCAAACCATGCAAGCAAGTTTCTGCAACCTCTAGATATTCCTTCAAATGGGGATTTCCCATCACCTCTCTGCAGTACTATATCAATTGCTAATTGAGAATCAGATTCCACAATTACTTTCTTATAATTGAGCTCCTTTGCTGATTTTAAACCGTCAAAAATTGCCCAAGTTTCCGCCTCCAAGATTCCAGTCTTACCCATGAAGTGGGTAAAACCGCCCTTCCATGTTCCACTGTGATCTCTGATGCAACCACCAGCTGCAGCAGCCCCTTCAAGACTCATTGCAGCATCTACATTGACTTTTATGATGCCATCAGGAGGGGGATCCATTCAGTCTGGTCGTCTTCCATACTCTGCCTCTCCAAGCAATTGCTTCGAGCTTTATCTACTAGGTACCGCTGCAAATTATCATGAAGCAAATTCAGAGGCATATCCGAGGCAGTAAGATTATTGTGGAACTTTAGATTTCTCCACTTCCAGAGAGTAAAACAAGTCACGGCAAAAATATTAGCCCAGTTAGAGTTGAATTCACCCATCATTACATCACACTTAAGATTATTAAAAAGCCAATCCTGAAAACTCAAGGAGAAAAATTTTTTAACAACATTGTTCCCATTCAGCAAGGTGTTCCAAACCCTTTTGCTAACTTTACAATTTCTAAGCACATGGCAAGTATCTTCAACCCCTCCACAAGCATCACACAAATTAGTCTGAATTATTCCCCGGTTGGAAAGGAGGTCTTTTGTTTTTAGGCCCTGTTGGATCCCCAGCCAGATAAAGGTTTTAACTTTTTCAGCAACTTGAAGTTTCCAAACATACTTCCAAATGGGATTTTTCCTGCCCTTATTTCTAACCATTTCATATGCAGAAGAAACAGTGAACTGTCCAGATTTTGCATCAGGCCAAATAACAGAATCTTCAAGATTAGAATCAAAAATTCCTTTGCTCGCAAGAATATCCAAAATCTCATCAGGAAGGTAGCTAATAATTAAATCCCATTTCCAACCCTCTTTATTACACCAGAAGCTTGCCACCACCTTATCTTTATCAATACTCTCGGGTTGACTAACCAAATTTATAAGGGGTTCCTCCAACAACCAACTATCCAACCAGAAATTAATAAGCTTCCCATTGCCCAGTTTCCATCTAGCACCCTTATCAATTAACTCACTAGATTCTAATATGTTTTTCCATGTGCATGACGCATTCCTAGAATTCAGATTCCTATATTTGCTTTTAAGAACTCTTTGCCAGAGGCCCTCCTGATTTGGATTAGCTTCCAAGAAAGTTTAGCAAGACACGCTTTGTTCATAGGTTTTAATTCTCTGATTCCCAAACCCCCCTCCTGTTTGTCTTTGGATATTACACTCCAAGCGACAGTGTGGAGCTTTCTGTCATTACTACCATGGCCCCATAAAAAATCTCTGGTCAGTTTCTCCAGCCTACTACAAACAGAATCCGGAATTTTTTGGGACATCATATTGTAAACAGGAATTGAGTTTAGAACAGACTTAGCCAACGTTAGTCTACCCGCGAAAGAAAGAGATTTAGCCTTCCAACCACTGATTCTAGATTGAACTTTCTCAACCAGGTCACTGAAGTTTTTCACTTTAGATCTACCCTCCATAAGATTAATGCCTAGGTATTTCCAAAGTTATCAGCAAGAGGGATTCCCACTTGCCTGCTTATTTCAATTCTCCTAATAACACTGACATTTTAGAAAACAGAATCCTGGATTTTCTAGGTTAAATTGCTCCCCAGAAACCTTACAAAAATCTTGGACAATACTCATTATGCTCAAAACTTAGATACATCAGCACTACCAAGTAATACCAAGTCATCTGCAAAAAATAAGTGGGATAGAGCTGGACCCCCTTTACTCAGCTTAATGGGGCACCACACTTTACTGAGAACAGCATTATTAATCAAGTGAGATAATCTCTCCATGCAAATAACAAAGATATAGGGTGACAGAGGGTCACCCTGTTATACCTTTACTTGGGCAAAAGCTTTCAGATTGGGAGCCCCCCATAAGACCCTCATACTAACTGAACTCACACAGCTCATGATCAGGTTAACAAAATCAGGAGGAAGATTAAGTGTGAGCCTCGATTTTAAACCCTATCCTATGTTGATTAAAGCTGATTAGGATCTAAACGGGTTTAGGTCCACTTATAACCTAAGATTAGTAACTATGTCATAACAATAATTATTAAAACCTAAGCAAGCTCACTGGAACCCATTATGAGTCGCCACCTAATTTTAACCTAGATCAAATTAGGAAAGGAGAGTTCGGGTTCGGGGGCTTGGTATTCGACTTATTTAGGGTTCAATTACTTTCATTACCCCTAGAAGTCGTTTTTCCTCTACTTAGTTTAATTACGGCTTATTACGAGTCGTTTTAACCTAAATGCGCAAGCTTATGCTTTTTTGTGTTTTTTAGCATTTTTGACAGAAAATTAAAGTGAAATTGAAAGCTACCTAAACTAGGGTTTCGGAGGCAGAATTAGGTCAAATTTTGCTTACGTCCGTAGCCGCGGACCTAATGTCCGAGACCACGGACCCCAGTTAACCTAAATATGCAGAAAAGTCGAAATTGAAGGAAAACAAACATTTGCAAAGTCCGGGGCCACGGACAGGCTGTCCGTGGGCCCGGACGTCATCAGAAAAACCTAAATTTTGAATTTTTAAAATCCCGCCGCCATCCGTGGGTGTCCGTGGCCACGGACAACCCGTCCGTGGTCCCGGACCACAGGTCCGAGGTCACGGACCACCCACGGACAGGGGTTTTCCAAGGGTTCCCGAGGGTGTTTTGAGCTCAAATTTTATGGGTATGTAGCCTGAAAGATGTACAAGATATTAGTGATTGAAAGCTTTCAATTTGAATTCGAATTAAGCACGAAACTTGGCAAACAAGTTATTGGACAGAAGCTTAATCAAACAGCAGTACAGAAGCGTAAAAAGGTTAGTTTGAACCCAAAATTTGACAGAGAGTTAATAAGGCCGTGGGGAATCAGAAAAGTTGGATTGTAACCTGTTTTACCTTCGAATTCAAGATGATTCTTCACGTTGGGATTCTTCGGAGGCTCCGATGATGCTGGTTCCGGATTGAGTTCGACCCGGGCTTCTGGTTGTTGATTGTTGATGATGTTCTTCACGTTTTGGAGGTGGTTTGGTTGATGTTTGATGATTGTTGATGTGTTAGGAGTTGAAAAGTGTGTTTAGGTGGTGATTTCGAGAGATTTTTGATGTGATTTTGGTGCTTGGATGTGTAAAAACGTGAGGAGAATGAGACGGCTAGGTTTTCTGGTTGCTTAGGGTTCTTGAGGTTCTGATTTGATCATGGGGTAAGGTTCCTTATATAGGCTTCCTTAAAGATAGAAAAATCCGGTAAAAACTGAGATTTACCGACGTTTTAGCTCAAGGGCTTCCAAAAGGAATTTGATTATAAAATTTTACACATGGGTAAAGGATGATATTTCTTATTTTTCTAAAGTGGAATCGAATTTTTTGGATATTGGGATATTTTTAAATTCAATTTCCCGTCAGATTCAATCAGAAATTGCTAAAATTATTGGAAATTCGAAAAATCAAAATTCCAACGCCATTATGCTTCAAATGTCATCCTTTATCATGGGTTAAAATTTCAAAGCATTTTGAATTTATTTGACCCTTATTTGGAGGAGAGAGAAAGCCTATAGGGGGCTTAGGAGCCTTAAAAAATTACGAAAATGCCCCTGGAGATGACTAAGCTGTCCCTAGTACTCTGAAACGTGCCGATTCGAACTGGGAACCCTTGCTACTAGCCTATTAGTAGAGACTTCCTTCCGGGGGGTTGAAATTTTGGGTATAACAGATTGCCTCCCGTCAACTAGGCTTTGTAATGAAGATGAAAATACTGGTTGATGCTTGAGTGATACCCCAAAATTCTGGATCCTAAAAGACCTCATATGCCATTCTAAGGCGCTGACTACCTATGAGTAAAGTGGAAGGGATGTCAAGTGATTCTAAGGCGTTGACTACCTATGAGGATGATATGATGATGATGCTGATGTCAGACTATTCTAAGGCGTCGACTACCTATAAGGAAAGTGGAAGGGATGTCAAGCGATTCTAAGGCGTTGACTACCTATGAGGATGATATGATGATGATGCTGATGTCAGACTATTCCAAGGCGTCGACTACCTATAAGGATGATATGATGTCAAGCTATTCTAAGGCGTTGACTACCTATAAGGATGATATGATGTCAAGCTATTCTAAGGCGTTGACTACCTAAAATGATGATATGTTGTCGAGCTATTCTAAGGCGCTGACTACCTAAAGTGATGATATGCTGTCGAGCTATTCTAAGGCGCTGACTACCTAAAGTGATGAAAATGATGTCAAGCTATTCTAAGGCGTTGACTACCTAAAAGATGAAGTAATGTGTAGATGCAAGAATGTTGATGATGCTCGGATGCTTCTGGGGACCGAAACCCGTGCCGATGCTCCTGGCTGGACCCAATGTGGACTTATTGCCATCGCCCCCCAAGCCGGTGTGCAGGGATAACTCCTGGTAAAAACCCTGGGGACTTATTGCCATCGCCCACCATTCGTTGATCCCAAAATAAGTTGACATCGCACTGGAGGATTTATTGCCATCACCTCGCCAACTTTTCTGTCGCCAGGTCTTGTGACGCGCCTGGGTAATGCAGATGGATGATATGAAGATGATGCAAATGAAAGTGATGAAAATGTAGATGATAAAAATGATGCAAATGATATGGATGCAAATGTAGATGAGGAAAATGATGCAAATGATATGAAAATGACGTTCGGATGCTTCTGGGGACCGAAACCCGTGCCAATGCTCCTTGTTGGTATACTATAGGGACTTATTGCCTCTGCCCACCAAGCCGGGGTGCTGGGATAACTTCTAGATTACCAAGGGGACTTATTGCCACTGCCCACTAGTTGTTTCTCCCAAGAAGTTGACATGAAGATGGGGACTTATTGCCTTTGCCCCGCCAACTTAGATCACGCTTTGTCTCGTACTGAAGATGATACTAGGTCTCGTACTGGTCTCGCACTGGATGATGACGCTCGGTCTCGCACTGAAGAAGATGATGGGTCTCGCACAGAAGATGATACTAGGTCTCGTACTGGTCTCGCACTATGATGACGCTCGGTCTCGCACTGAAGAAGATGACGGGTCTCGCACTGAAGTCTCGTACTAAATGGAAAAAGCTGGATCTCACACTGATTCTTGGTCTCGTACTGAATGAAGATGCTGGGTCTCGCACTGAAAGAGGAATCTGCAGGGCCTTGCACCGATTTTGGGTCTCGAACTAAAAATAAGTTAGGAGGATAATGGTCTCGTGCAAATGGTAAAAACTGATCACTGGAGTGCCAAACATGGCAATGATGATAAGATGTATACAATCAAAATATATGAAAGATACTCGTCCAAAACAGGAATTTGTTGGAAAAGGTGCCAAACGTGGCAGTGTTTGAAGAAAATTCTGTTTACTGAAAAGGAAGGTGAAATTATCATTTCCTGACCATAGATTTCGGACTTGTAATTTATCTCCTAGGAGATGAACATGCCATCGGTGGGGTATAGTGTATGATGTAAAGGTAAGGGCTTATGTGGGCCTGTGTAGTGGTTTGGGCTTGTGTGGTGTATGGTGTGAAAGTAAAGGCTTATGTGGGCTTGTGGTGTTTGATGTGCAGGTAAAGGCTTTTGTGGGCTTGTGGTGTTTGATGTGCAGGTAAAGGCTTTTGTGGGCCTGTGTAGTGGTGGTGTGGAGGTAAGGGCTTTGGGTTCCAATTGGTGTTGTCATAGCAATTGTTGGAACCAACAATTGCCCCCAGTATTTTCCCTTAAGACAATCTGAGCTAGAGTTCATGGCAATCGATCGGAACGATCGATTGCCCCCAGTATTTTCTTTTATTAAACGTGCGAACGAGTCTCGTCCTCACAGGGTCAAGGCTTATGTTTTCACGTGGTGTTTCCTAACCTACACTCGGCGTGTTTGGTGTTTGCACTCGTTCCTCCCCTACGGTCACAACTTCTAGACCATTGAATTCGATATTTGATGAATTTACGCATTCGATCTGTTACTTTCACGTGATTAGATACACAACTATCAAGTCGGAAGTCTTTAAAGCTTATAACATGGCCATGGGGTGTGATGAAAGACAACGGGACCATGGAGGGATATTTCAGGTATGTGGAGCTATAAGGGTGACCAAAGCTGCAACTTCACCTTCTCTCGGACTTGTCTTCTTTGCCTTGAAGTCGTTTGGCTACTTCGTGATGACTTCGCTTATGAGCTTGGAACTTAGAACTTTTGGGTTGTTCCTTGCGCCTTCTCTCTTTCTACTGATTTTGGATTACTTCGAGGCTTTCCAGGTTTGCCTTTCTTTGAATCTCTTTTCCTCCGGGGTTCTTGTGTTTCCCGGTTTTGAACTTTGAGAGCTGTTTTTGATGTTAGCGCATTTGGATCCTGTGCCACTTTGGGGCCATTTGCGGATCACTCCGTCATGCTGGTAGCAGTTCTGCTTCTTTGGACTTGTGAAGTTGCTGTTCGGAAGTCGGGCTCCTTGCATCCTTTGGTCACCGGGTCGGGTATTCACCATTGGCTGGCTTATTCTGTGGAGTTTGTAGTGTTGTAAAAGAGGTCATATATCAAAAGCTCAGCGGGGGTGCCTAGGGTGTGATGTCAGGGTTCACAAGCTTTTGGATGTGTGGTGCTGTACCTAGGTGCTTCGTCATCCCTAATAGTTGTGTATCCTTTCTTTGTTACTTTTCGCAGGTCTAAGTGTAAATCTACAAATTATCTCCTTCGGTCGGAGTTACGCCGTTTACCTCACCTTTGAATGTGGTCTCACCGGAGTCGCGTAAAATGACACGCTCGTTCGCTCATGGTTTTTCCACTCAAGACATTCTCGCGAGATTTTCACTCCGAAACTCGTTCGCACATTTAAACAAAAGATAAAAGATGACGAACTTAAACTTAGATTGCCCCTAGTATTGATTTTGGGGTTTGCGACAACAATTCAATAGATGTGGACCTTGAACCTCTTTGTGGGTTGTGAGTTGCAGTGTTTGGTTAGGCATGTTCAGATTTTCAGAAACAAAATGTAAGTCTTTGTATTCCATTGCATAGTCAGAAAATGATTACTTCGTGATCCTTGAAAAACGTGAGTGCTCTTTTTTTTAGTTTTTCGAATTAATGAATAATGCTTTGCACAAAGATTATGAAAATGGAACTATGTTTTATTCAACAAGAAGAATAATGTTGGAAATTACAAACTCAGGAAAACTACCGAAAATGGTCAAGGGAACTAACTACTACAAAAGTTGAAAGACAACTAATCAAGAAAAGAAATGCAACATTTTTGATGATGCTTGGGCACGCGTGCTCTGCGCTCTCCACCATGTTCTTAGAATTGGAGCCCTTGGTCAATTAGATCCTGGATTCTGTGTTGTAGGGCCCTGCAGTGGTCAGTGTCGTGACCGGGCAGCTGGTGGAAGTGACAAAATTGATTAAGATCCTTCCCCAAATGAGTAGTTCCTGGCCTTAGGGTGAGCGGTTGCATCGGATATCTTCCTCGAAGCTCTTCAAGTGCTTGTCTTGGTGTTCGACCGATGTCTGTAAACTCTCTCTGTCGAGAATTCCGTCGGGGTGGTTCTACTGTCCCAATGCTCCAACCAGGTCCTCTTGACTGTTGATCACTGACTTCCTCATGTCGCCTGGTTCTCTTGCGAGTGCAGCTTTGGATGCAAGTTGCTGCTCCCGGTTGCCTAATCACTTTCCTGAGTTCCGTAGCAATTTCTTTGACATTCCCCTTCGATCCTCGGACCCTAACAGAGCCAACTTCAATGCAGTCATAAAGGGTGTTGAGAAGCCTGTCCACTAACTCATCCCGAGCTTGACGTTCGGACTCGAGGGAAAGAGCCTTTTCTTTCAACTCTTTGATAACAGCAACGTAGTTAGATTCCACGGCGTCCATGGCAGCACTATGCCTCTGTTCCATGGCTTCAATGGTGGCCATGTGCTTTTGTTCCAAAATTGCGAGCTGGGCTTCCATGTCGATTGGACCGCACTTAGGACTTGAGTCTACCTGTGTCCAAGGTGTCCATTATTAGCTAACAAAAGGAAGTGGGCTGAAACATGACGCTTCACAAGATAGATCGAAACAGACTTAGGCTGAAAGCAAGTGGGCCAGGATACCCAGAAAGTGAGGTGTTTGAGCTGGAGTATCTTTCAGACTGTGAACTGGAATTTGGACTGAAATCTAAACAGATGGCTTTGATTGGGCCTGCGAGGTGACACCTAGACCTAGGGTTTTGGGTTAGGGTCATGATAAGAAGTCTACCTAGACCAGAATGAGCCCTTGGGCCGGAATGTGTTTGGGCCTGAAGTGAGGCACATGGGCTGGAATGGTCCCTAAATCACAAATGGGCCTAACTTTCTTTGGGCCAGAGAAGATGGTTGCGAAGCCGAAGAAGGACTTGTGAGTAATTTAAAGTTCAGGTGAATTTCTTTTTTATGGGCCTATAAATAATTGGATAATTCAAATTGGGCCAGAAGAGAAATCACCTAAGTCTAGGCTTTTGGGCCGAAGCCCGAACGACTCACATGTTAAACCACACAGGGCCTCTGGGCCGCAAACAAATAGAGCTGCCAATTCGTGTTGGGCTAGGTTGATGTAGGAGAAGTTCCTATCAATCTCTAGGCTGGGTAGTGGGCCGATCATACAAGCAAACAAGGCCCACACAAATTCAACATGTCCTCACTAGACGTTTAAATCAAACAGGGTATGGATCGATCCGGAGAGGTGCTTGGGGCGCGGGCCCAGGTCACCACAAAGGAATAGGGCTTGCACGCTATTCTCTTTGGGCTTCCCCACTCTTTCACATCACCTGAAGGTGTGCGTCTACGGTCGGGTCTTTGACTGACCAAACAAAGGGCTAGGTAAGGGCACTGCCAGGAAAACGCTTGGGGCTAAAGCCCAGGTATTAAGGGGGTGTGGTTAGACGACACCCTCCTCTTTTCCCCGCTTATTCACATCACCTAAAAGGTGTGAGTCCCTGACAGGGGACCCTCAAATGGGTCCCGGGGTGAGGTTTGTGGACCCTCGCTCTCATATGATGCAAGGTGCAGAAATTAAAGTGCGCACGAAAGTAAACAAACAAGTAATAAAGCCATAAATAAACATTTTCGAGTTAAGCCCTCTTTCTTAAAATTAAACAAGTTAAAATTAAGAAGTTTGTCCCCAGCAGAGTCGCCAGTCTGTGAGCCTCGATTTTAAACCCTATCCTATGTTGATTAAAGCTGATTAGGATCTAAACGGGTTTTAGGTCCACTTATAACCTAAGATTAATAACTATGTCATATAACAATAATTATTAAAACCTAAGCTAGCTCACTGGAACCTATTATGAGTCGCCACCTAATTTTAACCTAGATCAAATTAGGAAAGGAGAGTTCGGGTTCGGGGGCTTGATATTCGACTTATTAGGGTTCAATTACTTTCATTACCCCTAGAAGTCGTTTTTCCTCTACTTAGTTTATTACGGCTTATTACGAGTCGTTTTAACCTAAGTGCGAGCTTCTGTTTTTTGTGTTTTTTAGCATTTTTTGACAGAAAATTAAAGTGAAATTGAAAGCTACCTAAACTAGGGTTTCGGAGGCAGAATTAGGTCAAATTTTGCTTACGTCCGTAGCCACGGACCTAATGTCCGAGACCACGGACCCCAGTTAACCTAAATATGCAGAAAAGTCGAAATTAAAGGAAAACAAAAATTTGCAAAGTCCGGGGCCACGGACAGGCTGTCCGTGGGCCCGGACTCATAGAAAAACCTAAATTTTGAATTTTTAAAATCCCGCCGCCGTCCGTGGGTGTCCGTGGTCACGGACAACCGTCCGGGTCCCGGACCATAGGTCCGAGGTCACGGACCACCCACGGACAGGGGTTTTCAAGGGTTCCCGAGGGTGTTTTGAGCTCAAATTTTATGGGTTGTAGCCTGAAAGATGTACAAGACGTTAGTGATTGAAAGTTTTCAATTTGAATTCGAATTAAGCACGAAACTTGGCAAACAAGTTATTGGACAGAAGCTTAATCAAACAGCAGTACAGAAGCGTAAAAGGTTAGTTTGAACCCAAATTTGACAGAGAGTTAATAAGGCCGTGGGGAATCAGAAAAGTGGATTGTAACCTGTTTTACCTTCGAATTCAAGGATTCTTCACGTTGGGATTCTTCGGAGGCTCCGATGATGCCGGTTCCGGATTGAGTTCGACCCGGGCTTCTGGTTGTTGATTGTTGATGATGTTCTTCACGTTTTGGAGGTGGTTTGGTTGATGTTTGATGATTGTTGATGTGTTAGGAGTTGAAAAGTGTGTTTAGGTGGTGATTTCGAGAGATTTTTGATGTGATTTTGGTGCTTGGATGTGTAAAAACGTGAGGAGAATGAGACGGCTAGGTTTTCTGGTTGCTTAGGGTTCTTGAGGTTCTGATTTGATCATGGGTAAGGTTCCTTATATAGGCTTCCTTAAAGATAGAAAAATCCGGTAAAAACTGAGATTTACCGACGTTTTAGCTCAAGGGCTTCCAAAAGGAATTTGATTATAAAATTTTACACATGGGTAAAGGATGATATTTCTGATTTTTCTAAAGTGGAATCGAATTTTTTGGATATTGGGATATTTTTAAATTCAATTTCCGTCAGATTCAATCAGAAATTGCTAGAAAATTATTGGAAATTCGAAAAATCAAAATTCCAACGCCATTATGCTTCAAATGTCATCCTTTATCATGGGTTAAAATTTCAAAGCATTTTGAATTTATTTGACCCTTATTTGGAGGAGAGAGAAAGCCTATAGGGGGCTTAGGAGCCTTAAAAAATTACGAAAATGCCCTGGAGATGACTAAGCTGTCCCTAGTACTCTGAAACGTGCCGATTCGAACTGGGAACCCTTGCTACTAGCCTATTAGTAGAGACTTCCGGGGGGTTGAAATTTTGGGTATAACATTAAGACATTCCAGCGATTCTCTAATAAAGCTCCAAGAGAGTTTGTCATAGGCTTTTTCAAGGTCAATTTTCATAATTACCCACCCATCTTTACACTTAGTTCTTTTCATAGAAAAAAGAATCTCTTGCATAAGGATATGGTTATCTTGAATATTCCTACCAGGGACAAAACTGCTTTGGCATGGGGAGATAACTCTAGGCAGAAAGGATTTAATCCTATTTGCTAGAAGCTTAGAAATGATTTTGTAGGAGACATTGCATAGAGCAATTGGTCTGAATTGCTTCATGTTCAGCGGACAGGATAGTTTAGGAATGAGACAAAGCAGAGTAGAATTAGTATATCTATCATCTGAGGATTCAAAAGCTTTCCTAACAAAGTCATAAACAGAATTCTTAATCAACTGCCAGTGATACTTGTAGAACCAAACTTGAAAACCATCCTGGCCAGGAGCTTTAAAATTATCCATATACTTAATGATATTCCAAATCTCATCCACAGTGGGAAGAGAGGAAACAAACACCCTATCAGAGATCTCTAAGGCTGGGAAATCATGACCAATATGATCTAGAGGGCCCTTCTGAGTTTCCTGAAACAGACCCTTATAATAATCCTTAGCTAGCTTACAGAGATTCCTCTCCCTCAATAATAGCACCATCACTATCATCCAAACTAAAAACCTTGGATTTGGCTCTTCTCAACACTACCTTCCTGTGAAAGTACCTAGTATTTTTATCACCAAACTTAACCCACTTGTCCCTAGACTTTTGGAACCAGAAGACCTCTTCTCTATGCAAAATATCCTCATATTCCTTCTTAAGAGTGGTTTCAAGCTTTCTCAAAAAAGGACTTTGCATTTTCTCCAGGCTTCTCTGAATGCCTGCCAATCTAGCCTCCAAAATTTTTAGTAGAAAAAATGTTACCAAAAACTTTCCTATTCCAATCATTCAAAATAGACCTCACATTCTTAAGATTATCCTTCAGATGCCAGTAGGGTACCAACTATTTATAACAGTTTCCTTATAGTTAGGATGGTCAGCCCAAGCTATTTGGAATCTAAAAGGTTTAATCCTACAAGATTTTGAGGAGGGAGTGCTGAATAGGAACACTATAGGAGAGTGGTCAGAGCAAGTTCTAGGCAAGATAGAAACCCAACTTAGAGGAAAAATCTCAGACCAATTAGCAGAGACAAGGGTCCTGTCAAGTTTCACAAAAATAGAATTATTAGTCCAGGTAAAATCCATACCTTTTGAGGGCAGCTCCCTTAACCCACAAGACTGAACCCAATCCTTAAAAGCTAGGCTGCCCTGGTTAAGCTTTCTAATACCACCTTTTTTGTCTTTCAAAGAGAGGATGGAGTTAAAGTCCCCAGACAGAAACCAAAACTATTTCCAGGGGGGCAATCTGGTTAAGACAATCCCAAAGCCTAATCCTCTCATTATCAGGAGGTTTAGCGTAAACAAAAGTACCAAGCATACTAGTATTACCCATGCTGATGCAAGTGTGAATAAACTGCTCATCAAATTTAATAATCTGAATATCCACACTGTTATTCCAGAAAAGCCAGAGGCCACCACTGAAACCTCTAGCATCAACTTTATAAGAGTGAGGATAACCAATTTTATCCATAATACTGTCAGCATAGATACCACTAATTCTGGGCTCACAGAGAAAAAGCACATCAGGCTTATGCAAAACTAACAAGTTTTCACAGAGGGAAGAAAATTACTCTTACCCGCTCCTCTCACATTCCAAGATATAATCTTTAAATTACTAATCATTTAAAACACACAAATAATGCAAACCAGGAACTACAACCACCTCAGGGTGCAGATAAATATACAAACTCAAATTATCAAGCACCATCCAGAGATAGATCATCCATATTAAGAGGATGACTTTCCACATTTTTATTCATGCATAAAGGAGCATTGTCTAAAGAAAAGTAAGAGTAGACTTAGCTGGGCTATGAAAACTATCTTCAGTTTCATGATTCTCCTCGGGCACTCCTTGAATCACCTTCTTCCCAGAGCTATCACCTGGTCTCCCGTTTGCGCAATCTTCCTCAGGTTCCAGAGGTTTCTTACTTGCAGATACACTTTCCTTGCCCTCATCTATCTTTTTTGAAAGAAGTTCAAAGCTGTTTTTAAGTGAATGGCCTCCTGGGTGGTCACCTGATCCTTCTCACCCATCTTTGATAAATTCTTCTTTAGATTAGTTGCAGATTTCTGATTTCCTCTCCCCCCCCCCCCATTTGGAACCTTCACTTCTGGTTTTTCAGAAGGTTTCTTGAGATGCTGTTTTTCTCCTTGTGACCTTCATCCATGGACCAAACTTCTCTGTCAAAATCGAATCATCCTTCTCCATACTTTTCTGAACCATCTTAAAACCACCCTCATTTATAACACCCTCCTCATTTTCTAGCATCGGGCATCTTTCCTTATGATGCCATACCTTCCACAGTTGAAACAGAGCAGATGAAGCCCGGTATACTCAACCCTCTGAACTCCTTTGAACAACTTGAACTTTCCAATTAGCGGCTGAGACAAATCGATATTGATGCAAGCTTTACCACTTAGTGGATTTCCCAGACTAGTCTTCTTAATCTCAACCTTTCGAACCCTCCCCAGTTTGCTTCCAATTAAAGATATAAACTTCTCTGACAAGAACTCGGTCCTCAAGTCTGGGAACCTAACCCATACATCTAAATTTGCCAAGGCCTCTGATCGGTATCGAAATTCTTACTCCATCTTCTCACCGTAAATAATGATATGCAATAAGCCAGGGGCCCCCATAGAGCGCCATATCCCTATCCTCCTTCAATTCGAACTTAACCGAAAAATATCCATTTCCCACAAAGAACACCTCAAACTTACCCCTCGTCTTCCACCTCTGATTCAATCTTTCCGATAATATTTGAAGAGGAAAGGTTTTACCTAGAAGTTTAACAATTACCGCATACTCCACTCCTTGTTGACTTCTTGTATCCATTCCTTTGGGACCGTCACTTTAGGGCATAAAGGGTC
Organism: Limonium bicolor; assembly: GCA_023374045.1. Taxonomy (NCBI): domain Eukaryota; kingdom Viridiplantae; phylum Streptophyta; class Magnoliopsida; order Caryophyllales; family Plumbaginaceae; genus Limonium; species Limonium bicolor. The sequence goes on from CM041778.1 coordinate 104,182,231, forward strand.
TTCTTCTGCTAGCTCTTCCTCTTCTTCTTGATCTGAAGCTTCATTCTTAGACATATACATGACGTTCTCCAATTCTTTCTGCATAAGCACATCGCTATATGAGCGTTTTTCCTCTGGAGCGGAATTACCAAAACTTCCAGGGACGTTGACTGCTGGGAAGTTTCTATCGATTCCCAATCCGACACAGTTCTCTTCTTCTTGTTAACTTTCACTACTTCTTGCTCTGTCTCCTTCGCTTGAAAAATAAAATCCATGGTTCAGCTTCCTGTCGACGACACACACTTTTCGAACAATAAACTCTGAAACGTAGAAAAACAAGAAAGCACCACCAGCTAACTCGCAAACAGGAATTGGGAAGCTCAATGGGGAAATTGTGTGAGAGAACAGGCCAGGAAGGGTGTAACACCCCTCACCATAATCCTATAATAATCATTCTCATAGCAATAATAAAATGTCCAACAGCGGAAGAATAAATAATAAATACGATACTCACTCGGGTGTCACCGGCCATTACTCGCCCATGCGAGCAACGTAGCCAAAATATATCCAACTTCCAACATAAACAACTGCTACCGCTGTGATAACGAGAAACTCCTATACATCATACTAAGTCCATAAATCATTTACATTGACAAGTGAGCGTCTACCCAATCCTGAATATACATAACCGTGCCATAATACAAATTCACCATCTTCACTGTAATATAAACAACTCCCTGTTTGGTAATCAAGTAATCTCTAATTACCCTGTTCTCGCTCTTCGGCTTCGACAATGATCACAACCTGCACAATGAGTGTAGTATCAGCGCTATGCGCTGTGTATGCCGGGCCTGGACCCTAATGGTCACTTCTCATATTAACCATCTTATATAAGATTGGTTTCATGCTTTACATTTTACAGTTATAATCAATACTGTAATATACCTGTACAATGTACATAATCAACCATCCAAATATTCATAAATATTCAACCATCCATTCAATCCAAACATTCATTTAATATCTCAAATAACAATTGTATATCGAACGTATCGAATAACCAAAATATAATGTACAATGTACAACCCGTAGCGTACAGTTTATAATGTACAATGTACAATCGCCGTAGCGTACAGTTTTAATTAGGTAATTTACTTTGGCCTTGTAGGCCCCATTCAAACCTTGTTTAATTAATACCTGTTGGGCGTCATGTCAAGACAACCCTTAACCTCACCATGGACAGTAGTCCTCCCGTACACACAAAGGTGCTCATTTCGCCAGAGGTCCGGAGGCCCCTGACTATTCTCTTATGTCTCGTAAGACGTCCATAGAAAAGGCCGTAGCCACCTGACCCACGATCCAAATAGGCTCGTTAGGTATACCTGGGCGGAATCCAATTAGGAAACCCCTCAGTGATCACAACTACGCAACCAAGTAGTTCGTAAACTACCGGGATTCCTCACCTCAACTCATACCATCTCTCTCTCATGTTTAAGATCTGCTCTTAGTCTTATGGAGAATAATTATTAATTAGCTGCCCAATGGGTCTCACGCATACCTAGAAGTAATCTAGGTTATATTCATGTTCGAGATCCATGCTCTAGAGACCGACAATGTCGTGACCCGTTCCTAAGTGTTTTACTTAGGTTGCCATATACTTAATATTAATATCATGGTATTATATCAAGTAACCGTCATGTCATCACAATAACGTATATGTATGTTTATATAAATCGATCTATAGTCGACGTAGTGTTAGTCCCGTCGGACGCACGTGCATATATAATTAATGCAGTAGCACATAATCACATACACGTATCCAAACACATAACACACAAGTGATAACAAACAAATCCGAGCCCAAGTTTCCTTAGGACAACTCGGATCAAACCCCTTTACATACCGTTCACCCTGATCGTATAACGGTGGAGTATGAATCAGCAAGATCCTATGCTCCGTGTAGTCGCTAGCTTTTCAAGCGTCCTTGTCAAAGTATAATCTAAACGGTATTAAAACTATAAGTCAGTCACCATGACTAACTAAATCCAGTATTTCTGAATAATAAGTAACCCCGATAGTTCATCCCCTGTATTTCTACAGTTATTTGTTACGGGTTTCTCTAAAGTGGTCGGCTTTGTTACTCAACTCGTATGTCAAAACATTTCGAACGTTAAGTTTAATCTGCTACATTTCTTTAATCTTATCCACCACTAAATTTAGGTACGTAACCTATAGTTGCATGTATGCATGCATGACTATATTATATTTTATTCTTTTTCGTATTATTTCATTTTTCCCCATCCATTATAGTACAATGTATTATAATTCATTATCTTAGCAAATAATATTCGCATTCAAAACTCATACCTTATAGTTTATAACTATTTTTGTAACACCTCCACCATTATATTATATGGTTTCCTACCATAATATATATTCCTCCTTATATACATTATTCTTGCGTATGTATATTTTACCACGTAGGTAAGTTTCTATGGGTTTAAATAAACTCTTATATTATATGTTATTTTATCATCTTTTATTAGATGATTATTCCCATAGTTGTATTTATATTATACAACTTATATTAAGATTATTATCCTAATATTATGTAACATTTTATGTTGTTCAATTACAACTCCTAAGTTTATTCAACAAATATCTTAGTTTATAATCCTATTTATTTATCGTTTGTCACATTATTTTATGTGAATATCCTTACTTATTTTAATCCTACCTAAACCATATAATTGTTATAACATTTATAACATTGTAGACCTTAGTCTAAAATTCATATTCCAACCATTATTTTTCGGTACAGCCCTTTAATTCATTTAAATTCTATTTGGCCACATAACATTATGTAATGTTGTACCATATACTAATACATGTATTATGATATTTTAATTCACTTTTATTTATAACCTATAGTTTTCATACAAACTATTTAATATTGCCGCTTGGGCATAAACTTTCAACCTTATTCTTTTCCATAAACCATAGTTTCCTTTATTTACAAAATCACCCCATTATTTATACCATGTTTATATTCCATATAATATAACATTTTAACTTATAAATTGGTATAACCTAAGGTTATATTTTGTAAAATCCGAACAGACCCTAATCTGTTTTATAATTGCCATTTGGCCCTATTTATACATATAGTTTTATAATATCATTATAACTATATTTACACATATCTTTATAAATTCTCTTATAATTCTAAAAATCACCAAATTTCACCAAAGGGTTATAAATATCCTTATTAACCCATATACTTTCGGTATTTATTATACCACCCCATATATTTCTCCAAAGTGTCATAATGACATAATAACTATATTATACATATATAGTTTATCTTAATTCCAAAATCAGCCCAATAAATTCCTAAAAATTCCTAATAGCCCATGGGTGTTTATAATACCATTTTACACCCTTTATTTTCGGTAATAACATATTCACCACATATGTTATAAATATTACCATATAACCCCAAAACTTTATATAATCTTATAATTTTTATATTACCCATTTAACCTCTAAATTTCGGCCATAATAATATATAGCCCCCAAATTTAATTTAATTACACCTAAACCCAATTTCCTTGCGGTAATAAATATATATCACCTAAACTTTATTATAAGCTTGTAAATGCATAAAAATGGCCTAAAGTACATGGCCTTATTACAAAAATTAGCTTATAAATGAATTACACATAAATGCCCAAAAGTACTATAAACTCTCGGCCTTGCACATATGTTTTTCATTATTTACCAATTTTCCACATAATGTCTTAAATTTGACAATTATGCTTTTAAATCACTTAATGACTAGCTTAATTTATCTTAGTCATTTTTTCCATTCTTAGGTTTAAATAACCCATATTATATACACTCTCGGCACATAATTATATATGCTAAGAATTACATAAAATCATAAGTTTAAGGTGTTTATACCTTGGTAAATCTTTGTATGAGCTCGGCACCTTGGAGTAAATTCACCACAATATTTAGACATGTTTAATACACCAAAACAAGATATAGTTATACTCCAAGCTTGAGCTTAACCATAAAGAACATTAATGTAAGATTTAAGGCAAAATCACCTTAAAAATGCTTGGAAGGTTCCTTATGAATTCGGCCTGATTTAGACACACCACAATGTGTTAAATTCACTATATAACATAAGGAACACTTAGACAACAACAGCTGCTGTGGTAATAGGTTTTACCTTGGAAAAATGCCTAAAAGAAGAGTATTTCCTTTGGATCTCGGCCACCCTTGCTCCAAATGGCTAACCAACAGCTTCCACATGAAAAGGAGAAGAAGATGAGGCTATGACCAAAGTTTCACAGCCAAACGCGAAGGGATCAAAAGTTATGAGCTTAAAGCACATTTTTACCTTAAAATGTAGATTTGAAGTTCCTTGGCCCTTAAACTGAGTTCATTCGAGATTAGCTCTTGTTCTAACCTTATAATACTGGGAATAAGCCATAGGAAAAGTTAAGCCACGAAATCCAAGTGTTGGTATGAAAGAATGAAGAAAAAGGGCTAAAATGACCTTAAATCATTACCTTAGGAGCTTATTGGATTGAATTGCCTTCCGAACTCAAGAACACAGCTTGGAGAGTTCAAGAACTCAGACTCCACGTTTGGAATGGAGCAAGAGGCAATAGAGAGTGAGATTTGGTGTTTAAAGTAAAATCATACAATAATGACGTAGTAACATGGCTAGTCATCATTAGGTAACATCTGATTGAGTGAATGTGTGTGCTGTCCTCCCTTCCCTCCTTGCCTGCCGACACCACATATATGTGCTGGCCAATTCATTGACCAATGGTCAATCTTGATAAATGTGCTTTAAAATGGCACTATTTGGGTACTATTCACAATAAACTGTCAGTTTTGGATTTTATTTTCAAACTTGGATTTAGACTTTTAAATATAGTCTATCATGTCCAATAAATGATTTAAATGATATACCCATGTCTTTAAAATGACAAAAAGTCACTATCTTAGAGCTCATACACAAAAACGTGCGTTAAGGTGATTTCAGGGCACATTTTGTGTCACAGGGTGTTTCTGAGCTCCGTTTTCTTTGAGAATTGTTTTGTTGTGTTCCTTACATGATATTGATCATGGTATCCAATTTTATATCATTTAGAGGTCATTAGACCTTTAAGGTATTCTTAGAGCACATTTTTGCCCTACTTGACCTTGAAGCATGAAAATGCTTGTTCTATGTGTTGGAGTGTTGTCCAACAATTTTAGTGTGTTTAGTATTGTGTTAATAAGCTTAGTACAAATTTTTAGGTCCTAAGTAGTTCATTTGGGTATTATTTACCCTAAACAGTCAAAGGGTGCAATATGTTGCTTTGTGTTGACCACAGTTGTTCTCAGTTGACTTTTAAGGCATGTTTAGGCCTTAACAACATGTTTATTAGTTTGGGGTATTTCAAAGGGTAGATTCATAAAGAAAAGGGGGAAGGGGTCGCCGAGGAGGCGCAAGCCCTAGAAGGAGTCTTCCACGCGCCGCGCGTTCTTTCGCTTCATTCTGACAGTTTAAAAAACGACCCGTTACTATTGAGTGCGTCATTGATTGAAGCATTGATTGCTTCATTTATTGCAGGGGACAGAGGCAGAATGCGTGAGCGATTTAAGGTAGGCGGTGGGTCGGAGTAGATAGATAAGGCGATTCAAGTTGTAGAAGACGACTGCGCGAAGAAGAAAACTAGTCGGGGCGTTGATTTTAGTTACGACCGCTTGTAGAACTGCATGATGTGGTTTGTGTGTTGTCCGCCTCGTTTGAGGCGGTTCTTCATGTTGTGTTCGCCCAATATGGGGCGGTAGCCCATAGTATTGTCCGCCTCTTCATGGGCGGTTGAAGATCCCACGTCCGCCTCTTCATAGGCGGTTGCAGCCTCCCAGTCTCGTCCGCCTCTTCATAGGCGGTTGCCTATGTGTCTTGTCCGCCCCTTCTTGGGGGTAGTGTAGGCGGTTTCTGACCGCCTCTGTTTAGGCGGTTTCCCACGCGGTCACAATGTGATCGTGACCTATTTCCTTCTACCAACTTCGACTGGCTCTAGATTCTTCATTGGACTCCGTTTTCTGAGCCGTTTGTGTCTATGCGTTCGTCTTCTCGTCTACTTCACTCCTGGCTTGGTTTTCCTCATGTTAAACCAATAAATTGTGAGATAAACAATAAAACATAAACTAGAGGAAAATTAACCGAAGTGGAGAAATGAGCAAGAAAAGTGCTAATATTATACATGAAATACACCTAAATAACATGCTCATTTGGACACTCATCACACCCCCACACTTATCTTTTTGCTTGTCCTCAAGTGAAACCATGTACCTAAGCAAGTAGGAAATGTTCAATACTAACAATATTATTATGAAGGGTAGGATAAAAAAGTCAATAGTTCACGATCTTTATAACTTATTGAGGAGTGTGAAAAATTATCTGCTGGTGGCATAGGTGTGCTCAGGGTAAAAACAAAATATAGAGTTTCGGGGTATGATCTAAGGTACTTCAATGTTTCTTTTGTTTAGGTGACTCCGAGAACTTTTACCATGGCCAACTTCTCTCAAGAATGGGCATTGAGGAGAAAATAAAAGGAAGAAAAGATTGATGCATTTGCTTCACTTTTGCATGAGGGATGAGAAAATGTAGGCATAATGCCTTTGTATTCAAGAACGCTCATCTCTCTTTGTTGGTTACCAATGGTGTCTTGAAAGTCCCTTATTTTTTTTGTATTCTTCTTTTTTTTTTAACAGAGAAGCACCCCTTAGCAATCCCTAAGAGAGAAGACAGAAAGAAACCCTGAGCAATAAAATCCAACCATTTGCAGATTATTTGGTCACACCGCATATAAAATGCTCCTCAAAAGTAATCAAATGAAAAAAATTTAAAATTTGTACCATTTATCCCACAACTCATAGTATTTGTTTTTAAAGAGAACAACCTACATTAGCAGGGTACATAATTCAATTTTTGAACAAATGCAAGGTAAGCAGAAGATAAGCAGAGAGATTTAACAATTTAAGAATAAAATGACCTGAAAAGGCTCTTCCCCCACACTTAAGCTTAAGCAATGCCCTCATTGCGTAGATGAAATAAAATTTAAAGGGCATTTAATTAGTAAAGGAAAGAGTGTACTCCCCAGATTTCGTAGAGTGTGTAGAGCTCCCCCACACTTGAGTGTTGCTGTGGAATGTCATGATTTGAACCTGTAAAGAATATTCTACACAGCGAGAAGAACTCAAGTGAAGCCTGCATTTTATTATAACAAATAAAAGGGAAATATAGTACAAAAAAGAAAAACAACATTAAATTAAAGGAAAGATAAAAGATAGATAGTGGGTTGCCTCCCACCAAGCTGCCCGGGTTTAACGTCTCTAGCTAGACGTATTTGACCAAGCTTTAGTTTGGAGAAGATTTTGAGGGCGAATTGTCCCGCTGTTCTTGGACAAAATAAGTAGCAGATAGGTCAGTTGAAATATTGGAAAGAGAATTATACCTTTTAAAGTGCCCCGTTGACCTTGAAAGTTTCGCCTTGTTTGTTCTGGAGTTCAAAGGCACCGTACGGGGTCACACTAACAATCTGGAAAGGGCCGGCCCAATGTGAGTTGAGTTTCCCAGGGAAGATCCTTAATCTAGAGTTATACAAGAGAACCCAATCACCGATTTCGAAGTCCTTCTTGAGGATCATCCTGTCGTGGAACTTCTTGGTGCGCTCTTTATAGATCTTAGCATTCTGGTAGGCTTGATCTCGCAGCTCTTCTAATTCAGAAAGTTGGAATTTCCTCTTCTCTCCTGCAGAAGTCATGTCAAAGTTTAGGGCTTTGATTGCCCAATATGCTTTATGCTCCATCTCTACATGAAGGTGGCATGCTTTTCCATAGACCACCTTAAAAGGAGACATCCCGATGGGAGTCTTGAATGCAGTGCGGTAAGCCCAAAGCGCATCATCCAGTTTAAGTGCCCAATCCTTCCGTGATGAGTTAACCGTCTTCTGAAGGATCCATTTTAACTCTCGGTTGGAAACTTCTGCTTGGCCGTTTGTCTGGGGGTGATAAGGCAAAGCTACCTTGTGACGTACCCCGTACTTAACCATAAGTGCTTCGAATAAACGGTTGCAGAAGTGAGATCCCCCATCACTGATAATAATTCTGGGCACGCCGAAACGGGTAAAGATGTGCTTTTTGAGGAACCTGGTTACTGTCTTTGCATCGGCATGATGACAGGGTATAGCTTCCACCCACTTTGACACATAATCAACTGCCACTAGAACATATTCGTGGCCCTGTGAGGAAGGGAACGGTCCCATGAAATCAATGCCCCAACAATCAAAGAGCTCTACTTCTAGTATCCCTTGTTGCGGCATCTCATGTCTCCTGGATGTGTTACCCATTTTCTGATAATTATCACATTGTCTGCAGAATTGGTACACATCTTTATGAAGGGTCGGCCAATAAAAACCTGATGCCAGGATCTTAGCAGCGGTCCTCGTGGGTCCATGGTGACCTCCGGCTTCCCGTGAGTGACAGAAATGTATGACACTTGAAACCTCATCTTCCGGGAGACATCGTCGAATCAACCCATCAGCACTAACTCGGAACAAATACGGGTCCTCCCAGAAATAATGCCTCGAGTCAGAAAGGAATTTCTCTTCTTCTGGGAGTAGGATAGATATAGGGTACTGTTCCAGAGACTAAATAATTGGCCAGGTCCGCGTACCATGGCTCCTGTACTTTGGTGATGGAGAAGACAGTCTCGTCGGGGAAGAATTCGTTGATAGGCACACTATCCGTAGGAGTCACCAACCTAGAGAGATGGTCAGCGACGACATTTAGTTTCCGCTCTTATCTTTGATTCGATGTCAAACTCTTAAAGTAGAGAATCCAGCGCAGTAAGCGAGGCTTGGCTTCTTGTTTTGTGAATAAGTATTGAGAGCGGAGTGGTCTGATGTACGATGACCCCATTTGCTTCCCATAAGTAAGATATGAATTTATCGAGGGAGAAAACTATAGCCAGAAGTTCTTTTTCGGTGGTCGTATTTTTTCTGCGCGTCGTTCAGTGTTCTGCTAGCATAGGCGATCACTCTCAAGATTTTCTCTTTTTTCTGGCATAGAGCTGCCCCCACGGCGTAGTCACTTGCGTCACACATGATCTCAAAAGGAAGAGACCAATCAGGTGGTATGACCACAGGTGCTGACACCAATTTTTGTGTTATAGTTTGGAAAGCAGCTGAACACCTTTCATCAAAATGAAACGGGGCATCTTTCTGTAGCAGGTCGGTCAATGGTTTGCTGATTTTGGAGAAGTCCTGAATAAACCACCGATAAAATCCTACATGCCCCTAGAAACGCTCGTATATCTCGAACTGTAGTTGGTGCTGGTAACTTCTCGATAACCTCTACCTTGGCTTTATCCACCTCTATCCCTTTGCTGATATTTTATGTCCAAGGACGATCCCGTCCTTAACCATAAAATGAAATTTCTCCCAGTTTAAAACGAGATTTGTATCCTCACACCGTCTCAGGATCAAATCTAGTTGTGCCAAGCATTTGTCGAAACTAAAGCCATAGACTGAGAAGTCGTCCATAAAGACTTCTATGCTCTGCTCGATGAAGTCAGCAAATATTGCTTGCATACATCTGTGGAAGGTAGCAGGGGCGTTGCATAGACCGAAAGGCATTCGTCGGTATGCAAAGGTACCGTAAGGACAAGTGATGGTTGTCTTGTCCTGGTCCTCAGGTGCGATTGGTATTTGAAAAAAACCCGAGAACCCATCTAGAAAACAGTAGTACTCTTGCCCTGCTAGTCGTTCCAACATCTGGTCGATAAAGGGGAGAGGGAAATGATCCTTCCTGGTTGCCAAGTTCAAACGTCGATAATCAATACACATGCGCCATCCTGTGATCTTTCTTTGAGGGATAGTCTCTCCCTTTTCATTAATAACAGCTTCGATGCCCCCTTCTTAGGGACAACTTGAACAGGACTGACCCATGGACTGTCAGAAATTGGATAAATGATGTCTGCGTCAAGGAGTTTCAGAACCTCCTTTCGAACTACCTCCTTGAGGTTAGGGTTTAGTCGGCGTTGAGGTTGCCTGATAGGTTTGAAGTTTTCCTCCATGTAAATATGGTGCGTGCAATAGGAGGGATCAATTCCTTTGATATCAGCGATAGTCCACCCTATTGCTGTCTTGTGCTTTTTTAATACCTCAAGTAACCTCATTTCCTCCCCGGAATTCAGAGAAGAGGAAATAATGACAGGCAAATGGTCATTTTCAGCTAGAAAAGCATACTTGAGGTTAGAGGGTATTTCTTTAAGCTCGAGCTCTGGTGGTTGTTCTACTGATGGAATTGATTTTGAGGTTTTCTGTCGAGTTCTTCGATTGGTGGCCGGAACGCTTGATAACCAGCCCTTCCTTTTCTACGTACGCCAGCATGGCGTTAACTTCTGGATCCTCCATCTTTTCTTCTAGAGAAGTAAATAATACTGCTCTAGCGGTTCAGTTTCAGCTTCCTGGATGGAAGATGGAAAATACGTGTCCTCGTCTGTAGCAAAATCGCCTTCCTCCTCCTCGTCATCTGTGAATCCCACTGTCTTAGCATGAGGAGAAAAGTTTGAGCTTTTCTTCATCATTTTCTGCATGTCGAATTCAATCGTCTCATCTTCGTACCGAAGAGTGATTTTCCATCATGGACGTCAATGATGGCTTTGGCGGTACTAGAAACGGTCGACCTAGAATCAGGGGAACCTCAACATCGTCATCCATTTCTAGAATGACGAAATCAGCTGGAAAGATGAAGCGAGACACTCCAACTACCAGATCCCGGACTATGCCCATGGGCTTGATCTCTGATCTGTCTGCTAGTTGGAGTTTAAAAGGAACCGGTTGCATTTCTCCTCCTTTAACTTTCAAGAAGGTGGCGTATGGCATGATATTAATGCTGGCTCCTAGGTCGCATAGACCACTTCCACAGTCCACCCCGCCTAAAGCACGGGATCACGGGATTTCCCGGATCTGTTTGTTTGGGGGAAGTGCTCGAAGAAGGGCTGCAGAGCACTCCTCTGTCAGGTGCACTGTCTCTTTTCCAGGTTTCTTTTTTTTTGTCAAGAGATCCTTAGGAATTTTGCGTAGTTAGGCATCTCTTGCAAAGCATCGATCAAGGTATGTCGAGGGTCAGCTTCTTGAAAATACTCAAGAACTTGGAGAACTGCTCGTCAAGATGTTTCTTTTTCATTCTGTTGGAAATGGGAGTTCATTGTTTTTATGAGTGGAGGTTGGGATGTCGATGGTAATTCGAGATGGAGGTGGAGTAACAGGAGTAGGAATTTGAATTTCTGAGGGAGGTGAAGTTGGTTTGGTGGTTTCATCAACATTGATATAGGAATCTTCAAGATTTTTTTTTCTTTTCCTTTGCTGGTGGCAAGTTCCCTTCCACTCCTTAAAGAGACTGCACACAAGTTTGTTGATTGTAATGTGCCATCGTCTATAAGGACTGAATTGCTTGTTCCTTCGGATTAGGGTTTGTAACACCCCAACCGTTAATCCTAAGCTTACCGTCTAATCGTCCTGTTAATCCTACGAGTTTGCAGCGGAATATTACTACTTACTACGGCGGGTGAAACAATGCCGCTAACGCCCATACGGTTAGCTAGGCTACTAATACTTACAGTGACGGTCTGATGCCAATAGTGTACCGAGCCTGAATAACACTTAACCATTTACAACTACCGTGCGCTTACATTCAGGATTACCGAGTATTAAAGTATATCCGATTACATCATTTCCTAGTTTACCAAAAGAATGAGTTTACTACCCTCTACTCATCTATACCAATGCTCCTTTCATAATGTCCAAAAAGGTGTACCACATGGTACACCGGCTATTCAAAACTACAGCCATGTACTACTTAGTACACCGATCATAATTCCATTGTTTACATACAAAAAGAAGACAAGAAATTAAACTTCAACTTTCTAGTCTTCATCCTTCGCGGGTACCTGCGTGTAGTAAAAACATCGCCCCAAGGGCTCAGCAAAAGCTGCGCATGAACTCCGCATATACCGCGTGCTAGCTAGGGCACGCCGACTATTTGACGTCCACTAAACATGCAGTTCATTACTTTCATACATACATGCTTTACATACAATCATACATACATTGTAATACAATATTCACTTCAAGGCAACAATACAATAGAGTTAACAATACTTACCTTCACAAGGTTAGCCAAGTTGGGCATCCGGGTTAATCGGTATGCATTACTCTTTTACTGTTTCTATTGCTTACCTTAAAACGACTTACTTACTTTCATTTACTTTACTTACTCATTCTTACATTCTTACTTATACTCAAGTTAAGTCGTCGGGACCTCCGGCCTTGGGGACTACTCCGTCCCCATCGGGATTTACTTGACTCACCAATCCGGGATGCTACCCATTTAAGGGGTTTGGGCCGCGGACCAGCTTAAGAGTCAGGAATTGGAGCCAACCTCTCGTGACTCCGCATCCTCACGCGTGGCCGAAACTATATCGGACTTCTACTCATTCCAATTTAATTACCAAATTAAGTTAGAATGGTTAGCTTGTTAGGAATAAGTTAGAAGTCCATTCATAAACATATTCGGTCACGGTACAAACACATCATACAAGCATTCATATCATCCATACATTCATGAATTATACAAACTAAGATTTAAAGAAATTATACAACATCATACATCACTACATATCCACAAGTATGCATGTTAACTCCGATTCGTGCATTTATCTTATTTGGTGATCAATTAGCACACAACACACAAATCAGAGTAACCAAGATAGCATACGGGGCATGAGAATTCATACCGTTCACCGTTGTTGTGATTCCAAACGTCTTCGGTGTCACAAATCAAGTCCTATTATATACATACATTCAATGATTAATCTAACTATTATTACTTAATTCGTACTTACTATGTCCTTACATTTTTTTATACTTACACATTACTTATTTACTTTTGCTTTACCTTAAGTTTACTTTCTTACTTAACTTAGGTTTACTTTCGTACATGTATGTGTATATGTGGGTATACATAATACTATATATTATATGTATATATATATAATTATTATTTAAAATATATATATATATTTTTTTTTTCAGGACCGGACTTGCGACCGACCTTGCAAGTCCGGTCCCCCAGTAGCTCAGATTTCCGAAATTCTCCTGGCCAACCGGACTTGCATGTCCGGTCGCAAGTCGGTCCATTCCAGAAGGTTTCATCGGGGAATTTTTCTGGTCCGACCGGACTTGCATGTCCGGTCGCAAGTCCGGTCGATTCCAGTAGGTTTCATCGGGGAATTTTTTCTGGTCCGACCGACTTGCATGTCGGCGCAAGTCCGGTCGATTCCAGTAACATTCTGCCGGGAAATTTTTCTGCTCGCCGGACTTGCAAGTCCGGTCGCAAGTCCAGTCGATTCCAGTAGCATACTGACGGGAAAATTTTCTGCTCGACCGGACTTGCAAGTCCGTGCAAGTCCGGTCGACTCCAGTATTTGCATTTTAATTTCTGTTTCCAGTCCTCTCCTTCACCCATTACTTCCCCATTGTCCTACACTTAATCCTACATGTTTTAACACCATTTAAACCTCCTAATACACCTAGTTCATTTCCTAACTCCTTACACAGTTTTATACTTATTCACTCATCTAATTTTCTAAGTTTCAACTCAACTTTCACTAGTTGTTTCCCTAGTGTGTTTGCTACAGATTTTAGCACTAACACTCCATCTACCACGCCCTCTTCTAATGTCATTTCTAACACTCCTAACCATTACAATTACATAACTATCTCTCAAACTTATCCTCTATCTCCCTTAATCAAAATCTGTTACACACTCACATTATTCCCTAGTTTTAATTCTAAGTGTTCTAATCCTAGGCAAATTTTGCCATATTCTCCCCTATAATTTTATACTCTCACCACATGTTCTAGTTCCCATTTCAACACTTATTTTACCTTTACATCATCATCATATACAGCTCCCATTCATAATACCAATACCAAAACACACTAAAATTTCCTGCACTCAACAACTCCATTCCCAATCTGTTTTACAAGTTTTAAAAGTGTTCTTTAAGGTTTAAAACCTTGTTTTCTCCATACCCATTACACTACTATCTCATTATCTTTTACAATACCAATTTTTATTTCTAAAAATCTGTTACACATACTAATGAGACTACACATGGGTGAGCTTAATTACCTTGTTTTCTTCTTCTAGTTTCTCTCTTCTTCTTGCTTCTCCTCCTCCCTTTCTCCACCGGTTTAGCAACTCAACTCCTCTAACACTATAACCCATACATTTACATATTTCAATACCAAAGCTAACCTTAAACATCATTTAAGTTCTAATACACATTCTAGGGTTTAGGATTATATTACCTTGCAAGGGTTCAAATGGAGCTTGGAGTGGCTCAAGAACAATATTTCCAACTCCACTAACAAGCCAAAAATCGGCTAGAACAAGAGGAGAACAAGGGTTTAGTTCATGAATCTCGTTTTGCCCACAAGGGCTAGAAAAAGATGGAGTTTTCGAAATATCTTTACCTTAGAAGAAAAGGAGAAGGAGGGCCTTCTAATGGTGTTGAAGCTTCAAATGGGGAATACCCTCAAAATCGAAAATGCTTGTTTTTGGATTTTGGAAAGATGAAAATGTAGCTCTTGAGGAGAGGATTACAATGGTGGTATTTTTATAATTTTAGAGGAGTGTAGAGGGAGTTACAAAGGAGAGAAGTAAGAGTTTGTGGTGTTTCTTCAAGCCTCCATGGAAATCGGCTAGAGGTTAGAGAAGGAAGAAAAGAGGGAGTGGGGGGGGGCTGTTTCACGTGAGAAGAATGAGGATAGGAGAGAGAATTGCAAGAGTGAGTGTGAGAGTATAAAGTGAGGTGAGTGTTTATTGTTTTTGTCTTTTTTTAATAAGAGGGAAATAAAGTGTGTGTGAGAGAGAGGAGGGGGGGCCGGCTGGCACACCACACACACACACAATTTCACTTTTTATTTTAAAAGTGGACACATAAGTTTGTGTTATTTATATTTCTACCCACAACTTCCCGTTTTTGACAGTTTTTACTAATCTCTCGTTTTATTGTTTTGATTGGTCCTAAAGCTTCACTAATATTTATTAATGATTATTTAGTGACCAAAATTATTACGAGTCTATTTGACCCGCTTAAAGACACGTTTTCCCGGTTACCTCAAAAACGCGCTTTAAGGTTCGTTAGTGGTTTTAATCCGTTTTAAGGATCCTTTTCTTCGGGTTTGTTCCCTAGTAATTATTTATACCTAATTAAGCCTCTAAATTACTTATTAGCCTAATTAATCACTATTTTTAATTACGTGGTATTTCAGGGTTAGTCTGTGAAGGGAATTGACCAGGTGGTCTTTGTTGAGTAAGTAACTGTTGGATCTGAGATTGCAAGGCTTTTTGATCTTTGCGCAGAGCTGCGACCTCTTCTTGCGTATCTCGTGATTTACCCATCATCGCCTTAAACATCTCCTGCATCTGAGACATATCAGACTCAGATTCGAAGGAGGTTGAGTTGGTCGACTCGATGACTTCATTGCCATAAGGCTGTTGTTGATATTGCCTTTGGCCTCCTTGGAAATTGGATTGAGGTCTGTAGTTTTGGGATGTTTGTAGGGTATGTGGGTTCTGGATATTTCCGGTTTGAGTAGCTAAGGTTGGATTGCATGTTACGTTGCCATGGTTTCTTGTATCCTGAATTGTTGGTGATGTAGTTTGCCTCCTCCTGCTGCTTTCATTTCTTGTAGTTGGGGGCATTGATCGTAATCATGAGGCCTGCAACATTGCGTACAAGAATTAGTTGGAGATGGTTGGGATTGAGGAGCATAGCCTGGAGGGGTAGTAGGTGGTCGGGAAATCATCGACTTAGCTTGCTGAGGGAAGGAATTCATAGCCATCTGTTCAACCACTTTCTGCAGAGTGCTCACTTTGTTGCTTACTGAGCATTGCTTTCCATGAGTTGCTCATGGCTTTTCATCAATTGATCGAACTTTTTATCACTTTCCCCAACTGATTAATCCTGGAGTACCGCTCCTTGATCCACCGGAGGCCCAGTCTCTAATTTCCTCACAGAGAGACTCCATGCTGTTCAGAAATTGTGCTCCCAGCTTTTCAAACGTCAGCCCCTAACGAAGGATAACCATTGTTCTGCATGGACCGATTAAGCTCTTGTAGAACAATTGTGATACTTGTTCCTTCGTCAGACCGTGGTGAGACAATGAGTAGTAACCTTTGAAACGGTCCCAAGTTTTCACAAATATTCTCCGACCCTGGTTGCTTGAAATTATAGATTTCAGCAATCATCTCTAATGTTCGGCTCGGGGGTAGGAATTTGTCGTAGAACTTGGTGGCCATGTCTTCCCAGGTACCAATGGTACTCGGTGTTAAGCTATGATACCACTTGCTCGCGTTTCCCGTCAGGCTGTGTGGGAATAACGACAATCTTGCATATTGAAGTACTACTTGCGTCGGTTGCAGTAAGGCTATTGGCATGTTGCAAGAATTTTGTAACAGTAACAGGGCTTCGTCTGACTGGTGCCATCAAACATGCCCAGCTCATTCACACATCTGATTTGATGATATGCTTCAGTTTCTGCCACTCATCATATTCGGATGGGCTGAGGTGAGGAGGATGATGGCAGGCTGCTGTCCTTGGTTAGACGGCCTGTTGATATTTCTACCGTTGCTGGTGTAGCTGGCATGTTAGCTTCCGGGTAGAATCTATCACTGTGGTGGTAATGTCTGTTGAGTACGTCTCTGCCTAAGGGTACGCAGAAAGGTTCTCTCTATCTCTGGATTATAACCGACTGTGTGATTATTATATTCTCTGGGAGACTGGTTGACCTGGTAAAGGCATTCACCACTCAAAACAGAGAAAATAACTGGTTATGCGTTAGAAAATAAAAGTTTAGGAATTAGTTGACAGAAATTTTTAAGTAGAGTTAGGGACAATGGAACGAAATGACAGAAATTGAAATGACAATGGAACGAAATGACAGAATTGAAATGACAATGGAACGAAATGACAATGGAACGAAATGACAGAAAGTTTAAGTTAATAGTTAGAGACAATGGAATATTAAATGAAAATGGGAAAGAAATGACAATGGAACGAAATAACAATAATATAAAGATGTTAGAAGTCCAAAGTCCGAAGTCAGATGTCCAAGTCAAATGTCCGAGGTTATATGTCCGAAATTGGATTAACAGTTTTTTTTTATATTATTAGATTAACAGATTATTGTAATAAAACAGGTGAATTAACCGGGCTTAGGGACTAGATTAAATCAAGTCCCGCAACGACGCCATTTTGCAGAAGTTGGATTTATCGTGAGTATTAGCACAGGTGAAATTGATAAAAGAAAGAAATTAATACTCAAAATATCCGTCGGGCTGCAAATTAAAACCCGGTCGAAGTAGTATAGAAGACAGAAGCGGCCGGGGTCAAACCGTGGGACTTATAGCGAGCTAAAACAGTTCCTAAGCTTGTCACAAAAGGGGGGAAGTTAATTGACTTGTTTTTAGAGAATTAAAATAGCAGATTAATTACTGAGTGCAGTTGAATTAAATGGAACTCCGGGTTCAGGTTTTATATAATCTGATTAATTATGCTATCTCTACCGGTTTAAATAAATTAGTTTGGCAAAATTCCTGTTATTATCCTAAGGACTAAGTCATAGACCCTTAAGAACTCGTTTACCAGAAAATGCCCGGTCTAATCAAGGTTCGAGCAAAACTATGTAAACGGACGTTAAATTCGAGGAATTTAATTGCATCTGTAAATACTAACTTATTAAATCATAATAAGTTTTCTCCAGATTTACGGCTAATTAACCTGTCTATTTATCACCTGGTCTGATCAAAATAGACTTAGGAAAGCATTTTAATAAATTCATGTAATTTATTAAAATGGTGAGAGATAACCTTTAAGCATAACAAACTGTATTTATTTTAACCGGTGGAAATATTGATTACATAATTAAACAAACCATAATTAAAAAACCTTGCCCGGAGCAAATCCTCCTTAGCCAGACATATTAACTGGTAATAAATCTGACAGAGGTTGGACGTAATAATAGCACGGAGACGTGATTAGTGAATGGAGAAATGAAGAGAATGAGAAGTGGAACATGTACGTAGGTTATTGTAAGTGAAGTGTGTGAATTAGAGAGTAATGGAGTGAAATGATATACGGGGGTGATTTACTGGAAGAGAATGAGATGAGGTGAGTGTGGGTGATTTTCTGGTTTTCTCCGTGCACTCGTACAAGGCTATAATGAATGGGTATTTTATAGAAGAAATGAAGAGGTAGTCTTCCGTAGATATTTGCAGTTGATTGCCTACTTGAGTGCTTCATGATTGAAGCATTGATTGCTTCATTTATTGTAGGGGACAGAGGCAGAATGCGTGAGCGATTTAAGGTCGGAGTAGATAGATAAGGCGATTCAAGTTGTAGAAGACGACTGCGCGAAGAAGAAAACTAGTCGGGGCGTGATTTAGTTACGACCGCTTGTAGAACCGCATGGGTGGTTTGTGTGTTGTCCGCCTCGTTGAGGCGGTTCTTCATGTTGTGTCCGCCAATATGGGGCGGTTGCCCATAGTATGTCCGCCTCTTCATGGGCAGTTGAAGATCCCACGTCCGCCTCTTCATAGGCGGTTGCAGCCTCCCAGTCTCGTCCGCCTCTTCATAGGCGGTTGCCTATGTGTCTTGTCCGCCCTTCTTGGGCGGTAGTGTAGGCGGTTTCTGATCGCCTCTGTTTCGGCGGTTTCCCACGCGGTCACAATGTGACCGTGACCTATTTCCTTCTACCAACTTCGACTGGCTCTAGATTCTTCATTTGGACTCCATTTTCTGAGCCGTTTGCGTCTATGCGTTCGTCTTCTCGTCTACTTCACTCCCGGATTGGTTTTCCTCATGTTAAACCAATAAATTGTGAGATAAACAATAAAACATAAACTAGAGGAAAATTAACCGAAGTGGAGAAATGAGCAAGAAAGTGCTAATATTATACATGAAATACACCTAAATAACATGCTCATTTGGACACTTATCAACCCCAAACCTTGATATGTTGTTTAAATATTAAGATATGGTATATTAAGGCAAAAAAAGTGCCTTAGAAACATTAGTGAACAATTTAAGCCATAGTAAAAACAATAAAGTACCATAAACACAGTTTGAGCAAAAACATGCTCTATGCTTGGAATGAACTTGGTTAGGACCCAAAGAGCCTACCAAGACTTAATAACATTCAATTATGATTGAAAAGGCCAATTAAGTTCTTAAGAAACATGGTAGACAATTTAAACCAAACAAAACACAAGAAACACCATAAAGTCAATTTAAGAAAATACTTGCTCTAGACTTAGTGTAACATTGTATAAGACCTAAAGGTCATTCCTAGACCTTATTAACATGCTAATGAACATGTTAAATCAATTACTAAAGAAAAGCAAGCTTGAAAACAAGTTAAAACACAAAATGTGCTTTAAGGAGCCTTAAAGCACATTTTTGAAAAATTGTCTTAGAAATGGGTTTTGAGTGGCTAAATGTCCATCATTACTCTTTAATCAACATGTGTACTACTTAACATCACGTTAGGAGGTCTAAATTAATGGGAAATAAAAAATTTCACAAATATGTGCACTAATTTGTGAATAGTGCTCAAATAGTGCTAGTTTAAGACATAAGTCAACATGAGTTGTTAAATTGGTCAACAAAGGCTATAAAATATCCTATTATATAAAGGGTCCAGTTTTCTAAGTTGTGAGTCATCCAACTTAGTTAGCTAATAAAAGAGAAGAAAGGAAAAGTAAGTAAAGTAAGTTAACTATTTACCTTTTTCATAAAATATCTTAACAAAAGGCATACCTCTCACCTCCTTTCTTCATTTCCTCCATTCCCCATCGTATTCTTCATCTTCTCCCAACTCCAAAACCGTTCTCCTACAGTACCACTTCATTCTCCATCTTCTTTTACTTGTAACTCATGGCTCCATGCTCCAAAATCAATTTCAAGACTACCTTTGTCTTAGTTAGACCAAGCTCTTCATTTCTATCTTTTCAAATCTTCAAGAACTCAATTTTGGTGCCATGAAGAATCTCCATTTAAGGAGGAAAATCTCATCTTTTCACACCTTGTCATTCTCCTTTGCTTCAAGGTAAGGACAATCAAAGAAAATCCATGTTTCCCTTCATTTTCATATATAAATGAAAATTCACCCCTTAGTGGTGTATTGAAATACCCCTAACCTTAAAAACTCAATTAAATGATATACAAATTATTAAAGATGGTTATTAACATCTTAACACTATTGGGGAACAATCTAAAAGATCTCAACAAGGCAAAACATGCTTTAAGATCGGTAAGGCCAAAAATGTGCTTTAAGACACCATGAAGATTGTATGACCTCAAATAGGATCCAAAGTGGATTCCTAAACATTGTAATGAAGTAAGGAACACAACAAAACTATTCTCAAAGAGAACTAAGCTCAGAAACGCGGTGACACAAAAAGTGCCCTGAAATCACCTTAATGCACGTTTTTGTGTATCTCTAAGATAGTGACTTTTTGTCATTTTAAAGACATGGGTATATCATTTAAATCATTTATTGGACATGATACTATATTTAAAAGTCTAAATCCAAGTTTGAAAATAAAAATCCAAAACTGACAGTTTATTGTGAATAGTACCCAAATAGTGCCATTTTTTAAGCACATTGACCAAGTTTGACCATTGGTCAACGAATTGACCAGCCCTATCTAATGGGTGTCGGCAAGAATAAGGAAGGGAGGACAGCACACAACAGCAATAATTCAGTTTGGACACCTAATGTGATGAATCACCAAGTACTATTCCTTATTAATCATTTTAAGCCTTTAAACACCAAATCTCACTCTCTCTTGCTTCTTGCTCCATTCCAAACATGGAATTTGAGTTCTTGGACTCTCCCAAGCTGTTTCTTGAGTTAGGAAGGCAATTCAATCCAATAAGCTCCTAAGGTAATGATTTAAGGTCATTTTTAGCCTTTTTCTTCATTCTTTCACTACCAACACTTGGATCTCGTGGCTAATCTTTTCCTATGGGTTATTCTCAGTGTTCTAAGGTTAGAACAAGAGCTAAACTCGAATGAACTCAGTTTAGGGACCAAGGAAGTCCAAATCTACACTTTTAAGGTAAAAACATACCTTAAGGTTCTACACTTTGCATCCGGTTTTATTTTTCTGATTTTTGTGAGTTTATACACTCATAATCTTCATATTTACATGTTCAATCAGTTGGTTAACCATTTGGAGCAAGGGTGACCGAAATCCAAAGGAAATACTCTTCTTTTAGGCATTTTCCAAGGTAAAACCTATTACCACAGCATCTTGTTGTTGTCTAAGTGTTCCTTATGTTTATATAGTGAATTTAACACCTTGTGGTGGTGTCTAAACCAGGCCGAATTCATAAGGAACCTTCCAAGCATTTTTAAGGTGATTTTTGCCTTAAATCTTACATTAATTGTTCTTTATGGTTAAGCTCAAGCTTGGAGTATAACTATATCTGTTTTGGTGTATTAAACATGTCTAAATATTGTGGTGAATTTTACTCCAAGGTTCCGAGCTCATACACAGATTACCAAGGTATAAACACCTTAAACTTATGATTTTATGTAATTCTTAGCATATATAATTATGTGCCAGAGTGTTATATAATATAGGGTTATTTATAACCTAAGAATGGAAAAAATGACTAAGATAAATTAAGCTAGTCATTTAAGTGATTTAATTAACATAATGGTTCAAATTATGACATTATGTGGAAAAATATATTAACCATGGTTAGGCCGTGAGTAATTGTGTTATTTGAGACATTTATGTGTAATTTTGTTATAAAGCAAGGTTGTAATAAGGCCATGTCATTAGGCCATTTTTTTATTTACAAGCTTATTTAGTTTAATTTATGCTTATATATTTAAGTTTGGGGCCAAACGGTAATTACTAGCTAAATAATAAGCCGTGGGCTTAATTTAGAGGAACTAGGGTTTTTAAATGAATTTAATTAAAATTATAACATTTTATAAGGTTTTGTGTCAAAATTGTGAAAATAGAAAACTATAGGTTAATGATTGTAATTACCGAAAGGTTTGGGTCCCAATTGGGTATTAGAAGTCAAGTTGACTATAGAGGAGACTTTGACTAAGTTTGGTGAATTTAAGGAATTAAAATACTAACCTTATAATAATAGTTTATTAAATTGAAAGATTTATGTGATTTGGGGTGATATTGTAATTTCCGAAAACTAGGGGTACTAAATGGAGATTAGTACAAACCTTAGGTTATTAGGAATTTTTAGAAGTTGATTTGGTTAAATTTGGAGTTTATATGAAATTATCTAAGTATAATATAAGATATTTCATAACATTGTTACAAATGGGTAATAAATGTGGTGAAACTGAGATTAAGAGGAAATATAAGGTTAATAATAATATTTATAACCTTTTGGTATAGTTTGGTAATTTTTGGAATTATATATAAGGTTTTATGAAGATATATGTATAATATAGTTTTGGTGATATTAGGAAACTATATGTTATAAAGTGGGTAAATTGGTGAATTATGAAAGTTAGTGGGAATTAATTAAAACCGAGAGTTTAAGTGCTGTTTGGATTTTATTAACAATATATAACTATGTGTTTTATAATTGTTTTAATGACATAATTGTCAAAATATATGTTATATAACTACAATATAACATTATATAAATTATGTGGTGGATTTTGTAAATAGGAGGAAATTATAGGTGCTGTTCGGAAATATTACTATTTTTGAATGAAAATTTAATATGGTTTTTAATGTTATAAGAGTTATAACATTTATAATATAAGAGGTATTCATTAAAAAGAATGAATATATTATAATGGCTTACCATATAATAAATAGATCTATAATGCATATATAATAAATATGTTATAGTGTGGAAAAAATAATATAGTTCAATAACTATATATTACCATGATTTAAAAGAAAGGAGATAAAGAAAAAGAATTATAAATATTGGATATGGAATTCTAATGTTAGGAGTATACATGAAATAATAAGAATTTATCTAGTTCATGGTATTTTATATACGAATTATACTCCATTAAACTTGGAAAAACAAACCTTAGAAAATAATACTAAGGTGAGATGTATAGTACATGGTGAAGAATTATACATGCAATATAGAAACAAACTATACAATATACAAGGTATATTAAATTACATGCGATAACAAGTTCAAACGTGAGTATATTAGTATACGAGAGGAAACTACGCATGTAATATAACGTTTTTCTAAAACCTGAGTTAAACTGAAAACCCGTCAAACATTGACAGTTATTATACGGGGGATTAACCGGGAGGTATTAGTGACGGTACGGGTGCCGTAGAGTTATGTTGTTATACAGGATTCTAATCAGTAGCATTATGTATTACTTAGATTGTTAGAGACGTCACGTGGAGCATCGGACTTGTGCTGATTCATACTCCACCGTACTATATCTGGTGAACGGTATGTTGTTACGTGTCTCTGATTGTCTCTGAGGTCTTCCTCAGTTCAGACTTCTGTGTGATCTGTGATAAGATTGTTTGTCTGAATGTGTTAAAAGATATACGTGAACTGTATATATATAGCTGCTTATTATTTACTGTTGTTGAGTTAACAGTATTGGTTCGTATATATGAACATATATATATAAAACGAACTAGCGGCTACGGTGCTATCTTATAAGAATTAAAGGATCGTGTGAAACGTTGTAGCACTAGGATAATAAGATATATACATTATTCGAGACTTTTATACAGAGCATTGGCCTTGCTAACGCCGCTCTTGTATCTGACATTGGATCCCGAGTTTACAGACTCCGGTTTGGACTAACGACATTAGTCTACTATGTTAGAAATTTGGTAATGCGATGCGATGGTATGATTGAACAAAATTGGAAAGCCAGAGGATGTGGCTCTTGGTGCGCGCTGTGATCACAATAACGATGCTAGGATGTCCGCGTACGGGTCCGTAAGTATCAAGAAAATTCCCGTGAGTTAGGATGGCTCGTTGGTCGGAGACTCTACTGCTGGAGGGCTACTGCCTTGGGTGACCCGCCATAGTATATGGGTAATTAGAGGCACGTCGTTATGAGACGTTGTCACTAGGTATAACTGAACAATTATTACTTTTATAGTGGCGAACATTATTGGTTACTACACCAGGACGGGAGTTAATACTTGTTTATTATCCTCGTCGTTTCGCTTTGTTGTTCCCTGGTTATACTGTGTGGTATATATATTATGTGTATTGATGGTTATGTTTTTGTGTGGATATTACTGTTAATTGTTTTACAGTTTAAATATTAAAATGGTATCGCATGTAATGAACCCATGCTCTCGACCAATTAATTGAGGGGTCCGAGGGGGCATGACGGGGCATGTGATAACATACTCAGCAAAGGCTGATTCCATACCACAAACCATATTTATTGCAGGTGATTAGCTGGAGGGTCGACGCGGGGCGCGACAGTTGTTGTTATTGTTGTTTAGACTTGTTACGGTATGAGACTACAGTTGTTTATGGACTCGGGTTTTGTAAACCGAGGTGTATGTTTTTGGATTAGATGCTCACGAGTACGGTTTGTAATAATGGTTGATGTTGGATTTGTTTTAAGATTGTTTAAGCACTACTACCTATCTCTTGTGGTCACTGCGGGAATACGTTTCGTATGTTGATTATCAGGTAACAGTTATCACCCGTATGGGCGAGTGACAACAGTGACACCATTAGAGCGACAGTCTTTTATTTTACCGCTGCGATTATATTGTTTTTAGGTGCAGGTTTAGTAGGGGTGTTACAAAAGTGGTATCAGAGCGGAGTACCGCTCTGATTACAAGAGATAGTAGTTTAAGTACCGTGAGCTTAGGTTATACATACACCAGTACCAATAAGGAAGTTGTGAACTATTTAAGTTAGGAAATTGTCGGGGACAATGTTTCTTATGCCTTTTAAGGGCTATGTGAACTTATAGTTGAGAAAAGTACGGTATTTGTACCGAGTGTTAACCTTTGATTCTGAATTCTTCAGATGTCTTCCGGTAGACGTTCGGCAGGCAGAGGAAGAGGTGGAGGCGGCGGGGCTGGAGGAGGACCTCCTGAGCCCAATGTCGCAGGCGTAGCCGAGGCGGTAGCAGCCGTCTTTGCTCAGTTAGCTTTGATGGGAGGTGTCCAGATCGGAGCACCACCCGTAGTCCCACCCGTACCCGCACCTAGAGGGCAAAACTGGCTCAAGAGCTTGGCTGACACGCGGGTACCTACATATGATGGGGAAGGTGACCCCACCACCCTGGAGAGATTCATCATCGAGCATGAGAAGGCTTTCGAGGCCATTCAGGTGCCTGCCGAGCACAGAGTTGGTATAGCTGCTTTCCACTGAGGGACGCCGCCAGTATTTGGTGGAGGTCCGTAAAGGCACATCACATGGCTACTGAGGGATTTAGTTGGACTGATTTTATTGAGTTGCTGAGACAGAAGTATTATCCTGCTCACCTAAAGCCAGGAAGCGGGAGGAATTCGAGGATTTGAGGCAAGGTGGTAAGACTGTAGAACAGTACTACTCCAAATTTATAGGGATGCTGGAGTTCATCCCTGGAGTAGTTATTCTGACACCGTTAAGGTGGAAAAGTTTAGAAGCGGGCTGAAGTATACTATCAAGGCCGCCATGGGTGCTGGTTTACACCAAACGGTCCAGGTAAATATTGTTGACAGATTATTATTTACTCAGTTTGTTTGTTACAAGTTCGGGGAACTTATTGATGCATTGTAGGAATGCTACGATGCTGCTTCTCGACCGAGATGTTGGTGACAGCCGGGAGGACAACCAAGGGCAGAAATGAAAAGCCCCTGAGAAGGAGTCTGAGGAGTGGCTGAAGCGGAGGCAGTAAGAGCTGGAGTAGAACCGCTTCTAAGTATTAAATCATTTAAAGACTTACTTGCGCCTGCTTTCATACCTGCTATTCCTAATACTTTGACGATCTCAGGAAGAAAAAGTTCTCCTGGAGGGAGAAGAAGAAGGAGCAGGCCAGCCAGAAGGGCAAAGAGAAGGTCCCGTTGCTGACCGGGCCTACATACGATGTCCAGCCTCTCAGATTTGCACCCCCTAAGGGTAAGCGATCTAACCTTGAGAATGAGTGTTACTACACTAACCATTACCGACCTTGATTGATCAGATTGTTGTGTTATAATAGGTACGTACCCCAGGGCCACTTCCATTGCAAGCGCTGTGGGAAGGATCATCCGGGTGCTGACTGCCACGGGCAGGCTGTAGACTGTCACCACTGCGGGAAGAAGGGCCATAGGTCGTTCGAGTGCTTCTCGAATCCGGAGAGCCGAGTACCGCCCGCCGAAGGGACTCAGAGCGCACCTACTGGAGGAGGTGGAGCTCGAGGTGGCCAGAAGGGGCCGGCGCCCCAGGCCCAGAAGGGACAGCAGCAGAACCAGAGAACCCGCCGGGCAACCGTGTGCTGAACGCAGCGGGAGCTTCGGGCGCTGGCACTAGTACCCAGCGCGATGAAAGTAAGTATTTGAAACCTTAACCATTGTATGAAAGCATGATCAGGTGTTAAAAGCTTTACCTTAGCATGAATGTGTGTTTTAATTACCTATAGGTATACGACTTACCCTAGGAGACTTCGATATCTGCTATCCCACACTTACAAGACAGAGATCACCTAGACCCGAGGAAGAAAGACGGGAGTACCCTATGAGATGATGTGTCATGTGGTCAGACCGGGCATGATACTTCTCAAAGAATTCCTAACCCTAGATGAGCAAATCGCCATAGTCAATGAGTGTAGAGCTTTGGGCAAGGGCATAGGAGGATTTTATACCCCTGTATTTAATAATGGTTCTAGAATGAAACTGCAATGATGTGCTTAGGAAAATATTGGGATCCACAAGCTAGGGTTTATCGAGAGGTGAGGATGGTAGATGGCGTATCAATACCTAGGATACCTGAGAGTTTCCTAAACTTGGTGAGTAACGCAATGGATATTGCTCGAGACTGTGAGACCTATCTAACCCAACATGACACCTGACGTCGGCATCATCAACTACTACGAGCAGGGAGGTAAGCTTGGGATGCACCAGGACAGCGATGAGACGACTGAGTCCATCACCAGAGGAATACCGGTTGTGTCATTCTCCTTCGGCGATGATGCTGAGTTCCTATTTGGAGACCAGAAGAGGATGGATCTAGCAAGCAAGATCATCCTCAAGTCTGGGGATGTGTTGGTATTTGGTGGAGAGTCTAGGCTTGTTTACCATGGTATTAAGAGCATTAAGCTCAATACCGCCCCCACAGCATTAGTGAATAATACCCACATCCGACCCGGCCGTTTAAATTTGACTTTCAGACAGTACTGATGTAATAGCAGTAGCTAAGTGTGTAATCTGTAGAATACAGTGGATGAATGAAATAAGAGTTTTTACCTACAAGTATATGTGTATTCAGTTTGTTGATACCATTAATCATAACTTCAGGCCATAGAGATGGAAAGGAGGGTACCATCTGCATCTTAGATATGGCGCAAGCCAAGGAGTCCGGTAATGTCATCACAGGTATGACAGTTACAACAGGCAGTAAATTAGTGATTTATTGGGACTCGATGCTTATACGAGAGTTGATCTCAGGTACCTTTCCTGTTGATGGTGTTAGTGCTTCCGTGTTGTTCGACTCAGGGGCTTCACATTCTTTTGTTTCCTCGGCATTCGCGAAGAAGTTGGGGGTTGCTCCCGAACAGCTTTCAGACTTTTCAGTCACCCTTCCTTCGAAGGAAAAGTAGGTTGCACCAGGCAGTATATCGGGTTAGAGATCAGCATCATGGCTGAGACCTTTCCCATAGACTTGATCGAGTTCAGGAACTTGGGCTTCGATATTATAGTGGGCATGGATTGGCTACAGAGGCATAAGGGCCGCCTTCACTGTGCAGAGCATCGACTACTGTTGAAGGGGCCGAGCGGCAGGACAGTGTCATACCGCAGTGTACGGAGAGAGCCGACTGTCAAGATCGTGTCAGCATTGTCCCTGATGAAGGACGTTAGGAAGGGCCGACAAGCCTTCCTCTGTTATGTACAGGACACGAGACAGTGCGACGAGATGGATGTAGACATTCCAGTCATGGCAGACTTTCCAGATTTGTTCCCAGATGAGTTGCCAGGCTTGCCGCCTGTGCGTGAGTGCAGACGTTATATTTGTGAGTGGTTTTATCGGGTATAATTAACATAAAATAAAAGAAAAGAAATCAAAACTCAAAATAAACGTCGGCCTGCAAACAAATCCCGGTCGCAGTAGTATAGTGAAAATGTAAGCGACCGGATATCGAACCGCGGGACTAATGTACATATTATAGTACCTAAGCGTGTCACAAAAGGGGGGATTAATTGACTTGTTTTTATAAATAAAAAAGAAAGAAAAAAGACTAAACAAACAGATAAACTAAACGGACTCTGGTTCACGTTAATATAATATCTGCTCTTTCATGCTAGGTCTACTGGTTTAATTATAATTGTTTGGCAAGATCCTATTTTTATCTTAAGGTCTAAGTCATAGACTCATAAGACTCGTTCCAGTTGTGCGATCAAGCACCCACTGGTGGACGGCAGAGGAGTATGAGGATTTTATTCTTGCAACTTGAAATACTAACTCATTAAATCATAATAAAACTTTCTCTAGTTTTACGGCTTAATTAACCTGTCTATTTATCACCGGTCTGATCAAAATAGACTAGCAAGCAATTTAATAAACTCATGACATTTATTAAAAAGATGAAAGAAAACCTTTAAGCGTAACAAACTTTATTAAAATTAAAACCAGTAAAACATATTGCATAATTAATACAGATAAAATTATTACCAAGTATACGTACTCTTGCCTAACATATTAAATAGTTTGGTCTTCTATTTAAATACGTGAGACTAGAGGTGAAATTAATGAGATGAAAAGAAAACGAATGGAGAAGCGGGGGATTAGAGATGAAGATGAACGAGTGAGTGAAGTGAAGTGGTACGAAGATGGAAAGACGGTTTGAATTGGAACTCCAGAGGAACCACGGAAGGAACCTCCGGAAGGACACTGGGTAAGGTGGAACGAGTCTCGTATTTATAGAGGAAGAAGAACAGAGCAGCAGCTCATTAGCTCGTTGATTGAGCTCGTTGATTGCAGCTTCACTGATTGCAGGGGACAGGAACAATGCGTCAGTAATTTCAGGTAGGCGCCGTCTCAAGTTGCAGAGCGAGTCGCGTAGAAGATAACCCCGTATTTAAACATGACCGCATGAATATAGGCGGTTTCTCCATCACGTCCGCTTGTGCATGGGCGGTTCCATGCAAACCCTAGCCTTGACCGCCTCATATGAGGTGGTTGCCTCTATTCCTCTCACGTCCTCACAATATGAGGCGGTTGCCTCTATTCAGAGTGGTCCGCCCCTTATTGGGCGGTTGCATGCAAATCATGCATGCATATTCCTCCTCCACGTGACCTTCTTTAATCCCTTATAAACATATGTATGTTTTAGGTATTTTTCCTACACATTAACACATAAAATACATCAGTTAATATAACATAATTATAGGAAAAACCCTAGATAAGTAGAAACATTACTAAAAATGCTATAATTAATAAGGTGATTAAACCCTAAAAAGTCTATATGTTTTGCACTTATCAAACTTCCTCACACTTGACTTTTGCTTGTCCTCAAGCAAATAAGGAATAGAATTATCTCTAAGCCAAAATAATAAAACAAGATTAAATAAGTGTTGAAGGGAATTTAGACAAGTGACAATTAAAAAGAATAATTCTACTCTTTGAAGTAGGTTTTTATAAACAGTGAAGAAGAACAATTTAATAAAAGCATAGATAAACTAGACAGCAGAAAACAAGTTAGATTAACCTGGGATTTTCAACCAATTTCAATTCTCTAACCCGGGATGACAAGGGGTGTGAAGTAATGCCTTATTCCGCAATACCTTTCAACACCACATACTCATGTTTATAAATATAAATTGCAATTTATTATTTACACTTTTTTTTTGAATTGCATTATTTTTCTGTACCCCAGACTTTTCTCTCTATCCTTGTAACGGTGTTGGGTCTTCTATCCCAGGTCACGAGACCTTAGGTAGATAGGTGTTAAAGCACCCCAAAGAACTTAATAACCAGATAGACGAGGCCTGTTTTTGGTTAGAAAATTTCATAAACAGTGGAGTACCTTGTCTTTATCCTTTTCTTTTTGACTTTCCACATATTTCCATAATCCCAAGCTAAACTAAATTGATTTTTACAGCTAGCAGATCTATCATATTTTGAGTGAAAAATAGAGTATTTTGATGGAAAATAATTTAATACAAACTCCTAAAAATAAAACCATCTTTCAGTTGCCACTTGACATAATTTCATACACTTCTACAATTATTTTATCTCATTTTTATCAAATTGTTTTTAATTTTAGGCAGTTTAGAGCAGCAATAAGTGAGTGTGGCATTATAGATTAGCTGTCATATTTTCAGGGAAAGGTTTCTCCTTCCTCACACTTAAGAGGAACAATGTCCTCATTGTTTAGAATTAAAAACAAGAAAATGACCTTCCAAAATATGACAGACCAAATAAGGATTAAACTGATATAGGTTGAACATTAATAAAATAAAGGAAGAACTGAAACTCCCCTTGTATCGTAGATTGAGGAAGGTGTCCTTCCTCACACTTAAAGCTTTGCAGGGGTGAGATGTTCCTCACACTTAAGTTTGCGCAAGTGTTCAACCGAAGATATCGAAATTCCTAGAGCAACTGAGGTTGCTTCCTTAGTCGAGTTCAGCTATATGTTTGAATATTTATTCTGAAAAGAAAAATCATATATAGCCAACAGATTTCAAATGGCATCAAAAGAAAATAATAAAAGGCAACCATAAATAAAAATGCATTGCAAAAAACAAAAACATAAAGTAAACCAAACTGTTACCTTCCTGTATGTAACAAACGTTTGACAAGGTTAAAACAGTATTAGTCTACAAAATGTTAGTAAACAACAGAACAAAATAAAATACCATAAAAATAACAATAAAATAAAGAAAATCACTGCGGTGGTGGTGGTGGAGGCTATGCAGGTCCCTGGCCTATCTGAGCGAGGAGATGCTGCATGAGCTGAGCGGTCTGTGAGTGCAGCTCGTCACTCCGGTCTAAGCGCTGAGTCATCTGTGTCTGCTCAGCCAGCATCCTCTGCTGGGCCTGCTCAAAGCTATCAAAGCGCTGATGGAATGCCTGGAGCTGACTCTGTAGATCGGTCGGGTAAGGTACAGGTGGAGTCTGCAGCACATCAGTAGTAGGCACATAGGGCTCCTCTCCCTGTGCAGTGTCAGCGGACGGTGGGTCGGGATCAGTAGAAGGTGTAGCTCCCGTAGAGGGCTCTGCTGTGGAAGATGCAGTGGAAGATCGAGCAGCGCCACTCCTGACCCAAGTACCGTCATCTGAGCGTATAAAGCCCCAGCTCCGCACATCTGTAGTGTGACTGGGCGCTTTCCTGTTCGGAGCTCCAAATTTTGCTTGGCCTCTGCTGAGAGTGGGACTGAACGAAGAAGGTGGAGCCCGAGGAAGAAGGGAAAATGGGAGTGATCTTCTTCTTCTTCGTCCTCAGGAAGGAAACCACCTTATGAAGCTAGCCAAACAAGATGTGGCTGAAGGAGATGCGCTGGGTGGGAGGATCAGGACCGAGGAAGTAATCTAATAGAGCACAATCCTCATCAGCAGCATCATGCGCCCCAGATGGGCGAATCTGATGACTGAGGATCTCCAGGAGAAGCCTCTGAATCATCGTGGGAAAGCTCGCGAAAGGGAGGACTTCCTTTTCCTCCTCCCCTCGATGTCGGATCCTCCGACCTACAACCTGAAGCCACCTAGCCTTCGTCCTCTGTAAGTACTCCTCTGAGAATCCTCGTATATCATTAGGTCCATCCGGGATCTGTAGGAGAGAAGTGAAGGTCGAAGATGTGACCTCCACGGGGTGACCGCGTACATAAGAGGTGATGCTCAGATTGCCCGCCTGGGCATTAGCATAAACTCTCTCACCAGGTCCGTACAAAAGACTCCCTGCCCTACCCTTAGGACCATCAAAAGTCCCAATCTGGCAAACAGGGTATCCACCCCTGCAGCCTCTAGTACCTCTGGTGCAAACCTCCTCTCCATCACAAACTCCTTGCCTAGATCGTACCAAGGCACGAGCCTCTGCTGAAATAAAGCCGTCGTCCCGAAGACAAGGTGCAGAAGAAGATGATGCACCGGGGCAGTCACCACCACGTGTACGAGACATACTAATTTTTTTGAATTTTCAGAGTAATTAACATCATAACAATTAATAATAACCAATTAAACAGAGCAAATAATCATAAAATTCAAACAAAATATTAGCAACATAAAAACCAACAAAAATATAACAAATAAAAAAAACAAGAAATAGATAAACAACCAAAATTAAAATTAACAAAAATTAATAACAAGAAGTAACATAAAAATTAATATTAATAGCAACATAAATATTAATATTTGACATAAACATTTTAGTAAAATAGAAAATAATGAAAAAAAATGCGAAATATAAACAGAATAATTATACAATATAAATTCTGTCGAAAATTCGACAGAACCTCCCATAAAATTCTTCGTTTCTCCACAAAAAACAGTCAGATTCAAGGTTTTTAGTACCGTCACCAATCAAATCTATAATTAATAACCTATAATCATAACATATATTCGTTTAATAATCAAGGCTAAATAAAACTGAAAAATGCTAGTTTCAACAATGAATTTTCGTAACTAACATTCTTCAATTTAAAAATTCATCAAAACACCCAATCTAAGTGTAATAAGTGAAGATTTAACCTTGTGTATGTATATTATGATTAATAGGACAAATTCGAGACAAATTTATCAATTAGAATTTGAAATTTTCGAATTTAAGGAATTAGGGATTCGAAACTTCAGTCCTTAATTTCTCCTAATGTAGTTCATCATTTACAGATTTGAAGCTATAGAAACGTAAAGAATTGAAAAACGAGCATTTTGGTACCAACCTTGTAAGATTTGATGAAGAATTGATGAAGAATGTTAACTTGAGGGGGAGGCGATTTGCGCTGGCTGTGTTCTCCTCTGGGGCTCGCTCGAGTTCGAACTGGAATTTTGGGGAAGAACGAGACTTGAGTGAAACGGTGAGTTTTGCTTCTTTTTTGTTTTTTAATTCTGAAGCACGACCGCCTCGTTTTGGGCGGTTCTGTGTATGTATGACCGCCTCTTATGGGGCGGTTGAGGGTGAGACGACCGCGTGTTATCAGGCGGTATGGGGGGTGTGTGTGAAGTCCGCCTACTATTTGGCGGTACCGGGTCTGTAGTCCGCCTCTTTCGGGGCGGTTGTGTGTATGAAGTCCGCCTGAAACGGGGCGGTTGTCCATGCGGACAACCCCCTGTTTCGTATTTTTTTTTGATTTTAATGTAACAATAACGAATAAGAAATAAACAAATTAAACATTAGTACACATAAATTAATAATTAGTAGTTAGATTACATAAATTATAAGTTAGTGGTTAATTACATAAAATTAAATGTTAAGGACAATGGAAATTAAATGTTAAGGACAATGGAAATTAATGTTAGAGACAATGGAAATTAAATGTTAGAGACAATGGAAATTAAATGTTAATAATATTAAGGAGTTAGTCAGATGTCCAAAGTCAGAAGTCATATGTCCGAAATTAAATGTCCGAAGTTAGATTAACAATAAATTAATAAATGAATTTAGTAGATAATTAATAATAATAATTAAGCAAAATAAAATGGACATAATATTAAACAGAATATTTAATTAATTAAATGAGCAATTAAATATTATGAACAAAATATTAACAAAATTTAAACAGAATATTTATAATTAAACAGGTGAATAATCCGAGGCTTAGGAACTAGAATAAATCTAGTCCCCGCAACGGCGCCATTTTGCAGACGTTATATTTGTGAGTGGTTTTATCGGGTATAATTAACATAAAATAAAAGAAAAGAAATCAAAACTCAAAATAAACGTCGGGCTGCAAACAAATCCCGGTCGCAGTAGTATAGTGAAAATGTAAGCGACCGGATATCGAACCGCGGGACTAATGTACATATTATAGTACCTAAGCGTGTCACAAAAGGGGGGATTAATTGACTTGTTTTTATAAATAAAAGAAAGAAAAAAGACTAAACACACAGATAAACTAAACGGGACTCTGGTTCACGTTAATATAATATCAGCTCTTTCATGCTAGGTCTACTGGTTTAATTATAATTGTTTGGCAAGATCCTATTTTTATCTTAAGGTCTAAGTCATAGACTCATAAGACTCGTTCCAGTTGTGCGATCAAGCACCCACTGGTGGACGGCAGAGGAGTATGAGGATTTTATTCTTGCAACTTGAAAATACTAACTCATTAAATCATAATAAAGCTTTCTCCAGTTTTACGGCTTAATTAACCTGTCTATTTATCACCGGTCTGATCAAAATAGACTAGCAAGCAATTTAATAAACTCATGACATTTATTAAAAAGATGAAAGAAAACCTTTAAGCGTAACAAACTTTATTAAAATTAAAACCAGTAAAACATATTGCATAATTAATACAGATACATAATAATTATTACCAGAGTATACGTACTCTAGCCTAACATATTAAATAGTTTGGTCTTCTATTTAAATACGTGAGACTAGAGGTGAAATTAATGAGATGAAAAGAAAACAAATGGAGAAGCGGGAGATTGGAGATGAAGATGAACGAGTGAGTGAAGTGAAGTGGTACGAAGATGGAAAGATGGTTTGAATTGGAACTCCAGAGGAACCACGGAAGGAACCTCCGGAAGGACACTGGGTAAGGTGGAACGAGTCTCGTATTTATAGAGGAAGAAGAACAGAGCAGCAGCTCATTAGCTCGTTGATTGAGCTCGTTGATTGCAGGTTCACTGATTGCAGGGGACAGGAACAACGCGTCAGTAATTTCAGGTAGGCGCCGTCTCAAGTTGCAGAGCGAGTCGGCGTAGAAGATAACCCGTATTTAAACATGACCGCATAATAGGCGGTTTCTCCATCACGTCCGCTTGTGCATGGGCGGTTCCATGCAAACCCTAGCCTTGACCGCCTCATATGAGGCGGTTGCCTCTATTCCTCTCACGTCCTCACAATATGAGGCGGTTGCCTCTATTCAGAGTGGTCCGCCCCTTATTGGGCGGTTGCATGCAAATCATGCATGCATATTCCTCCTCCATGTGACCTTCTTTAATCCCTTATAAACATATGTAGTTTTAGGTATTTTTCCTACAATTTAACACATAAAATACATCATTAATATAACAACATAATTATAGGAAAAACCCTAGATAGTGAGAAACATTACTAAAAATGCTATAATTAATAAGGTGATTAAACCCTAAAAATCTATATGTTTTGCACTTATCAGTGAGGTTGAGTTCGCCGTTGACTTATTGCCAGGTACGGGCCCTATTGCTAAGGCACCCTACCGTATGGCACCGGCTGAGATGAGGGAGCTGAAGATCCAGCTGGAGGACCTCCTCGACAAGGGTTACATTAGACCTAGTGTTTCTCCTTGGGTGCTCCAGTACTGTTCGTCAAGAAAAGGACGGCAGTATGCGACTCTGCATCGACTACCGCGAGCTGAATGCGGTCACGGTCAAGAATAAGTACCCGTTACCCCGGATTGATGACTTGTTGATCAGCTGAGAGGGGCCAGTGTGTTCTCAAAGATAGACCTCAGATCTGGCTACCATCAGATCAGGATTGCAGAGCATGACATAGAGAAGATAGCTTTTAGGACACGGTATGACACTACGAGTTCACCGTTATGCCATTCGGGTTGACGAATGCACCAGCTATATTCATGGATTTGATGAACCGTCTCTTTAGAGAACAGCTTGATAGTTCAGTTATGGTCTTCATCGACGATATTCTGATCTATTCCGGGACCAGGGAGGATCATGAGTTACACTTGAGACAGGTTTTGACTATCATGAGACAGAACCAGCTGTATGCCAAGCTCTCGAAGTGTGAGTTCTGGCTGGACAGCGTGTCATTTCTAGGACACTCATATCAGCAGACGGGATCTGTAGACCCTGCAAAGATTGAGGCAGTAAAGAGTTGGCCAAGGCCAAGACAGTTATAGACGTCCGCAGCTTTTTGGGTTTGGCCGGTTACTATAGAGGTTCGTTAAGGACTTTTCCAAGGAGGCCAAACCGTTGACTAATCTCATGAAGAAGGAGACCCATTTCTTATGGACTGAAGAGTGCGACCAGTCCTTTCAGACACTGAAGGATCTCCTTACATCGGCACCCATTCTTACTATTCCTGAGGCACCGATGGGTTCGAGGTATACTGTGATGCCTCTGGAACCGGTCTAGGTTTGTGCTTAGCATCATGGGAAGGTAGTTGCATACGCTTCCCGGCAGTTGAAAAAGCATGAGGTAAACTACCCCACACAGATCTCGAGTTAGGCGCAGTAGTCTTCCGCCTTGAAGATCTGGCGACACTATCTCTACGTGTGACAGTCACCATCTACTCTGATCACAAGAGTTTACAACATCTCTTCTCTCAGAAGGCGCGAACGAGACAGAGAAGGTGGGTCAAGTTTCTGAAGGACTACGATATAGACCTTAGGTATAAGGAGGCAAGGCTAATATGGTAGCTGACGCCCGTGAGCCGCAGAGCTCATTCCTTGGTTTACGTTATTAGCAAACAGCAGCATGATCGACGAGATACGAGCTGCACAGGAGAGTGATCATTACATGCAGAGTATCAGGCTAAAGATGTTGGATGGTTGTTTCGAGAGTTTGAAGTATGACTTCGAACTATGTGATGATGGAATGATTCGGTTGAATGGCTGGTTGTGTATTCCGGAGTCGTCTCCTGATCTGAAGGAGAAGATACTCCAGAAGCTCATAGCTCATCCTTATCCGTCCACCCAGGTTCCTCTAAGATGTACAAGGACATTAAGGTCCATTTCTGGTGGAGTGGGATGAAGAAGGATGTAGCTGAGTATGTTGCTAGATGCTTGACCTGTCAGAAGGTTAAGTTTGAGCATAGGAGACCAGGAGGTTTAGTGCAGTCTATGCCTATTCCTTGCTGGAAGTTCGAGGACATCTCCATGGATTTCGTTGTCGGTCTCCCACCGACTAAGGGAGGACTGAACACGATATGGGTCATTGTGGACCGCTTGACTAAGGTGGCAAAGTTTGTTGCGATGAAGGATACCTGGAAGGTCCCTAAGTTAGCGGACTTGTTCCAGAAGGAGGTGATCCGGCACCATGGTTTGCCAAAGACTATTGTTTCTGATAGGGACCCTCGATTTTTGTCCAGATTCTGGGGACAGGTTCAGGAAGCCTTAGGTACGAAGCTGAAGCTTAGTACGACGTTCCATCCATAGACCGACGGTCAGAGTGAGAGGACCATCCAGAAACTGGAGGACTTGCTGAGAGCATGTGCCTTAGACTTTCAGGGGAGTTGGTTAGAGCGCCTACATTTGATAGAGTTCGCCTACAACAACAGCTACCACTCCTCGATACAGATGCCGCCATTCCAGGCACTATATGGTAGACCGTGTAGGACCCCTTATGCTGGGATGAGGCCAGCGAGAATACGCTTCTAGGACCTGAATACCTAAGCAGATTAAGGAGGATGTCCTACAGATTCGTAGAAACATGAGCGCAACTCAGGACCGGCAGAAGTCATATGCAGACACCAAGAGGAGGGACATTGAGTTCACTACCGACGACATGGTTTTCCTCAGAGTGTCACCCATGAAGGGGATTTTCCGGTTTGGACAGAAGGGCAAGTTGAGCCCAAAGTATGTTGGACCTTATGCTATTAGGGAGCGAGTGGGCCCATTAGCCTACAGGCTGGATTTGCCAGCAGAGCTCGGGAGGGTGCACGACGTCTTTCACGTTTCTCAGTTGAAGAGGTATGTGCCCCATCCATCGCACATTTTACAGCCAGAGACTTTAGAGTTGGACCCCGCTTTACGATATGAGGAAGTACCACTCTGCATTCTCGATACGAAGATGAGGCAGACTAGGAACAAGACCGTTAGCATGGTCAAGGTTCTCTGGTCGAACCATGAGGTGGAGGAGGCTACTTGGGAGTTAGAGGACTCCATGAGAGCGAAGTACCCAGCACTCTTCGTGTAGTAGCTGTGATACTTATACGGGTTCGTGGTCAAACCCTTTTTAAGGGGGGTAGACACCACTTGGCTTGCGCATATGTTATGCATTAGGTCTTATTTTTGTGGTGTGTTTTAGTGGTATGCTGCGTCATACATGGTTGTTGGATGATTGTATGTTTGATACATTTTATGTATGTGCCTTAGTGCACCTGTTTGAAAATAAATATATAGTACCGCTGAGTACTTTTTGTTGATGGTTTGGATGTGCACCTTGTCTAGTGCTATGTTACGATGAGTTATACTATGAGTTCAGTTATTTGATATGTGCTGTATCAATCATGATACATATATGCTAGTTTTGAACCTAGTGGGAGTTACTCCCTAGCGATGGTCTGTTTGAGTACCTAGTGGAACTTGATTCCATAGGTGAACTGTAGATGAGTAAGGACTTCGGGACGAAGCCTTTTTAAGGGGGGTAGACTGAAATACCCCTAGCCTTAAAAACTCAATTAAATGATATACAAATGATTAAAGATGGTTATTAAACATCTTAACACTATTGGGGAACAATCTAAAAGATCTCAACAAGGCAAAACATGCTTTAAGATCGGTAAGGCCAAAAATGTGCTTTAAGACACCATGAAGATTGTATGACCTCAAATAGGATCCAAAGTGGATTCCTAAACATTGTAAAGAAGTAAGGAACACAACAAACTATTCTCAAAGAGAACTAAGCTCAGAAACACGCGGTGACACAAAAAGTGCCCTGAAATCACCTTAACGCACGTTTTTGTGTATGAGCTCTAAGATAGTGACTTTTTGTCATTTTAAAGACATGGGTATATCATTTAAATCATTTATTGGACATGATAGACTATATTTAAAAGTCTAAATCCAAGTTTGAAAATAAAAATCCAAAACTGACAGTTTATTGTGAATAGTACCCAAATAGTGCCATTTTTAAGCACATTGACCAAGTTTGACCATTGGTCAACGAATTGACCAGCCCTATCTAATGGGTGTCGGCAAGAATAAGGAAGGAGGACAGCACACAACAGCAATAATTCAGTTGGACACCTAATGTGATGAATCACCAAGTACTATTCCTTATTATATCATTTTAAGCCTTTAAACACCAAATCTAACTCTCTCTTGCTTCTCTGCTCCATTCCAAACATGGCATCTGAGTTCTTGGACTCTCCAAAGCTGTGTTCTTGAGTTAGGAAGGCAATTCAATCCAATAAGCTCCTAAGGTAATGATTTAAGGTCATTTTTAGCCCTTTTTCTTCATTCTTTCACTACCAACACTTGGATCTCGTGGCTAATCTTTTCCTATGGGTTATTCTAAGTGTTCTAAGGTTAGAACAAGAGCTAACTCGAATGAACTCAGTTTAGGGACCAAGGAAGTCCAAATCTACATTTTAAGGTAAAAACATACCTTAAGGTTCTACACTTTGCATCCGGTTTTATTTTTCTGATTTTTGTGAGTTTATACACTCATAATCTTCATATTTACATGTTCAATCAGTTGGTTAACCATTTGGAGCAAGGGTGACCGAAATCCAAAGGAAATACTCTTCTTTTAGGCATTTTTCCAAGGTAAAACCTATACCACAGCATCTTGTTGTTGTCTAAGTGTTCCTTATGTTTATATAGTGAATTTAACACCTTGTGGTGTGTCTAAACCAGGCCGAATTCATAAGGAACCTTCCAAGCATTTTTAAGGTGATTTTTGCCTTAAATCTTACATTAATTGTTCTTTATGGTTAAGCTCAAGCTTGGAGTATAACTATATCTTGTTTTGGTGTATTAAACATGTCTAAATATTGTGGTGAATTTTACTCCAAGGTGC
The DNA here is from genome assembly GCA_023374045.1 of Limonium bicolor. Taxonomy (NCBI): domain Eukaryota; kingdom Viridiplantae; phylum Streptophyta; class Magnoliopsida; order Caryophyllales; family Plumbaginaceae; genus Limonium; species Limonium bicolor. Next base: position 104,222,402 of record CM041778.1, read on the forward strand.
CGAGCTCATACAAGATTTTCAAGGTATAAACACCTTAAACTTATGATTTTATGTAATTCTTAGCATATATAATATGTGCCGAGAGTGTTATATAATATATGGGTTATTTATAACCTAAAAATGGAAAAAAATGACTAAGATAAATTAAGCTAGTCATTTAAGTGATTTAATTAACATAATGGTCAAATTATGACATTATGTGGAAAAATATATAACCATGGTGAGGCCGTGAGTTAATTGTGTTATTTGAGACATTTATGTGTAATTTTATGTTATAAAGCAAGGTTGTAATAAGGCCATGTCATTAGGCCATTTTAATTTAAGTTTACAAGCTTATTTAGTTTAATTTATGCTTATATATTTAAGTTTGGGGCCAAACGGTAATTACTAGCTAAATAATAAGCCGTGGGCTTAATTTAGAGGAACTTAGGGTTTTTAAATGAATTTAAAAAAAAATTATAACATTTTATAAAGTTTTGTGTCAAAATTGTAAAAATAGAAAACTATAGGTTAAGAATTGTAATTACCGAAAAGTTTGGGTCCAATTTGGGTATTAGAAGTCAAGTTGACTATATAGGAGACTTTGACTAAGTTTGGAGAATTTAAGGAATTAAAATACTACCTTATAATAAGATAGTTATTAAATTGTAAAAGATTTATGATATTTGGGGTGATATTGTAATTTCCGAAAACTAGGGGTACTAAATGGAGATTAGTACAAACCTTAGGTTATTAGGAATTTTTAGAAGTTGATTTGGTTAAATTTGGAGTTTATATGAATTATCTAAGTATAATATAAGATATTTCATAACATTGTTACAAATGGGTAATAATGTGGTGAAACCGAGATTAAGAGGAAATATAAGGTTAATAATAATATTTATAACCTTTTGGTATAGTTTGGTAATTTTTGGAATTATTATAAGGTTTTATGAAGATATATGTATAATATATAGTTTTGGTGATATTAGAAACTATATGTTATAAAGTGGGTAAATTGGTGAATTATGAAAGTTAGTGGGAATTAATTAAAACCGAGAGTTTAAGTGCTGTTTGGATTTTATAACAATATAACTATGGTTATAATTGTTTTAATGACTTAATTGTCAAAATATATGTTATTACTAATATAACATTATATAAATTATGTGGTGGATTTTGTAAATATAGAGAATTATAGGTGCTGTTCGAAATAATACTATTTTTGAATGAAATTTATAATATGGTTTTTAATGTTATAAGAGTTATAACATTTATAATATAAGAGGTATTCATTAAAAAGAATGAATATATATTATAATGACTTACCATATAATAAATAGTCCTATAATGCATATATATAAATAAATATATGTTATTTTATGGAAAATATAATATAGTTCAATAACTATATATTACCATGATTTAAAAGAAAGGAGATAAAAGAAAAAGAATTATAAACATTAGATATGGAATTCTAATGTTAGGAGTATACATGAAATAATAAGAATTTATATAGTTCATGGTATTTTATATACGAATTATACTCCATTAAACTTGGAAAAACAAACCTTAGAAAAATAAATACTAAGGTGAGATGTATAATACATGGTAAAGAATTATACATGCAATATAGAAACAAACTATACAATATACAAGGTATATTAAGTTACATGCGATAACAAGTTCAAACGTTAAGTATATTATATACGAGAGGAAACTACGCATGTAATATAACGTTTTTCCAAATCCTGAGTTAAACCGAAAACCCGTCAAACATTGACAGTTATTATACGGGGGATTAACCGGGAGGTATTAGTGACGGTACGGGGTGCCGTAGAGTTATGTTGTTATACAGGATTCTAATCAGTAGCATTATGTATTACTTAGATTGTTAGAGACGTCACGTGGAGCATCGGACTTGCTGATTCATACTCCACCGTACTATATTCTGGGTGAACGGTATGTTGTTACGTGTCTCTGATTGTCTCTGAGGTCTTCCTCAGTTCAGACTTCTGTGTGATCTGTGATAAGATTGTTTGTCTGAATGTGTTAAAGATATACGTGAACTGTATATTTATAGCTGCTTATTATTTACTGTTGTTGAGTTAACAGTATTGGTTCGTATATATGAACCTATATATATAAAACGAACTAGCGGCTATGGTGCTATCTTATATGAATATAAGGATCGTCAGGAAAACGTTGTAGCACTAGGATAATAAGATATATATATATTATTCGAGACTTTTATACAGAGCATTGGCCTTGCTAACGCCGCTCTTGTATCTGACATTGGATCCCGAGTTTACAGACTCCGGTTTGGACTAACGACCTTAGTCTACTATGTTAGAAATTTGGTAATGCGATGCGATGGTATGATTGAACAAGAATTGGAAAGCCAAGAGGATGTGGCTCTTGGTGCGCGCTGTGATCACAATAACGATACTAGGATGTCCGCGTACGGGTCCGTAAGTATCAAGAAAATTTCCCGTGAGTTAGGATGGCTCGTTGGTCGGAGACTCTACCGCTGGAGTGGCTACTGCCTTGGGTGACCCGCCATAATATATGGGTATTAGAGGCACGTCGTTTTAATGAGACGTTGTCACTAGGTATAACTGAACAATTATTACTTTTACAGTGGCGAACATATTGGTTACTACACCAAGGACGGGAGTTAATACTTGTTATTATCCTCGTTGTTTCGCTTTGTTGTTCACTGGTTATACTGTGGTATATATTATGTGTATTGATGGTTATTTTTGTGTGATATTACTGTTAATTGTTTTACAGTTTAAATATTAAAATGGTATCGCATGTAATGAACCCCATGCTCTCGACCAATTAATTGAGGGGTCCGAGGGGGCATGACGGGGCATGTGATAACATACTCAGCAGGGGCTGATTCCATACCACAAACCATATTTATTGCAGGTGATTAGCTGGAGGGTCGACGCGGGGCGCGACAGTTGTTGTTATTGTTGCTTAGACTTGTTACGGTATGAGACTACAGTTGTTTATGGACTCGGGTTTTGTAAACCGAGGTGTATGTTTTTGGATTAGTGCTCACGAGTACGGTTTGTAATAATGGTTGATGTTGGATTTGTTTTAAGATTGTTTTAGCACTACTATCTATCTCTTGTGGTCACTGCGGGAATACGTTTCGTATGTTGATTATCAGGTAACAGTTATCACCCGTATGGGCGAGTGATAACAGTGACACCATTAGAGCGACAGTCTTTTAATTTACCGCTGCGATTATATTGTTTTTAGGTGCAGGTTTAGTAGGGTGTTACATGTATTATCTTCCTCTTCATTTATCTTGATTCAATCTTCAAAGGACTAGGAGGAGTCCTCTCTTGCTTCTTAATCAAGTTCTCTTTCAAATTCCAAAGGTAAACATCAATCTTAGTGTTTTAAAACACTTATGTAAATTTAGGGTTTAATTATGAGTTAAAGTGTGAAGCTTAATGCTCATTACCCTTATATGTGTATTGGTTAGAAGATTGACAAGTGATAAAAGCTCCTTGCCAATTTTTAATCAAGAAAAACAAGAGAAAACAAGTGGGAAATCTAGGAAAACAAAGAGGTAAATGACCTCTCTTAATGTAGTTTTGTGCCTTAGGAAATTGAGCTTTAATGCTTAATAAACTACCTAAAGAGCCAATAGGAATTTTTGTAAGAAAATGAGTAACAAGTTAGTGATGATTTAGGAAGGGTTAGTGCATGGTTTAAGGTGTTTAAACATGTAGGAAACATGTGGAAAGATTATGGAATAATTAGGTAAGGTTTAAGGATGGATTAGGGCTTGAAAAATGGTGTTTCGACAACTTATCAACATGGTCCGAGACTTAGCCTTTGTATAGGTACCCGGACCACCCTTAAAAATGTGTCAAAAGTTAATTTTGTAAGTGGTCCGGGTCCTTAGTCCAGGACCAAGACCCGGACCAAGTGAAAATAAGGGCCGAGAGTACATTTCAGTGATGGTTTGGGACCTTGGGTCAGGACCAAGTCCCGGACCAGGGCAAAAAGTCCAAAATATGTTTTACAGGCTTCTAATGATGGGGGATTAGATGGTAATGGTTTTCAGTGACGTTTAGGCCTTGTTTGGTGACATGTAAAGGCCTTAAAAAGTGTAAACAAGTGCTAGGTTGGATGTGAGAGTTGTGAACTTAAGATCACAAGAGTAAAATTAAGTACAACGGGATGACGGGGTTAACTATGGGTGCATAAGTCGATAAACAATCATGTTACCCCGATGTTAATGAAAGTAATTGTAATGTTACCAGTTGTTCAAGAATTGTTCGAAGAACATAAGAGGACACAATAGAGTGGACCTTGGTGACAGGTATGGTTTTCTTGCAACCTGTGTTCTACCGGATTACACTGGCTTGTATGCTAAGGTGATTTTCTGAATGTTTGCCACCTTATAAGATAAAAACATGTAATGAGTTTACAGTAATTCAATTATGTGGCGTGTTTAGTTCCGATACCGTTTAACCTCGAAAGTGTTTAAACCATAGCTAACCAAATCTAGCAACACATAAGAGATCGATATTAGGATTTAACGACCCAAACCATGGGAACATTCTAACCACACTAGCTATGCGTGAGGTTTGTGTGTTATTTGTGCGTGTAAGTATGTTTACCTCCTTGTGTGTCTAACCCGGTTGTAATACCTTATGGTGTATGGATGTGATAGGTTCCATAATGGAGCTCTTAACTTATATATATATAAATATTATGGGGGGTGAGGAATCCGGTCGTTCCGGTCGCGCGTGTTGTCTGGGAGTTGATGTATATAGTTTCTTTGACTCCCTCTCTGTTATGGTTGTTTTCCTTCTTGGTCTTCAATCACCCTCAAGCTTAACCAATGTTATTTATTGACTCACGTCGGTTTCGGGGGATATGTACGGTGTGTTCGGTACTATATTGAGACCGACACATCTCAATAAAAGTTGATATGTACGGTGTGTACGGTACTATATTGAGACCGACACATCTCAGTAAAGTTAATATGTACGGTGTTCGGAACTATATTTTATCTGACGCATCTTAAGTAAATATGTTCTCTATGTAGAACAATAAGTTATTGTATAACGAGCCTAGCATGGGAATGAAAAGATTCTCTAGGCTCCAATGAGATTACTAACTCACATCTCGGTGTACGTGTCCTCACGTGACCCTCTCCAAGTTATGTTGTATGTATGCTAAAATGTGATATGAGTTGTTATGTGGAGTATGTGGATCATGGGTATCAATCCCAGGTTATAATAAGAGGAATTTAAGTATAACCCGACTAATGGGTAAGTGTCGTCTAACAAGGAATTAGCTCCATTAAAGGGAGAAACCCTCTAGGGTTAAAGAACACAATGAGTGATCTAACGAGTATTGATGTGTTGACTGATTTGTTGAGCCCCATTGTTGTGGGTATGTAATGTGTTATGTGTTTATAATTTTCGTGCATGGTTTAAATAAAGTCAACCACATGCTTAGACGACAATTAGTTGTGCGTGGCCTGGTAGCATGCGGGCTGCACGATTACCATACCAGCAAAGGTGCTGAGCCCCTTGGGGGCCACCCTTTCTTTCCTTTTCAGGTACAAGGAGCTGGAAGCCGTTCGAGAGTAGGACAGGGTAGTTGTTTGCGCATGGGTAGTTCATTTAATTACTTATGTATTGTAGGTGTAGTAAGACCGAAATTGTTATCGGCACTAGTTTGTAAATACTCGGTACAGTTGGAATGTAAATGTGTAATGATTGTAATGTATAGTTGCTCGGGAATCGTGTCCATCAGACCGATACAATGTGTATGTATTAGCCTTGTTAGCCACGTGGGTGGTTAACGGCGTGTAACACCAATGAGTTCAGTAATGTGATAAGTTATGTTTTCCGCTACAATTTGTTGTAAAGTGTGACGTTGTTAGTTGGGGTGTTACACAAATGGGTTGTTGAAGTGTCTTGGAATTTCTAGAAAAGGCCTAGGGTGTATAACCTTGAAAATGAGGGATGAACTTAGGTATTAGATATGCAAATGATTAAGAAGGATTTGGAATAGTTAAATTGGTTGGGAATGAGATAAAAGTTGTCATGGGAATGTTGTTAATGCATTAGTGTGCAAAGTGCAAAATGTGAGAATAAAAATTTGGGTGATTGATCAAGAAATGAGTAAAAGAGTTTGACCAATGATTTAGGAAGGTTTAATATGTGTTTAAGGTGTTGTAACGTATTTGGAGTTGGAATAGAGTTGAAAACTATCAAAATTAATAGGTTACTGCTATGGTCCGGGACTTAGGACCAGGACCAAGTCCCGGACCACCCTGAAAAATGCCTCGAGAGTGATTCCTGCAACTGGTCCGAGACCTAAGACCAGGACCAAGTCCCGGACCAGCCGATTTTTGCAGCCGAGAGTTAAAATATGTATTGGTCCGGGACTTAGGGGCCGGACCAAGTCCCGGACCACCCCTGAAATTGCACCGTGAGTGTTTTAAAAGTTCTAAATGATGAGGAATTGAATGGTAATGGTTTTAGATGATGTTTAGGACTTGTTTGGTGACATGTAAAGGTCCTTAGAAGTATAAACAAGTGCTAGATTGATTGTGGAAGTGAGAAGTTAAGTTCACAAGAGTAAAGATAAGGATAACGGGACAACGAGGTAAGTATAGGAGTAATAGTAGTTTACATACCGTATAATCTTGATATGAATAGAAATATTTGAAATGATATCAGTTGTGCGAGAATTACCTGAGGAACTTGAGACAAATGTGAGAGTGAACCCTTGGTGACAGGTATGGTTTTCTTACAACTTGTGTCCTACCGTGTTACGCTCGGCTTGTGTATTGCTTGCTATGTGTGCCAACCTAATAAGATAAAAGCACAAAAACGTTTATTGCATTTGATATATATATCTTGATGCATGTTGTATGTGCTAACCATCCTTGCTTAAATGCATGGCCTAACTTAGTGTTGTTGACCGTCCTGAAATTAAATATCGGTTGGTTAGTGTCTCGTAGAAGGAGTCGAACCACGAAATAAACTAAACATGGGTAACACATGAGAACTATCGATTAGTGAACAACGATAACTCAACTTATGAATTTACTCGAAACAAGAAAAGTGGCACACGGGACTAGTGAACTCCCTTATAATGAATAGTCGACCTCCTATATGAGGGTGTGACTTAATGTGGGAAAACAACCAAACTCCTAAGTAATGGAATTGTAGGGGCGGCCCTTAAATCGGTGTATACAACGAATTAGGAAACCTCCTTAAGTTGTGAGATAGTATCAAGAGAGATGCTACTGACTAATATATATATATGAGTATATATTGTTTCTAACCCGAGAGTTGGGTTAGGGGGATTGTGAGTCACGCGTGTAAGGAAGAGGAAACAACAGAGCGTTTGTTTCTGATTCCGTGGTCAAACTCCCTTGTTACAGGGCCGTGTGCCACATAGTGGTGCCGCGGGGTCATGTGCCACATAGTGGTGCCCGATTGGAGTGAGACTAGCAGAGCTTACCCGTCTAAAGAGGTAAGCTGGGTTTTATGGGCTAAGGAAGAGGAGACATGAGAGAATGTTTCTAATTCTGTATTGAGATTTTAAAAGACCGGTGGTGAGATCTATATGTGTCTCTGCCCGGAGACCTATTAGGCTTAACTTAAGAATTATTCAAGAAAAGAATATTTAAGGAAACTAGATCGGAACCGAGAGTGTCCAAGGATCTAGGAGACTAGAAAAACTATTCAGTTAAAAAGGATAAGTTAGAGAATAATGAGAAAGAGATTTACTTGAGATAGGGTTTCTCAAGGCTTTAAGAACAAGGTAATTAAGTCTAATGAACTTGTTGTGATATCCTTGTTGGTTGTATTCTATTGCTTGAATACTTGTTGATTGCGAGCATGTTGTATGTTTATTGCACTTCATGTTTTGATTAATTAAAATCAATCGCATGTTAAGATGAGAATTAGTTGGGTGTGACCTGGTAGTAGCGGGTTGCACGTCTACCATACCAATAAAGGTGCTGAGCCCCTTTGGGGTGACCAATTCTTTTCAGGAATGTTGGAGATGAGTACTGCTAGAGAGGTGGACGGGAATGACGGTTAAGCACGGGTAGCTGGTAGATACATTTGTAATTGTATGTATTGTACGGTAAGTCCGAATATGTTATTGGCATAGAGTATGTAAAGACTCAGTATATGGGATTGTAAGTATTGAGCATTGTAGTGACTCGGTTTAGAATTGATAAGAAATGTTATTGTATTTGTTTAAGTATGCGTGTATTCCGGTCCATCAGACCGTTACTGTTAATGTTTAGGCCTTGTTAGTCACGTGGGTGGCTAACGACATTGTTTCACCCCCCGTTGTATTTAAATTTTCCGCTGCGAAGTTAACAATGAACTAGGTGATTAGACGGTACTGACGGGATCAACGGTAGGGGTGTTACAGTACGTGTGATTAAGTTTCTTCTAAAGTTCAGTTAGTAGCATGTCATACAAAAGCCAAGGTTAAGAATTACAATGACATAATCAAATACACTAGTCCATTTCCATGCAGTTATCTTATTAGCCATCTCATACAACAAGCAACACACAAGAGTCCAGGTCATGGAATTACAATAACACAACCAATACAATAATCCGGTTCCATGCAATTATCTTAAGGTTGTTCCAAATAAACAGTTAGCACATAAGCCGAGAATAACTCAATAACACGCAGGGTACATGAATCTATACCGTTCACCGAATATAATTGGTAAGTTGTACTTAAAAAGGAAAACAGTATACAAGAAACGTTATACGAGGGAAGTGTATAACGAGAACCGACTAAACGAGAGTAGTAAATAATTAACACTCTCGGTTGATCTAATTATAGGAACGGGATAGTCGGGATGGTAGTAGAGGCAACGGTCGGGGATTAGATGGTCTGCTATGTGTTCTTATAATTCCAAATGTGACACTTATAATTGTTTATATGGTATGATTTATCCTTCCAATTATCACATAGTCATTTCACTAAACTTATGTTATTCATTGCTATGTCACGCATATTTATGCCTTTATACACCAATATTTCATTTATTGGACACTACCAAAAAATATCATAATTTGGACGCGATTAATTAGAGATTACTACACATCTATCTCATAAAAAAATAAGATATCCACGACCGCAGCTCCCGTCGCCCACCTAGGCGTCAAAAAACATTTCAGCGCAATTCCCATACAAATTTTGACACAAGACTCCCTCCAAATTTTACTATAGTTTGACGCAAGTTTTACGTAGAAATTGACAAAAGTGTCGCAGAAAAAGTCTAGCAAAATTTTACTAAAGTTGACACAAGTTTTACATACCCCAAGACTCGGTCAATTTAAGTTGATAGTATTCTTACAACACATTTCAAACAAACACACTAACCACATTCAACACATGTGTTTCTTAAAGACGGAAGGTCCATTAAAAAATAACCTGACAAATTTTTTTAGAGAAAAATGTCTGTGGGACTAAGCAAGCCTCCATAGCTTCATCTATTAATTTGCTATGTTCAAATTCTTGCAAAAGGCAAATTCTCACTAGCCAAGTTACATAATAAGAATCTGGAAAATAATGGCTTGATAGCAATCAAATTTACTTCGGACCAGCTTGATAGCAACCAAATTTGACTTCGAACCAGGATCATCATAATCACCAAAGGCTTGGAACTTGTAAAGCAGAGGCAGAAGAAAGAAAAAGCTTCAATGGTAGGTCCCAGAAGATTGTTCCTCTTTCAGAAACCTTGTCTTCCAGCCTTTTACACCTTTTCTACAGAACTTGACATGATTAGAAAAGGGTAGACGACTAAAAGGATTTAATTGACACAACAAACAAAAATTGAACCAAACATTAATTCATTGAGTAGGGTATAAGTGGATGAGACACAATATTCAAGACATAAAAAACATCTCGGAGTGGTTATCTTCACATCTACAAATATAGAGTTGGTTTAGTCAAACTAAACAAATGTGATGTGAAATCAAAACTCTCAAATAATTATTTCATATGCATAACTGGTTGATCTGTGTTTGTTGATTACCATAATGAAGTGTGTGATATTTTTAAAGGTTTGATAGTCCAACTAGACTTGGGTTGATTCGTAATATATTTTCTATTCAAGGCTAAGACAGTTTGGTCTCTCGAAATAAGCATAGTTTGGTCTGAAAATAATATATATACACATTAATATACATATTTATTATAATTAATATTTTTTTGGGTTTCAGGTTAGGTTGTGGGTTTGGATCTCTACCCTAACTCAACTCACAAAATTAACTTATTATCCTAACCCAATAAAAAAAAAGTCAATAATCAAAACTCTAACCCGTAAAATTAACAGGTCTACATGCATAAATCATGCATGTCCTCGACACTGTCTCAGATATGCTAATGTATGCTAATGTTTGCCTGAATTTTGAAAGGAAAATACATGATAGGTTGTGTGGTATTAATTTGGTACTTTCATGGAAACCGTGCACTCGCTCTTGGGTTTGCTCCTCTCAGAAAGTGGTGTATGTTTCGTTGCTTCCGCTTGCATGTTCTCATAGACAGGAGTACAGGACAGGAGGTGGGTATTTATCACGAGAGCCATCAATATTGGGCCTTAAACGTAGGAACGTTACGGACCCACTAACCTACCATTTTCTTCAAGTGATTTAACAAGGGGTTTTCCAGTACTGTCCATGGTGCGCAGCTACTATTTCTAGTATCAGTTATAGGAAAAATTTCATAAAAATATCAATTAAAAAAATTATATGTGGTGGATTTTTTTTTAAAAAAAATACGCGGGTGTATTAAACCTGTGCAAAGAAGTAGTACCGGGGTCATGACAGCTTGTCAGAAACCGTCCGGGAGAACGGTTGCTTCAGTATTTTTTGGTTTGAAACTGCCACAAGATCGGGGCGGCTTCAGGAAATTTTGCTGAAAGGAGCCACAAATTTGGGGCGGCTTTTATATTTTGCTCCCCTTATCCGAAAATCTCGCCAACCAACCACACCCGTCGATCCGAGATTTTCTCCGGATCTCACGGATAACCTTATCCGGCCATATTGCAAAGAAACCGCCATGAAGATGGGGCTGTTTCCAGCAACAAAAAAATTTATAACCCCCCCCCCCCCCCCCCCAAATTCACCCATTCGGCCCACAATTCTCTAAAAACACACTCTCAATCTTCCTTTCTCATTCTCTCCGAATTTCAAAGAAGTAAGTTCCCATTGTTAATTTTTTTTCTTTTTTGTATTGTTTATTTGTGATTAATTATTATATTTATTATAGTACTTATTTTTTTTGTGTTTTTAATTGTTTATTAACTTCTAATTAATTCTCCTACCTTCAATTAGTTCTTCTAACTTTTTTTAAGTTTATAATTATTCCTCCCAACATATGTTAATGTTATGGATTTTTTACATTTATAATGCTCACTAACACCATTTAAATTAGTAATTAAATTGTCCATTTTTTATGAGTTACAAAATCACCAATTTTGGTGGTTTTATGCCTTAATTAATTATGTTAATGTTATTATTATGTTATGCAATTTTTTTACATTTATAATGCTAAATAACATTATTTAAATTCGTAACTAAATTGTTTATTTAATTAAAAAACTTACAAAATCACAAATTTTGGTCGTTTTATGCCTTAATTAATTATATTATTGTTGTTACAATGTTAAGCACCTTTTTTACATTATAATGCTCACCAACTCCATTTAATATCATAATTAAGTTGTCAGTTATTTTATGAGTTACAAAATCACTAATTTTGGTGGTTTTATGCTTTAATTAAATATGTTAATGTTATTATAATGTTATGCAATTTTTTTTACATTTATAATGCTCACTAACACCATTTAAATTCATAATTAAATTGTCCATTTTTTATGAGTTACAAAATCACCAATTTTGGTGGTTTTATGCCTTAATTAATTATGTTATTGTTGTTACAATGTTAAGACTTTTTTTACATTTATAATGCTCACTGACACCATTAAATTTATAATTAAATAGTCCATTTTTTATTAGTTACAAAATCATCAATTTTGGTGATTTTATGCCTTAATTAATTCTGTAAATGTTATTATAATGTTATGCAGCTTTTTTACATTTATAATGCTCACTAACACCATTTAAATTCGTAATTAAATTGTCCATTATTTTCATGAGTTACAAAATCACCAATTTGGTGGTTTTATGCCTTAATTATATATGTTAATATTATATAATGCGATGCAGCTTTTTTTACATTTATAATGCTAAATAACATCATTTAAATTGGTAACTAAATTGTTTATTTAATTTAAAACTTACAAAATCACCAATTTTGGTGGCTTTATGCCTTAATTAATTATGTTATTGTTGTTACAATGTTATGCACTTTTTTTTACATTTATAATGCTCACTAACACCATTTAAATTCATAATTAAATTGTCCATTTTTTATGAGTTACAAAATCACCAATTTTGGTGGTTTAACGCCTTATATGTTTATGTTAATGTTATTATAATGTTATGCAAATTTTTTTACATTTATAATGCTCACTAACACTATTTAAATTCGTAATTAAATTGTTTATTTAATTTAAAACTTACAAAATCACCAATTTTGGTGGTTTTATGTCTTAATTAATTATGTTATTGTTGTTACAATGTTAAGCACTTTTTTTATTGCTCACTAACAACATCTATGTGTTATTACCTATACAAATGGCTTAGCAATTCCAGCGTCAACCCGCAGAGGTGGGACTGAGGATAACGAACTGTTCACATACGAGTCCACACACGTATCTGTAGCTCTTTTTTCTGATGACCCGGTACAGTGATAAGACGTTAATCTTTATTACATTGTGTTTATTATTTATTTTGATCATAACATTAAATTGTCTAACATGCTATGTAGGTAATGCGTAATCCAAAATACGTCAATAGATAGTTGTGCTCCCAGAACCTGGAAGTTGAGGTTCCACACTGTGCCCTTCGCGAGTACATCAAGGAGGTTGGTTTCTGGGGCTTGCGTTTTATGAAATCAAGGGTGACCAAGCGATCGTTAGCACACTTGTTGAAAGGTGGAGGCCTGAGAGCCACACTTTCATGTTACCTTTGGTGAGGCAACGATTACTCTGGAGGATGTACATCATCTACATGGGATGAAGGTGGAAGGAGATGCCGTCGTGGTTCGGATGAATCAGGATGTGGCAGAATTGTGTGAAGAACTGTTGGGTTGAAGACCGGGACCCGATTCAATAAGGTTACAAAGTTTCATGTTGTGGTTGCAGAACACGTTTGCGATCAGCGATGAGGACGAGAATGCATTTAACCATCAACCAGATCTTATCCACCAGTGTCATGCAAGAGCATGGATCATGCGGATGATAGGTGGAATGTTGTTGCCATGTTATGACAGTCGTACCATTGACTGTAGGTATTTGGAATTGCTGAGAGATTTTTCAGAGTGTGGTCAGTACAGTTGGGGGTCGGCACTGTTGGCGCACACCTACCATGGCTTATGCAATGCCACCAGTTTGAATCTACACATTTACTACAGTAACCAAGTAATTACATTGTGGTGTATGCCAGACCCCCTGCATTTTTTAGAGTTCAAGACAGTTTATTGGAACAAATACCGTCATCGGTTACTCGTAAGTGTGAAGAATAATATATCAAATTTAATTTAATAACTACAATGCACTTTTTATCATTATGCTTGAATAAGCTTTTTTTGTTCATGTAGTTGGGATAATCAAAGTGTGTAGAAAAGTAAGATACAGGACGGCGTGCCGTCCTTGATTCTATCTCAGTTCCACCATTGGCTGATCACGTAAGTACTCTTGTATTATAAACATACCGACAAATTATTAGTTCCTAAAACTATGTGCATTAAATATGTAATGTGATTTAATTTTTCAGTGGGTCTGGCAACCATACGGTGATGCCCTACTTGACACAGCCGCTATAGTTGTACCATTAATCCTTAACAACATAGTTGAGGGGCATCAACAGGATCGCGTGATGAGACAGTTTGGATGTGATCAGCCTATACCAGCATTTCCATTGGATTGTGATAAGTTACACAATCAAAAGCGAACAGGCCGAGTGGAGGTGGACTGGGGGTAATGTCAACACGAGATACATCGAGCTATGGAATGACCGAATTTACAGGCGGATAAGGCTCGAAGATTACCCGTTGGCAGTTCCACTGACAGTTGCCTCCGAGTATATGCAATGGTATTTTAGCACAGCTAAGGTGGTACACAAGCAAGGCACGAAGACAGGCCATATTGGTAAGCATGTTAATTACTAGTAGTCAGCACTTACATAATGTTATACTTACAAGGTTTAATTATTATATGAATGCTTTGACTATGTTTGTAGGCGGATGGCTTAGATCAGATCCGGCACTATGACCCCACTGTAGGTGACTACGCCAGCTACTTGTCACAAGAAAATGGCGTATCGTATCACTAGTGTTACAGTCACCACCAGACTCCTGTCGATCATTGTGCCCCACCTCCTATGGTCATTTACCAGCCACCCTTTCGTTGAACGATAATCCACGTAGGAGGGCAGCACGAAGAAAACCAAGGAGTGAAGTGCGTCCTCCCCCACGGGCACCACCAGCAGCTGATCCCGAACCGGAGGTTTTTCAGCAGTCAAGCTGGACGTATCCCGCACAACCTTCGTACCCACTTGACCTGGGTGTAGAGGATTATGAGGAAAATCCATGGGAGCATAACCCGTACCGATCTCAGCCCAGCACATGGGATGGGCAGATGACCCAGTATACACAATGGGGCGGGCAGATGACCCATAATACACAGTGGGGGGGACAAACAGGCCAGTACAATTCGGTTAGGTTGGTGGATACTAACACTTACGCTTACCAGCCAGTGACTGCCTCACAAGCACAATTAACCCTTGGGAGATTCCATACAGCACTGGTCATACTACTAGTACATGGGGTACACAACACACAAATGCCAGCTGGGATCAGGGTCCATACACATCCACACACCCCAATCCATACGGTCAATTGTCAGCTAGTTTTGGCCATATTGTTGTACCTACAGGGCAAGGGTCCTCGCGGTCATGTGGTAGACAATTGCCGACCACACAGGCTTAGAGATCGGCAATGATGAACACTACATTTGTGGCCCTAAATGTTTCTGATGATGATGATTCCGATGACAAGGCGAGGAGGTGGTTAAACCTGTTGATACAATCCACCACATCCACCCCGCCACCACCTGCAAGCTCCTGGGACATGACTCTCAGGGGGTCTGATTCGATGAACCCGCCACAGAGATACACACCTAGTGAGTACGAGCAGGCCAGAAGAGGCAGGAGGGGAAACAGGGCTGGTCAAGGGAGAAGAGCTGGTGGTGCTAAGTGATTTTAGTCTTTAATTATTTTGTGTTGAAACATTAACTTTGTTTGTAAGGCTTTCCAAACACTATATTCATCGCTCTTTATTAATATAAGTATTAATCGGAGTTTAGTTAATTTGTATTCAAACATTAATTCTATTGTAGCAATTAATCAAACTAGAAAAATAACAAACTTTTAGTTCAACACATTGAAACATACTTTAACACTACAATAAACATTTTTTGGTGCTTGCTTAAGGCACGACCTGACATTGCAGAAGCAACATAATAAGTAAAATTAATATTATAAACGATCAATACTTAATGAAAAGAGTTGCGGTTGTAGTCGGTAGAACCCTGGAGCCATTTTTGTTCTACGTGCCTTATCAATTTGGTAATGTCACCCGTATCATGTGAAGAAGTACTTGAGTACGGGTACGACGAGGATTCTTCATTGGCAATGGGGTCATTAGGCGCTGCTCTCCGAACACATCCGAGTCAACCACAAAATCAGTAAGAGCATGTGTGCCCTCAGACAGATTAGCCGTTGAAGAATCACTGCTAATGAGGATAATCTCAGGAATATTATCCCTCGTTCTTGAATCTGCGCCAGACATTAAAACTCTTCCTTCTTGCTGGGTGGTGTGGGAATATCTAATTGTTGTATCCGGTGTGGAGGATTTGTTGCAATAATTTGTAGTGGATGGGGCTTTGGATGCGTAAGTTTTTGGTGTGGTACAAACTTGTTTGCCCTGGTTTGTCCTTGATGCTTCGATTGGGGGACTTCCTTTTTATGAGCCATGGTGTTTGGTTAAGTGAGATATACTGATTCTCTTCAGTGAAGTTGAAAGAGTTTCAGATTAAGTAGGGAATGATGAGCTAAAGAACCAAATACAGCCTTATATACTATCTGCGGCAACAACTAGCACAACGTCTACCTCTGAGTGCATTGTTGTTTGCATTATTTAACCTTTCATTGTATATTGATTTCAGTGTAACTATTCAACATTAACTACGGCCCATAACCCAAGAACTAATATGTACTTCATCTTTACTTTATGTTTATGACAGTAGGACGATGTACCCTATCTCAATCTAGGTGAACCATGAAAATTCAACTACAAAGTATGGAGGATGGTTTTTACGACGTCCGGGTTGGGCAGTGATCGATGCAGACTGTAACACCCCCGAATAAACATTCAGTAATACAGACGTCGCGCCTACACAACATCACGATTTACTACGCAGCGGTATAATCTCCATCCGGGTGTCACAGACGCCAACCACCCACGTGGTTGACACACCATACTACCAACACCAAGTTACGGTCTGCATGACTAGAAACAGCCCTCAAACAAAACTCATATACAACTCAAAATACAATTCCCAAATACCGAGTGTCTACAATAAAACTACCAAATCATAATCTGAGAATTACATCTCGGGTTAGTAACAACCCATACGCTAAACATACTACCATAATTCAAAAGTTATGTCCTGATGGACTACCCCATTGGTAGCCATCCCGCCTACGCTCCGTTATTGTCCGGCACAATACCTGAAAAAAATTGGGTGTAAAGGACTCAGCAACGCTGTGTATGAACGTGTGTAGCCCGTATGTTGCCAGGCCACACGACTACTTGGTCGAATATTATTAAGTTAATTTACATGCTATAATAAAGCAGTAAAGCAGGTCACAGTACATCATGGTCTCATACACACTCAAAGGTAGCAAAGCATTAGCAACAAGCATCCAAGCACAACAAGCTGCTAGTATCGCAACAACAATCGTGTACATAATAACGTGTGCATAGGTATGTCATACTCCTGATCCTCACTATGGGATCATTCGAGCGTTGTGTGTTTTCATTTCTTTTCTCTTGTTCCCATAATGTGTATTTTCTTTCTCTTTCCTTGCACCAGGTTTGGGGATATAGTTTAACTCCCATGACCATATCATATAGGTGCCAATCTTTTTTGCTTCTTTATAGATCAATTGTGAGTTCTTTTGTTACCGCACGTTGGAGGATGTCTCCTCCATAGCTAGTCCCATATTCCTGACGTCATGCGCTGAGAAAGCGGAGTCGCCTCTAGACTCCAGGATAAGCTCCACCAATTTGTCACTCCCCCATTCCCAACGTCATGCGCCGAGAAAGCGGAGTCGCCTCCAGACTCCAGGATGTGCTTCACATAGAACGGTGAAGGATCTGATGCAGATACCAACTCCCGAGTATTCCATACCACGCGGCCCGAGATGTTGTCATCCTGAGTTGTTCTCATGTCCCACCAATTGAGATTTGCTCTTCATTATCATTAACGAATAGACACCATAGGGTGTCATGGAAGGTCCTCCTTAGTTAAAGAGGAGTCTCCCTTTATAGAGTTTTCTTTGTTTTTATAATTCGTTGTGGTTCATTTCAAGTTCCATAAACGAGAAGGGACTATACTATTGTGTGCGCGCAAATGATATACCACAAAGATATAGTAACCATATATACAATAAACAAGCAATCCAATTTCCATGCTTTAATCTTATGGTCATTTTCACACAAGGCACACAGCAAACAAGCCGTGTAACACGGCAACATACGAACCACATATGTCCATACCTTATTTAGAAGCAAGTGTCGTCTCACACATGGGGTCCCGATTGGTGCTCGTTACGGCCCTAATGTTAATTAAAACAACATATGAGTTTATGATTTTATGTGACGACACTTTTCTAGTTTATCTCATTTATACCGGGTGTTATTCCCTAGGTGAGTCGTTGAATGTACAGTTTATTCTAACCCTTAGAATTACCCAAGTATTCAACTGAGATGTTTATTCAATTCCTAAGACGTTTACATTGTCGTTTTACATGTTAACTGAGTCTTTTCCTCGGGCTAATGCTTTAGAGTATTATAAGCATCAATCATGTGATAAGTTTAACTCAGGTGGATTTTAATTCCCCTGAGATATGTTCCCTCCTTAGCTATGTGGGTTGGCAATGTCTTATCCTCAATATCGTGACAACCTAGTCTTAAAAATACCTTCAAAAACCTGTTCATACTGAACCCTTAAAGTTTTCAAATCTGAAACACAATTCTCATGAATTACCTTATCCAACCTCTCCTTAAATGTGGCAAGCTGGTGTTCAACCTTCTCGACAAGTTTCATGAACTTAGCTATGTGCATTATGAGGGTTTTGGGTTCATTATCCAACTAGCAACACACTCATAACACCCCTGTTATTTTATAACCAACCCTTCAGTTATTTAAACCCTTATACTATACCCCTTAATTAATTTATATTATTACTTAAATTTCCAAAACCTTCTTAGGATTATATACTAATCCCTTCTAATATTAAAATCTCCATTTATGCCCAAAATTTTCGATAATTACATATACTCCCATAATAATAAATTTTTGTTATTCTTTTTTACTTAATATTAATTTAAGTACTCAGAATAATTATCCTTATCATTTTATTTTGGTCAACCTCCATAGGTGGTCATGGTTGACCACTTAAATTATTCTTTGACCACTTTGATAGTATTTATGAAGATACCCCCATAGTTTTCTAGTTTTATAATTTACCCCTTTTATCTTGTAAAGTTCATATTTCATATTTATAAAAATCCCCAAAATTATCCCTTTCGGTTTAAGTTACCCTTAGCACTCTATATCTAATTTTAATTTTTTATTACCCTTGGGCTCCATTATGACTTATTTATTTGTATAAGGTATTTTGCAAGGTTTCCAAAATTTATTTTGGTCATAACAGGAGTCTATATATACGTCCACATTTTTCCAAGATATTACTAGATAGTTATGATTACTATTATGATAGTTTTTCCACCAGAAACTCATATAACCTCATAAATTTACTAGTGACTATTTAAGTCACAAAATAGTTATTTTTAACAAGGTTTAGACCTATGGCCTTAAAATAGCATAGTAATTCCTTTAAAATAGTATTCATATGTCACTAAAATTATACTAACATCACGGTAAAGACCGAATTTCCTTCAGTCTTTCTAAACCATTTTTCTTACATTTTTAACATTGATAATCATATACACTTAGTCCATTATCATTATTTTCTTTTCCATCCTGATTTATAACCATCTCAGTTTTCGTATTATTAATTCAAACTAATTTATAATTCAGCATTACACACTATTTGCTCATTACTTGTTATGTGTTATAAACTCCAAAATAACTCATATATATATATATCTATGTATATACGTTACATGCTACACGTTTTCTTTTAATCTATTATTTTGGAAACTCTCTTTGCCCCAAAATGTAGAGTGTTTTAAGACATCATTCGACTCATTCTAACCCAGTTTCTCCTCGGCTTAAATATTAATGACATACCCTAACTTTTAGGATACTAAAATACATTTCGCTAGTAGAATAGGTCCTACTGCTTAGCTAGTGTTTTAAAACGTTTTATAGTCTTAAAACCTGTCAGTATTATACGTAAATCCTAGCTTACTTAGTACCTGATTTTAAATCTTTGTATCCTCACTTCTTAAGCCCATAACTATCTAGTTTTCTTAGTTACGTTACATTATTGTTACTAGCTTATACCTAGCTCATTAATAGCTATGTTTATCAAGTTACTCTCGGTCTCATCTTCCAGGGTACTCTACATGGTTCCGGTATTAACATGCAGTGGTTTTTACTCACATTGACCTGGTAATTTACCCCCCTCGCAAGGCTAGTTTCTATCGCTAGCGTTGTAGTGTACCTACTAGTTCATACCTAGTTCATTATCAGTCAGTTTACCAAGGAGTTTTCGGACATGACTCTTACATGGTACAATATAGCTTATGAAATACCCTAAACCTTAATGCGTTAATTAATTATGTAATAATAATTTTCTAAGGATAATTAAGTCCTTAAGATCATTGTGAAGAAATGAAAACCAAAAAGAAAAAAAAAGAAAATGCGTAAAAGTCACAAAATGTGAAAACGCGTATTTAATTATTTTAGGAGGTACATAACCTTATTAGGGTTATAAATATATTTTTATACCTTAATTACACATTAAGAACATGTGGGAAAAATTCCGGAAGAAAACGGATTCAAATAATGCGTTAAAACGCTAACGGAGTCTTAAAGCGCGTTTTTCGAGAAAACCTGAAAACGTGACCTTAAACAGTTAAATGACCCCGTAAAAATAATAGTTGATTTTGTAACAATAATTAAACATTAATGGGAGGTTAATAACCATTAAAATTAAAGGAATGAGAAAATTCCGGAAAACGGTCCCGGTTAGTGAATAGTGCTAAACCGGGTAAATAAACGAGCGTTTTCTGTTAAAAACGAAAAACGCTCCAGCATGTTTACAGTAGTGGGCCGGTTTTATTAATGTAAACAGCTCACTCACACAAGACTAGTTAACAAATTAATTAAGTAAAAAAAAAATAGAGGGACCACTTATACCCCTCTCTCCCTCTCTCTCCTTCCTTTATTTCTTTTTCCCCTCTTCTCTTTCCTCCCTTTCTTTCTTCTCTGTGATTTCTTTCTTCTCCCTCCTGGTTGCAGCCGATTGTGAAGCTCCCCCTCTCCTTCCATGGCTTCTCATCTTCCTCCTCATGCTCTAGCCAACTCCAAGCTCCAAATACAAAACAAATTACATATTTGAACTCTCCTCATCCTCCTCTACCTTGCCCTCTTTTCGGAATTGCAAAAGGATGAGTTTCATCTCCATGGGTTTTCCCCATTTGAAGAGAAAATGGCACCAATGAGAAGCTTGGAGTTTCCTCTTCCTTCTAAGGTAAAAATTTCCAAGAGAAAGTCATTTTTCCTTCAACTCTTGGTGTAATCAATTTTTCACCATTTTTGATACCTTGCTTTCTCCTTGTTCTTTAGCTCCAAATTGATCCTTCAATGGTGGAGAAGTTCCCCTCTTGATTCAAGGGTGAAAATCCCTCTTGAAAGCTTCACAAAGGTAAACCCTAACCTTGTGTTCTAGCCCTTTGATTGAATTGAAATATTGCAAGGGTTTAGATAATTAATTGAGTGTGTTTTGTGTTCTTGAATGTTGGGATGGAGTTTGGAAACTCGATGCCTCTAAACGATTTTGGAGAAGATATGGAGCAAGAGGAGATTTAAGGAAACTTGTGAAATTAAGGTAAGGAATCCACCTTAAACCTTGTTATAATTGTTTAAGTGTTTGGGATGGGTAAACAAATTAATGAACCCAAAATTGTGGATTGAAATATATGTTGGAATGTGTTCAATTGATGTTAGAAGAGGTTTGTGAATTAATGTTGAGTTGAGGGCCTTAAGAGCCAAATATTGTGAGTTTGTGATTGATAATTGTGGTTATTGAGATTGTGGAGATTTTTGGTGATTATGTTGATGTTGATGAGATTTGAGGATTTGTAATGTGCTGTTAGGACCCTTGAAAGGGTGTGGCTAGATTAGGGATGAGAAGGATGTAAATTGATGAGGATGAATGTGTAAGGTTATGGGGAGGTTATGGCGAAATTTTGGTAGAAAATGAGTGTTTTGACTCTTTGATTTAGTGATGTTTTTGGTTGATTTTAATGTGTGTATGATGCGTTAAAACCCCGTGGAAGTGTGTTTTCGATGGGCTATTTTGCTACTATAAGTTATGTATGTTTTGTGGGGGATTTGTGGCTTGGTTCTGGCAGTTTCCCGTAATTGATTTTGCAGTTTTCGGTATGTCCTAACATGTGTCCGAACATTGAAGTTCGGACATCATACGACGGAAAATTTTCAGAACTCTCGACTTATGTCCGAACATGCAAGGTCGGACGCATGTTCGGACCAACCTTTGTTTTTGCATAACTTTTTCGTTTAACTCCGTTTTGAGTGCCGTTTGTGGCGTTGGATTCCTCTTTTCAAGTACTATCTGTTTTGACATGTTTTTGGCATATGTTTAGGTATTTTTTATTTGAAAATGACCAATAATATTTTGAACTCTATTTTTTGCTCTATAAGTGTGCTTGAGCCTTCTAATGATGGGGGATTGGATGGTAATGGTTTTGGATGATGTTAGGCCTTGTTTTGGTGACATGTAAGGGCCTTAAGATGTGTAAACAAGTGTTAGGTTTGATGTGAGGGTTGTGAACTTAAGATCACAAGAGTAAAATTAAGTATAACCGGGTAACGGGGTTAACCATGGGCGCATTAGTCGTTAAATAATTATGTACCCCGATGTTAATGGAGATAGTTATAATGATACCAGTTGTTCAAAGATTTTCAAGGAACATGTGATGGCACATTAGAGTGCACCTTCGGTGACAGGTATGGTTTTCTTGCAACCTGTGTCCTACCGGGTTACACCGGCTTGTATGCCAATGTGTTTTTTGTGTGTTGCCACCTTGCAAGATAAAGCATGAAATGAGTTTACAAGTAATTCATTATTGTGGCGTAATTAATTCCGATACCGCTTAACCTTAGTTATGTGTTAAATAATAGCTAACCGACCTTAGGTTCACATAAGAGATCGGTATTCGGAATAAACGTCCCAACCCACGGGAACGTTCTAACTACGGCTATCCGTGCGTTAGTGTATATTGTGATTAAAGTGTGATGTATGTGACTTGTTTAATATGTTGTTGTTGTTGGATACTGTCATCCGTGTTATTGAAATGGGATATGATTTCCCTTATGTGTCTAACCGAGTTAGTAACACTATGTGAGGTATGTTGTAATAAGTTCCATAAAGGAACCTTTAACTAATAAGTATATGTTATGTATGGAGAGGAATCCGGTCTGTTCCGGTCGCGCGTGTTGTTTGGGAGTTAATTTATATATGTGAATTAACTCCCATCCTGTTATGTTAGGGTTGTTTCCTTCATTGGATTTCGACCTCCCACTAGCTTAGCCAAAGCTTACCTACCCGACCTCCACATCGGGCTAGGAGGGAAATTATGTATAATGTTGGTAGGGTGTCGATGCCTAAGTTCGCTTCGACTCCCTCTTTGTTATGTTACGGTTGTTCTTCCTCCTTGAATTCAACCACCCACAAGCTTAACCAAGGCTTACCTACCTCATCACTATTGGAGCTAGGGGGAAATTGTGTATGTTGTGTTCGGTCCTATATGAGGCCGCCACTCAAGTAAAGAGAATGTATGTATGTTGTGCTCGGGCTTATATCACCCCGGCACTCCATAAGTAAAGTTTATGTACTAAGAAGAGAGAAATTAAGTTGTGTATGTTATGAAGTGAAGTGAGTTGTTATGAGTGTGTGTGCTAACTTTGTGTTTGTGCCCTGTTAATGGATGTGCTTATAAGCATGATATGTGTGAGTTAGTGCATGTTTGAAATAAAATCAACCGCATGCTAAGACGACAATTAGTTGTGCGTGGCCCGGTAGCATGCGGGCTGCGGGATTACCATACCAGCAAAGGTGCTGAGCCCCCTGGGGGGCCACCCTTTCTTCTTTTCCTGTTTCAGGTACAAGGAACTGGAAGCCGTTCGAGAGTAGGACGTAGTGGGTAGTTGTTTGTATGTGGTAGTCATGTGAAATGTGAATGTATTGTAGGTGTAGTAAGACCGAAAATGTATCGGCGTTAGTTGGTAATTACTCGGTACAGTTGTAATGTAAGTGAATAATAATTGTTGGATATGGAACGGGATTAATGTGTAGTCGCTCGGGAGTTTAGTTCATCAGACCGGTACAATGTATGTATGTTAGCCTTGTTAGCCACGTGGGCGGCTGACGGCGTGTAACACCAATGAGTTAAGTGATGTTATGAGTTGAGATTTCCGCTGCAATGTGTTGTTAAGTGTATTGTTGTAGTTGGGGTGTTACAAAAAGTGGTATCAGAGCGAAGTATCGCTCTGATGACTGAAATACCGAGCTTAGGAAGTACCGAGTTAAGAGTTTAGTACTTTGGGTTAAGGGTTGAGTGATAGCGTGAGAAGTACGCTAGTTAGGGAACACCAGTGTGTCTTGGATACCTACGATATCCATCCCGCCCTCCACAAACCCTATTTTATAACTCGGAAAGAACGCCAGAGAGAGGAAAATCCTCTCTTACTCGGGAATACCCGATCTGGCTGTTAATAAATGTCCTTATAAGTACAGAGAACCTGTCAAACGGTAGATTCCGAAAGGTGTGAATCCCGAAGACGGTTCCCAATTTAACAATGTCAGCCGCATGAGGTAGCGAAAAGTGAAGCATCTTATGCATAAGAGAATGGAATCTCCAGCACCCTGGGTCGACATGCGAAGCAGTCGAGGACAACCAGCGTGCAAGCACTAACCGTACAACAGTGGAGAAGTGAAGTAGTAGAACCCGAGACAAGTGTCTACGGGACTACAATGTTAACCTAAACCAACGGTACACCAACGGAGCAAAGAACTACGACGTAGTACGGAGAGGATACAATACTAAGTAAAAAGGGGGACTCCCAAAGTGGGAAACACCCTGGTTAATGGTTATCGTGTGAAGACAGTGCGAAGTACCCAGAGGATTACTGTTAAGACTGTAAGATCAAGTAAGGGCCAGCAAGGCCACTGATGTTAGAGCGGGCGGAAGCAGTACCGCAACCAATGTTGTATTGAACCGATAACCAGATTGCATGGCGCATTGCCATGGCAAAGTGCTGCTATAACAAGGCTGTACGGAAAATCTTAAACAACTACCGGTACTTAGTAAAGTACCATGAAGTTAGGTGGGATCATCATAACTGTGGAAGGGCTTTATAGCCTGACCTTGTACTTGGAATACACCAGTCGGCAAAAAGCTAGACTTGGATAAGGCGAGAAACGTTGTGAAACCAAGATAATTTTTCTTTCAACTTAAATGCATTTTCAAAACCTTTTTTAAAACCAAAATTTTCTTTTAAACCCATTTTTATTTCAATTCTTCTCTTAAAACCAAACCAGAAGACTACATGGGCCTCAGTGCCATACGGTAGGTAAGTTATACCCAGTTACTTTTGAATAACCGACGGAAACCGGTAAACCCAAGGGTAACAACCCGAGGGAATTGATTGAGTTCATGATAATACAACAGTGGATAACTTTCCCTTGATTAGTTCGGGAAGCATGGAATGCATATTATCAAGGATAATATAAGAGGAGTTGACAGCAGAATACTTCACCTAGGCGTGTGATGGACACTACGAGTGTGCCAACTGAAATGTGGGACGACCGCACTCCGATAGGAGCTTGTGGGCCTGACAAACCTTCTTATGGGGTAGTCGGGCAAGTAGCAATGTATCAGTAGGGTACCCCACGTATGTATACGAGTGAAGTCTGGAACACGGGAGTAGTCGACCCATACTACGGTCCGAAGTAAAAGTCAAGCAAGAGCAATGGATTACCAAGAATGGTGGAAGTAAAGGAAACCAGTTAAGTCAACGAGACTAAAAGAATCAGGGAATTCATTTTAAGGGAATGTTTAAGGGTGAACAAGTGCGAAGTGCAATGGTTAGTAAGTAAAGACATTGCATATGTCTTAAGAATCCTGAGGGATGAATGTAATAGCTGGAGTAAGCACCCAGCCTAAATATGGCAAGGCAGACGCCTACTATGGACGCGTCAATGTGCAATGACCGGGATGAGGCTCCCGGAATGGAATGATCACTTTAACTGTCAGGGGATATCAATCTCACTGGAGAAGATTTAACCAAGCAAAGAACGCAAGGAAATGTAGTTAAACTAAACGTACCAATAAGTACAAGCCAGATGTAAGGGCATGACCTAGTAACACCCAGGAACTATCCTTAAAGGGTGTTTGGATCAACGTGGTTGAATGAGATAACAAGATAGAAAACGCAAGGGTTGAAACTAACACCAGTACACATAAGGTCGTCAGGACGAAGTCTGACATCCTTGAAGGGGCACACCATGAAAGGAGCAACGACCTTGTCATGGAACTCAATGCAACCTATAAACCGTGTAATGTGTTGACAGAGAAGTCAATGGTGTGGACAGCCTACAGTGAGTAGAGCTCGAAGCAATAAGGCCTATAAGCCATAAATGGAATATGTTAAGTAAAATGTTATTTATTATGTAGTTTATGCTATACAAGTAAGTAAGTGGGGTAACGAACCACTGCTTTAAGAGTGGGGATACCTCGTGATATGTGAGACCGCAACAGCGGTAGTTATGCGAAATAGTTCAGGGAATATGTTAAGGGTTGACCACGTTGTCATACCCAAGAATGATGGAGTAGGAGTAAATCGAAACAAGAAGTATTTGTACCAGTTGTGGAGACCAGATGAGTAAAAAGTCAATAGCAACCCCATAGGTGTGGGATGCTAAATGTGTAATGAACAACGCTCAAGGAGCATAAAGACCCAAGAAAGATAGAGTATTCAGCAATCAGCCAAACAATGGCGAAACACAGTGCAATGGCAGAAGCCAATACAATAACGGATGCAGTGTAAGTAATGCTATGCAATGAGTGAGAGCACGGTGCGCAGTAAGCGACGTTGCATAGTATTGTTAAATAATAATGTGACAAATAAGACCGTTATGAGTGAAACTCAATGAATATACAAGTAAGTGACGATACACAGACTGAGCAATAAGCCACTAGTTGATGCTTGTGATAAGAAATACATATAAATTCCATTGCAATCGCATAAGAGATGTACTGTCAAGAGTTTACGCCTCTGCTCTGTATGACTGAGTGTTGGTATTGCACTTGCACGGTAATGATCGAGTGAATAGCAAGGAAGTTGGGAAAGGTTGAGTGTGATAGAAGAACAAGACTTATGATGTGATAAAATCGATGAATAAGATAAGCACGGTAGTAACAATCAAAGGGTACTTGGTTGACATAAGTGACTAAGTAACACGATTATTAAACATCGGTATGGAATATACCTCAAGTGTGTGGGAAATAACCGACAGAGTACTACACAACATGTAGTAGCTCAAACGTAACGACAGTAAGTGAAAGAAATCAGGTAAGTCATGTGGAATACAGTAAATTATCATGGAAGTGGATAGTAAGTTTGGCAACTCACCGAATTGCTCACGGTTAAGAATACCACGCGTCGGTTGAGAAACCTTATTACCAAGATAAAGGTGATAATCGGGGATGTACAACTACGTAAAAGAAGAAGAATGTATGGGGCAAACTAAGCTTTAATTATCAAGAGTGTGAGCATAGCAGAAACTGGTTGAACCAGCAATTCAAGTTAAATGTGTTGTAGTTGAACTGAGTGGATGGCTTAATTAAAGCATATAGCCTCACAGGCCAGAATCGAAACCAGTTGAGAGCTAAAAAGCTTAGTGAGAATTCTTGGTAGGAATAAACCGCCAACTATGGCTAAGCTCCTCATAAACTAGAACACATTGTGAAATAAAAAACCGCGTGGAGATAAAACACTTCACGACGGGTTAGTTAGAACGTTGAACAAGTGATTAAGTGATTGATTACGTGGGGTAATCCCTTTTAAGGGGGTAGGAGCGCAAAACCATTTAGTGTGTTTTTACCGTACAGTGTACGTGAAGTATGGTGTGCATAGCACAAAATGAATTGTTTTGATTATTGGTGTGTGTATTACATAAACATACGCATTCATTCATGGTTAATTGTGGTAATTGCGCACGAAGATGCGAATACCATTGTGATAAGTGTGTATTATGTTAATGGATGTGTGTGAAAGTATAAGTATAAGGGAGTAGAAAAACTCCCGGGGAATTAAAACCCCGACAGTATATGTTCATATGATACCAAATGTAATATTGTGTATTATATTTTGATAAAAAATATATATATATGGATATATGTATATATACAGTATTGTGATTTATGAAGAGGTATGACACCAATGTAAAACCTAGTGAGAATTAAATTCCCTAGGTAACTTGATTTAAAATAAATCTGGAAGATGATTGATGGATATAGTTCCACCCTTGGAGATGTAATGATTATGACTAGATGGACTAAAAGATAGAAAATGGTATATGTTTGAACTAGTTGTTGTTTGAAAATGAAGTGGGAGGTGAAACTTGATTATCATGAGATCAAGGGAAGCCGAACACAAATTGGGGTGGAAAGAGAGTCCAACTCTGATGCTGATCACATTAGGGTTGGATGATTCTTGAAACTCCCTATAAGTGGTTACAAATAATCACATCAAGAATAAGATGCAGTTAACAATAATTGGACTTGGAGTTGTATTGAATTTTCAAAAGAATTTTAAAATTGGCTTTCAAATTCTCAATTGGTATTTTCAAGACATCAATTAATATTTTTAAGATTCTTAAACGGTATTTTCAAAGGAAGAACTACTTTTATGTGACCTTGTAAAGGATTTTCGATTAAGATCCTTCCAATAAAGGATTTCGTTATACTTAACCTCGTAGAGGGTATTTTCCTACTACTTGCTCACGAGCTGAGGACGTATGAGCCTTTGTCTTAGGACCGGTGACATGAGAAGTATATTTTAAAGATGTATGCAATTGCTTTGATCTCCCAAAGGAACGGGGACCAGAGTGTCCATCGCGACCGGTTCTGCGGGATCACAGTGTATATGTACTCGAAATGGGTCTCGAACCCATGAAGAGATGGAAAAGGAATTTCTGGTTGATATACATGCTAAGACATGTTGTGTGGTATATGTAATAAAACATGTTTTGACCTCGAGTCCTAATGTGATTGAATTCCGAAAGTTTTATGTTACCTAGACCATGTGTCTAAAGGTTGTTATGTTATCAAGACCTAAGTGTCTAAATATTGTTATGTTACCCAGACCTAAGAGTCTAAGGGTGTTATGTAAGTACAATGTTGTTAAGGTACCCAGACCATTAAGTCCGAGGATACTATGTAAGTATGTTAAGTCATGTATGTATGTATGGATGTGTTACCCGGACCGTTAAGTCCGAGGTTGTGATGTAAAGTATGTTTGTTATGCAAGTTTATGTTGCAAGTAATCCATGTGTTCTAATTCAAATGACGCTAGGGAAGTGTGAACTTCGAGGACGAAGTTCTTTTAAGGGGGGTAGATTGAAATACCCCAAACCTTAATGCGTTAATTAATTATGTAATAATAATTTTCTAAGGCTAATTAAGTCCTTAAGATCATTGGTGAAGAAATGAAAACCAAAAAGAAAAAAAAAGAAAAGAAAATGCGTAAAAGTCACAAAACGTGAAAACACGTATTTAATTATTTTAGGAGGTACATAACCTTTATTAGGGTTATAAATATATTTTTATACCTTAATTACACATTAAGAACATGTGGGAAAAATTCCGGAAGAAAACGGATTCAAATAATGCGTTAAAACGCTAACGGAGTCTTAAAGCGCGTTTTTCGAGAAAACCCGAAAACGTGACCTTAAACAGTTAAATGACCCCGTAAAAATAATAGTTGATTTTGTAACAATAATTAAACATTAATGGGAGGTTAATAACCATTAAAATTAAAGGAATGAGAAAATTCCGGAAAACGGTCCGGGTTAGTGAATAGTGCTAAACCGGGTAAATAAACGAGCGTTTTCTGTTAAAAACGAAAAACGCTCCAGCATGTTTACAGTAGTGGGCCGGTTTTATTAATGTAAACAGCTCACTCACACAAGACTAGTTAACAAATTAATTAAGTAAAAAAAAAATAGAGGGACCACTTATACCCCACTCTCCCTCTCTCTCCTTCCTTTTTCTTTTTCCCCTCTTCTCTTTCCTCCCTTTCTTTCTTCTCTGCGATTTCTTTCTTCTCCCTCCTGGTTGCAGCCGATTGTGAAGCTCCCCTCTCCTTCCATGGCTTCTCATCTTCCTCCTCATGCTCTAGCCAACTCCAAGCTCCAAATACAAAACAAATTACATATTTGAACTCTCCTCATCCTCCTCTACCCTTTCCCTCTTTTCGGAATTGCAAAAGGATGAGTTTCATCTCCATGGGTTTTCCCCATTTGAAGATAAAATGGCACCAATGAGAAGCTTGGAGTCTCCTCTTCCTTCTAAGGTAAAAATTTCCAAGAGAAAGTCATTTTTCCTTCAACTCTTGGAGTAATCAATTTTTCACCATTTTTGATACCTTGCTTTCTCCTTGTTCTTGAGCTCCAAATTGATCCTTCAGGTGGAGAAGTTCCCCTCTTGATTCAAGGTGAAAATCCCTCTTGAAAGCTTCACAAAGGTAAACCCTAACCTTGTGTTCTAGCCCTTTGATTGAATTGAAATATTGCAAGGGTTTAGATAATTAATTGAGTGTGTTTTGTGTTCTTGAATGTTGGGATGGAGTTTGGAAACTCCATGCCCTCTTAACCGATTTTGGAGAAGATATGGAGCAAGAGGAGAATTAAAGAGACTTGTGAAATTAAGGTAAGGAATCCACCTTAAACCTTGTTATAATTGTTTAAGTGTTTGGGATGGGTAAACAAATTAATGAACCCAAATTGTGGATTGAAATATATGTTGGAATGTGTTCAATTGATGTTAGAAGAGGTTTGTGAATTAATGTTGAGTTGAGGGCCTTAAGAGCCAAATATTGTGAGTTTGTGATTGATATTGTGGTTATGAGATTGTGAGATTTTTGGTGATTATGTTGTTTGATGAGATTTGAGGATTTGTAATGTGCTGTTAGGACCCTTGAAAGGGTGTGGCTAGATTAGGGATGAGAAGGATGTAAAATGATGAGGATGAATGTGTAAGGTTATGGGGAGGTTATG
Source organism: Limonium bicolor (assembly GCA_023374045.1). NCBI lineage: Eukaryota > Viridiplantae > Streptophyta > Magnoliopsida > Caryophyllales > Plumbaginaceae > Limonium > Limonium bicolor. The sequence continues at coordinate 104,253,379 of CM041778.1, forward strand.
GCGAAATTTTGGTAGAAAATGAGTGTTTTGACTCTTTGATTTGTGATGTTTTTGGTTGATTTTAATGTGTGTATGATGCGTTAAAACCCCGTGGAAATGTGTTTTCGATGGGCTATTTTGCTACTATAAGTTATGTATGTTTGTGGGGGATTTATGGCTTGGTTCTGGCAGTTTCCGTAATGATTTTGCAGTTTTCGGTATGTCCTAACATGTGTCCGAACATTGAAGTTTGGACATCATACGACGGAAAATTTTCAGAACTCTCGACTTATGTCCGAACATGCAAGGTCGGACGCATATTCGGACCAACCTTTGTTTTTGCCTAAATTTTTCGTTTGAAATCCGTTTTGAGTGCCGTTTGCGGCGTTGGATTCCTCTTTTCAAGTACTATCTGTTTTGACATGTTTTTGGCATATGTTGAGGTATATATTTATTTGAAAATGACCGATAATCTTTTGAACTCTATTTTTTGCTCTATAAGTGTGCTTGAGCCTTCTAATGATGGGGGATTGGATGGTAATGGTTTTGGATGACGTTAGGCCTTGTTTTGGTGACATGTAAAGGCCTTAAGATGTGTAAACAAGTGTTAGGTTTGATGTGAGAGTTGTGAACTTAAGATCACAAGAGTAAAATTAAGTATAACCGGGTAACGGGGTTAACCATGGGCGCATTAGTCGTTAAATAATTATGTTACCCCGATGTTAATGGAGATAGTTATAATGATACCAGTTGTTCAAAGATTTTCAAGGAACATGTGATGGCACATTAGAGTGCACCTTCGGTGACAGGTATGGTTTTCTTGCAACCTGTGTCCTACCGGGTTACACCGGCTTGTATGCCAATGTGTTTTTCTGTGTGTTTGCCACCTTGCAAGATAAAGCATGAAATGAGTTTACAGTAATTCATTATTGTGGCATAATTAATTCCGATACCGCTTAACCTTAGTTATGTGTTAAATAATAGCTAACCGACCTTAGGTTCACATAAGAGATCGGTATTCGGAATAAACGTCCCAACCCACGGGAACGTTCTAACTACGGCTATCCGTGCGTTAGTGTATATTGTGATTAAAGTGTGATGTATGTGACTTGTTTAATATGTTGTTGTTGTTGGATACTATCATCCGTGTTGTTGAAATGGGATATGATTTCCCTTATGTGTCTAACCGAGTTAGTAACACTATGTGATGTATGTATGTAATAAGTTCCATAAAGGAACCTTTAATAAGTATATGTTATGTATGGAGAGGAATCCGGTCTGTTCCGGTCGCACGTGTTGTTTGGGAGTTAATTTATATATGTGAATTAACTCCCATCCTATTATGTTAGGGTTGTTTCCTTCATTGGATTTCGACCTCCCACTAGCTTAGCCAAAGCTTACCTACCCGACCTCCACATCGGGCTAGGAGGGAAATTATGTATATTGTTGGTAGGGTGTCGATGCCTAAGTTCGCTTCGACTCCCTCTTTGTTATGTTACGGTTGTTCTTCCTCCTTGAATTATAACCACCCACAAGCTTAACCAAGGCTTACCTACCTCATCACTATTGGAGCTAGGGGGAAATTGTGTATGTTGTGTTCGGTCCTATATGAGGCCGCCACTCAAGTAAAGAAAATGTATGTATGTTGTGCTCGGGCTTATATCACCCCGGCACTCCCTAAGTAAAGTTTATGTACTCTAAGAAGAGTGAAATTAAGTTGTGTATGTTATGAAGTGAAGTGAGTTGTTATGAGAGCGTGTGCTAACTTTGTGTTTGTGCCCTATTAATGGATCTTTGCTTGTAAGCATGATATGTGTGAGTTTGTGCATGTTTGGAATAAAATCAACCGCATGCTAAGACGACAATTAGTTGTGCGTGGCCCGGTAGCATGCGGGCTGCGGGATTACCATACCAGCAAAGGTGCTGAGCCCCCTGGGGGGCCACCCTTTCTTCTTTTCCTGTTTCGGGTACAAGGAACTGGAAGCCGTTCGAGAGTAGGACGGGGTAGTTGTTTGTATGTGGTAGTCATGTGAAATGTGAATGTATTGTAGGTGTAGTAAGACCGAAAATGTATCGGCGTTAGTTGGTAATTACTCGGTACAGTTGTAATGTAAGTGAATAATAATTGTTGGATATGGAACGGGATTGTGTAGTCGCTTGGGAGTTTAGTTCATCAGACCGGTACAATGTATGTATGTTAGCCTTGTTAGCCACGTGGGCGGCTGACGGCGTGTAACACCAATGAGTTAAGTGATGTTATGAGTTGAGATTTCCGCTGCAATGTGTTGTTAAGTGTATTGTTGTAGTTGGGGTGTTACAGCTTAAGACATGTACATGAGCTAGGTTTAGTTTACAACCTTAAGTTTTTTTTTCCACGCTGGATTTCTGTTGCGCTTAGTCTTGGTCCCAGCCCTTGATGAGGATGATCTTCCCCTTCTAAAATACCCCAAACCTTGATATGTGGTTTAAATAGCAAACTATGTTATAATAAGGCTAAAAAGTGCCTTAGAAACATCAGTGGACAATTTAAAACACAGTAAAGTGCAATAAAGCACTAAGACACAGTTTGAGCAAAAACATGCTCTAAGCAATGAGTGAACTTGGTTAGGACCCAAAGAGCCTACCAAGACTTAATATTCAATTATGATTTAATAAGGCAAAATAAGTCCTTAGGAAACTTTGGTAGACAATGAAACCAAACAAAACGCAAATAAATACCTTAAAGTTAATAAGAGCAAAAATGTGCTCTAAGCTTGGGATAAATTTGTATAAGACCTAATGGTCATACCTATACCTTAAAAATATGTTAATGAACATATTAAATCAATTACCAAAGAAAACCGAGCTTGAAAACAAGTTAAAACGCAAAACGTGCTTTAAGGAGTCTTAAAGCACGTTTTTGAAAAATTGTCTTGTAAATGAGTTTTGAATGGCTAAATGTCCATCATTACTCTTTAATTAACATGTGTACTATATAGTATCACATTTGGGTGGCTATATCAATGGGAAATCAAAAATTTCACTTCTATGTGCCTTGTTTTTGGTGAATAGTGATTTTTATAACTAGTTTGTAACATATAATGTTATAAGTGAGAAAATTGACTAATAAAGTCTAAAATACCCCCTTGCTACTATTGGGGCCGGTTTCCTCATAAGGGAATGAGTCATCCCTTTGTTAAATTGATAAGATAGAAATTGATAAAGTAAAACACTATTTACTTTACTTAAATATCTAAAACTAACAAAGCAAACTCATTTCTTCATTCTCTCATTTCTTTCTCCATTTCACACGGTCCCAAGCTCTCTTCTATCTCTTCTTCATTCTCCATTTACGGTTTGCAATAGTACCTCCCTCTCCATCTTCATTTCCTTGCCAAATCCAACTCCATGCCCCAAATCAAATTCTAAGACCATATTTGTCTTAGTTAGACCAAGCCCTACACTCCTATCTTTTTAAATCTTCAAGAACTCAATTTCGGTGCCATGGAGTTCCACCATTGAAGGAGCTTGAGCTCACCTTTTCACATATTATGCTCTCCTTTGCTTCAAGGTAAGGAAACTCAAAGAAAATCCATGTTTCCTTCATGTTCTTATGTTGACCGAAAATCACCATGATGGAGCTCTTTGTGTGACTTTGTTCTAGCTTCATTCCAATCTCTTATGGACTAGGTGGAGTCCTCTCTTCATAGATATTCAAACTCTCTTCAAGGATCAAGGTAAAACAACTCATTAATGTTTTTGAAACAATGTAAAATTAGGGTTTACAATGAGACTAAGCTTAAAGCTTGAATACTCATTATGTTGTTGTACAATGTTTAGAACTCGTCAAGGAATCAAACACCCCACCGGTTTTATAAGGAAACAAGAAAGAAGTTTGGGTGGAAAAGAGGTAAATATGCTATCTCAATGTGGTTTAATGCCTTAGGAGAAATGAGCTTATAAGCTTGTTAAAACTACCTAAAGAGCAAATGGTGAATGACTTAGTAAAGTGTTCTCAAGGAGACTAGTAAAAGAACATATGTCTTGGTGTGTGTATTGCAGGTCAAAGGCATTATTTATGTGGGAAATTCAGTGTTTAAGGTTTATGCAATTTAAGGGCCTAAGAGCCATGTTATTTAAGGGCCTAAGTGCCAAGCAATTTAAGTTAAGCACTATATTGTGATGTAGTGCTAAATGTGTGAAGTTTGTGTATAAAAATGTGTTGATGGATTTAGGTGTTCTTGAGTGTTTAATGGTGAAAACTATGAGTTTTGGAATGATGATATACTAAGAGAACCTATGGCGAAAATTGGTAAAATGCATAAGGAGTTTTAAGTGTTTAAATGAGTTTAGTGAACTAGGTAATGTAAGGAGTGGATAAATGTTTTACCAAGGAAGAAAACATGTATTAAGGGGTTCTAAGGTGCTACAAGGGTTTAGGCATTATCTTGGAAGTTCTAGGAATTCAATATGTGTTTTGAGAATGTATTAAAGTCTTGGAGAAGTTTGTTTAAGGTTTAGGAATGTTGATGTACAAGGAAGAAATATGTGAGTGATAAGATGGTTTTGGTGTGTGATTTAAAGAGTTAATACATGGCTAAAGGTGTGTTTGATGTGCCAAATGATGTTAGAACACATTAGGAGGCTTGAGGAAAAATTTGGAGAAAGTTTGACAATAAATGGGAAGTTTCTGCAGCCGACCTACCCAGGGGACCGACCCCAGTCTGGGTCGGTCGGGCTGAAACTGTGAAGTTGGATGTTCTCTGCAGCCGACCTACCCAGGGGGTGGGTCGGTCGGTGGGTCGGTCGGACCTTAAAAAAAAAAAAAAAAAAAAATTAATTTTAAGAATGTTAAGTGGTATTAGTGGTATGCCATTAAGAGGGTATTGATGGTTATAAAGATAAATATATATGGACTTGAGAGATTAAGTTAAGTAAGATGATTTAAATGTTAAGGTTATAAAATGATATGTAATGAGGGGATTGTTAAGTAATGATGTTATAAGATTGTTAAGGACATGTTAAGTAAGTTATAATGATAATTTGGTGAGGGAAAAATTGTAGCAAATGTAAAAGTAAAACAAGTTAGAATGTAAAGTTATGTAACTAAGTTAACGGGGAAAAGTTATAAGCATTAGACATTAAATAAATGCTACCCGATGTTAATAAAAGTACATGTAATGTTATCAGTTGTTCGAGAATTGCTCGAGGAACATAAGTGGACGTGGTAAAATGGACTCCGGTGACAGGTATGGTTTTCTTGCAACCTGTGTCCTACCGGATTACACCGGCTTGTATGCCAATGTGTTTTTCTGGTGTTTGCCACGTTGTAAGATAAAACATGTAATGAGTTTACAGCAATTCATTATGTGGCGAATATGATTTCGATACCGTTTAACCTCAAATGTGTGTTAAACTTAACTAACCGACTCTAGGATCATACAAGAGATCGGTAATCGGATTTAACGACCCATACCATGGGATCGTTCTAACCACGGCTATGCGTGAGTTGGTTGTATATTGTTGCCATGTGCAAGTGTGAGAACCTCCTTTGGGTGATTAACTCGGTTATGATACCGTATGGTTGGATGTGATAGGCTCCAAAGGAGAACCCTAACTATTAACTTATAAGTATATGTATGTACTAATGGGGGGAGAGGAGTCCGGTCTGTTCCGGCCACGCGTGTGAGGATGGGGGTCGTGCCATTATAGGTTCGACCCTCTGTGTATGTTATGGTTGTTTTCCCATTGGGTTTCCAACCTTCCCTTTAGCTTAACTAAAGCTATATTACTGACTCACGTCGGGCTACAGGGGCATACAAATGGTTATGTTATTCGGTGTGCTTGGACAACTATATCCGACGCACCTATGGTATAAGTTAACCGTTCATTCTAAGTGACGGCATCGAGTTTTGTAACGAGCTTATCATGAGTTTGGCAACAAACTCTAGGCTCTAAGGTGAACTAATAATGGTCGGGTCGGGTCCTAAAGAGAACTGTACCCGTTATGGATGGTGTTATTGTTGTACCGCAACTTTTAACAGTGTGGATGTATGTTTTGAATGTGTGGAGAATGTCGGATCATGGATATGAATCCTAGTAATATCAAGAGGCGTTTAAGGATAACCCGTTTGATGGGTATGTGTCGTTTATTAAGGAAGTGGCTCCGTTAGAGGAGAACCACTCTAGGGTTAAAGGAAACTATGGTTGAATTGTTATGTGTGGATGTGTTGGATGTTTGTTGAACCCCTTAGTTGGGTGTATGCAATGTGGTGCGTGTTTATGGTTTATATGCATGATTTAAATATAATCAACGCATGCTAAGACGACAATTAGTTGTGCGTGGCCCGGTAGCATGCGGGCTGCGGGATTACCATACCAGCAAAGGTGCTGAGCCCCTTGGGGGCCACCCTTTTCTTCCTTTTCTATTTCAGGTACAAGAAGCTGGAAGCCGTTCGAGAGTAGGACGGGGTAGTCGTTTATACTCGGGTAACTATTAAATGGTATATGTTTTGTAGGCGTAGTAAGACCGAAATTGTTGTCGGCATTGACTGGTGTTTACTCGGTACGGTTGGGATGTATTTGTATGATAAATGTTGAGAATGGAATAAGGATTGTATTGTGTAGTTGCTCGGGAATCTAGTCCATCAGACCGATACAATGTAAATGTATTAGCCTTGTTAGCCACGTGGGTGGTTAACGGCGTGTAACACCATTGAGATAGGTAATGAAATGAGTTGAGATTTCCGCTGCAGTTTGATGTTATGTGTACGGTGGTGGATGGGGTGTTACACCTTCGTTTCCCATTGGTTTCTTAACGATCTTAGCTCACTCTAGAGGGTTTAGAAATCTCGTGGTAGATTACTCTTCTTTGATCCCTCGGGTTTGCTGGACTGTAAGGCTAGGAAGTTAGTACGTAGATGGATTACGATGTCTAGTTTTGCTGTAATGTCATTAAACACCATCTTAAGGCTTTACCTCTGGGAAGCTTCAGGGTGTGTTCGGCTGATATTGGAAGTTCATGGAGAACCCATTGCGTGCATGGAACCAAGAGTGAAAGTGGGTTAGAGAGGCCAGAGCATTTCGGTCGAAACTTGCAGGTGTTTTCCCTGGTAAGTCCCGGTGCATTCGTGTAGGAGATACTCGGAGGAGTCGTTGCAAGAGAAGGTTGCAGTATTTAGTGGCCATGAAACAGCATTCTCGGACAGAAGAAAGAAAAGAAAAGAATCAGAACAGAATCAGAACAGAAGGGAAAGAAGAAGAACTTGCAGCAAGGTTGTTTCATGCTCTCACCGTGAGCTGATGTGCAAGCCAACGTACAACTGTTTCTTGGGCTGGAGTAAGGCTCGACGATAATGACCAAGGATAGTGCCCCTCTGTGCATGCGCTTCTGATTGCGGTGTTGGTTTCAGCTCAATGAGAGGCTGGAATATGGGGCTAGCCGACGTAGGGTTACTCAAGCTGTTGCAAGTCGAGAGTTTGGGAGGTCCTATCGTGACTAGGATGTCGTTGCTGTGCTGAGTGTGAATGAGAGCATGCTCAAGTTGGTTGCATCACGGTTCCATCTGTTTGATCGCATGCAGAGAAGAACGGGTTTGTTGTTCTCGTTGTTCTCTATCGAGGGGAATGGAGAAGGAAGGTGATAGAAACGTGTAGTGATGAAGCGGTAAACGGATCTGACGGGAAGAAGAGACAGATGGAGTCGTGAAGCAGCAGAGGAGAAGATGGAACAGATTTTGTGCTGTTGTTTTGAGGAGGGGTAGCAGAGGCCGTTCAGTCGTGCTTGGGGAGTGAAGTATGGAAATGCTAGAGCTGGACTTGCAATGAGAAGGAAGTTATTCGCTGCTTGGTTTGCGGTTGGTCTGGTGCAAGAATTTCGCAGAGCAGGGGACATTGGTTTCCGTCATGTGTGGGAATTGAAGATGAGAGAATCTTGTGTCGAGAATTAAAAGGAGAGAAAACACTTGGTGCTTGGGTTTGGCTCTATTCAAGAGTTTGACAGAGGACTAACTTGGTAACAGCACTGATGTAGTGAGTGCGAGATGGTCTGCTATGGCCATTTTTTTTGTTTTTGAGGCCGGTACAGAGGAGTTGCTGGGTTTTGAAATCGGTGAGAGTTTGAAACCGACAAGCTGGTTGGGTTGGGAATTTGAGATAAAGGGGGCACGTGAATGGGGTTGGTAAACTAGTGATGTGTGCAAACGATTTATTTGACGTATTAAATGCTGAAATAATCCTAGAATTCAATAATTCAATAGATCGTTAGGTTGCAAAAATCCCGGTCGAAATAGTATAGCAATTTATGAAGCGACCAGGTGTCAATCCACGGGACTTGATAAAGTAAGTCTAGCCTAAGACAATGGTTAATTCTAAAGGGGGTTGTTTTGTTTTGGGATTTAAATGAATAATAAGAATGAGAAAATTAAAATAACAGCCAGGAAAATAAATAACAGATAAAATAAAGATAGATGAATTGGATGAAAAGGGACTCTGGGTTCAGGTTTAAACCGTTTGATCAATTATGTCTACTGGTTAATTAAAGATAGATTGGCAAAATTCCTAATATTTTCTTAAGAGCTAAATCATAGTCTCAGAAGAACTCATTTACCAGAAATGCAGGACCTAGTCTAGGCTCAAGCAGAAACACATGTAAACGGATTAAGTACGAGGAATAATAATTTGCGTCTGTAGGAATAATTAATTAATCCAATTAATAATTCCACAAATATACAGATTAATTAACCTATCTATTTATCACTTGGTCTGATCAAAATAGATTTAGTAAAGCAATTTAATAAACTCATGATATTTATTAAAAAGCGCAAGAATAACATTAATCGTAACAATCCGTAATTAATTAAAACCAGAAATAAATTACATAATTAAAACAAACTGAAATAAACCATCCCCAGAGTAAATCCTCTAAACCGACATAATAAATAAATTGACAGAATAAGAAATCATCTTATCTGACATCCTGATATTGCGTTGTTATTTGGACTGAAGATATGTCGTTTTATAGGTTGTATAATGGACAATGGAGTGAATGTGTTGTGGTCTGGAATGGAGGCGTGAATGTGTTGTGTAGTGTGATGAAGGTGTGTGCGAATGGAGTGACGGTGGTGATATGTGGGATCGATGGCTTGGGACGAGAGGGAGTACGGCTGGAGCAGGATGAGGGTTCTCGAATGTTAGGCTGGATGTGGAGTATAACCAATTTGGATGATGGATGGTGATGTGCGTGGACGGGAAAGATGGAGTGTTTTCCGAATGGGAATGGTGGAGGCGCGAGAGGCTAATGCCTCTGTATGCCTGCCTGGCCGTCTGGCGTCAATGATTATATATATATGTTTGTTAATGACCTAACCGACTCCAAGTGCAGCATTTTCTATTCTATACACCAGCCGACCAATGAATAACGAAGTTATCATTGAATCATAAATAAATCTTGCACTTTTAGTGGCGTGACTGTGTTACTAGTCATCAATGATGATAATGGTGACTTCATACGTGGCTCCCTTTAATAATCAAGCATGGTATTGATAACTTAATCATGGTCAAGCTGCTGTCCCTTCTCGTAAGTTCACTTTGTGCAGCCCATGATTAAGATAATCATGATATATTAATATGCAGCCCATGTCGTGAACACATGCGTGCAGATAATCATGATATTAATATGCAGGCCATGTCGTGAACATATATATATATATATATATGATGAAATATAATCCGATGACGTTTACCTGCATTTGACACATAAAATGTATCAGTTCATATCAAAATACAAATTATAGAAAAGCATACGATAAGTGAGAAATATGGTATGTAATGTTAACAAAATAGGAAGAATTGTAATATTAAAAGTACTATATTTCGCACTTATCAATGTGTACTGTCGATTGCACAGCAATCTGTCATGTTTCACTATTTTCTTTTATCACTTAGAAGCCTCATATATCCAGAGGTGTAGATTACTACCGAATACGAGCACAGCTCAACCGGTTAAGACGTTTAGGGTGTATATGAGAGGTACGGGGTTCGAACCTCACCTGGAGTGTCCTTGCTCGTTTTTCTTCTTTTTTTTATAACGATACATGCTTATTTATACATAGTGAGACCATATAATATACATCGCGTTATTAATTTTACACGCGACTACCTCATTTTGTTACGTTGTTAGTTATTTATACGTACATGTCTATATATATATATGCCCCCTTTTTTTTGTCGCGTTTTAGTTATATGTAACTATGCGACGTTATTATTTACTATATACGACATTGTAAAATGGTAACGTTACGTATATGTATTTTCATAAACGTACATATTAAGTACGTGCCGTATTAATACGTAACGTTTTCATGTTTCCGGACATGTATATACCAAATTTAATTGTTCGTACATTATTATATGTCCGAATTATATAACGCGATATTTTAGGATAATCTCCTTGCGTATCTCGTACCGATATGTATACGCGGTGTAAGTACCCGGTTGGATCTATATTTTAATTACCATAAGGCTTTATTGTAATTGTTGCACATGATTTAATTTAACTTCACTAATTTAAACTGCTAATTATTCGGGGTATTTCAGCCTACCCCCCTTAAAGGAACTTCGTCCAGAAGTCGTTACTTCCTTAACTGGTGTTTTCCATTCTTGTTAATCCTAGGGATCAAGTCCCACATTTCATAATTCTCACTACCCGAGTGTGTTCATAAGCACTATGCCACAATAATGGCTTCTCACAAGTTTTCATAGTAGTCTAAGGTATTAGCAATGTACAAATAACAATCTGAGGTGTAAGCCACAGTACACACATTCATTCCTAACGAGCGTACATATATACACACACATAACAATCTCATACACACAACCAACGCGTGGCTGTAGGAACACACACAGTGCAAAGATTAAGTCCTGAATACGTTCTCTCTAACCAAGGGATCATGTCCCGCAAGTTCCACAGTTCTATTTCACCATTTGTGCTTATAAGCACCACGCCACATCTGTGGCTCAATAATACTGAAATGTACCAATAATATTTATGTACTGCACTCGTAGCAACCAGATGAACAAGTCATTCATTTATGACTACCATGCATTCAAACCAATCCACACACAGTTCACACAAGCACCCAACCAACACCACAAACTTAACAATAACTAAAAACGCAACGCGCCACCCCCCTTAAAAATGGATTACGCCCACGTAATCCCTTTTATATCATCCTTGAACCTTGGTTCTAGCTGTTTAGTTCTCATGGAGTATTCTAGTTTCTATGCGATGTAGCTCGCAGTATAATCTCAACAAAGGCCTTGACCATGTTAATGGCTTGGTTTCTGTCTCAAGTATTCTTATCGGTTTCCATACCGATCTAAAACGGATTCAGATTTAGCCTCTCTGGGTCTAAGATATTGGCCGATATGTCACTTGTTATTCAACTTGAAGATGTGGAATATGGTCCACTAGCTTCGCTGTGCGACTCTGATTACTTTCAGGTTTAGTTTTCCCTCACTATACCTTTCAAGGTAGTGCATGACTTAATAGTATAGGAGTAAAAGTCTCTTGACCGACATGGGGTATTTTAATTTATACATATCTCGGTGGATTGTAGCTTGTGTATCCATTTACTCTGGAGGTCGGAAGTTCATGTTTTTAGTGCACCTTTAAGCATTTGAATTTTTCTTCCTCGCTGACCCTTTGGTTTTAATTCATTTATGTTCTGTATAACGATTTTAGTTCTTAGTGTCTGACATGTCATTGTTACAACAAACAGGTTTGGTATGTATTACCGATATGATTATGGTAGCATAGGATATTTAGTTCCCTTATCATCACCGTTGTTCGTAGGAACTAAAATAACTGACATTACTGGTTACGTTTTGCAATGGATTGTAATAATATATTTTCTATGTGGTAACTTTAGGCTAATAGTTAATCACATCATTTTAAGTCTTCACATATTTTTAACCATCGAAGTTCTTAAATAATGTACCAAGTATTCTACCCGCTCGAGTCTCTACACCGATATCCCATCTTTTCGTACCTTCGTATTCTTGACTTGTAAGATTTCCCACTTTTGTACTTCATGTGTCCTCTTGTAGGAGGTTTCAGGAATTATCCAACACCGATGTGATCAGCGTAAGTGTTGGACTACCCCTTAACCCCAATTTGTGCTCAGTGTCACTCGACCTGGCCAGGGTCAAGTTCAACTCTACACGTCTGATTTACACGATCAAACAATTATTCACATTTGAATTCTTATCCCATTCGTTTCTAGTCCTTGGCATCAATTTATTGACTAGTGTCACCATCTAAGCCTTTAGATTAATCGTTCAAATCCTTTAACTGTACAAACCTTTAGGTGTATACATATATATATTTGTTTATCCATGTCTATATTTATACCCATGTGTTATAATCCTCTTGATTTATATTTATCCACATATGGTTGTTCCCATAGGTTTATGATACCCTATTACATATTTTTATATCCTCCTGATTTTCCAAGTTCTTCTCATATACTGTATATATAAAATTCTCATACCGTATGTACATATGCAAGTTCCTTCACGTATACTTGTAGTCTCATAAATTTTTGTGTTCGCCGATGGGATATACGATTGTATACTTCCATGATTTCACATTATTACTATTTCCTCGACGCTTATAAATTATCTTAGCCCATCCATTGATTTTGTTGACAATTTCCAACTTCCAATACCCAATTATTCATAAATATTCGATTGAGTTGAAACTATTCCTCATTGGAGTTCCTAGTAAATTTGGCTGATTTCATCCTGTTTGACCGTTTAGGACCACCTCGATCTGACTTCATATTACAAATTTTCATTCTTTGAATGGACCACCCATAGTGTCCAATTCTATATGTATATATTTATATATATTATTTTTCTTGTTGTTAGATTCCCATCTTAATCTTTTTTGGGTTTGTAACACTTATGTTTCCTCCTCATTTTTTATTTCTAGTGTGTATCCACCCCACCAGTGGTAAGTATTCAGGAATGATCAGCATGGAGATCTCAATATTTATTTTCGGTTGTTACCTTATAACATTAACTTAAGTCGGGTGTGATTGATTTACTACTCATGACCTTCTTTAATTGAATCTCATTACTCCCCGAGTTTTATTGATATTGAGGCTATAACGTACCAAAAAAAAGTATATATATATATTATCTACAATATATGTATATATAATATCAGGAGATTATTTTTTTGGAGATAAAATTACCGTAAATCAGATAATAAGTTGATTATAACTGGATGTTATAATACTCAGGTCTATAAAAGGAGACTAAACCCTACTACACAAGACTCTCTTTCGTTTTTTTATTTCCTTATTGCCGGCGCCGTACTCTCATTTGCTCTGGCAGTGCAACCGAGGTGAAGGACCGTGGAGATTTCCATTACTTCCAGAAGGTAATCATCATTACCATTATCTCTGCAACTTCAGTGAAAGTATACAAACTTGTATACGGGATTGGTTACTACTTGACATCATTAATAAGCGCTGTTTTTCAATTTTGACATTGGGGTACGGTTGTCAGGATCTCTGGGTCTGAAGGTGTTTAAACGAGAATTTGTCATTGAATCGACGATCAAGATCTACCGGTTTGATTTTATTAGGTTAATCAGTATTGTCAGGATTATATTTTGACAGAAAAGTTACCGGTTTTGATAACGATTACACTATGGAATTATCCCTGCAGTTTTAGAGATTTTAGTTGATTCGGGGAAAGACCGCAACATCAATTTAAAGATTAGCAGTGGTCTTTGGTTGTCAGGTAGATGATAAACTGATTCAACTTGGGTGCGCATTGACCTTATGAAAATTATTTTCGTAGTAGCAACTAGCGCAGGCCGGCATTAATTGTTTCTGGTTTTTACTTCGTCGTTACTGCTACTATATATTGCGGTGGCTTTTCATCTTCGGTCTGTCATCAGGCGGATATGTGTTTCCGTATTTAATGTTTTCACTGGGTTATATAAATTGTTTTGAAATCCTCATATTGACTTTCGTTTGTTAACGCACGACCGATTTAGCCCTTCTCTTCATAATGCTCAATTGCTACTTTATACATACAATTATTACTATTATTTTATTTTATTTGAAGCATAGATGCTATTAGTATTTTATGGCGTACGTTTTGTCCAAGAAGGTATATTTACTTAATAATGACTGTTAATGATTTAGACGAGGGTTTTGTTTTTAGTATTTGATCGGAACGGTTTTTTTTTCCTTTTCTTACAAACTAAAGTTTTCAGCATGTGATATGTATAAAAATCATATCTACTAATTTATACTGTTTTTGGATTATATACATACGTTATTATATTATGTCATGGTTCTTGTATTTAAATGTATCCGATGACCTCTATACGCCAGTGGTGGTTATCATCTTCGATTATTTTAATAATCTTATATGATTTTGTGTTTCTGGGACACTTAAGTTCAATATCTCTTATTATTTAAATACATATGTATATATACAGCGAATATGGTTTTAGCGGCAATATGCGGTATATTGTGTATATGTAGTTTATATACATACAACTGTTTTGATTCAAGTCTTGGTCAAGATTCTGTATATTTGTTTTGGGACCTAGTTTATTGCTTTCTGAGCCGTGGATGACTGGGTCGAGTGGAAATACCCCTAACCTTAAAAACTCAAATAAATGATAAACAAATGATTAAAGATGGTTATTAAACATCTTAACACTATTGGGGAACAATCTAAAAGATCTCAACAAGGCAAAACATGCCTTAAGATCGGTAAGGCCAAAAATGTGCTTTAAGACACCATGAAGATTGTATGACCCCAAATAGGATCCAAGTGGATTCCTAAACATTGTAATGAAGTAAGGAACACAACAAAACAATTCTCAAAGAAAACTAAGCTCAGAAACACACGGTGACACAAAAAGTGCCCTGAAATCACCTTAACGCACGTTTTTGTCTATGAGCTCTAAGATAATGACTTTTTGTCATTTTAAAGACATGGGTACATCATTTAAAACATTTATTGGACATGATAGACTATATTTGAAAAGTCTAAATCCAAGTTTGAAAATTAAAAACCAAAACTGACAGTTTATTGTGAATAGTACCCGAATAGTGCCATTTTTAAGCACATTTGTCAAGTTGACCTTTGGTCAATGAATTGGCTGGCTGGCATGGGGGCTGTCGGCAGGCAATAAGGGAAGGGAGGACAGCACACACATTCACTCATTCAGGTTGGACAGCTAAGGCAATGAGTCACCTAGTACTATTCATTATTTTATGGTTTTATGCCTTTAAACACCAAAATTGACTCTCTCTTGCCTCTTGCTCCATTCCAAACGTGGAGTCTGAGTTCTTGAACTCTCCCAAGCTTGTTATTCAGTTAGGAAGGCAATCCAATTATAAGCTCCTAAGGTAATGATTTAAGGTCATTTTTAGTCATTTTTAGCCCTTTTTCTTCATCCTTTGATTACCAACACTTGGATTTCGTGGCTTATCTTTTCCTATGGCTTATTCCCAGTATTATAAGGTTAGAACAAGAGCTAATCTCGAATGAACTCAGTTTGAGGGCCAAGGAACTTCAAATCTTCATTTTAAGGTAAAAATGTGCTTTAAGCTCATAACTTTTGATTCCCTTTGAGTTTGGCCCGTGAAACTTTGGTCATAGCTTCATTTTCTTCTCCTTTTCATGTTGGATCTGTTGGTTGCCATTTGAGCAAGGGTGGCCGAGATCAAAGGAAAATACCCTCTTTTTGGGCATTTTTTTCAAGGTAAACCTATTACCACAGCAGCTTGTTGTTGTCTAAGTGTTCCTTATGTTTATGTGAATTTACACCTTGTGGTGTGTCTAAACCAGGCCGAAATCTTAAGGAACCTTCCAAGCATTTTTAAGGTGAATTTTGCCTTAAATCTTACATTAATTGTTCTTTATGGTTAAGCTCAAGCTTGGAGTATAACTATATCTTGTTTTGGTGTATTAAACATGTCTAAACATTGTGGTGATTTTAATCCAAGGAGCCGAGCCCATACAAGGATTATCAAGGTATAACACCTTAAACTTATGATTTTATGTAATTCTTAGCATATATAAATAAATGCCGAGAGTGATATATTATTTGGGTTATTTATAACCTAAGAATGGAAAAAAATGACTAAGATAAATTAAGCTAGTCATTTAAGTGATTTAATTAACATAATGGTCAAATTATGACATTATGTGGAAAAATATATAAATCAAAGTGAGGCCGAGAATAAATTGTGTTATTTGAGACATTTATGTGTAATTTTATGTTATAAAGCAGGTTGTAATAAGGCCATGTCATTAGGCCATTTTAATTTAAGTTTACAAGCTTATTTAGTTTAATTTATGCTTATATATTTAAGTTTGGGGCCAAATGGTAATTACTAGCTAAATAATAAGCCGTGGGCTTAATTTAGAGAAACTTAGGGTTTTTAAATGAATTTAATGAAAATTATAACATTTTATAAAGTTTTGGGTCAAAATTGTAAAAATAGAAAACTATAGGTTAGGAATTGTAATTACCGAAAAGTTTGGTCCTATTTGGGTATTAGAAGTCAAGTTGACTATATAGGAGACTTTGACTAAGTTTGGAGAATTTAAGGAATTAAAATACTACCTTATAATAAGATAGTTATTAAATTATAAAAGATTTATGATATTTGGGGTGATATTGTAATTTCCGAAAACTAGGGGTACTAAATGGAGATTAGTACAAACCTTAGGTTATTAGGAATTTTTAGAAGTTGATTTGGTTAAATTTGGAGTTTATATGAATTATCTAAGTATAATATAAGATATTTCATAACATTGTTACAAATGGGTAATTAATGTGGTGAAACCGTGAATAAGAGGAATTATAGGGTTAATAATAATATTTATAACCTTTTGGTATAGTTTGGTAATTTTTGGAATTATATATAAGGTTTTATGGAGATATATGTATAATATATAGTTTTGGTGACATTACAAACTATATGTTATTAAATGGGGTTGATTTGTAAATATTTGAGAATTATAGGTGCTGTTCGAAAATAATATTATTTTTGAATGAAAATTTATAATATGGTTTTTAATGTTATAAGAGTTATAACATTTATAATATAAGAGGTATTCATTAAAAAGAATGAATATATATTATAATGACTTACCATATAATAAATAGTCCTATAATGTATATATAATAAATATATGTTATTTTATGGAAAATATAATATAGTTCAATAACTATATATTACCATGATTTAAAAGAAAGCACTTAAAAAAAAAGAATTATAAACATTAGATATGGAATTCTAATGTTAGGAGTATACATGAAATAATAAGAATTTATATAATTCATGGTATTTTATATACGAATTATACTCCATTAAACTTGGAAAAACAAACCTTAGAAAAATAAATACTAAGGTGAGATGTATAATACATGGTAAAGAATTATACATGCAATATAGAAAAACTATACAATATACAAGGTATATTAAGTTACATGCGATAACAAGTTCAACGTTAAGTATATTAATATACGGGAGGAAACTACGCATGTAATATAACGTTTTTCCAAATCCTGAGTTAAACCGAAAACCCGACAAACATTGACAGTTAGTAACGGGGGATTAACCGGGAGGTATTAGTGACGGTACGGGGTGCCGTAGAGTTATGTTGTTATACAGGTTCTAATCAGTAGCATTATGTATTACTTAGATTGTTAGAGACGTCACGTGGAGCATCGGACTTTTGCTGATTTCATACTCCACCGTACTATATTCTGGGTGAACGGTATGTTGTTACGTGTCTCTGATTGTCTCTGAGGTCTTCCTCAGTTCAGACTTCTGTGTGATCTGTGATAAGATTGTTTGTCTGAATGTGTTAAAGATATACGTGAACTGTATATTATAGCTGCTTTATTATTTACTGTTGTTGAGTTAACAGTATCGGTTCGTATATATGAACCTATATATATAAAACGAACTAGCGGCTATGGTGCTATCTTATATGAACATAAGGATCGTCAAGGAAACGTTGTAGCACTAGATAATAATATATATATATATTATCCGAGACTTTTACAGAGCATTGGCCTTGCTAACGCCGCTCTTGTATCTGACATTGGATCCCGAGTTTACAGACTCCGGTTTAGACTAACGACCTTAGTCTACTATGTTAGAAATTTGGTAATGCGATGCGATGGTATGATTGAACAAAAATTGGAAAGCCAAGAGGATGTGGCTCTTGGTGCGCGCTGTGATCACAACAACGATACTAGGATGTCCGCGTACGGGTCCGTAAGTATCAAGAAATTCCCGTGAGTTTGGATGGCTCGTTGGTCGGAGACTCTACCGCTGGAGTGGCTACTGCCTTGGGTGACCCGCCATAATATATGGGTATTAGAGGCACGTCGTTTTAATGAGACGTTGTCACTAGGTATAACTGAACAATTATTACTTTTACAGTGGCGAACATTATTGGTTACTACACCAAGGACGGGAGTTAATACTTGTTTATTATCCTCGTTGTTTCGCTTGTTGTTCCCTGTTGTACTGTGTGGTATATATATACTATGTGTATTAATGGTTATGATTTTATGTGGTTATTACTGTTAATTGTTTTACAGTTTAAATATTAAAATGGTATCGCATGTAATGAACCCCATGCTCTCGACCAAATAATTGAGGGGTCCGAGGGGGCATGACGGGGCATGTGATAACATACTCAGCAGGGGCTGATTCCATACCACAAACCATATTTATTGCAGGTGATTAGCTGGAGGGTCGACGCGGGGCGCGACAGTTGTTGTTATTGTTGTTTAGACTTGGTACGGTATGAGACTACAGATGTTTATGGACTCGGGTTTGTAAACCGAGGTGTATGTTTTTGGATTAGATGCTCACGAGTACGGTTTGTAATAATGGTTGATGTTGGATTTGTTTTAAGTTGTTTTAGTACTACTATCTATCTCTTGTGGTCACTGCGGGAATACGTTTCGTATGTTGATTATCAGGTAACAGTTATCACCCGTATGGGCGAGTGATAACAGTGACACCATTAGAGCGACAGTCTTTTATTTTACCGCTGCGATTATATTGTTTTAGGTACAGGTTTAGTAGGGGTGTTACAAAAGTGGTATCAGAGCGGAGTACCGCTCTGATTACAAGAGATAGTAGTTTAGGTACCGTGAGCTTAGGTTATACATACACCAGTACCAATGTGAACTATTTAAGTGAGGAAATTGTCGGGGACAGTGTTTCTCATGCCTTTTAAGGGCTATGTGAACTTATAGTTGAGAAAAGTACGGTATTTTACCGAGTGTTAACTTTGATTCTGAATTCTTCAGATGTCTTCCGGTAGACGTTCGGCAGGCAGGGGAAGAGGTGAAGGCGGCGGGGCTGGAGGAGGACCTCCTGAGCCCAATGTCGCAGGCGTAGCCGAGGCGGTAGCAGCCGTCTTTGCCCAGTTAGCTTTGATGGGAGGTGTCCAGATCGGAGCACCACCCGTAGCCCCACCCATACCCGCACCTAGAGGGCAAAACTGGCTCAAGAGCGTGGTTGACACGCGAGTACCTACATATGATGGGGAAGCTGACCCCACCACCCTGGAGAGGTTCATCATCGAGCACGAGAAGGCTTTCGAGGCCAGGTGCCTGCTGAGCACAGAGTTGGTATAGCTGCTTTCCACCTGAGGGACGCCGCCAGTATTTGGTGGAGGTCCGTGAAGGCACATCACATGGCTATGAGGGATTTGGTTGGACTGATTATTGAGTTGCTTGACAGAATACTATCCTGCTCACCTAAAGCAGAGGAAGCGGGAGGAATTGAGGATTTGAGACAAGGTGGTAAGACTGTAGACCAGTACTACTCCAAGTTTATAGGGCTGCTGGAGTTCATCCCTGGAGTAGTTTATTCTGACACCGTCAAGGTGGAAAAGTTTAGAAGCGGGCTGAAGTACACTATCAAGGCCGCTATGGGTGCTGGTTTACACCAAACGGTCCAGGTAAATTAGTTGACAGATTATATCTATTACTCAATTTGTTTTGTTACAATTCGGGGAACTTATTGATGCATTGTAGGAATGCTACGATGCCGCTTCTCGGACCGAGCTGTTGGTGAACAGCCGGGAGGACAACCAAGGGCAGAAACGAAAAGCCCCCGAGAAGGAGTCTGAGGAGGTGGCTGGAAGCGGAGGCAGTAAGAGCTGGAAGTAAGAACCGCTTTAGTTATTTAAATCATTTAATTACTTACTTGCTGCCTGCTTTCATACCTGCTAATCCTAATACTTTGACGATCTCAGGAAGAAAAAGTTCTCCTGGAGGGAGAAGAAGAAGGAGCAGGCCAGCCAAAAGGGCAAAGAGAAGGTCCCGTTGCTGACCGGGCCCACATACGATGTCCAGCCTCTTAGATCCGCACCCCCTAAGGGTAAGCGATCTAACCTTGAGAATGAGTTGTGTACTATACTACTAACCATTACCGACCTTGTATTGATCAGATTGTTGTGTGATAATAGGTACTGTACCCCAGCGCCATTACCATTGCAAGCGCTGTGGGAAGGATCATCCGGGTGCTGACTGCCAGGGGCAGGTTGTAGACTGCCACCACTGCGGCAAGAAGGGCCATAGGTCGTTCGAGTGCTTCTCGAACCCAGAGAGCCGAGCGTACCGCCCACCGAAGGGGACGCAGGGCGCACCTACGGAGGAGGTGGAGCTAGAAGTGGCCAGAAGGGGCCGGCGCCCCAGGCCCAGAAGGGACAGCAGCAGCAGCAGCCTCAGCAGCAGAATCAGAGGAACCCGCCGGGCAACCGTGTGCTGAACGCAGCGGGAGCATCGGGCGCTGGTACTAGTACCCAGCGCGATGAAAGTAAGTATTCAAAACCTTAACCATTGTATGAAAGCATGATCAGGTGTTAAAAGCTTTACCTTAGCATGAATGTGTGTTTTAATTACGGCTATAGGTATACGACTTACCCTAGGAGACTTCGATATCTGCTATCCCACACTTACAAGACAGAGATCACCTAGACCCGTGGAGAAAGACGGGAGTACCCTGGCGAGATGTGTCATGTGGTCAGACCGGGCATGATACTTCTCAAAAATTCCTAACCCTAGATGAGCAAATCGCCATAGTCAATGAGTGTAGAGCTTTGGGTAAGGGCATAGGAGGATTTTATACCCCTGTATTTAATAATGGTTCTAGAATGAAACTGCACATGATGTGCTTAGGAAAATATTGGGATCCACAAGCTAGGGTTTATAGTGAGGTGAGGATGGTAGATGGCGTATCAATACCTAGGATACCTGAGAGTTTCCTAAACTTGGTGAGTGATGCAATGGATATTGCTCAAGAGTGTGAGACCTATCCATTACCCGACATGACACCTGACGTCTGCATCATCAACTACTACGAGCAGGGAGGTAAGCTTGGGATGCACCAGGACAGCGATGAGACGACTGAGTCCATCACCAGAGGATACCGGTTGTGTCATTCTCCATCGGCGATGATGCTGAGTTCTTATTTGGAGACCAGAAGAGGATGGATCTAGCAAGCAAGATCATCCTCAAGTCTGGGGATGTGTTGGTATTTGGTGGAGAGTCTAGGCTTGTTTACCATGGTATTAAGAGCATTAAGCTCAATACCGCACCACCAGCATTAGTAAATAATACCCACATCCGACCCGGCCGTTTAAATTTGACTTTCAGGCAGTACTGATGTAATAGCAGTAGCTAAGTGTGTAACCTTGTGTAAATACAGTGGATGAATGAAATAAGAGTTTTTGTACCTACAAGTATATGTGTGTTCAGTTTGTTGATACCGTTAATCATAACTTCAGGCCACAGAGATGGAGAGGAGGGTACCATCTGCATCTTAGATATGGCGCAAGCCAAGGAGTCCGGTAATGTCATCACAGGTATGACAGTTACAACAGGCAGTAAATTAGTGATTTATTGGGACTCGATGCTTATACGGGAGTTATCTCAGGTACCTACTTTCCTAGTGATGGTGTTAGTGCTTCCGTGTTGTTCGACTCAGGGGCTTCACATTCTTTTGTTCCTGCGTTGCGTGGTCGCGAAGAAGTTGGGGGTTGCTCCCGAACAGCTTTCAGACTTTTCAGTCACCCTTCCTACGAAGGAGAAAGTAGGTTGCACTAGGCAGTACATCGGGTTAGAGATCAGCATCATTGCTGACCTTTCCCATAGATTTGATCGAGTTCAGGGATTTGGGCTTCGATATCATAGTGGGCATGGATTGGCTACAGAGCATAAGGGCCGCCTTCATTTTGCATGGCATCGACTACTGTTGAAGGGGCCGTGAGCGGCAGGAGTGTCGGTTGTCATCGGAGAGTACCGCAGTGTAAGAGAGCCGACTGTCAAGATCGTGTCAGCATTGTCCCTGATGAAGGACGTTAGGAAGGGCCGACAAGCCTTCCTCTGTTACTTACAGGACCCGAGACAGTGCGACGAGATGATGTAGATATTCCAGTCGTGGCAGACTTTCCAGATTTGTTTCCAGATGAGTTGCCAGGCTTGCCGCCTATGCGTGAGGTTGAGTTTCGCCGTTGATTTATTGCCAGTACGGGCCCTATTGCTAAGGCACCTTACCGTATGGCACCGGCTGAGAGATGAGGGAGCTGAAGATCAGCTGGAGGACCTCCTCGACAAGGGTTACATTCGACCTAGTTTTCTCCTTGGGGTGCTCCAGTACTGTTCGTCAAGAAAAAGGACGGCAGTATGCGACTCTGCATCGACTACCGCGAGCTGAAGCGGTCACGGTCAAGTAAGTACCCGTTACCCGGATTGATGACTTGTTCGATCAGCGAGAGGGGCCATGTTTTCTCAAAGATAGACCTCAGATCTGGCTACCATCAGATCAGGATTGCAGAGCATGACATAGAGAAGACAGCTTTCAGGACACGGTATGGACATTACGAGTTCACCGTTATGCCATTTGGGTTGACGAATGCACCAGCTATATTCATGGATTTGATGAACCGTCTCTTCAGAGAACAGCTAGATAGTTCAGTGTGGTCTTCAATCGACGATATTCTGATCTATTCCAGGACCAGGGAGGATCATGAGTTACACTTGAGACAGGTTTTGACTATCATGAGACAGAACCAGCTGTATGCCAAGCTCTCGAAGTGTGAGTTCTGGCTAGACAGTGTGTCATTCTAGGACACATCATATCAGCAGACGGAATATCTGTAGACCCTGCAAAGATTGAGGCAGTAAAGAGTTGGCCAAGGCCAAAGACAGTTACAGATGTTCGCAGTTTTCTGGGTTTGGCAGGTTACTATAGAAGGTTTGTGAAGGACTTTTCCAAGGAGGCCAAACCATTGACTATCTTATGAAGAAGGAGACCCAGTTCTTATGGACCGCAGAGTGCGACCAGTCCTTTCAGACACTGAAGGATCTCCTTACATCGGCACCCATTCTTACTATTCCTGAGGGCACCGATGGGTTCGAGGTATACTGTGATGCCTCTGGAACCGGTCTAGGCTGTGTGCTTATGCAGCATGGGAGGGTAGTTGCATACGCTTCCCGGCAGTTGAAAAAGCATGAGGTAAACTACCCCACACACGATCTTGAGTTAGGCGCAGTAGTCTTCGCATTGAGATCTGGCGACACTATCTCTACGGTGTGACAGTCACCATCTACTTACTCTGATCACAAGAGTCTACAGCATCTCTTCTCTCAGAAGGAGCTGAACATGAGACAGAGAAGGTGGGTCGAGTTCTTGAAGGACTACGATATAGACCTTAGATATAAAGAGGCAAGGCGAATGTAGTAGCTGATGCCCTGAGCCGCAGAGCTCATCCCTTGTTCACGTTATTAGCAAACAGCAGCATGATCGTGAGGTACGAGCTGCACAGGAGGGTGATCATTACATGCAGAGTATCAGGCTGAAGATGTTAGATGGTTGTTTCGAGAGTTTGAAGTATGACTTCGAACTATGTGATGATGGCATGATTCGGCTGAATGGCCGGTTGTGTATTCCGGAGTCGTCTCCTGATCTGAAGGAGAAGATACTCCAGGAGGCTCATAGCTCTTCCTTATCCGTCCACCCAGGTTCTTCTAAGATGTACAAGGACTTGAAGGTCCATTTCTGGTGGAGCGAGATGAAGAAGGATGTAGCTGAGTATGTTGCTAGATGCTTGACCTGTCAGAAGGTTAAGTTTGAGCATAGGAGACCAGGAGGGTTAGTGCAGTCGATGCCTATTCCTTGCTGGAAGTTCGAGGACATCTCCATGGATTTCGTTGTCGGTCTCCCACCGACTAAGGGAGGACTGAACACGATATGGGTTTGTGGACCGCTTGACTAAGGTGGCAAAGTTTGTTGCGATGAAGGATACCTGGAAAGTCCCTAAGTTAGCGGACTTGTTCCAGAAGGAGGTGATCCGGCACCATGGTGTGCCAAAGACTATTGTTTCTGATAGGGACCCTTGATTTTTGTCCAGATTCTGGGGACAGGTTTCAGGAAGCCTTAGGTACAAAGCTGAAGCTTAGTACGGCTTCCATCCACAGACCGATGGTCAGAGTGAGAGGACTATCCAGACACTGGAGGACATGCTGAGAGCATGTGCCTTGGACTTTCAGGGGAGTTGGTTAGAGCGCTTACATTTGATAGAGTTCGCCTACAACAACAGCTACCACTCCTCGATACAGTGCCACCGTTTCAGGCACTATATGGTAGACCTTGTAAGACCCCCTTATGCTGGGATGAGGCCAGCGAGAATACGCTTCTAGGACCAGAGTACCTAGAGCAGATTAAGGAGGATGTTCTACAGATCCGCAGAAACATGAGCGCATCTCAGGACCGGCAGAAGTCCATACCAGACACCAAGAGGAGGGACATTGAGTTCACTACCGACGACATGGTTTTCCTCAGAGTGTCACCCTGAAGGGGATATTCCGGTTTGGGCAGAAGGGCAAGTTGAGCCCAAAGTACGTTGGACCTTATGCGATTAGGGAGCGAGTGGGCCCATTAGCCTACAGACTGGATTTACCAGCAGAGCTCGGGAAGGTGCACGACGTCTTTCACGTTTTCAGTTGAAGAGGTATGTGCCCCATCCATCGCACGTTTTGCAGCCAGACTTTAGAGTTGGACCCCGCGCTACGTTATGAGGAAGTACCACTCCGCATTCTCGATACTAAGACGAGACAGACTAGGAACAAGACCGTTAGCATGGTCAAAGTTCTCTGGTCGAACCATGAGGTGGAGGAGGCTACTTGGGAGTTAGAGGACTCCATGAGAGCGAAGTACCCAGCACTCTTCTTCGAGTAATAGCTGTGATACTTATACGGGTTCGTGGTCAAACCCTTTTTAAGGGGGGTAGACCACTTGGCTTGCGCTATGTTATGCACTAGGTTTTGTTTTGGTGGTGTGTTTTGTTGGTATGCTGCGTCATACATGGTTGTTAAATGATTGTATGTTTGATACATCTTTTGTATGTGCCTAGTGCACCTGGTTAAGAATAAATATATAGTACCGCTGAGTACTTTTGTTGATGGTTTGGATGTGCACCTTGTCTAGTGCTATGTTACAATGAGTTATACCATGAGTTCAGTTGTTTGATATGTGCTGTATCAATCTTGATATATATATACTAGGTTTGAACCTAGTGGGAGTTACTCCCTAGTGATGATCCTTTTGGTTACTTAGTGGAACTTGATTCCTTAGGTGAACTGTAGATGAGTAAGGACTTCGGACGAAGCCTTTTTAAGGGGGGTAGACTGAAAAAATACCCCTAACCTTGAAAAACTCAAATAAATGATAAACAAATGATTAAAGATGGTTATTAACATCTTAACATTATTGGGGAACAATCTAAAAGATCTCAACAAGGCAAACATGCTTTAAGATCGGTAAGGCCAAAAGTGCTTTAAGACACCATGAAGATTGTAGACCCCAAATATGATCCAAAGTGGATTCCTAAACATTGTAATGAAGTAAGGAACACAACAAAACAATTCTCAAAGAAAACTAAGCTCAGAAACACACGGTGACACAAAAAGTGCCCTGAAATCACCTTAACGCACGTTTTGTCTATGAGCTCTAAGATAATGACTTTTGTCATTTTGAAGACATGGGTACATCATTTAAAACATTTATTGGACATGATAGACTATATTTGAAAGTCTAAATCCAAGTTTGAAAATTAAAACCCAAAACTGACAGTTTATTGTGAATAGTACCGAATAGTGCCATTTTTAAGCACATTTGTCAAGTTGACCTTTGGTCAATGAATTGGCTGGCTGGCATGGGGCTGTCGGCAGGCAATAAGGGAAGGGAGGACAGCACACACAAGCACTCATTCTGGTGGGACAGCTAAGGCAATGAGTCACCTAGTACTATTCATTATTTTATGGTTTTATGCCTTTAAACACCAAAATTGACTCTCTCTTGCCTCTTGCTCCATTCCAAACGTGGAGTCTGAGTTCTTGAACTCTCCCAAGCCTTGTTACTCAGTTTGAAAGGAATTCAAGCTTATAAGCTCCTAAGGTAATGATTAAGGTCATTTTAGTCATTTTTAGCCCTTTTTCTTCATCCTTTGATTACCAACACTTGGATTTCGTGGCTTATCTTTCCTATGGCTTATTCCCAGTATTATAAGGTTAGAACAAGAGCTAATCTCGAATGAACTCAGTTTGAGGGCCAAGGAACTTCAAATCTTCATTTTAAGGTAAAAATGTGCTTTAAGCTCATAACTTTTGATTCCCTTTGAGTTTGGCCGTGAAACTTTGGTCATAGCTTCATTTTCTTCTCCTTTTCATGTTGGATCTGTTGGTTAGCCATTTGGAGCAAGGGTGGCCGAGATCCAAAGGAAATACCCTCTTTTTGGGCATTTTTCCAAGGTAAAACCTATTACCACAGCAGCTTGTTGTTGTCTAAGTGTTCCTTATGTCTATATAGTGAATTTAACACCTTGTGGTGTGTCTAAACCAGGCCGAAATCTTAAGGAACCTTCCAAGCATTTTTAAGGTGAATTTTGCCTTAAATCTTACATTAATTGTTCTTTATGGTTAAGCTCAAGCTTGGAGTATAACTATATCTTTTTTGGTGTATTAAACATGTCTAAACATTGTGGTGAATTTTAATCCAAGGAGCCGAGCCCATACAAGGAATTATCAAGGTATAAACACCTTAAACTTATGATTTTATGTAATTCTTAGCATATATAAATAAATGCCGAGAGTGATATATAATATTTGGGTTATTTATAACCTAAGAATGGAAAAAAATGACTAAGATAAATTAAGCTAGTCATTTAAGTGATTTAATTAACATAATGGTCAAATTATGACATTATGTGGAAAAATAATAAATCAAAGTGAGGCCGAGAATAAATTGTGTTATTTGAGACATTTATGTGTAATTTTATGTTATAAAGCAAGGTTGTAATAAGGCCATGTCATTAGGCCATTTTAATTTAAGTTTACAAGCTTATTTAGTTTAATTATGCTTATATATTTAAGTTTGGGGCCAAATGGTAATTACTAGCTAAATAATAAGCCGTGGGCTTAATTTAGAGAAACTTAGGGTTTTTAAATGAATTTAATGAAAATTATAACATTTTATAAAGTTTTGGGTCAAAATTGTAAAAATAGAAAACTATAGGTTAGGAATTGTAATTACCGAAAAGTTTGGGTCCTATTTGGGTATTAGAAGTCAAGTTGACTATATAGGAGACTTTGACTAAGTTTGGAGAATTTAAGGAATTAAAATACTACCTTATAATAAGATAGTTATAAATTATAAAAGATTTATGATATTTGGGGTAATATTGTAATTTCCGAAAACTAGGGGTATAAATGGAGATTAGTACAAACCTTAGGTTATTAGGAATTTTAGAAGTTGATTGGTTAAATTTGGAGTTTATATGAATTATCTAAGTATAATATAAGATATTTCATAACATTGTTACAAATGGGTAATTAATGTGGTGAAACCGTGAATAAGAGGAATTATAGGGTTAATAATAATATATAACCTTTGGTATAGTTTGGTAATTTTGGAATTATATATAAGGTTTTATGGAGATATATGTATAATATATAGTTTTGGTGACATTACAAACTATATGTTATTAAATGGGGTTGATTTGTAAATATTGAGAGTTATAGGGGCTGTTCGAAAATAATATTATTTTTGAATGAAAATTTATAATATGGTTTTTAATGTTATAAGAGTTATAACATTTATAAATAAGAGGTATTCATTAAAAGAATGAATATATATTATAATGACTCACCATATAATAAATAGTCCTATAATGTATATATAATAAATATATGTTATTTTATGGAAAATATAATGTAGTTCAATAACTATATATTACCATGATTTAAAAGAAAGCACTTAAAAGAAAAAAGAATTATAAACATTAGATATGGAATTCTAATGTTAGGAGTATACATGAAATAATAAGAATTTATATAATTCATGGTATTTTATATACGAATTATACTCCATTAAACTTGGAAAAAAACAACCTTAGAAAAATAAATACTAAGGTGAGATGTATAATACATGATAAAGAATTATACATGTAATATAGAAACAAACTATACAATATACAAGGTATATTAAGTTACATGCGATAATAAGTTCAAACGTTAAGTATATAATATACGGGAGGAAACTACGCATGTAATATAACGTTCTTCCAAATCCTGAGTTAAACCGAAAACCCGACAAACATTGACAGTTAGTAACGGGGGATTAAACGGGAGGTATTAGTGGTGGTACGGGGTGCCGTAGAGTTATGTTGTTTACAGGTTTCTAATCAGTAGCGTTATGTATTACTTAGATTGTTAGAGACGTCACGTGGAGCATCGGACTTTTGCTGATTTCATACTCCACCGTACTATATTCTGGGTGAACGGTATGTTGTTACGTGTCTCTGATTGTCTCTGAGGTCTTCCTCAGTTCAGACTTCTGTGTGATCTGTGATAAGATTGTTTGTCTGAATGTGTTAAAGATATACGTGAACTGTATATTACAGCTGCTTATTATTACTGTTGTTGAGTTAACAGTATCGGTTCGTATATATGAACCTATATATATAAAACGAACTAGCGGCTATGGTGCTATCTTATATGAACATAAGGATCGTCAAGGAAACGTTGTAGCACTAGGATAATAAGATATATATATATATTATCCGAGACTTTTATACAGAGCATTGGCCTTGCTAACGCCGCTCTTGTATCTGACATTGGATCCCGAGTTTACAGACTCCGGTTTAGACTAACGACCTTAGTCTACTATGTTAGAAATTTGGTAATGCGATGCGATGGTATGATTGAACAAAAATTGGAAAGCCAAGAGGGTGGCTCTTGGTGCGCGTGTGATCACAACAACGATACTAGGATGTCCGCGTACGGGTCCGTAAGTATCAAGAAAATTCCCGTGAGTTTGGATGGCTCGTTGGTCGGAGACTCTACCGCTGGAGTGGCTACTGCCTTGGGTGACCCGCCATAATATATGGGTATTAGAGACACGTCGTTTTAATGAGACGTTGTCACTAGGTATAACTGAACAATTATTACTTTTACAGTGGCGAACATTATTGGTTACTACACCAAGGACGGGAGTTAATACTTGTTTATTATCCTCGTTGTTTCGCTTGTTGTTCCCTGGTTGTACTGTGTGGTATATATATACTATGTGTATTAATGGTTATGATTTTATGTGGTTATTACTGTTAATTGTTTTACAGTTTAAATATTAAAATGGTATCGCATGTAATGAACCCCATGCTCTCGACCAAATAATTGAGGGGTCCGAGGGGGCATGACGGGGCATGTGATAACATACTCAGCAGGGGCTGATTCCATACCACAAACCATATTTATTGCAGGTGATTAGCTGGAGGGTCGACGCGGGCGCGCGACAGTTGTTGTTATTGTTGTTTAGACTTGGTACGGTATGAAACTACAGACGTTTATGGACTCGGGTTTTGTAAACCGAGGTTGTATGTTTTGGGATTTAGATGGCTCACGAGACGGTTTGTAATAAGTTTGATGTTGGATTGTTTTAAGTTCGTTTTAGTATATATCTATCTCTTGTGGTCATGTTGCGGGAACACTCTTCGTATGTTGATTATCAGGTCAACAGTTATCAAACAGTACATGGGCGAAGTGATAACAGTGACACATTAGAGCGACAAAGTCTTTATTTTACGCTGCGATTATATTGTTTGTAGGTCCAGGTTAGTAGGGGGTGTCTACACAGTTATCCGTAGCGTGCTATGAGGACGTCCTTCGGATCGTATCACGGGCATGCCCCGTTTGTATCATGGAGCCGACGGGCTCAGTATGTTATCTGGGGTTTCTTGACACTTCTGTTATTGAGGTCTTCGGACCTATTCTGTATGCCTTTGAACTAGGGTCCCTTTAAAAATTCATTTCGGAAATGTTTAAATTTGTATAAGATATGTCTGTTTCAGTGAGATTGAATTCCGGTTTCAATACTGAAATACCCCGAATAATTACCACCTTAATTAATAAGGATTAAACTAAATCATTCACAATAAATGATACAAATATTATGGTATAAAAAATATATAGTTTCAAATGGACAAAAGATTAAACTCCTAACATTAATATATATGTATACATTAACACATGTTGTAAATACTACTAGCATAAACATTATTGTATAAACATTTTATATATATACCTAAACAAATTATAGGCACTATAAAAAAAAAAAAATATACTAAGTCACCACCTAAACAAATTATGCTACAATATTGGTTAATAATGAAATATTCAAATTCCCCCCAATTCTCTACTAGTCTGCCACCGACCTGCATAGCAAAGAAAAAGAAAAACAACATTAGACTAAATTAAACAAGCAGAATAAGTACAACTAGTACCATCCTTCCTTGCTTCTTCCCATACTACCGTCAGCCATCCTATCACAGTAGAGAGTAGACCTTCTTTTCTCTCTGTATATTGACAACCCATGACAGTCCTCTCTATTCCTAATTTTTCTAAGCCAGCCTCCATCCTATCCCACGCCAGAAACCATTACAGAAGCAAGCCCCTGCTCCATTCTCTCTTTTCTGCATAACCCACGACAGCCTCTGTGTCCCAGCCCTTTCCTTCTTCCTTTTCACATCACGGCAGCCCATCCCTCCTGCCCATTCTCGGACCAGTAGCAGAGCAAATCACAAGAACAGACCGGGAACAACAAAAAAAAAAGAGAGAAGAAGAACACCCAAGGTCACCCCTGATTCACGCCCTCTGATTCACGCCCTCCTTGTCTGCTCCACCTAATCTTCTATTCTTGTTGGTTTCGGTAGACAACAGCAAGCCAGCTCACTTGCGGTGCACATAGAACAACAGCACCGGGGAAAGAAAATAAAAACTGTAACATATATTCCTCCATCCTCCTTCCTTACTTTCTGTTGTTCCACATCAACCCCAGCTTTTCCTTTCTGTTGCAGTAACAGCAGCTGGTCCTTTTTGTTTGAGCTCCCGTTCCCAGTACAAGACAGCAAGAAGAAGGCTACCAAAACAGAGGTAAAACACTCTCAATGCACTTTCCTATCCTCGGTTTTCTGGGCATGGAAACCAAACATTAGTCCTCTCTGTTCGGTTGCAGTAAACAGCAAGGAAGATCTCCGGCTGAACTCATCTGTAGTGAACCTTCAAACACAAACTGTCCCTCCCTGCTTCGTGCCTGAACAACGACAGAAGGCAAGGATAGACTTTCTGCATCCCAAATAACAACAGTAGAGTAAGCCTTCTTCCCCATGCTGCAGGCTTGCGTTCTTTTCTTTCTTTCATGCGAGAAGAACACACCTAACACTCTTCTTCTTCTTCCGCCTTTATGCCCACGTTAGGAGCTCTGTCCCAGTTCTTCTTTGAGTTGAAAACCCACATCAGAAACACACTTTAACAATTCCAGAGCAAGGTAAGTAAATCAGCCTTCTTCTGTGCGTTTCAAAACAGAAAAAAAAAAAACTGAACCTTACCTCTGTTACAGCTGCCGAGAAGCTCCTGCCTTGTTGAACAAAAAATCCCACCAACAAAACACCATGAAAGGAATGTATAAAAGAGGTAAAGAAAAATCTGGAAAAAAAACTGGGTTGCTCAGGTCTTTTCTTCTGATTCTTGCTCAAAACTGAGCCTGTTTCTCTCTGTGTATAGCTGACCGAAAGCACCTTGAAAACCCCAGCAAAGGAAAAAGAAAATCAAGGTAAGAGAACTGGACTTACCTCTCTGGTTATAGATGTTTAAGAGCTATCTTTCTTCTGTATAATGCATGCAAAGAACAAGAAACATAAATAAACTCTTCAAATTTCACGCATGGTTGGCGGAAGTACGTGTGGGATATAATAGTGGCATGTATACATATCTAACTAGGCAGAAAAATGGTAATTGGTAGAAGGTGTGGTGACGGTAATTATATCACGGTAAGCATATTAACACCTTACAACCGCTAACTAAATGCTGGGGAAATACTACCGAATATATATATATATATACATGTGTTTTTACTTGAGTGATTGATGTTTGTAGTGATGAGTACAGGAATATATAACGTAATTTGGGGATACACGGGGTAAATGCAAACCGAGACTGATTTAAGAAAATGGTAGGAAAATAATTTATATGTTAGAGATAATTGTGAAAATGATAGGAAAATACTTTCAGAAAAACTGTATAAAAACTGTAACCAAATCCTCTGAGAAAATTGAGGTTGGTGCTAAATTTGTGGGAGCCTCAAGGTGATTAACTAAGGTAATTATAATTTCTACTCCTTTTTATATACCTTAAAAGTCGTTAGTTTGAGTATAGAGTTGGAACCGAAAACTGTTAGGTGTATTTAGATTTTATTTGAAGTTGGCAATGCATGAGGAGTAGATATGGGTTAGAAAAAAATAATAATAATAAACCGTAGTATATACAATGTAGTTAAATCAAAATATATATCAGAGTGATAAGGAAATAACTTGAGAATAATGGTAAAGGAAAATCCTGTATAAATCGTAATTCTAGTATAATCCTAGAGATATTTTGTTGACATTTCAAAATAATTATTATGCTATTTTTAGGGCCATATATTTAGGCACCTCATTATAATTGTTTTTAAACCTTAAGTAGTCATTAATAATTTATAGGGTGATTTGTAAGTCATATAAAATTCTAGTGCAAAACCATTTTTCTAGCAACTATAATTACGTAGTAACACTTTCGAAAAATATAGCCATAATTATAAGCTATATCATGGCTTAAATAAATTAAAAAAAAAACCTTGTAAAAATATTTTATATAAATAAATAAATCATTTATGGGGGTAAAATGTAAATAAATAAAATATAGTGGTTAAAATGTGAATATTAAAACCGTTGGGTTTTATTGGGAATTTTAGAAAAATCTTGGGGTGAGTTTGAGGAATAAATTAATTAAGAGCTATAATATATGACATAGGTATTAATTTGTAACAATTATAAAACTTAGGGGTATATAATGTGTTTACCGAAAATTTGGAGGTACAATAAAGAATTTAAAAGACTTTAGGGGCTGTGTACAATTATAGAGGAAAATTGGGTTTAGGATGAGGATTTAAATAATTAAGGTGTATAATATAAGGGTTATGTAATTAAATTGAAGTTTGTAAAATAGGAGAGTATGTAGTACAACTTTGAGGAAGATGTGAGGGAGTAACAAAATATGTATAACCTACGGGGTTACTCGTAACATATATATATACATATATGTATATTATAATGTTGAGACATCTTAGATTATGAATTAAAAGATTGGAAATATAACAATTATAGAAATGAGGTAGTTTTGCAAATAAACAAAACTTGTGGGATTGGCATCAGGATTGCCGAAAATAAGGGGCTTTTCGGAAATTAGATCCATGAGATAAGTATGTAATAATGGTTGGAAACTTTAGATTATAAGTAATAAGACTAGAAATTTAGTAGTTTAAATATATGGTCTGTTTTATAGAAAAATATGCGGGGGAGAGGTTGGATTACCCGAAAGTACCAAAGGTTGTTCAAGAGTTTCAAAATGTAGGCAGCTTATATATTATAAAGTCCGAATGATACATTGTAACGTTGTGTTAAAAATGAGGAAGGATAGGTTATGGGAGGACTGTTACGGAGCGATTGTATTTATGTACAATTTCATAAAGACATGGCTAAGTTGACAAATGTTGGAAGTATATTACTAGGCTGGAAATTTATTACGAGGGGCGCTATAGTATACATGATATGGAATTGCAATACGTAGTTAACAAAATGCAAGTGTAAACACAAAAAACGACAACAATGACGTTTTAAGTATATGCAAATGCATAGAATATTACATGCACGGAAAAGTTTCGAAAATGTCAGTGCATAACAACAATTCATAACATGTGCGTATTTGTATATGCATAAATGCACGCACACTTGCATAACTGTAATTTCGTAAACTAGATCTCACAACGGAACGCAACGATATGCCCGTGTGCATGTAACCCGATATTACGTAAACAATTGTGAACGAAACTTCCACGCAACAAGTATTATTATCGCAGCAACAACAATTACAAACTCGTAAATTATAACGAGCTGTCGAAATTTAAATCCTTAAGATTAACGAACATCGAAGTACGGGATAGAAGTAAGGGATTAACTTAGGACGGTTAGATAAGTTCGCTACGTAAATATACTGATATTCGCATCACGTGTATACCAGAGGCGCAAGTGGGTAGACACGGGCATAGCGAGCGCTAGAGATTTCACGGGGATTTTTACGCGAGCGCTCATCGGTGAAAGGTATGTTATTGTGTGGTCTGAACCTCTGAGGGAAGCCTCGGTTCGGGTATTGGTTGACTATGTGACAAGAGCGGTATGTTTGCTATGCATGACTGTGTGGATTATTTATATGGTTGGTAAGCGATTGTTATGGTGCGTGACGTCTTCGGACAATATCATTGTGATTGTTTATGTTGTTGGAATACTAGTATTCGGGAACTTTATCGCTAACTGACCTAAGTAAAACACTTAGGAACGAGACTCGGGATCCCCAGTCTCTAGAGCTTGACATTCGAACATGGTTATAACCTAGATTATTTCTAGGGAAGTACATAGAACTTCAAAGGTAATAAATGGTAAAGACTTCTCCTAGACCTAAGAATTTACTTAGGGTAGTTGATTAAGGATTAATCACATACTGGAGAGTGTTGGTTATGGTACATGGTATAGGAATCCAATTAGTCTCGACTAGTTGGTTGCGCATTGGTGATCACCGGAGTATAACGTCCGTATCGGACCGACTCCCTCTATATTCCGACGGGCCTAGATAGACTGTTGGACCAGGGTGCCGGCTTTGGCACACGGCTTCGGCCATTCATGGACGCCTTTATTAGGCAAGTGGAAGTTCCGGGATTGAATGATCCTTGGCAATGAGCACTTCGTGTGTACGGGAGGACTACTGTCCAGTGAGGTTATTTACGGTTTGTCCCAACACGACACCCATGGATATTGAGGTTAAGACTGAATAGTGGCTAACATAATTTTAAGGAAAAATTACTAACATCTCGATGGAAGTATCTACGCGTTTGTATTAATGTTTACAGTACATTGTATGATCTTTTATAACACATGGTACCTGGTATGTTGTGGATTGTATGTAATGTATGGGTTGTCACTTGATGAATTTATGTATGCTTATGCATGTTATTTACTGCTGTTATAAAAACTGTAAAATGAACCAGCATGTAATCAACCTCATGTTCAGACGGCTAATTGACCTAAGTGACCTGAAGGGTCTAGGATTACACTTTAGCATACCAGCATATAGTTTGCTGAGCCCCTTTTGGGGCCAACCCATTTCAGGTTGTGGATCGGGACGTGAAGCCGGAGTGCGGGAATATGGGTAGACGACCTCGACTTTTATTTATCGCATGTTTGA
The DNA here is from genome assembly GCA_023374045.1 of Limonium bicolor. NCBI lineage: Eukaryota > Viridiplantae > Streptophyta > Magnoliopsida > Caryophyllales > Plumbaginaceae > Limonium > Limonium bicolor. The sequence goes on from CM041778.1 coordinate 104,289,302, forward strand.
TATTAAATTGGTTAGCACGTTAAAATTCTGGGAACTCTTTAAATGCTCACTTGTCATTGGTATTGGTTTGAATATAGGATAATGTAATAAATATCTCGTTCATCACGGCGGTTAGTTGTTGTTGTTCATTGTTAGATTACGGTTATGCTTCTTTACTCGCATGGGCGAGTAATGGCATGTGACACCCAAGTGAGGATTAAGGTAGTTTACCTTCCGCTGTGAGACGTCTCTAATAATTATGCTACGTGAGTGATTAATACGAGAGTGATTATTATGAGATTAGCGAGTGGGGTGTTACAAAAGTGGTATCAGAGCGGAGTACCGCTCTGATGACGAGATATTAGGATTAAGACAGTGAGCATAGGACTTGGGAATACGAGAAACGTTGTGAGGTACGAGCCGCCTGGTCTAAACGAACCAGTGTCTGAGCAACGCTAATGCGTAATAATATTAGCCTTAATGGCATATCTGTGTTATTGATTTCTATACGGTAAACTACCGAGTAATAATATGACATAGCGTATTACGGGTGTCGAGAAGAGGCATGTCGGGGGTGATGGGGGTCCTGTAACCCGAATAGCGTTGAGACGGCAGTCGCCACACTAGCTTGATGGAAGAACATCCCGGAGAACAGCAGTGGTACCCCACCCGCCGCTGCCCACATCTCGAGTATCACCCATGGAGACCATGTAATGGATGGCGCCAAGGAGACAGAAGAATCCCTCCTATTCGGAAGACCGATGCGGTTGCTATAGTCACTACGACATCAAAACAAACAGGAGAACTTGAGTTACGATGAGTCATTAAGGACCAGGGGTCCCGATAGCTACATACTATCTAGAAGCATACTGATACGCGGTGAAGAGTTTACGTGAAACCTTACCTTGAAGAGGAATAGGAAGTCCATAGGACAATCAGGTCGGTTATAATTAGACACCGAAACCCGGTCCAGTTAATCCGGGGAAAGCACGCACGGGTGCACTTGAAGATCAATAGATAGAAGAACAAGTTTTAGATGACTACCAAAATGCATAACATACGGAACCATGGAAGTCTCTCCCAGAATGGGAATACCTTCAACCGGATACAAACTAGAAGACCCAGTAAAACCTAACTTGCAACCACGATAACCCATATGTGCTTATGAGCTAAACTCCAAAAATTAATATACACAACGCTCAAGGAAAGGAATGTCGTACCAAGGACAACTAGAGTACTCCATCTGCTGAACCCGAAGCACCACGAGGTAGCCACGCGGAGCAGACCCCAGCCGATACGAGCTACTAGAAGGGGAAAGGAGTCACTAGGGGCAGAATATCCTGAATTTTGTGGGAACCTTTAGGCGCTGGTACTAGTACGTAGCACGATCTAATTAACCGCACACCCTCAATTAAATGAATTGACTTCATGAACATGCGTCAGAAACCTCCTCCTACCATGAAGGAGTCTAAAACGAAACTCAGAAAGAGCCTGACTCAGAGAACCTAGAAATAGAATTACCTTTGAAAACTTACCATACCTTAACGAACCGAAATAACTCTAATACTACCCTTTTCAAGGCTAATCACCTATACCATACTCAAACGAATGAAGCGTCAGTGAAACAAACAATTCTGAAGGGCGATGATTCAACCTGCTTGGCGCGCTTTCTACAGCAGCGCTATAGCCAATACTATACTCACAATTCCGTCTACCTCGCGCACTTGCTACAGCAAGTGCTACAATGATGGCTACATTTATGGTTACAACTATAATTATGACTACAATCACAACTATAATTATAACGACAAATACAAGTAAATTTTCCCAGATCGGCTAGGCTACAGGCACAACGCAACGCCTATCTACCGGTAATCACCAAGCATTTATACAGCCTCAGTACGAATCTCATAACTGCAACCACTGCTACAACTAAAACTGCAATTATAACTATAACTGCAACTATGATAGCAACTGTAACTACATGGATAATGGCACTAGGATTAGATTTTACAAGACCTTATGGGTCATGACTACCGGTAATCACTAAATATTCATTCAATTATAGTACAAGTGCTATAACTATAACTTGGCACCATAGGGTCACGAAACCCTTAGGGTACGAAACTGCAACCATGGACGAACCCAACGAGTCCGGACATGACAACTAAAGGGCATACTCCAGCCATAACAAACTACAACCATTAAACAATAATTAATCACTAATATCGGCCTATGAGCCAAACACCATAACATACTTGGTAAATCATTTAATGGTTTGAAATTGACGTGGGAGGTGGAACTTGATCCGGTACAGGTCAAGGGAAGCTAAGCACAAACTGGGGTGGAAGGATAGTTCAACACTGATACTGATCACATCAAGGTCGGATGATTCCTGAAACTCTCTACAAGTGGTCACAATTAATTACATTAGGAATAAACAAGGAACCAAAGTATAAAAGCTGCAAACAACTAAAATACATGCATTCTACGAATAAGGTGTCGAATACGAATGCTCGTGAATCGCAGTTCACTCACGAATATATTTTCCTAAAGAATGATGGTGGCACATAACCATGTGACAATTAGGGCAATGCTACGCCCATAATGGCATACACCAATACATAACAAATATTGGAAGGATAAAGGAACATGCTAGTCCTTAGTAGGACCAACATTGAAAATGTTACATTACAACACAATTAATACTTAAACCGATCACAACCTTAAACGTGAATTGTAGTTGAACACCTAAATAATTACCACCCAAGCATTAACCATATCAGGGAATGCCATAGCCAACAAGAGGCGAACAGATGTCAGGTTACAATTATACACTGTTAATTCATTCGATCACACCGATCATTGAATGAGGGTTCTGAATAAAGGGAATGGCTACCGCCATTGGCGTCCCGCCAAAAAATAGGTAACAAAAAGGGAATGCGTGTTAAGACTTGTCGTCTAATAACATAACGACTATCGGGGAAAGGATTAAAGTCTAAATGTTATAAACACATGTTTAAAGTGGAAGTACTCAATGTACATGAGAAGAACACAAGTCTAGGAGGGCGAAAATACCGCCTCCGACTACCTTCCAATATGTACCAATTGAACAATGACATTTAAAAATGACATGACAATTAATGGGATCGGGTTCAACCCGGCCACAATAAAGACTTTCATAAAAAGAAGAAAACACAAATCTTCGCCATGAAGCTCAGGAATTACATCAAATGATGTAAACCAAGGAATGGGGTAAAATTTTAAAAAAAAAAAACTATAATACGCACTGAGAATAACGTGCATAATCTAAAACTAATGAACAATGAACAAGCGCCAAACCACGCGCATGATAACCAGCTGACAGTAATTAGAATCAACACATAAGTAACTCTAACAAAGGACCTACTAAACAATAAAACAACAATAACTTATCAATATGAGGAGTCATAAATTCCTTACAACAACAATGAACTCATGTCAATAACAAAGCCTATGACAGAGGAAAAGATCACCTCGTACCGCTCAGAAGCAAACTTTACCGTGAGGCGAGATATCGCAAACAACTATTGAATGAAAGGTACATAATTATACCGTTGGGTTGGGAACCTAGGGAACTGAAAAGAAATTTCCTTGGGATACCCCTGATAAAAATTAAAAGGGAGATTGACAACAGAATACTTCACGAACGCGTGACAGACACTACGAGTACGCAAAACAAGATATGGGACGACCGCACTCCATAGGAGCTTGTGGGCTTGACGGACTTATTTATAAGTTAGTCAAGTAAGTAGCATGTATCAGTAGGGTACCCCATACATGTAGACAGGTAGTGTAAGAAACGCAAGAAGTAGTCAACTCCATACCAAGGTCAACTATGCAAATCCAGACCCGTAAAAATAACTACCTAAGGTAAATTAACGAGAAGAGTTCCTATTGAACCAACGAGAGTAAAGGAACCAAAAACCTTGAATAGAACGCGACTAAGTCATACCTCCATAAAGAAATGGTTAAACACAATAACATTAGAGGAAACCTCTCGAAAGAAGAGAGAGTTAATAGTCAACCTAATGACAGCTATGAAAACTCATTAAATGGGCGAACAAACACAACCAAAACTCTCATAAGGTCCAATATCTGCTTTACACTAACACAATACTTTACATTCAAAAGAACCTACCCAATAATAAGGATTGCCACCCATAAGAGGGACATAAAGAGAATTACTCTCTCCAACTGAGAACACAAACAATACCGAATGAGGTAACAATTTTGTATGCCCGAATTAAGGGCAACAATACGTCTGCACCCACAAAGGCCTGAACATAAAGTACACCAATATTCAATAAAAATAAAGGCAAAGCTAGCACACTAACAGATGCCCTAAGTTATTAAGCAAATGCCATAATAACTTAACCGTCGAATTGACTGAAATATGCTGCGCACAGAAGCAACCATTATAGACCACTATTATAATGAATACCTAGACAAAGATCAGACGAGTGAAGCTCATATAGGACTCAAACCATGAGAAACAAATCGTTGGCAGGAGATACAAACAACCTAGTCCATCAGAGGACACACTCCAAAATAAATATGACTTTGAATGTTACAACCCATGCAAGAATGCATAAATGAATAATCATACTCTTGTTAGACAACATGGAAAAATAGAAAAGATATAGGATATACCAGAGGAAAAATGCCTCAATCGCCAAGAAACATACCCATACGGGATGTCGAAAGATGCAGGGCTTGATATAAACACAACAATGAACTCCCTAGCGAAAGCGGAGCGAACCGTACAAGAATTGGCGTGAGGACAATATGCTAAAAATACAATATATAACATCACAAAGTACATAACAAACATTACAATTAATGTATTTACTCCGGAATATAACAACCCGGAGCCACGAAATGACAAGGATTACCTTCGTGGATTTATAAGCTAATACATCCACTTACATCAAACTTCATTAGACTAGTGCAAAAGAGCACTATGCCAGACGTAAGCCAATGTCATACTTCATCTAAACTAAAAACCAATGAGTGATCCAGAACGTTTGGGCACGAACTTAGACCAAATCGTGGCATCTACGATTATGATACCACACGACTAAGATACCTCGGTTCCAAATTAAGAGAAGAGACCGTGAATGACACTGTCATATTGGAACGAGGCTAGCATAACTTGCTGCTAATAAATCATCTTTAATACGCCTTTAGGAACAAAAGGGTAAACCAAGCCCTATGTACGTGGGCCTGCACCTCAGTACGAAGCGAGTGGGCCCAATATAACGTATCTGGGAGAACGCACAAGTATTCTACACCTTTGGCTGAAAAGTACATGCCTCACCCTTCACATTTCCCTTTTAGAACTGAGTGACGAGAGATCGACCCGTCCCTCAGATATGACAAGACTCCACTCCAAAGTTTATACGAAAACTAGGGAGATCAGGAACAAGACCATTAAAAGAGTCAAAAGTCTGTCGGTCGAACCATGAGGCAAAAGGCCACATGGGAGTTGGAGAACTCCATGAGAGCCAAGTGTCAACGCTCTTCTTATAGCGACTATGAGATACTTGGGGGTCACGGGGCGTAACCCTTTTAAGGGGGTAGAGCCTTTGGCATATTAGCCATTTTGTGTTGTGTTGATGTTATTTTATGGGTGCATGTGGGTTGTTTGTGGTGTGTATGTTGGTTGTTGCGTATATGCGCCATTTTGTGTTGTGTTGATGTTATTTTATGGGTGCATGTCGGTGTTTTATGGTGTGTATGTTGGTTGGTTATGGTGTATGTAGATTGTTGTGTTGGCGTGCTTTAAACACTTGAGATGTAATTGGCGATGTGTACGTGCCTAGAGCACTTGAAGTGTGTATGGATGTCCTTTGGGACTTGTGACATATATATACAGATATATGTATTGGTTTGGATTAGAAAGTGTTGGTTGAATAAAATGGATTGCATTGGAACTTTAGAACTAATAGGATGGATGGATATTTCATGGGCAGTTTGGTACACAGTTGATTTAGACGACTTCGAGACGAAGTCCTTTTAAGGGGGGTAGACTGAAATACCCCGAATAATTACCACCTTAATTAATAAGGATTAAACTAATCTTCACAATAAATGATACAAATATTATGGTATAAAAATATATAGTTTCAAATGGACAAAAGATTAAACTCCTAACATTAATATATATGTATACATTAACACATGTTGTAAATACTAGCATAAACATTTGTATAAACATTTTATATATATACCTAAACAAATTATAGGCACTATAAACAAAAACAAATATACTAAGTCACCACCTAAACAAATTATGCTACAATATTGGTTAATAATGAAATATTCAAATTCCCCCAATCTCTACTAGTCTGCCACCGACCTGCATAGCAAAGAAAAAGAAAAACAACATTAGACTAAATTAAACAAGCAGAATAAGTACAACTAGTACCATCCTTCCTTGCTTCTTCCCATACTACCGTCAGCCATCCTATCACAGTAGAGAGTAGACCTTCTTTCTCTCTGTATATTGACAACCCATGACAGTCCTCTCTATTCCTAATTTTTCTAAGCCAGCCTCCATCCTATCCCACGCCAGAAACCATTACAGAAGCAAGCCCCTGCTCCATTCTCTCTTTTCTGCATAACCCACGACAGCCTCTGTGTCCCAGCCCTTTCCTTCTTCCTTTTCACATCACGGCAGCCCATCCCTCCTGCCCATTCTCGGACCAGTAGCAGAGCAAATCACAAGAACAGACCGGGAACAACAAAAAAAAAAGAGAGAAGAAGAACACCCAAGGTCACCCTGATTCACGCCCTCTGATTCACGCCCTCCTTGTCTGCTCCACCTAATCTTCTATTCTTGTTGGTTTCGGTAGACAACAGCAAGCCAGCTCACTTGCGGTGCACATAGAACAACAGCACCGGGGAAAGAAAAAAAAACTGTAACATATATTCCTTATCCTCCTTCCTTACTTTTCTGTTGTTTCCACATCAACCCCAGCTTTTCCTTTCTGTTGCAGTAACAGCAGCTGGTCCTTTTTGTTTGAGCTCCCGTTCCCAGTACAAGACAGCAAGAAGAAGGCTACCAAAACAGAGGTAAAACACTCTCAATGCACTTTCCTATCCTCGGTTTTCTGGGCATGGAAACCAAACATTAGTCCTCTCTGTTCGGTTGCAGTAAACAGCAAGGAAGATCTCCGGCTGAACTCATCTGTAGTGGACCTTCAAACACAAACTGTCCCTCCCTGCTTCGTGCCTGAACAACGACAGAAGGCAAGGATAGACTTTCTGCATCCCAAATAACAACAGTAGAGTAAGCCTTCTTCCCCATGCTGCAGGCTTGCGTTCTTTTCTTTCTTTCATGCGAGAAGAACACACCTAACACTCTTCTTCTTCTTCCGCCTTTATGCCCACGTTAGGAGCTCTGTCCCAGTTCTTCTTTGAGTTGAAAACCCACATCAGAAACACACTTTAACAATTCCAGAGCAAGGTAAGTAAATCAGCCATCTTCTGTGCGTTTCAAAACAAAAAAAAAAACTGAACCTTACCTCTGTTACAGCCGCCGAGAAGCTCCTGCCTTGTTGAACAAAAAATCCCACCAACAAAACACCATGAAAGGAATGTATAAAAGAGGTAAAGAAAAATCTGGAAAAAAAACTGGGTGCTCAGGTCTGTTTTCTTCTGATTCTTGCTCAAAACTGAGCCTGTTTCTCTCTGTGTATAGCTGACCGAAAGCACCCTTGAAACCCCAGCAAAGCAAAAAAAGAAAATCAAGGTAAGAGAACTGGACTTACCTCTCTGGTTATAGATGTTTAAGAGCTATCTTTCTTCTGTATAATGCATGCAAAGAACAAGAAACATAAATAAACTCTTCAAATTTCACGCATGGTTGGCGGAAGTACGTGTGGGATATAATAGTGGCATGTATACATATCTAACTAGGCAGAAAAATGGTAATTGGTAGAAGGTGTGGTGACGGTAATTATATCACGGTAAGCATATTAACACCTTACAACCGCTAACTAAATGCTGGGGAAATACTACCGAATATATATATATATGTGTTTTTACTTGAGTGATTGATGTTTGTAGTGATGAGTACAGGGATATATATCTACGTAATTTGGGGATACACGGGGTAAATGCAAACCGAGACTGATTTAAGAAAATGGTAGGAAAATAATTTTATGTTAGAGATAATTGTGAAAATGATAGGAAAATACTTTCAGAAAAACTGTATAAAAACTGTAACCAAATCCTCTGAGAAAATTGAGGTTGGTGCTAAATTTGTGGGAGCCTCAAGGTGATTAACTAAGGTAATTATAATTTCTACTCCTTTTTATATACCTTAAAAGTCGTTAGTTTGAGTATAGAGTTGGAACCGAAAACTGTTAGGTGTATTTAGATTTTATTTGAAGTTGGCAATGCATGAGGAGTAGATATGGGTTAGAAAAAAATAATAATAATAAACCGTAGTATATACAATGTAGTTAAATCAAAATATATATCAGAGTGATAAGGAAATAACTTGAGAATAATGGTAAAGGAAAATCCTGTATAAATCGTAATTCTAGTATAATCCTAGAGATATTTTGTTGACATTTCAAAATAATTATTATGCTATTTTTAGGGCCATATATTTAGGCCACCTCATTATAATTGTTTTTAAACCTTAAGTAGTCATTAATTAATTTATAGGGTGATTTGTAAGTCATATAAAATTCTAGTGCAAAACCATTTTTCTAGCAACTATAATTGCGTAGTAACACTTTCAAAAATATAGCCATAATTATAAGCTATATCATGGCTTAAATAAATTAAAAAAAAACCTTGTAAAAATATTTTATATAAATAAATAAATCATTTATGGGGGTAAAATGTAAATAAATAAAATATAGTGGTTAAAATGTGAATATTAAAACCGTTGGGTTTTATTGGGAATTTTAGAAAAATCTTGGGGTGAGTTTGAGGAATAAATTAATTAAGAGCTATAATATGACATAGGTATTAATTTGTAACAATTATAAAACTTAGGGGTATATAATGTGTTTACCGAAAATTTGGAGGTACAATAAAGAATTTAAAAGACTTTAGGGGCTGTGTACAATTATAGAGGAAAATTGGTTTAGGATGAGGATTTAAATAATTAAGGTGTATAATATAAGGGTTATGTAATTAAATTGAAGTTTGTAAAATAGGAGAGTATGTAGTACAACTTTAAGGAAGATGTGAGGGAGTAACAAAATATGTATAACCTACGGGGTTACTCGTAAATATATATATATACATATGTATATTATAATGTTGAGACATCTTAGATTATGAATTAAAAGATTGGAAATATAACAATTATAGAAATGAGGTAGTTTTGCAAATAAACAAAACTTGTGGGATTGGCATCAGGATTGCCGAAAATAAAGGGGCTGTTCGGAAATTAGATCCATGAGATAAGTATGTAATAATGGTTGGAAACTTTAGATTATAAGTTAATAAGACTAGAAATTTAGTAGTTTAAATATATGGTCTGTTTTATAGAAAAATATGCGGGGGAGAGGTTAGGATTACCGAAAGTACAAAGGTTGTTCAAGAGTTTCAAAATGTAGGCAGCTTATATATAAAGTCCGAATGATACATTGTAACGTTGTGTTAAAATAAAGAGGAAGGATAGGTTATGGGAGGACTGTTACGGAGCGATTGTATATTATGTACAATTTCATAAAGACATGGCTAAGTTGACAAATGTTGGAAGTATATTACTAGGCTGGAAATTTATTACGAGGGGCGCTATAGTATACATGATATGGAATTGCAATACGTAGTTAACAAAATGCAAGTGTAAACACAAAAAACGACAACAATGACGTTTTAAGTATATGCAAATGCATAGAATATTACATGCACGGAAAAGTTTCGAAAATGTCATGCATAACAACAATTCATAACATGTGCGTATTTGTATATGCATAAATGCACGCACACTTGCATAACTGTAATTTCGTAAACTAGATCTCACAACGGAACGCAACGATATGCCCGTGTGCATGTAACCCGATATTACGTAAACAATTGTGAACGAAACTTCCACGCAACAAGTATTATTATCGCAGCAACAATTACAAACTCGTAAATTATAACGAGCTGTCGAAATTTAAATCCTTAAGATTAACGAACATCGAAGTACGGGATAGAAGTAAGGGATTAACTTAGGACGGTTAGATAAGTTCGAGCTACGTAAATATACTGATATTCGCATCACGTGTATACCAGAGGCGCAAGTGGGTAGACACGGGCATAGCGAGCGCTAGAGATTTCACGGGGATTTTTACGCGAGCGCTCATCGGTGAAAGGTTGAAAGGTATGTTATTGTGTGGTCTGAACCTCTGAGGGAAGCCTCGGTTCGGGTATTGGTTGACTATGTGACAAGAGCGATATGTTTGCTATGCATGACTGTGTGGATTATTTATATGGTTGGTAAGCGATTGTTATGGTGCGTGACGTCTTCGGACAATATCATTGTGATTGTTTATGTTGTTGGAATACTAGTATTCGGGAACTTTATCGCTAACTGACCTAAGTAAAACACTTAGGAACGAGACTCGGGATCCCCAGTCTCTAGAGCTTGACATTCGAACATGGTTATAACCTAGATTATTTCTAGGGAAGTACATAGAACTTCAAAGGTAATAAATGGTAAAGACTTCTCCTAGACCTAAGAATTTACTTAGGGTAGTTGATTAAGGATTAATCACATACTGGAGAGTGTTGGTTATGGTACATGGTATAGGAATCCAATTAGTCTCGACTAGTTGGTTGCGCATTGGTGATCACCGGAGTATAACGTCCGTATCGGACCGACTCCCTCTATATTCCGACGGGCCTAGATAGACTGTTGGACCAGGGTGCCGGCTTTGGCACACGGCTTCGGCCATTCATGGACGCCTTTATTAGGCAAGTGGAAGTTCCGGGATTGAATGATCCTTGGCAATGAGCACTTCGTGTGTACGGGAGGACTACTGTCCAGTGAGGTTATTTACGGGTTGTCCCAACACGACACCCATGGATATTGAGGTTAAGACTGAATAGTGGCTAACATAATTTTAAGGAAAAATTACTAACATCTCGATGGAAGTATCTACGCGTTTGTATTAATGTTTACAGTACATTGTATGATCTTTTATAACACATGGTACCTGGTATGTTGTGGATTGTATGTAATGTATGGGTTGTCACTTGATGAATTTATGTATGCTTATGCATGTTATTTACTGCTGTTATAAAAACTGTAAAATGAACCAGCATGTAATCAACCTCATGTTCAGACGGCTAATTGACCTAAGTGACCTGAAGGGTCTAGGATTACACTTTAGCATACCAGCATATAGTTTGCTGAGCCCCTTTTGGGGCCAACCCATTTCAGGTTGTGGATCGGGACGTGAAGCCGGAGTGCGGGAATATGGGTAGACGACCTCGACTTTTATTTATCGCATGTTTGATATTAAATTGGTTAGCACGTTAAAATTCTGGGAACTCTTTAAATGCTCACTTGTCATTGGTATTGGTTTGAATATAGGATAATGTAATAAATATCTCGTTCATCACGGCGGTTAGTTGTTGTTGTTCATTGTTAGATTACGGTTATGCTTCTTTACTCGCATGGGCGAGTAATGGCATGTGACACCCAAGTGAGGATTAAGGTAGTTTACCTTCCGCTGTGAGACGTCTCTAATTATGCTACGTGAGTGATTATACGAGAGTGATTATTATGAGATTAGCGAGTGGGGTGTTACAATACTTGTGTTATCATGATTTTGATACATATATATGATAATTATGTTCAGTAAAAATGTTTTGAGCGTGCTCATTTTGTTGACGTTTGTTGCTTACTGAGCGTGTGGTTGCTCACCCCTTTCCACCCAACATTTTGCAGATTAAGGATTAACCAGCTGGAGGTCCTTGCTTTTCTTTGCCGTTCCAATTCAGCTTTAGTCATATGCTTTTGAACTTATTCCCGCGGTCTTATTTATCCGACCTTATGTTTAGATACTTAGATTATTCGGCCTATGTATATTGGGCTTATTAGTATTTCAGTTTGGACTATTCATTTATAGTATTGAACAATATTTGTAATCTGAATTTTTGGGAAGCCTTGCGTGCTCCTAGTCTTTTATTAGCACGCGGCGTGTCTATACCTTAGAACTAGGCCAGTTTTGGGGTTGTGACATTTAGTGGTATCAGAGCCAGGTTTGGTTTTATTGGGAGAAAGACCGGGTTATGTCTGCCTAACTGTGTCCGATGATTGTTTTACAAGAGAAGTGGCTAATGGTTAAAGGATTTTGTTTCTCAGAATGCCACCACGCAGGGAAGTCGGAAATTTCTCTGAGGGCGAAGCTCCACAAGGGGATATCGCCGCTATTGTGCAACAAGTGGTGACTCAAGTGTGCAAAATGTGGGGAACATTGGAGCGGCAGTAGGAACTTCTAGTGGTGGCAGCATGTTAAAGCTTTGCAAGAATTCTTGAAATTGAAACCCCCTTCTTTCGATGGAAGTGGCGACCCACAGGAGGCAAGTCATTGGATTACTGCAATCGAGGATCTTCTGAAGGTGACGGGATGTAGCGAGGACCAAAAAGTCGATTTTCCTACATTCATGTTCCAAGTGAGGCTAAAGAATGGTGGAAGACCGTGGAAAATCAATTCCCTCATCCATGGTCATGGGAGCAATTTATTGAGCGGTTCAACAAACAGTTTTATCCGATGTCTACCGTGACCAGAAGATCGTGGAGTACGGAAGGAGGTTAGGCGAGAGGGAGAGACATGTCAGTAGGAGAGTACATGCGCAAGTTCATCTCATTGTCCAAGTATGTCCCGGAGGCAGACGAGAACCGCAAGGCGCGAAAGTTGAGAGCGGCCTCAGATCAGACATCAGAGCTACAGTAGTGATAGCATAAATATGTGACTACTTCTACCTAGGCAGTGTACCTATCGTTTTGCGGGTATAGTGAATGTGGGTTGTCGCTCAGGGACCTCGTTCAATTAACTGACAATTTATTTACTAATGAGAAAAAAAACTAAAGAAAACAAGAAATGTCACTTTTCGGGTTTTAATTAATTTAAAAAATAAATGACTCAACAAACTAACAAAAATAATAAAGAAAGAAAATAAATTAAAAATAAAGGAATAAAACAAACAAGGTAAAAAAACAAATAACGAATTAAAAAATAAAAAAAAGACGCCCCGAGTTGTGGTATGCTCACCTAATTCCTCAATTTATTAATTCCCTTATAATTAACTCAGAAACTTTAATTAATTCGTCAACGGCTAAGTCTAACGAACCCTAATTAATTGCTAGAACTAGCAGAGCAGACTAATGCTCTAATCCGGACACAATTAATCCATAAAGTACAGTTTCTATTGGAGTCCGACTAACCTATAGGCGGGATCACGCTTCTAGTCATTAATCAGGTTCGACTTCCTACGTCTAGTTAACTACAGCTCTCGCATGTTGATTAGGAAACCAAGGATGTTATAATTATTGGCCAAATAACTAAAACATATTAAGAACAGGAATCAAAACTAATTATAATAATAAAGTTGTACGAAAAATTAATAAAACATATTCATCAGAAATTAGGTCACTTCCCAAACTCGGGAAACTAAAAATAAACTAGTCACACATTGTTTCAAAAACACAATTAACATTAGAATAAATATCAAATGTCTAAAAATGTAACATGTAACAAAATATGAGTGAGTTTAGAGTAACCCTTATAAATGAACCGATCCGGTTCACTTTTCATTTCCCGGTCTGGTTTCACGTCGGTTCTGTCCCCTTATTCTCTCCGGTTCGCTCTTTTGATTCTCCTTTTGTCGTTTTCTTTCACCCGTTTCTTTTCTCGCAGCGAAAGCTCTGTTCTTCTCGCTCTCTCACCGAATCTCGACTTCTCTCTGCCTCTGAATCTCGCTCTCTGCCGTTCTGCTCCAACCGACGCCCTGGTGCTATTATCGATATCGCCTGTGTCGATGATGTTGGAGGTGGTATCGGTGAGTGAAACGGTGAAGACGATGGATCGGTGTGTAGATGTAATGGATGAGATGACGCTGTGGCGTATGTGGGTTGCGGGCGTTGACGATGATAGGCGGGGTGAGAAATTGGTGCGGTATAATTAGGTGAAGAATGAGGATGGTCCTCGTTGTCGATGGGCCTTGCGCTTTGTGAATTGAAACGATGGAGTGTTGGTGAATGGAATTTAAGAAGATGAACAAGTACGATTGGGTATGAGCGGATATGAGCAGGTGAGTTCGTGGTGGTGAATCAGGGGGAGTGCGAGTGTATGCGTGGAAAACGGGAGGAGTATGGTGGATGTGGTGTACGAATTGCGGCGAGAGCGAGAATGAAGTGTCGGGATCGGTAGTCACGAAATGGACGTGGTGATGATTAAAGATGATGATGGATGATGACTGTAAGACGTGAGGCGGGTGGTCTGGGGTGTGAGGTGTCGCGTTAGGCATGGCGAGAGTGATGATGATAGTGATGGTGAAGACCGTGTGGCATGAAAGCGAATGGAGTACCCGAGGAGCCGTTGGTGCGGGTGGAGATGGAGAGATGTGGTCGTGATGGTGATGAAGATGGGTGGTGATGGTGTCGGGTGTGATGGAGGTAGTGGTCTGATGCGGGAGTCGATGCTGAATGTCGATGGTGTGAGTACGGTGATGAAAGGAAAGCGACGACGAGTCGAGGCCAGTGGTTGAATGGCGGTGTGAATGGGCGTGATGTCGGTGTTGAAGACGACGGTGAATGGAGACGGTGAATACGGTGATGTTGTGAGTGAATGAGATGATGGTGAAGGTGGTGAAGTGATGAGATGGAGTGAGGTGGTCCAGGCGTGGTGAATGGCGCCGACGACCCCCATGAAGAAGATCGGTTTCGTCCTTAAAAACCAGAGTGGTGATGGTCTGAGTGTTATCTCAGTTGTTGTCCTCTGTGGTGCGATCGATCCGAATATTTCCAGCGTGTCTCCCCACATGTATGCAGTCCAATAAAATAATAGAATAGCCCATCTCCATGTATGCGATAGATTTAGTCCACTTCCAGTGGGCTGCTGTAACCCTCGATCAACATGCATATACATATAACATCAATCCAGTGGGCACAATATTGGGCCGACAATATATAAAGAAAAAAAACGGTGAACTCTTCAATTTCTGGTTTGGTTTTGTATATATGTATGTATACATATTTCACCATTTGTTGTGTTGTAATCTGTAATATAAATCCAATAGTTTTCCTGCATTTTTCATATAAAATATATCAGTTCGCATCAAAATATAAATAGTAAAAAAAAACATATGATAAGTGTAAAATATGACATGCATTGTTATAAAAATAGGAAGAATTAAAGTCCTAAGAATAGATATATTTTACGCTTATCAAGTAGCTCCCTTCCGGCATAAAACGTTCAGAGACGTAGCTGATGTAGCTCTGGTGGTCGAGAGCGAGCTGAAGTTTAAGCAGTCAGTGGCCAAGGATCAAAAGAGGAAGCACAGACCGGGTGATTCTGGCAAGAAGGACTATACCCCCTCACAGAAGAAGCAAAATTTTGGAGACCGTAAGACCTATACCTCAGGCCCGAAGTGTGATACTTGTGGCAAGTCCCATCCTGGTAGGGAGTGTTACAAGAAAACTGGAGCATGTTTTAAGTGTGGGTCTCTGGAGCATCGCATTGCAAAGTGCCCGAAGTATGATAAGAACCAAAATAATCCTGGTGGTAAAAATGATAGCTCAGTGTCTGGATCTAAGGGGAGAATGGATCAGAAGAAGCCCCAAGCTCAGGCCCGAGTGTTTGCTTTGTCAGGGGAGTATGATCGAGATGCAGAGAAGGTTGTTTCAGGTATTCTTGAAGTACTATCTCGACCTGTCTTTTGTTTATTTGATTCGGGTGCTTCACAGTCTTTTATTTCCTCTGATTTGGTGGATGAGCTTAAGCTGTCTTGTGAGCCTCTTGATGTGGATTTATGTGTGACTAGTCCTTTAGAAAGGACCTCTCCTGTGGTGTTGAGTTTGGTGTCTAGAGGTTGTCCCCTTGTAGTGAAAGATAGAGTTATGCTAGCTGATCTCATTCCCCTGAGGATGAGTTGTTTTGATGTGATCTTGGGGATGGACTGGTTGTCTTCTCATCATGCATCCATAGACTGTTCAAGAAGAAGGTGATTTTCGAGGAGCCGGATAAGCCTCGTCTAGTATTCGTGGGGAATGATGTTCCCTGTTCTCCACCAGTCATATCGGCGATGCAGGCTTTTCAGTATCTGAAGAAGGGATGTCAAGGCAATTTGTGTTTGATTCCAGAAATCAAAGAAGAGGTAAAGCTTGAAGATATACCGGTAGTCAGTGAATTTCCAGAGGTATTTAGAGATGATGTTCCTGGACTCCCTGCTGCTAGAGAAGTTGAGTTTGCAATTGAGACTGCACCAGGGACGCAACCAATTTCTAAAGCTCCTTATCGTATGAGTCCAGCTGAGCTGAAGGAATTGAAAGTTCAACTACAAGAGTTGCTGGACAAAGGTTTTATTCGCCCCCAGTGTTTCTCCTTGGGGCGCACCTGTGTTGTTCGTTAAGAAGAAAGATGGCACTTTGAGATTATGCATAGACTACCGGGAGCTCAACAAGGTGACTATCAAGAATAAGTATCCTCTTCCTCGTATTGACAATTTATTTGATCAGTTAGCTGGAGCTTGTGTATTTTCGAAGATTGATCTTCGTTCGGGCTATCAACAATTGAGGATCAAAGCAAATGATGTTCCTAAGTCAGCTTTCAGGACGCGTTATGGGCATTATGAATTTTAGTCATGCCCTTTGGGCTAACAAATGCCCCCTCTGTTTTCATGGATATGATGAATCGGGTCTTCAAGCCCTATCTGGATCTCTTTGTTGTGGTTTTTATTGATGATATTTTGGTTTACTCTAACAGTATTGAGGAGCACGAAGAGCACTTGAGGATTGTACTTCAGACTTTGAAGGAGCGCGAGCTTTATGCCAAGCTGAAGAAATGTGCATTCTGGTTGGATCAAGTAGTCTTCCTTGGTCATGTAGTATCGAAGGATGGAATCTCTGTTGATCCGGAAAAGATCAAGGCTATTACTGAGTGGGCTAGACCTACAAACGTCTCTGAGATATGTAGTTTTCTGGGCTTGGCTAGCTATTACAGGAAATTTGTTGAAGGATTCTCTAAGTTGGTTACTCCGCTGACTCGTCTTATTCGGAAGGATGTTAAATATGAGTGGAGTGAAGCATGCGAAAAGTGTTTTCAGGAGCTCAAAAGACGATTGACTACTGCCCCTATTCTTACCTTACCGTCCGGGACTGATGGTTTGGAGGTATATTGTGGCGCTTCACATAAGGGTTTAGGTTGTGTTTTGATGCAGCACGGAAAAGTTGTTGTCTATGGTTCACGACAACTTAAGCCTTATGAAAAGAATTACCCAACCCATGACTTGGAGTTGGCGGCAGTTGTGTTCGCTCTGAAAATCTGGAGACATCATCTTTTTGGAGCTTCATGTAAGATATATACAGATCACAAAAGCCTAAAGTATTTGTTCACCCAGAAAGAATTGAATATGAGACAGAGAAGGTGGTTAGAATTGCTTAATGATTATGACTTGGAGATTTTATACCATTCGGGAAAGGCTAATGTAGTGGCGGATGCCCTCAGCCGTAAAGGAGCATCCACAGTAGCATGTTTGTATTCGGGGTCCCAGACGCCTTTAAGAGAACTGCAAAGGATGGGTATTAAGGTCACAAAGTCAGGAAGTTCTAGTGTTTTGGCAGCACTTCAGATTCAGCCCACTTTATTCGAGAATATCAAGGATACTCAGAAGGATGATGAATATCTTAGCAGGGTCAAGGCAAGAATTTCAGCTGGGAAAGAAACTGATTTCAGAATTTCTGATGATGGTTGTCTAAGGTTCAGGAATAGGATCTGTGTGCCAAATGATTCAGCTCTTAAGTTAGAAATTATGCAAGAGGCGCATAGAACCCTTATTCAGTGCACCCTGGAGGGGTAAAGATGTATCGAGATCTCAGGGAGACATTTGGGTGGAATAATATGAAGAAGGAGATTTATGAGTTTGTTGCGAGATGTCAGACTTACCAGCAGGTTAAAGCTGAACATCAGAGACCTGCGGGACTTCTTCAACCATTGCCGATCCCTGAGTGGAAGTGGGAGAGCATTGGTATGGATTTCATAGTTGGGCTTCCTCGGACTTTGAAGGGTAATAATGCAGTGTGGGTGATTGTGGACCGTCTCACTAAGAGTGCCCATTTCTTACCCATTAAGAACACTTTCAGCCTAGAGAGATTGGCTAAGCTATACATTGACGAGATAGTCCGGTTGCAAGGAGTTCCTGCAACTATTATATCAGATAGAGATCCCAAATTTGTATCCCGCTTTTGGGACAGCTTGCATAAGGCATTGGGAACCAAGTTACCTTTCAGCTCAGCATATCACCCTCAAACGGACGGCCAGACAGAAAAAACCAATCAGATTTTAGAGGATATGCTCCGGGCTTGTGTGTTAGATTTCAAGGGTAACTGGGATGATCATTTGACCTTAATTGAGTTCTCCTACAATAATAGCTACCAATCTAGTATTGGTATGGCACCTTTTGAGGATCTTTATGGGAGAAAGTGTAGATCTCCTATCTGTTGGGATGATCTTAAGGAGCGGAAGCTGTTGGGACCCGAAGTTGTTCATGATGCGATTGATAAGATTCAGATAATTCGGGAGCGTCTTCGAGTAGCTCAGAGTAGGTAGAAGAGTTACGCAGACTAGAAGAAGGCCTTTGGAATTTTAGATTGGTGACCATGTGTTCTTAAAAGTATCCCCAGTAAGAGGAGTTATAAGATTCGGAAAAAGTGGGAAGCTGAGCCCACGGTCTATAGGCCCTTTTGAGGTTCTGGAAAGAATTAGTAAAGTAGCTTACCGCGTAGCCCTGCTGCCAGTTCTTTCTGGAGTGCATAATGTTTTTCACGTGTCCATGCTTCGGAAGTACATTGCTGATCCGTCGCATGTGATTCAGTATGAGCCGATGCAGCTACGTTATGACTTATCTTTCGAAGAAGTGCCACTCCGGATATTAGCACATGATGTGCAAAAGCTTCGAAGAAGATCATTTCCGGTAGTGAAAGTTTTATAGGCTAATCATTCAGGGCGTGAAGCCACGTGGGAACAAGAGGAAGAAATGCGGACCAAGTATCCCCACCTCTTTGAAAAGTAAGGTACGTTGAATTTCGAGGACGAAATTCTTTTAAGAGGGGAAGATTGTAACGTACCAAAAAAAAGTATATATATATATTATCTACAATATATGTATATAATATCAGGAGATTATTTTTTTGGAGATAAAGATTACCGTAAATCAGATAATAAGTTGATTATAACTGGATGTTATAATACTCAAGTCTATAAAAGGAGACTAAACCCTACTACACAAGACTCTCTTTCATTTTTTTAATTCCTTATTGTCGGCGCCGTACTCTCATTTGCTCTGTCAGTGCAACCGAGGTGAAGGACCGTGGAGATTTCCATTACTTCCAGAAGGTAATCATCATTACCATTATCTCTGCAACTTCAGCGAAAGTATACAAACTTGTATACGGGATTGGTTACAACTTGACATCATTAACAAGCGTTGTTTTTCAATTTTGACATTGGGGTACGGTTGTCAGGATCTCTGGGTCTAAAGGTGTTTAAACGAGAATTTGTCATTGAATCGACGATCAAGATCTACCGGTATGATTTTATTAGGTTAATCAGTATTGTCAGGATTATATTTTGACAGAAAAGTTACCGGTTTTGATACCGATTACACTATGGAATTATCCCTGCAGTTTTAGAGATTTCAGTTGATTCGGGGAAAGACCGCAACATCAGTTTAAAGATTAGCAGTGGTCTTTAGTTGTCAGGTAGGTGATAAACTGATTCAACTAGGATGCGCATTGACCTTATGAAAATTATTTTCGTAGTAGCAACTAGCGCAGGCCGGCATTACTTGTTTCTGGTTTTTACTTCGTCATTACTGCTACTATATATTGCGGTGGCTTTTCATCTTCGGTCTGTCATCAGGCGGATATGTGTTTCCGTATTTAATGTTTTCAGTGGGTTATATAAATTGTTTTGAAATCCTCATATTGACTTTCGTTTGTTAACGCACGACCGATTTAGCCCTTCTCTTCATAATGCTCAATTGCTACTTTATACATACAATTATTACTATTATTTTATTTTATATGAAGCATAGATGCTATTAGTATTTTATGGCGTACGGTTTTGTCCAAGAAGGTAATATTTACTTAATAATGACTGTTAATGATTTAGACGAGGGTGTTTGTTTTTAGTATTTGATCGGAACGGTTTTTTTTCCTTTTCTTACAAACTAAAGTTTTCAGCATGTGATATGTATAAAAATCATATCTACTAATTTATATTGCTTTTGGATTATATACATACGTTATTATATTATGTCATGGTTCTTTTATTTAAATGTAGCCGATGACCATGAATGGCTGGATAGAGTTCTATGCTCCTAGAAACACTTTTGTCATTTTTGTAAATTGGGGAAATTTGTATTTGTGTCCCCCCTATTGCCGGCTCTCTGCCGTTTTTGTAAATTGATAGGGTAATATCTGTATATCCGCCCTAGAAACTTTGGGCCGTTGTAGGTATCCGATACATGGGCCTTCTATGTATCTGCTTTTGTATTAACTCTCATCATTATTTATATATCTTACCCATTACTTCAAAAAAAAATGTAGCCGATGACCTCTATACGTCAGTGGTGGTTATCATCTTCGATTATTTTAATAATCTTATATGATTTTATGTTTCTGGGACACTTAAGTTCAATATCTCTTATTATTTAAATACATATGTATATATACAGCGAATATGGTTTTAGCGGCAATATGCGGTATATTGTGTATATGTACTTATATACATACAACTGTTTTGATTCAAGTCTTGGTCAAGATTCTATATATTTGTTTTGGGACCTACTTTATTGCTTTCTGAGCCGTGGATGACTGGGTCGAGTTATCCCGTAGCGCGCTATGTAGGACGTCCTTCTGTATCTGTATCACGGGCATTCCCCGTTCTGTTATCTGGATCCGACGGGCTCATTCTGTTATCTGGGGTCTTCTGACCCATTCTGTTATCTGAGGTCTTCGGACCTATTCTGTATGCTCTGAACTAGGGTCCCTTTAAAACTTCATTTCTGAAATGTTCTGATTTGTATAAGATTCTGCTCTGTTTCAGTGAGATTTGAATTCCGGTTTCAATACTTGTGTTATCATGATTTTGATACATATATATGAATAATTATGTTCAGTAAAAATGTTTTGAGCGTTGCTCATTTTGTTGACGTTTGTTGCTTACTGAGCGTGTGGTTGCTCATCCCTTTCCACTACAACATTTTGCAGATTAAGGATTAACCAGCTGGAGGTCCTTTGCTGTTCTTTGCCGTTCCAATTCAGCTTTAGTCATATGCTATTTTGAACTTATTCCTGCGGTCTTATTTATCCGACCTTATGTTTAGATACTTAGATTTATTCGGCCTATGTATATTGGGCTTTATTAGTATTCGGTTTGGACTATTCATTTATAGTTATTGAACAATATTTGTAGTCTGAATTTTTGGGAAGCCTTGCGTGCTCCTAGTCTTTTATTAGCACACGGCGTGTCTATACCTTAGAACTAGGCCAGTTTTGGGGTTGTGACAGAGGCTTTTTCGATACGTATGTATATACATTTGTTTATGTATAATTTTGCTAAATCTTATCCAGAGTTCATCGATTTAGTCTCCGACTCTACATCTGTCTAGGTTATATTTGCTACGTTATAAATCTTACCAGGAGTTCCTCTCTGGTCTTTTGATTATAATTGTGATTGTCATAGCTTCTCCTGATTTAATGAGACCGCTCTCCAAAATATATTTAGAACATTTAACTTTCGGGTGTAGTGTGGTTGAAAAGATCATACCACATAGCAGCATCATGTATTGTTGTTTAGTCATATACAAAAGCGGTCAGGTCTATAGGGTGGTATTGAAGAGCACTGTAGTATGTGTACGGAAGCAGTTGGTACACTGATTGAAATGTATGAAGTACATATCTTTTGTTTGGGACCCTTGCTGGAGAAGTTTTGCAGCAGGTCAGTGTTTGGAGGTATCTCCGCTAAACTTTGGTATAGATTTAAGGAGTTCAGACACTTGTTAACTGTCATCTAAGCGTGGTGTTCCTGAAATTGACTTCCTTGTTATCATGGTTGTTGTTTACTTGCTGTAGGGAGAGATATTGTTATTTCAGAGTTTGTGGCAATCTTACCGAGGCTATAGTAAAACTTAGGCCAATAACCCATTTAACGGTCTTGTATTGGAATGTTGTTAGACTTACAAATGAAATCAATTTTAAGTCTTTCGTGTGTAAGTCTCCTGGGGCAAGTTTTATGCATGTCCTGAACACTCAGTTAAACCTCGCCTGAATATAGCACTAGGTGCTCTTTGGTATGTATATCTTGTGAGCATAACCTTTTTGGTACTTGAGTTTTCATTTCATGTTTTCACTGTATTAATTAGTAAGGCTTCGTATCAGCTCCCTGATAGCCATAGTGAAGGATAACAGACGATGTAAGGGGTTCATCCATTATGGAACCAAATTCTTCAGCCGTCAGCGACATTGCTTGCTGGTATTCTAACAGTTTCTCTTTTGGACTGTGTTCATCCATGACTGACATTTAATTTTCTATTGTACAATTCCCTTTAGTTGTTCTCCGTGATCGTGATACTCGATGAATGGTTGGAACATAATGGCGAGTTCGCTACCATTTCCTTATCTGTTGGGTTCTGTTTGGGTGGCAACGTGTGCCTGATAATATTGGTTACTTATAAAGTTCAAGAGACTTGTTTATGGTCTATATCAATGTGTTTTTGATCTCCGAGAATGCAAATTTGAGTTGAGAAGAATTGTTGTGCAAGAAGTAATGAGGAATAGAATAATCAAAATAGAGGATTTGAGCTTCATAAGGAATCACGGTAGCCATGTATTTGGATAGTTATATACTAATGGTGAGATAGGTCGTGTATGGTGATGGTGGTTAGATGGGCATATATCCCACACACTGAACTAACGATTAGATATTTGTAGTATTTGTTGCCCATTCCAATGGTGTGCTATTATAGTGTTGTAGAGTAGAAGAATGATAAGCCACGTTTTTCCTTTGTGGGACGTTTGCTAGGTTCCAAAGGTATAAAACGTGTGAAAGAGACGTTGATAAGCATGTATATATGTTCCTTGTTGATGAGTGTGATATATGAATGGTTTTAGTGGTCTTTAATGCTTAATTTTTATACGCGCATCGATAATATACCACACTTATCTTATGTTTTCCTTTGTTTGTTGTTTGTTAAGGCTTGATACCTTTTTCTATGTTAAATGCAGAGAAATGCCGAGGAGGAACGGTAGATTAACCCACAAGGGAGATGATGCAACAAACGGGGGTCGAATTGGAGTCAGAACGATGAATTTAGAGGATTTTGAAGGTATGTCCGAGCTTGTGTCCGAACTTCCAAGCTCGGACGCAAGTCGAGAGTTCGTGTGCTGTGTCTGATGAAATGTCCGAACTTCAGTCCTAACTTCGAAGTTCGGACATGGTTCGAGAATCACAATGAGAAAAGTCGGAAGTCTGACCTACGGTGCATGTCCGAACTTGTGTCCGAACATCCAAGTTCGGACACAAGTCGAGACTTTTGGAATTGGAGCGCTTAAAGCAATGTGTCCGAACATTGAAGGTCGGACCAATGTTCGGACGCGACTAAAATTTCAGTAGAAGTTCGGCGTTTTGAGGGGAGAAAGAGGAAGAAATTCTATTTAAGTGACCTAATCAGAGGAGAGGAGGATTATTCATTACCTATCACTACATCACGACACTCTCACGCTGGTAAACAATGCTCTTTCCACTCATCCACACCATCAGCATCAGCTTCACCTTCATCCACATTCATCACGCATATTATCATCATTGAGGAGGAGCATCGACAGAAGGGAGTCAGACCACCATCTTCAACCTTGCGCCGGCAGCCTCTGATTCTGGATAATCGTTCAATTCGAGGGTTTTACTTCCTTTAGATGAATTCTCTTTTGATTGTATTTATCTGCTTTTTGTAATGTCTGGCTATTAGGGATTAACTCTGGGGTAGGGTTGTTGTCATGATGGATACAATTTAGTTAGGATTTCTGCAATTTGATTATGAGATTGTAATTGATTGTTTCTAGGTTAATGATTATCATTTATCTCTATTAAATTGTGTTATAGAGTTGTTTTGCGAATCCTATTAGGATCACATAAGGTGATTAATAGGAAGTTCGAATTAACCTAGAGATTTGGGGAGAGATTAGTCGGATAGATAATTTCTCCTACGAACGCTAATAATTCTTCGCATGTAATCCGCCTATATGTGTTTTGCCAACTGCTAGATTAGAGTTGGCATGTTCTGATAGGTGAGCTCTTCCTTAAACTAAGACTTAGGATAGAAGAGAGCTTAAGAATTGGCCTTTTCGTTTCTCACAGTTGAATTGTAGATTTAACTAGATTTATCCAGTAAAGAACGGCCCAAACCCGGAGTTCCACTCACTTTATCAACTTATCATTTACTTTCATTAATTGTTCATTTAAACTTTGATTTGCATTTATTCAATTCAATCACAAAACAATTCACAACCCCCTGAATTTCCAGTTTTCTTAGGACTTAGGCTTATTTATTCAAGTCCCGTGGTTCGATACCTGGTTGCTTAACTTTCTATACTATAGTGACCGGGATTTTTGCAACCCGACAGGCTTTTCGTTTTATTAATTTCTAGGTTTGTCAATTAGTTTTAGTAGAACATTTTACTTGTTTGCAAAATGGTGTCGTTGCCGGGGACTTGACTTTGTCAAGTCCTTAGCCCTGTTTGTCAATTGTTTTTATTTTATTTTATTTGCGCTATTTATTTCCTTTTTTGTTTTAACTCGATTATAGTCTTAATTCTACGTTTGCTAGTTTTGTTTTGATTTTCAGAATAGTTTTGAATTTATTCCGTTTGAACAATTGTGCTTTATTTTTACATTCAGCATTTTCGTAGTTGTTTATACGCATTTTTTTTGTTGTATTCGGTTCTGTTCATACAGCCACTAGCTTAAAAACTTCGTGTTTTATTTGCGTAATGTGCAGGTGTTTGGTGAATGCACGGTACCCGATCTCGAGGCCCACCAAGATTCAATCTAGACCCAGAGATCAACCGTACAGCTCGTAGGGCAAGAAGAGCACTTACCTTCACCATGGCTACCAACGGACCAGTAAATAATGAGCAAGCCACATTGGGAAGAATAAATCGCCCGCCAGCTGCCCTAGAAGAGGACCTGTAACTCTACCAAATCTCACCCCAGAGTTAACAGCAGAATGGCAAAAGCTAAAACCAAGCCATCAAACAAATGCTGTCAGGAATCATCCAGCAGGGACCTTCTCAGGCGCAGACCCGGCTGATGCGCTCGACCATGTCCATCGTTTCTTAGTTCATCTGGATTCGTTGGGGTTGTCTCAGGGGCTAGAGGAGTATGCTCGGCTGTGCTTATTTCAGCACAGTCTATCAGGGGAAGCATCAAAGTGGTTCCATCATCTACCACCAGGTATCATCACCACCTGGGAGCTGATGACGGAAAGGTTTTACGAGAAGTACATCCCCATCTCCAGGACTAGACAGATGATCGCTGACCTGACCGCCTTCAGACAGTCCGGCAGTGAGACAGTCTGCGAAGCTTGGGATAGATTCAAGGAGCTGCTCCGCCAATGCCCTCATCACGGTCAGACCACGACATCTTTGGCTCAGGGGTTCTTCCAAGGGCTGAGAGATGAGCATAGAGGTGAGGTCAGAGCTGCACTGGGTGGAAACTTGCTTGCCAAAAGCGGAGAAGAGTTTATGTCGGCTATGGAGTCCTACTGCAAGGAGCTCAGCCAGTGGAGCAACAGTGGTGGAAGAGTTTTCACAGTCGGTCAGACTTCCTCTCGGACTCCAGATCCTATGATGGAGCAAATTGCTGCTGAGCAGGCCCATTTAAGTACTACGGTGGGTAACATGGCGAAGATGCTCGAGCAGCTCACTATGGGACAGACATTTGTGCAATCTGTCAAGAAGGTGTCTACTAGCCCCAGTGAGGTATGCTGTTCTCAGTGCGAAGACAGCCTTGATTATGAGGATTGCCCGATGGTTGCTGAGATGAGGCAGACTGAAGAGGCACATGCAATTGGCCAGTACAACAGGCAGCCTGGATGCGATGCAGAACCAGCATCCAAACCTGAGGTATGGAAACCCAAATAATACCCTCAACTCACAGCAAATACAGCCTCAGAGGGCAAGTCAGGGAGGACCACCCGGTTTTGTTAGGCCCTCATACAATCAGTTTAGGCCACAGCAGTCTCAAGCTCAGCAGTCAT
This sequence comes from Limonium bicolor, assembly GCA_023374045.1. NCBI lineage: Eukaryota > Viridiplantae > Streptophyta > Magnoliopsida > Caryophyllales > Plumbaginaceae > Limonium > Limonium bicolor. The sequence goes on from CM041778.1 coordinate 104,315,816, forward strand.
CACTGAGCTTAAACAACGCTAATCTTAAGGAGATGATGGATAAATGATGGCTTATCAAGAGCAACAAACAGTAATAAATCATAATCTGGCAGCGGGTCAGCAAAACTCGAGAACGCCATGGTGGAGATGCAGGGCACGATGAGTCAGTTGACTCAGTTCCTCCTACAGCAGAGGCCCTCTGGATCACTGCCTTCCCAACCAGACCCCAATCCTAAAGCACAGTTGAAGGCAGTGTCGGTCAGAAGCCGTGGTAGTTGAGGACTGTTCAGATTCTGAGGGGGTGGCACCAATTACCTTAAGAAGTGGGAGGCAGTTGATGAATAGAAATCAAGTGGCTGAGGATCAAGCTGACGAGGAGACCGGTCTTCCTTCTTCTAGCACTGGTGCACCGTCAGGGCCCCCGGCCCCTCCTGAGGTAGTTGTTGAGGAGACCCAGGCTCCTATCTCTTCCCCTTCTCAAACTTTGATTGCTAAAAACTCTAAGCGTAAGGTGGTTCCTAAGGAACTTCCTTTCCCAAATAGATTGAAAGAAAAAGAACTTGATGATCAATCTGGAAAATTTTTGAGTGTGTTTTCGAAGCTTACTATTAACATCCCCTTGATTGATGCTATCAAGCAGATGCCTATGCTCGCTTTGTGAAGGATTTGATTTCTAACAAGCGAAAGTTCAAGGAAAGTGAGATTATTCAGCTGATAGAGACGTGCTCTGTAGCCATCCAGCAGAAGCTTCCTCCAAAGTGTGGAGATCCAGGGCAGCCCATCATCCCTTGCACCATTGGAGACATGGACTGTGGGTATGGACTCTGCGACCTTGGAGCAAGTATAAATTTGATGCCTTATTCAATGTTTAGGAAGCTTCAAGCGGGTGAGCTTGTCCCAATCAATTTTAATTTGCAATTAGCTGATCGTTCCTCAATCAAACCTCGTGGTTATGGTTGAGAATGTTGTGGTAGGTGTTGGTAACTTCTTCCCTGGATTTTGTCATCTTGATATGGATGAGGACGTTGAAGTGCCATTAATTTTGGGTAGACCATTCCTACGAACTGCTAAAACTGTCATTGATGTTGACAAAGGAAAGATCACCCTTAAATTTAATAATGAGGAGCTTAGTTTTGATATCACTAAGATGATGAGAACAAATGCTTCTTCTCATGCTGTGCATTCTATTGATGTCGACTGTACTGATGATTATGATGCGTTGTCGCTAAAAATACTGATGACTCTTCTTTCCTGCTTGAGAATTGATTTGCTAGAGCAGGTGTTATGCCACTCGATTGAGGATGACAAGGAGAGCACTGAGGTAGCTACTGTTGTCCAGCAGCTTAATCAGGGACGAACCTATTTTCGCCCTTATGGTCCTCCTGTGGAGCCACTGGACAGGCCTACTCAGAGGCTCGTTCCTTCAGTAGAGAAGCCCCCTACTCTTGAATTAAAACTCTCCCTTCAAATCTTAAATATGCTTTCTTGGTAGAGGGTAGCGCCCTGCCTGTTATCATTCTTCGTCTTTGTCTGTTTTGCAGGAAAACAGACTTCTGGAAATTTAAGAAGGCATAAGGGAGCTTTGGGGTGGTCAGTGGTAGATATAAAAGGGATTAGTCCAGGGTTCTGCACTCATCGAATTTACATGGAAGACAGTATCAAGCCAGTGAGGCAGCCCAGAGGAGATTAAACCCAAACTTGAAGGAAGTAGTGAAAGCTGAGGTGTTGAAGCTCTGGGATGCAGGCACCATTTAGCCTATCTCTTGATAGCCGCTGGGTTTCTCATGTTCAAGTTGTTCCCAAGAAAGGAGGAATAGTGGCGGTGCCCAATGATAAAGGCGAATTGGTGCCCCAAAGACAGACCACTGGCTGGAGGATGTGCATCGATTACCGGCGTTTGAACGAAGCCACAAGGAAGGACCATTCCCGTTGCCATTTTTGACCAAATGTTGGAGCGGCTAGCGGGGCAGGAGTCTGGCAGGGTTCTACTGCTTCCTTGATGGGTACAGCGGTTATTTCCAGATTCCCATAGCGCCAGAGGATCAGGAGAAGACCACCTTCACCTGCCCTTATGGCACTTTGCATATAGGAGGATGCCATTTGGTCTTTGCAACGCTCCAGCCACATTTCAGCGATGTATGATGGCGATTTTAACGAGTTTATTGAGAAAAGCATAGAAGTCTTCATGGACGACTTCTCGGTAGTTGCCAGAGTTTTGATGTGTGTCTTGATCAGTTGGATCAGATACTAGGTAGATGTGAGGAGACCCACCTGGTTTTAAATTGGGAGAAGTGACATTTCATGGTAGATGAGGGTATAGTACTTGGACACAGGGTCTCCAAAGATGGTATTCAGGTGGACAAGGCGAAGGTGGAAGTCATTGAGGGGTTACCTCCTCCCACTTCAGTCAGAGGAGTTAGATCTTTTCTGGGTCAACGCAGGGTTCTAATCGAGGTTCATCCTGACTTTTCCAAATTGCGAAGCCCTTGTCTGATCTCTCCTGCAGAAAGATGTAAAATTTCAGTTTCAGATAGAGTGTTTGAAGGCCTTTCAAACTATCAAGAGAACTCATCTCTGCCCCTGATGTGGTTCCCCCTGACTGGTCTCTTCCTTTTGAGGTCATGACAGATGCTAGTGACTTTGTTGTTGGTGTTGCACTCTGTCAAGGAAAGATAAATTTTGAGGTTATCACGTATGCGAGTAAGACTCTGTCGTGAGGCTCAAAAGATAATACACCACACTGAACGAAAGGAGCTACTTGCTGTGGGTGTTCGCTCTTGACAAGTTCAGACCTTATTTACTGGGAAGTAAGGTAATTGCTCACACACGACCACTCTGCCTTGAAGTACCTCTTCCAAAAGAATGATTCTAAGCCCAGACTCGTGAGATGGATCCTGCTTCTCCAAGAGTTCGACTTGGAAGTTGTTGATAAGCAAGGGAAGCAAATGGGGTTGCAGATCATTTATCTAGGCTTGAGACTCCAGATGACGGGGTCTCTCACAAATGAATTCTTTCCTGACGAAACGTCTTTGTAATTGGGAAAGTTAAAGAGCCATGGTACGCTGACCTGGCTAACTATCTTGCCTCTGGTTGAATTCCTCATGATCTAAGTACAACCGAAGATAGAGGAAAGAATTTCTTTCTGAAGCCCTCATACGTTTGGGAGGATCCCTATCTCTTCAGTGTGTTGTCTGATGGTTTAATCAGAAGGTGTCTCCCCGATGAAGAGGTTAACAGTGTGGTTGGTTCTGCCATCCCGAGAGGCAGGTGGTCACCACGGTCCTACTAGGACAGCTACTAAGGTGTTAGAGTGTGGTTTCTACTGGCCCACTCTACACAAAGATGTCCACCGCTTCTGTGCTCACTGCGATAACTGCTAGAGGATGGGGAACACTTCAAGAAGGCATGAGATGCCTCAGAAGGGAATCCTGGAAGTTGAACTGTTTGATATCTGGGGTATTGACTTTACTTGGCCATTTCCTTCCTCTCATGGAAACCACACATCCTTGTTGCTGTAGATTATGTTTCCAAATGGGTCGAAGCAATCCCCTGCTCTTCTGCTGATGCTAGAATTGTGGTGAAATTCTTGAAGAAGAACATCTTTACTACATTTGGTGTGCCAAGAGCTATCATCAGTGACGGCGGTTCTCTTTTTGTAACAAGGCTTTTGATTCCCTGATGACTAAGTACGGGGTGACTCATAAGGTTGTTTACCTTATCATCCCCAAACTAATGGGCAAGCAGAAGTGAGTAACGAGAGCTAAAATGGATTCTTCAGAAGACAGTCAAGTCCTCTAGGAAGGATTGGTCCGTCAAGCTGGACGATGCTGTGGGCCTATAGAACTGCATTCAAGACTCCCTTGGGATGTCTCCTTTTAAGCTAGTGTACGGGAAGGCTTGTCATCTCCCAGTTGAGCTAGAGCACAGAGCTTATTGGGCTTTAAAGGCTCTCAAAACTTTGATTTACGTGATGCTGGAGAGAAGAGGCGATTTTCAGCTTCCTGAGTTGAGGAACAACTAGAGACCAGGCGTCACGACAGCTCAAGGATCTATAAAGAGCGCACAAAAAGGATCCACGACCGGATGATGCAAAGAGAGACTTCAAATGGGGGATCTAGTGCTGCTTTTAACTCTAGGCTACTTCTCTTTAAGCTAAAATCACACTGGACAAGGCCCTTTAGAGTTGTGGGAGTTACATCTTGGAGCATATGAGCTGAAGACAAGGCTGGTGAAACCTTTAATGGTAAATGGTGCTCGTTAAAGCTATCTTGGTACTGATCATAAACGTTTTCCTATGCAGGCAATATTCTTGTGGAGAGTGAATCCAATCTAAACAAAGATGATTTCTCAAGAGACGAGCTCGAACGTGAAAAGAAATTCTCTTGGCGAAAGCGGAAAGAATTGAGAAGTTGAAGGAATTCGCTGTAGGCTGTTGTAGAGCTGCCCACCACACTTCCTCTGATTGATCAAGTAGGAATTGTCTAGCTAAAGACATTAAAGAAGAGCAGCTGACTGGGAGGCAACCCAGTGTTTTTCGGTACTTTAATTCTGTGTTATTATGTTGTTTATAGTTTTGTTTTAGGATAATGCTTTTGTTTACAGTGGTTTGAGCAGAAAGAAACAATGGTGCATTTTGGGTGTTGTCCGAACTTCAGTCCGGACATTGAAGTTCGGACCAGTTCGAGAGTTTGAAGTCTGTGCAAAACGATATGTCCGAACTTCGGTCCGGACATCGAAGTTCGGACCTGATTCGAGAGTTTGGAAAAAAACACGAGATGTCCGAACTTCGGTCCGAGCTTCGAAGTTCGGACACGATGCGAAGCGCTGCCCAGGTATGTATGTCCGAACTTCTGTCCGAACTATGAAGTTCGGACACCTCGAAAATTCTGAAATTAAAGAGGCGCGGACGGCTTAAAACTCCAAAACCTTCTTCCTCCTCGCGACGAACACACGCCCCCAACTCTCCTCCTTCAATCTCTCACAACTCCCTCATTTGTTCACCAAATCTCTCAATCTTGGTACCAATCTGCTCGGTTTTTATTCTCCACCACTCTAGAACCGAAATCGGTCAGCAAATCCCCACACCAGTCCAATCTGAGCCTGTTCGAATTCGAACCCTAACTATCGAATTTGGGGGTTTTTGAGTTCGATTCTTGCAGATTATGTTGTTCTTTGTTTCTAATTACTCATTCAACTTGAACAAGGTATTTTCTCCACTTCCCTACCTCTTTTATTGTGTTTGTGCTAAATTTTGAAATATGAGGCATAGTTAGCTAAGAGGTGCTGTTGAGTTGAATCTGCTAGACTAAATCTGCATGTATTAGCTTCGTTTTCTCTGTGGTTTGAATTGTGGTAGAAGTGGTTGAACCACACTATTTTGATTTTATTTTGCATATGTGGATTTTGCATGGCTGAGATAGAACCATTGACTGAGATGTGTCAACGCTGGTTGGACTATATGATTTTCTTGGTTAAATCTTTGCTGGTCACTGGTAGTAGTTCTCCGTTGCGAATGAAAAAGCTGATAGATCTTTGTTGTGGATCACGACACTCTCACGCTGGTAAACAACGCTCTTCCACTCATCCACACCATCAGCATCAGCTTCACCTTCATCCACATTCATCAAGCATATTATCATCATTGAGGAGGAGCATCGACAGAAGGGAGTCATACCACCATCTTCAACCTTGCGCCGGCAGCCTCTGATTCTGGATAATCATTCAATTCGATGGTTTTTCTCCTTTAGATGAATTCTCTTTTGATTGTATTTATCTGCTTCTTTGTAATGTCTGGCTAGTAGGGATTAACTCTGGGAGGGTTGTTCATGATGGATACAATTTAGTTAGAATTTCTGCAATTTGATTATGAGATTGTAATGGATTGTTTCTAGGTTAATGATTATCATTTATCTTCTCTATTAAATTTGCGCATTTATTGAGTTGTTTTGTGAATCCTATTAGGATCAGATAAGGTGATTAATAGGAAGTTCGAATTAACCTGGAGATTTGGGGAGAGATTAGTTGGATAGATAATTTCTCCTACGAACGCTAATAATTCTTCGCATGTAATCCGCCTATATGTGTTTTGCCAACTGCTATATTAGAGTTGACATGTTCTGATATGTGAGCTCTTCCTTTAACTAAGACTTAGGATCGAAGAGAGCTTAAGAATTGGCCTTTCCGTTTCTCATAGTTGAATTGTTGATTTTACTAGATTTATCCCGTAAAGAACGACCCAAACCCGGAGTTCCAATCATTTGATTTGCATTTATTCAATTCAATCACAAAAACAATTCACAACCCCCTGAATTTCCAGTTTTCTTAGGACGTAGGCTTATTTATTCAAGTCCCGTGGTTCGATACCTGGTTGCTTAACTTTTTATACTATAGTGACCGGGATTTTTGCAACCCGACAGGCTTTTCGTTTTATTAATATCTAGGTTTGTCAATTTAGTTTTAGTAGAACATTTTACCTATTTGCACTTGTTCACCGGTGGTAGAAGCAGAAGAGAAACCCAGTAATGGTCACTGGTTTCAGTTGTTTGAGTTGGAGAGATGTAGAAGATTAATTGAGTATAAAGAAGGAGAAAGGAGGTGGTGACGATGCATACCGTTCACCAGTTGGGGCGTTGTGTCTTTCAGGTAATGCAGAGATTGGAGATAAATGTAAGTAGGAGCAGGGAATTTATTGAATCCCGAACTGTTAGATTTTAGTGTATAAAATTGTGTCAGGCTTTGTCAAGCATTAGAGATTGTACCAATTTTATGTGTATTTTCGTCTCAACCTATATTCTCTTATCTCGTTGTGTTTGAGAGTTTGCTAAAATTAACCTCTCAAGTATATGAATTGTATAATTCTCTCCATCCCATCCTTAGCCTAATTAATTGCTTATTTGAGCTTTATTTACTTCATAAATTTAGGGTATTTCGGTCCTCTGGCTTGTGAGGTAGGGTCTATCGACTGCTAAGCATCGACCCAAGTTGTCGCTAAAATTGGTCCCTCTACGGGTATTATCTTTTTGGCCACGTCTATTGTATAGTATAGTCTTCTCGGGTTGATAGTATAACATTAAGTAGATGTCAGATCGGGTTTCCCCGAGTAAGAGGAGGCTTTCTACCTCTCTGGCGTTTTTTCTCTGAATTTAAGAGACAATTAAGGATGTGAAAGTTGGGAGTAGGTGTTTGTTAGGCATCCAGTATTATTGAGGAAGAACCCTAACTAACGCGCCTCACGTACTACCCAAACCCTGGGCTCACTGTCAGAATTCCTAATTCCAGTTTTCTTATACTCGGTACTTCTCTGTTCCACTCATCAGAACGCAACTACGCTCTGATACCACTTTCTGTAACACCCCGAATAAACATCCAATAATACAGACGTCGCGCCTACACAACATCACAATTAACTACGCAGCGGTATAATCTCCATCCGGGTGTCACAGACGCCAACCACCCACGTGGTTGACACACTATACTACCAACACCAAGTTACGGTCTGCATGACTGGAAATAGCCCTCAAACAAAACTCATATACAACTCAAAATATAATTCCCAAATACCGAGTGTCTACAATAAAACTACCAAATCATAATCTGAGAATTACATCTCGGGTTTAGTAACAACCCATACACTAAACATACTACCACAATTCAAAAGTTATGTCCTGATGGACTACCCCCATGGTAGCCATCCCGCCTACGCTCCGTTATCGTCCGGCACAATACCTGAAAAAAATTGGGTGTAAAGGACTCAGCAACGCTGAGTATGGACGTGTGTAGCCCGTATGTTGCCGGGCCACACGACTACTTGGTCGAATATTATTAAGTCAATTTACATGCTATAATAAGTAGTAAAGCAGGTCACAATACATCATGGTCTCATACACACTCAAAGGTAGCAAAGCATTAGCAACAAGCATCCAAGCACAACAAGCTGCTAGTATCGCAACAACAATCGTGTACATAATAAACGTGTGCATAGGTATGTCATACTCCTGATCCTCTCTATGGGATCATTCGAGTGTTGTGTGTTTTATTTCTTTTCTCTTGTTCCCATAATGTGTATTTTCTTTCTCTTTCCTTGCACCAGGTTTGGGGATATAGTTTAGCTCCCGTGACCATATCATATAGGTGTCAATCTTTCTTTGCTTCTTTATAGATCAATTGTGAGTTCTTTTGTTACCGCACGTTGGAGGACGTCTCCTCCATAGCTAGTCCCCCATTCCCGACGTCATGCGCCGAGAAAGCGGAGTCGCCTCTAGACTCCAGGATAAGCTCCACCAATTTGTCTCTCCCCCATTCCCGACGTCATGCGCCGAGAAAGCGGAGTCGCCTCCGGACTCCAAGATGTGCTCCACATAGAAGGGCGAAGGATCTGATGCAGATACCAACTCCCGAGTATTCCATACCGCGCGGCCCGAGATGTTGTCTTCCCGGGTTGTTCTCATGTCCCACCAATTAAGAATTTCTCTTCATTATCATTAACGAATAGACACCATAGGGGGTGTCATGCAAGGTCCTCCTTAGTTAAAGAGGAGTCCTTTTATAGAGTTTTCTTTGTTTTCATAATTCGTTGTGGTTCATTTCAAGTTCCATAAACGAGAAGGGACTATACTACTATGTGCGCGCAAATGATATACCATAAAGATATAGTAACCATATATACAATAAACAAGCAATCCAATTTCCATGCTTTAATCTTATGGTCATTTTCACATAAGGCACACAGCAAACAAGCCGTGTAACACGGCAACATAAGAACCACACATGTCCATACCTTATTTTGAAGCAAGTGTAGTCTCACACATGGGGTCCCGATTGGTGCTCGTTACGGCCCTAATGTTAATTAAAACAACATATCAGTTTATGATTTTATGTGATGACACTTTTCTAGTTTATCATTTATACTGGGTGTTATTCCCTAGGTGAGTCATTGAATGTATAGTTTATTCTAACCCTTAGAATTACCCAAGTATTCACCTGAGATGTTTATTCAATTCCTAAGACGTTTACATTGTCGTTTTACACGTTAACTAAGTCTTTTCCTCGGGCTAATGCTTTAGAGTATTATAAGCATCAATCATGTGATAAGTTTAACTCAGGTGGATTTTAATTCCCCTGAGATGTGTTCCCTCCTTAGCTATGTGGGTTGGCAATGTCTTATCCTCAATATCGTGACAACCTAGTCTTAAAAATACCTTCAAAAACCTGTTCATACTGAACCCTTAAAGTTTCCAAATCTGAAACACAATTCTCACGAATTACCTTATCCAACCTCTCCTTAAATGTGGCAAGCTGGTGTTCAACCTTCTCGACAAGTTTCATGAACTTAGCTAGGTGCATTATGAGGGTTTTGGGTTCATTATCAACTAGCAACACACTCATAACACCCTGTTATTTTATAACCAACCCTTCAGTTATTTAAACCCTTATACTATACCCCTTAATTAATGTATATTATTACTTAAGTTTCCAAAACCTTCTTAGGATTATAACTAATCCCTTCTAATATTAAAATCTCCATTTATGCCCAAAATTTTCGATAATTACATATACTCCCATAATAATAAATTTTTGTTATTCTTTTTGACTTAATATTAATTTAAGTACTCGGAATAATTATCCTTATCATTTATTTTTGTCAACCTCCATAGGTGGTCAAGGTTGACCACTTAAATTATTCTTTGACCACTTTGATAGTATTTACAAAGATACCCCCATAGTTTCCTAGTTTTATAATTTACCCCTTTTATCTTGTAAAGTTCATATTTCATATTTATAAAAATCCCCAAAATTATCCCTTTCGGTTTAAGTTACCCTTAGCACTCTATATCTAATTTTAATTTTTTTTATACCCTTGGCTCCGTTATGACTTATTTATTTGTATAAGGTATTTTGCAAGGTTTCCAAAATTTATTTTGGTCATAACAGGAGTCTATATATACGTCCACATTTTTCCAAGATATTACTAGATAGTTAGGATTACTATTATGATAGTTTTTCCACCAGAAACTCATATAACCTCATAAATTTACTAGTGACTATTTAAGTCACAAAATAGTTATTTTTAACAAGGTTTAGACCTATGGCCTTAAAAATAGCATAGTAATTCCTTTAAAATAGTATTCAAATATCACTAAAATTATACTAACATCACGGTAAACACCGAATTTCCTTCAGTCTTTCTTAACCATTTTTCTCACATTTTTAACATTGATAATCATATACACTTAGTCCATTATCATTATTTTCTTTTCCATCCTGATTTATAACCATCTCAGTTTTCGTATTATTAATTCAAACTAATGCGTATGTTCATATATATATCACCCGTTATTTGTGTATGAATTATAATTCAGCATTACACACATATTTTCTCATTACTTGTTATGTGTTATAAACTCCAAAATAACTCATATATATATCTATGTATGTATATTACATGCTACATGTTTTCTGTTAATCTATTATATTGGAAAGTCTCTTTGCCCCAAAATTTAGAGTGTTTTAAGACATCATTTGACTCATTCTAAACCAGTTTTTCCCCGGCTTAAATATTAATGACATACCCTAAGTTTTGGGAGACTAAAATACATTTTGCTAGTAGAATAGGTCATATTGCTTAGCTAGTGTTTTAAAACATTTTATAGCCTTAAAACCTGTCAGTATTATACGTAAATCCTAGCTTACTTAGTACCTGATTTTAAATCTTTGTATCCTCACTTCTTAAGCCCATAACTCTCTAGTTTTCTTAGCTACGTTACATTATTGTTACTAGCCTATACCTAGCTCATTAATAGCTATGTTTATCAAGTTACTCTCGGTCTCATCTTCCAGGGTACTCTACATGGTTCCGGTATTAACATGCAGTGGTTTTTACTCATATTGACCTGGTAATTTACCCCCCTCGCAAGGCTAGTTTCTCTCGCTAGCGTTGTAGTGTACCTACTAGTTCATACCTAGTTCATTATCAGTCAGTTTTACCAAGGAGTTTTCGGACATGACTCTTACATGGTACGGTATAGCTTGAGACATGTACATGAGCTAGGTTTAGTTTACAACCTTAAGTTTTTTTTTCCACGCTGGATTTCTCTTGCACTTAGTCTTGGTCCCAGCCCTTGATGAGGAGGATGATCTTCCACTTTGTTTCCCCTTGGTTTCTTAGCGATCTTAGCTCACTCCAGAGGGTTTAGAAATCTCGTGGTAGATTACTCTTCTTTGATCCCTCGGTTTTGCTGGACGGTAAGGCTATGAAGTTAGTACGTAGATGGATTACGATGTCTAGTTTTGCTGTAATGTCATTAAACACCATCTTAAGGCTTTACCTTTGGAGAAGCTTCAGGGTGTGTTCGGCTGATATTGGAAGTTCATGGAGAACCCATTGCGTGCATGGAACCAAGAGTGAAAGTGGGTTAGAGAGGCCAGAGCATTTCGGTCGAAACTTGCAGGTGTTTTCCCTGGTAAGTCCCGGTGCATTCGTGTAGGAGATACCCGGAGGAGTCGTTGCATGAGAAGGTTGCAGTATTTAGTGGCCATGAAACAGCATTCTCAGACAGAAGAAAGAAAAGAAAAGAATCAGAACAGAACAGAAAGAAGAAGAACTTGCAGCAAGGTTGTTTCATGCTCTCACCGTGAGCTGATGTGCAAGCCAACGTACAACTGTTTCTTGGGCTGGAGTAAGGCTCGACGATAATGACCAAGGATAGTGCCCCTCTGTGCATGCGCTTCTGATTGCGGTGTTGTTTTCAGCTCAATGAGAGGCTGGAATATGGGGCTAGCCGACGTAGGGTTACTCAAGCTGTTGCAAGTCGAGAGTTTGGGAGGTCCTATCGTGAGTGTGATGTCGTCGCTGTGCTGAGTGTGAATGAGAGCATGCTCAAGTTGGTTGCATCACGGTTCCATCTGTTTGATCGCATGCAGAGAAGAACGGGTTTGTTGTTCTAGTTGTTCTCTGTCGAGGGGAATGGAGAGGAAGGTGATAGAAACGTGCAGTGATGAAGGGGTAAACGGATCTGACGGGAAGAAGAGACCGATGGAGTCGCGAAGCAGCTGAGGAGAAGATGGAACGGATTTGTGCTGTTTGAGGAGGGGTAGCAGAGGCCGTTCAGTCGTGCCTGGGGAGTGAAGTATGGAAATGCCAGAGCTGGACTTGCAATGAGAAGGAGGTTAAACGCTGCTTGGTTTGCGGTTGGTCTGGTACAAGAATTTCGCAGAGCAGGGGAGGGACATTGGTTTCCGACATGTGTGGGAATTGAAGATGAGAGAATCTTGTGTCGAGAATGAAAAGGAGAGAACACCACCTGGTGCTTGGGTTTGGCTTTGTTCGAGAGTTTGACAGAGGCTTAACTTGGTAACAGCACTGATGCAGTGAGTGCGAGATGGTCTGCTATGGCCATTTTTTTTTGTTTTTGAGGCCGGTACAGAGGAGTTGCTGGGTTTTGAAATCGGTGAGAGTTTGAAACCGACAAGCTGGTTGGGTTCTAGAATTTGAGATAAAGGGGGCGCGTGAATGGGGTTGGTAAACTAGTGCTGTGTACTGTCGATTGCACAGCAATCTGTCATGTTTCACTATTTTCTTTTATCACTTAGTAGCCTCATATATCCAGAGGTGTAGATTACTACTAAATACAAGCACAGCTCAACCGGTTAAGACGTTCAGGGTGTATATGAGAGGTACGGGGTTTGAACCTCACCGGGAGTGTCCTTGCTCCTTTTTCTTCTTCTTCTTATAAGTTATACATGCTTATTTATACATATGTGAGACCATATAATATACGTCGCGTTATTAATTTTACACGCGACTACCTCATTTTGTTACTTTGTTAGTTATTTATACGTACATGTCTATATAATATATGCCCCCTTTTATTTTTGTCGCGTTTTAGTTATATGTAACTATGCGACGTTATTATTTATTATATACGACGTTGTAAAATGGTAACGTTATGTATATGTATTTTCATAAACGTACATATATAAGTTCGTGACCGTATTAATACGTAACGTTGTCATGTTTCCAGACATGTATATACCAAATTTAATTGTTCGTACATTATTATATGTCCGAATTATATAACGCGATATTTTCGGATAATCTCCTTGCGTATCTCGTACCGATATGTATACGCGGTGTAAGTACCCGGTTGGATCTATATTTTAAATACCATAAGGCTTTACTGTAATTGTTTGCATTATTTAACCTTTCATTGTATATTGATTTCAGTGTAACTATTCAACATTAACTACGGCCCATAACCCAAGAACTAATATGTACTTCATCTTTACTTTATGTTTATGACAGTAGGACGATGTACCCTGTCTTAATCCATGTGAACCATGTAACTTCAACTACAAAGTATGGAGGATGGTTTTTACGAGGTCCGGGTTGGGCAGTGATTGATGTAGACATTCAACATCCAAGGAGCATCAACCATCTAATATTATCGTTAGACCACATCGTGCGATCACATTTCACGAACAATGAATTGCATGTCTATTCCATTGTCTACCTTAGAATGGACCAAGATTCATATAAATTCTTGATTGCAAACATACAAATTGATGCAGATGTTCGCCTATTGATTTGGAACTATATTGATCTTTAAGAACTCATGGAAAGAATTAAAATTCTCGTCGATTATACGGATGACTCAGACTTTGAAGACCCCGCTGTGACACGAAGAAGGGCACAAGCTATTAGAGGAAGACATTGTACTTGAGTTTTACCAAATCCACGCAATTGCATGTTAAGTGGACAGAGCTTTAATTAAATATCTGTCAAACTGTCCATGAATTACTCACAACCACTTCTTTTTTGAAATGAGTCTGCAGACTGCTTTATTTCAAATCTCTAACCCATACTGTGCACTTTATTACTCAGACAAATGTCTGGTAGTGGACAGAGCTTTAATTAAAATCTCTGCCAAACTAAACTGTCCACAATTACTCACAGCCACTCCTTTCTAAAAGGAGTAAGAACAAATATCCTTGAATTCAAATCTCTGCCCCACATAGTACACTTTATGACTCAGCATCCTGTCTTGTAGTATAGAGCTTTAATTAAAAGCTCTACCAAACTGTACACGAATTACTCATAGCCACTCCTTTCTAAAAGGAGTCTGAACAAATATCCTTGAATTCAAATCTCTGCCCCACATAGTACACTTTATGACTCAGCATCCTGTCTTGTAGTATAGAGCTTTAATTAAAAGCTCTACCAAACTGTCCACGAATTACTCACAGCCATTCCTTTCTAAAAGGAGTCTGAACAAATATCCTTAAATTCAATTCTCTGACCCATACTGTACACTTTATTACTCAGACAAATGTCTTGTAGTGGACACAGCTCTAATTAAAATCTCTACCAAACTGATCACGAATTACTCACAGCCACTCCTTTCTAAAAGGAGTCTGAACAAATATCCTTGAATTCAAATCTCTGACCCATACTGTACACTTTATTACTTAAACAAACGTCTTGTAGTGGACAGAGCTCTAATTAAAATCTCTGCCCAACTCTCCACGAATTACTCATAGCCACTCCTTACTAAAAGGATTCTGAACAAATATCCTTGAATTCAAATCTCGCCCCCACATAGTACACTTTATGACTCAGCATCCTGTCTTGTAGTGGACTTAGCTTTAATTAAAATCTCTGCCAAACTGTCCACGAATTACTCACAGCCATTCCTTTCTAAAAGGAGTGAACAAATATCCTTGAATTCAAATCTCAAACCCATACGATACACTTTATTACTTAGACAAATGTCTTGTAGTGGACAGAGCACTAATTAAATTCTCTGCCAAACTGTCCACGAATAACTCACAGCCACTCCTTTCTAAAAGGAGTCTGAACAAATATCCTTGAATTGAAATCTCTGCCCCACATAGTACACTTTATGACTCAGCATCCTGTCTTATAGTGGACAGAGCTTTAATTAAAATCTCTGTCAAACTGTCCACGAATTACTCACAACCATTCCTTTCTAAATATAGTGAACAAATATCCTTGAATTCAAATCTCTGACCCATATTGTACACTTTATTACTCAGACAAATGACTTGTAGTGGACATAGCTCTAATTAAAATCTCTGTCAAACTGTCCACGAATTACTCACAACCACTCCTTTCTGAAAGGAGTCTAAACAAATATCCTTGAATTCAAATCTCTGCCCCCACATAGTACACTTTATGACTCAGCATCCTGTCTTGTAGTGGACAGAGCTTTAATTAAAATCTCTGCCAACCTGTCAACGAATTACTCACAACCATTCCTTTCTAAAAGGAGTCTGAACAAATCCTTGAATTCAAATCTCTGACCCATACTGTACAATTTATTACGCAGAAGAATGTCTTGTAGTGAACAGAGCTCTAATTAAAATCTCTGCCAAACTGTCCACGAATTACTCACAACCACTCCTTTCTAAAAGGAGTCTGAACAAATATCCTTGTATTCAAATCTCTGAACCATACTGTGCACTTTATTACTCAGACAAATGTCTTGTAGTAGACAGAGCTTTAGTTAAAATCTCTGGCAAACTGCCCACAAATTACTCACAGCCACTCCTTTCTAAAAGGAGTCTGAACAAATATCCTTGAATTCAAATCTCTGCCCCCACATAGTACACTTTATGACTCAGCATCCTGTCCTATAGTGGACAGAGCTTTAATTAAAATCTCTGCAAACTGTCCACGAATTACTCACAGCCTCTTCTTTCTAAAAGGAGTCTGAACAAATATCCTTGAATTCAAATCTCTGCCTCACATAGTACACTTTATGGCTCAGCATCCTTTCTTGTAGTGGATAGAGCTTTAATTAAAATCTCTGCCAAACTGTCCACGAAATACTCACAGTCATTCCTTTCTAAAAGGAGTCTGAACAAATATCCTTGAATTCAAATCTCTGGCCCATACTATACACTTTATTACTCAGACAAATGTCTTGTAGTGGACATAGCTCTAATTAAAATCTCTGCCAAACTGTCCATGAATTACTCACAGCCACTCCTTTCTAAAAGGAGTCTGAACCAATATCCTTGAATTCAAATCTCTGACCCATATTGTACACTTTATTACTTAGACAAATGTCTTGTAGTGCACAGAGCTCTAATTAAAATCTTTGCCAAACTGTCCACGAATTACTCACAGCCGCTCTTTTCTAAAAGGAGTCTAAACAAATATCCTTGAATTCAAATCTCTACCCCGCATAGTACACTTTATGACTCAGCATCCTGTCTTGTAGTGGACATAACTTTAATTAAAATCTTTGCCAAATTGTCCACGAATTACTCACAGCCACTCCTTTCTAAAAGGAGTCCGAACAAATATCCTTGAATTCATATCTCTGTCTCGCATAGTATACTTTATGACTCAGCATCCTCTCTTGTAGTGGACAGAGCTTTAATTAAAATCTTTTCCAAACTGTCCACGAATTACTCATAGCCACTCCTTTTTTAAATGAGTCTGAACAAATATCCTTGATTTCAAATCTCTGCCCTACATAGTACACTTTATGACTCTGCATCATGTTTGTAGTGGACATTAAAATATTTACCAAACTGTCCATGAATTACTCACCGCCACTCATAATTTATAGGACTATGAAGTTGTGGAAAAAATTTCATTATATATAGAAGTTGTATTGGTAAAATTCAATTGCACCATTGTAGAGCATATACCTCTCATTCTAACTTTAACCTAATCCAATCTTCGTCTTTGATAGAAAATTCACATTCGCAAGCCCACTCTTCCAATCATTTTGTTTGAAACCACAACAAAACAAATGGCATATCCTTGCTTGATTTTTGTTAATGTCGAGCTTTCCTACAACCCACATGGAAGCCTGTATTACTATTGGAGCCAGCATTCTAAGACCTTCCATCTTAGGGTTACGGATGATTTCACCATCGAAATGCTAAAGCAATCTATCACAGAAGCCATTCATCAGCTGGATTATGTTTACGACATGACAAAGATGACTTATCGTAATTTGGTTTCAAGGAATCCAATGATGTTCAAAGAGCTTCAGTTGAACAACAATGGAGATATTCAATTGATGTTAGAAAACTGCAAGTGTAGTTGGGACGTTTCCTAGGCCATGGAGATTCATGTGGAAATGGATGGCGATGATGATGAAGACGATGCCCTGTACAAACCCGAAGATGATAATGATTAAACATCAGATGATGAAGTAGAGCTAATACCAGAAGAGTTTCTCCAGCAACCGGATACCGACGAAGGTAGTAGTCAACAAGTCCCTAATGTGCCATTCTACCATCATGTGGATTGGAATGCCATCAACTCAATGACTATGGATGTTGAACGACGGGCGTTCCAAACTGGCATTCTAGAGGAAACTTCAGTGTTACCAGGAGTTTGACGACAAGGAAGTCTGGTAAGTGTTGTTAAAGACTTTCACATCCGAAATAATCTTGATTTCCAAGTGACTAAGAGATCGAGTAGAGCATATGCTGTCCAATGTGCAAGTGGGGAAGATTGCAGATTTTACATAAGAGGTATGCTACTGTGGGGCAAGACGGAATGGAAGATAACAAGAGAGAGGCCGCACTCATGCACCCCTCAGATCGATGGACAAGACCACAGACATATGACTTATCATGTCATTGCAGAGGCCGTCCTCCTCCATCTCAGTCATAACCTAGGTATGAGTGTTCTAGACGTAATAGAGCAAATTCGTGGTATGTACAATAGGACACTTTCATACCAAAAAGCTTGGCTGGCAAGGTGCGAAGCAATAGGAAAGATATATGGAGATTGGATCGAATCGTATGCCCAACTTCCAAGATTATTCATCGCAATCAAGCATAATATACCGGGTTCAATTGTTAATCTAAATCAGTTCGAGGTTTTGAGGATGACACCCAAACGACTGAAGTCAAATTCTTCCAATGATGCTTCTGGGCGTTTAGACCATGCATCTCTGCTTTCAAACACTTCAAACTCATGCTGCAAATCGATGGGACGCATCTGTATGGTAATTCAAAGGTAAACTTTTGATAGCAGCAGCACAAGATGGGAACAACAAAATCATACCAGTAGCATTTGCTACTGTTAAGTTCGAAGATTTATCTTCTTGGAAGTACTTGCTAGACAAGGTAAGGTTGCATGTCATAGGTCAGGTCAGAGATCGACGTCTTAATAATTACAGATCGTGTTCCTGCTATCATAAGCATCATAGAGTTAGATGATTACTGGAGACCCCCATTGGCTCACCATTTCTACTGCACATATTGCATCAAAATTTCAACTCACATTTTCACAACAAAAGTTAAAGAAATACTTGATAAACACAGGTACCCTAATTTATCAATTTGAAATGCTTTACTAATTTATGAGAGTTGTTCATTGTTTAACATTGTGTTTTATCACGTATATAACATACGAATTTTGAAGGCATCATGTCCAAAGATGATACAATCATCTTATATCCTAGAATCACGACATCGAATGTTTCTTCAACGATCTACCATTTGAGAAGTGGTCCAGGGTGTATGATGAAGAGAGGAGATGGGGGAACATGACAACAAACTTGATCGAGTGCATCAATGGTGTTAAAAAGTGTCTGAACTCTATCGATCACCACCATTGTCACTAGCACACTGTACAAGTTGGTATCTTATTTCAACGAGAACCTTGACACATACAATGGCCAACTAATAGCTGGTTCAACCTTATATACAGACCATGCGACTTACAAGATAGAAGAAAACCGTAGACTATCTAACAGTCACAACGTAACTCGCTATAATGAGGTCGATCAAGTGTGTGAGATTGAGGATTTTGGGTCAGTGGCTATGAGAAGAAGCAGAGGGAAATACAAGGTAGATGTCGATGAAATGACTTGCGAATGCGGTGAGTGGCAAGCGTTTAAATACCCATGCTCTCATGTAATGGCTGTGTGTTGCAGAACTAGTATGATGTGGGAAAATTATGTACATCTGGTGTAAAGCTCAAAACAATGATTGAGGCATATGGTTGTGACCCTTTCACACCACTAGGTATGAAACAATTGGCCACCATACGCAGGTGGTATACTTTAGGGGAAGGTGGTACCACAACTAGATGTTATTCAAACTATTAGGGAAGACCGTAATATTCAAGGATCAAAATGAAACGGATGATAACAACGAACCGACTACAGAACGTCGACGTTGTCGTCATTGTTTGCAAACAGGTCATACCAGGAGGAATTTCCCTAATAGAGGATACAATTAACTGTAGTATTTATTTTTCAAATGATTAACCATGCTCCTGCATAGACAGGTTGTGCCTTTAGCAAGAACAAAAAAATGTATGATTTCCAATGAAGTGTGTTTTACGTTGATTGCATAATAATATGTGCTTTTAATTTTAACAAGTATTTAGAGTCGATAAATGTTTTTATTAAGCATCTATACCAGTGAGTAACTTAATTTACATTGTCTTACTCTTGTAAGAAGGTATAGAAGATCCATACTGATCGTAGGACATGAGTATAAGTGCAAAAGTGGTTAGTAACATAAAATTTACCCTTATGAGAAATCTTGCAAACTAATAAAATGCTAACTCTAGTGTCTTTTAAATGAACTTGTGTGGGCCCCATATGGTACTAAAACTCTATATAAATTGCTTGGGTCGAAAGTATAACTTTTCAACTACAACCTCACAAAATTTTATCAAGATCGGGATCCGTTTAAGTATCACACTGATGGTGCAAAAGTTGGAAAATTTTTTTTCTCCTTGGACAAAAATGCAAAGAAGCCGCCCCAAATTTGTGGCTCTTTTCGGCAAAATTTCCTGAAGCCGCCCCAACCTTGTGGCAGTTTCAAGCAAAAAATGCAGAAGCAGCCATTCTCCCGGGGCGGTTTCTGGCAAGCTGCCATGACCCCGGGGCTGCTTCTTTGCACTGGTTTGGCACACTCGCGTAATTTTTTTCAAAAAAGACCACCGCATGTAATTTTTTTAATTGGTATTTTTGAAATTTTTCCATTAGTTATATGGTGGAATTACTAATGTCTAATACTATTGCACCCGCAATTGAGTTTCTTTAAGTGATTAGACATTGTGCAGCTACTACTTCTATATACGTTTGTTTAGTACAGAGACTGGTTTTAATAATACTATACGCTTCTTTGGAAAAAAATAATCTCTCCTCTGTCTCATGGACAGTATCCACTTACCTTATTTTCTTGTCCTAAAACCATGTCTCACTGTATAAAAAAATTTCCTCCTCTCTACTTTTTCTCACCTCCTTAATTTGCTTGCAAAAAGTAAATAGGACCCTGGATAAGGGACGGAGGGAGTATTATACGCTGCTTACGAAGTACGAGCCGAGTTAGTATAATATTTACTGAGCTGCTATTTGCAGTATAAAATACTAATCACCATAGTACAATTTTTAAAAATCATATTACGTTGTAAGCATGTAATGACATCATGTTGTAACTTTTGGTTTCCGAAAAATCATTTCGTCAGCGTAAACTGTAAAAAACGCTCTATTTGTAACAAAAGACGATAAACCTGTATTACTATGTTTGAACTTATAATTGTGACTCCATGTTAATAAACTATATTTTATGTTATGTTTGATTAATTATAAACATTGTGACACTTTCAGAAACGTCGTACTGAAAACGTAGCTGAAAACGTCAATTTTAGATGAAAAACGTTCTCATTGTAATAAAAGATGAAAACTTGTTTTTATTGTGTTTGAAAGTTATAATTGCAACTTCACGTAAGTAAATGAAATTTTACGTTATGTTGACTAAATTACAAACATTGTTACACTTTCAGAACATCGTAATGAAATCGTAGGTGAGCGTCAATTTCGGGTAAAAACGCTCTCACTATATATAGCCGAATCTACCTTAACGTCTTCATTTCTCTCTACCACTCTCTCTATCTCTATCTCTTTCCCATCAGAGCTCTCTTCTGCCTGCCGGAGCCGCCACCGAAGCCACCACCAAAGCCGCCACCCGTCGCCCTCACCGTCAGAAACATTTTCCGGTGAGTTTTTCAAAAAAAAAATTCAAGTTGTAGATCTTGATGCGGTGATCCAAATTGGGTTAGTTTTTCCAAAATACATTAATTTAGGCTAGATCTACAAATTTAAAATCTGAAAAATCTTGAAAACTTCATAAATGGAGTTCTAGAGGTCGCCCCTCTGATTGTCACTACTGAGCTCTAGTCGCCACCGCCACCGACCGAAGTGGCCTAGGTCGCCACCTCTACCAACACGAAGTTGCCTGAGTCGCCACTGCAGACGACACGAGATGGCTCTGTTCACTACTGCAGGCAACACAAGTTTACCATTGGCCCCAGATCGTGTCTCGTATGCCCGCGCCTCGCCTCAGACTCGTCCCTCACATCGACATGAGAATTCGCTCCTTGCCCCGGCGCTCATGTCAAACAGGGAGAAATCGCCCCTTAGCGTACACGAACAGAAATTGCTCGCCTCGCACCAGGCCTCGACCACCTTTCGCCCCTGTGTTCGACACGAGTCGAGTCAGGTCGCCTTTGTCGGCGACACTACCTGCTCGTCTCGCCCCTCTTTTTGACACGATTCGGCTAGTCTTGCCCCGCCTATCGGGGGAGTTGGTATTTGTTTAAATATTTTTAATAATTTTTTTAAATTTATCAAAATAATTATAAAATCATAACATTTTAAAATTAACAATTAATAATAAACCACTCACATATGTACATAATTATAAAGTCGAGAGTTACAATAATCTTTAATTCATTTAAGAATCTCATCTTTTTATTAGTTTGTCAACTTTTTATAATATGATTCTCTCATATATGAAGCCCATCTCTTAATACATCAATTATAATGATTGTTGGATTTATTATCTGATGTTGTGTGGTGAATTGGAATGAAGAATGAATTAAATAGTTATAATTGATGTATTGGAATGAAGAATGAATTATATAGTTCAAAGGAATTGACATTCTCACCCCCAATTTATTTTATCATTACAATCTTACATAGTACTCGATATACATATCATTTATGTCTTTATATTTAACTCAAAGTTTACCACCAAGAATAACTTATAAGTCACTTACATTTGATAGTGGTATGCTATAATTGTTCTGCTGATTTATTATTTTTTACTTTCGTGGCTTATCTTAATTGTGGTTTGTTCAACTTGTGCAGAGATGGATAAGTTTAAGAAAGCTCTTAAGAACGTGTACACCAAAAAGAAGAAAGATAGAAATGTGGAGCAGTCAATGACGGCTTCTTACCATAGTGAGCGCGCTAGACTTGATCGTCCACGACACTCGTCTTTCCACCCACAACAGGGTCATACTGAGCCTGCACGACACTCGTCATTTCAGCCACAACAGGGTGATGTTGCACCGCCCGCCACTCATCATTTCACCCACAGTAGCAGCCTATCATGGACCCATCCCCTGCCCAGTCCTTACATTATTCTGACCCAATCGCACACATACCAAGGAGGAGGATCTTTGTGGCTTCATCCTCTACAGGTGGTTGGTCATCTGCTGATCTGGCCGAGCACCATAGCTCAAGTTATGATATAGAGGGTCAGAGTACCCACCACGTGAGGCATGTGGAGGCACAGACTTCTGCTGGTAGTAGCTATCATGGCCACCGCCACACGTGGCATATGGAGGCACAGACTTCTGCTGGGGGTAGCTATCATGACCCCCGTACCCCTCTGGATGTTGCAGCCGCTGACATGGGCATCGATGAGGTGGAGGATAAGGAGGTGGAGGAGACTGATGAGGATGACCCTGATCATGAGAGCACGACTAATGAGGAAGTTGTTCTCGCTATGGAGCCTGTTCTTCCCACTTTCTGGAGGCTAAATGATGTGCCAGTACCTAGTGGTCCGCTACTGACTAGTGTCATCACCAGTTTCGGGGGGCATGTCGCCATTGACCTTTGGTTAATGACTAAGGTATGAACTCTCTTATCTTTCACTTTGGCAAGTAGATTTAATTATTTCTTCATGCGTGTGTAAACATTGTGGTAATTATCTAGGACCTGGGTGTTTTGGGATTTAAACCCTGAAATCTATAATCACGAACTGGCCATTTAGCCTGGTTCCTTGTAAAAGGGAAAGGAATATGATTACGCACTCAGGGCTGGATCATCTTCTAGATGTCACATGGGGTTGATCTCGGCCTTTGTGGAGAGGTGGAAGCCAGACACCAAATCTTTCCACATGCCCATTGGAGAGATGACGCTCACACTTTAGTGTGTGGTAGATACTGAGGATCCCCATCATTGGTCTCGGTTGTGGGGGGATCCGTCAAACACTAAGCTTAAGGAGACGATGGCTACATTGTTAGATTTTGAAGACAGCGTTGAGCAGATGACAAAGTTCATGTGCCATACTGGTGCTGTTCAAATATGTTCAGTTTTAGAGTGGTGTTCGACCTGGCAGAGGGTACCTATGAAGGAGGCGTGCGGTTGGCTCTACTATGTGATCGGTACCACCATCTTTGCTAATAAGGGGCATGGACGCATAAGTCCTCTACCGTTCTGGTTAGTCCCTCCCATGAGGCGACATACGAAGCTAAAGAAGTACGCATGGGGAGCAGGTACTCTTGTGTGGTTGTATTGCCAGCTGGGGATAACATCCCATGCTGACTGCACTAGCATTGCTGGATCTTTGACCCTTCTCGGGGTAAGTGCTTTAATGTACAATAATGTCTAAGAAATTTTCATGAATTCACATTAATAGTTGGCATAATTTATTTTTTAAATTTCTATAGTGCTGAATATATGCATACTTCCCCACTCTTAGACCAACAGTTAGTGCTGATTGGCGTGATGAGGATGATAGAACGTGGGCTATGAGATGGGTCAGGTCCACCTCCCAGTAGAAAAAAAAATTCAATAGAGAACTACCGCAAGCATCTAGATGCGCTGACAACAAGAAATATAAGTGGTACAACAATTTTAAATTGTATTATTTACATTATTATTTCTTGTTGATGCTTATGTTTCCCTGTGATTAATTGTAGATTGATTGGTTGCCCTACGGTCACGAGAAGGTGAACGAGAACAAGGGTCACACTTGGTACAGGGGTACCTTGCAGTACATGAGCGTGACCGAGCCATATATGTCGGAGCGTTGTCTCCACCAATTCGGGTACGTTCAGTGTATCCCACCTCCCCCTATTAGACCAAACATTAGATCCGAAAAAAGAGGGATAAAGAGATCCCCCTATAGATGTGTGTACCCCCCCCCCCCATGTATAGTGTGTGGGACACCACACGTGAGTGTGGTCCTGCTTCGGGGTTCACTAAGACAAGGGAGGCACTGCATGCATGTGACAGAGATTATTTGGACTGGTACGTCTAACACACCCATCCAATGATCCTGAAACCTGACATGTACAACAACACTTTCGTTCATCGGCCGAATCCTGCCTTAGTAAGTTGATCTCTTCCTTTGTATAATTTCAGTTGATTATAACATTTTATGAATGCTAGGCTAACTTTATAATATTATGTTGCAGCACATGAGTGAGGCAACTAAGGTTGGTAGGCCTTACTCTCTTGAGAACCATAGCTTGAACTGGCGTTACTATCGTGAGGAGATGATGCCACGGGAGGAACAAAGGCAAACTGAACATGGGATAGATGAGGTCTTCAGTACCTTATCTATATGGGATTCATACTATCACCAGTACGGCGTGCCATAGTTTAAGGTTTTATGTTTTTGTTGCTTTAAGATAGAATATGGATAGCTTGTTGACTTTCTACATTTACTAAACTAAACTGTTTGTAGTTATAATTGTTCACCTTTCTCCACCTCTTCTTTTTTTCTTTATCCACTAATTATTCTCCCCTTCTACAGTCCTTTTTGTTCTTCTTTTTTTTCCCTGCAATTAGAACTTAAACCAGAAGAAAACATACTGATTGAATCAATCTTTCGCATCATATAATCTATTTCATTCATAATGACATCCTGATTGTGCTCAAGTTTCAACACTTTCCTCCACATCTTTTCATAAACTTCCTACTTACATCAACCTCCGTCCATCTCTTCCTACGATATAGTATTATTGTTCTGGAACCCTCTTTCAATTTGAATTGTATATGTAGACCGAGAGAGATAATTAAAGTGAGAGTGACTATTACTTTTCCAAACATCTACCAAAGATTATAAATCCAGAAAAGTATAACAACACGGTTATTCAACGTCCAAACATCTGCCAAAGATTATAAATCCAGAAAAGTATAACAACACGTTTATTATATGTCCAAACATCTATCAAATATTATAAATCCAGGAAAGTATAACAACATGTTTATTCCACGTCCAAACATCTACCAAAGATTATAAATACAAAAAAGTATAACAACACATTTATTCTACCTATAAACATCTACCAAAGATTATAAATCCAGAAAAGTGTAACAACACATTTATGCCATGTTCAAACATCTACCAAAGATTATAAATCTAGAAAAGTATAACAACATCCAAACATCTACCAAAGATTATAAATCCAGAAAAGTATAACAACGCGTTTATGAACGAAAAACATTCATTTTTTTCTTCTTATTATCTATTTTAATCTTCTGCAGAGCTTTTAAATCAGCAAGATTGTAGCTTGATGATTGGAGAGCAAGCACGGGTATCGATTAGGAAAACGAAGCTTGTATTATCGCTATTGAACTTGTTTAATGCAGTCTACTTTCGGGAGGATATTTCACATGCATCAACACGCTCATAGGAATCAGTACCATATCTTTCTCGCACAAAATCATCTAATATATCTCCCAAGGGATCCCTTCCAGCATCACCAACCGCCTGTCAAAACTAGTCTAAGCAGTCAGAAAATATCATGCATCCATGACAAAACTAGTACAAGTACAAAAAAAAATCAAAATTAGAGACAAAGAAGCTTGTAAATGTCCTAGAATTCAAACCTCATGCATCAGAGCATTGAAAGTGAATAACTATCTAATAATCCAAACATCTACGAAGCGGAACAAACCTAATGTTTATGTCATGAGAGCTGAAATATATTAAAATGTAGAAATTCCTAACAAATGTCCTAGAATTCAAACCCCATGAATCACAAAATCGAAAGTGAATACCTATCTAATAATCCAAACATCTACCAAGCGAAACAAACATAATGTTTATGTCACGGGAACTAAAATATATCAAAATGTAGAAATTCCTAACAAAAGTCCTTGAATTCAAACCCCATAAATCACAGAATCAGAAGTGAGTAACTATCTAATAATCGAAACATCTACCAAGCGGAACAAACCTAATGTTTATGTCACGAGAACTGAAATATATCAAAATGTAGAAATTCCTAACAAAAGTCCTAGAATTCAAACCCCATGAATCACAGAATCGGAAGTGAATAACTATCTAATAATCCAAACATCTACCAAGCGGAACAAACCTAATGTTTATGTAGAGCTGATCAACACTGACCCGGCCCGGCGGCCCAACCCGGCCTGGTCCGGAAATAAAGCCCGAAAAACCCGTCCAAAACAAATTCTGAGCGGGTTTGACAATAAATCAAGCCCGAATGAAAAACCGGACCGGGCTTCGACAAAATTTTAGGCCCGTAACTAAGCCCGGCCTGGCCCAGTTTATTATTATTATATATATTTATAAATATAATATAATACTCCCTTTGTTTTTAGTATATAATTTGTTTGATTCTTTCACTAGTTTTAAATAGAAGATGTTCTAGCCTTTTTTGAGATCTGCTTTCCAATTCTACCCTCCCATCTTTATTTTACAACTCTAATTTTCAAATTATTTCAATTCTCAATGCAAAAAATAAGGGGTAAAATACTCTAAATTTTTCCTCTTTATTCTTAGCATAGAGAAAATAAAGTACTGAAAATGGGAGGAAGTATATATTTAAAATAATTTTATATAATACCTTGTATTATTTATTTAAATTATATATAATATCTATTAATATTACATACAACATATTCATATTATATATAGTCTATATATTTTTTTAAAAAAATTATCAATATTATTAAAAATTATAAAACCGGGCCGGGAAAGTCGGGTAATGGCAAAGATTAAAATAAGTCCGGGCCTATCCCTGTCCGGCCTGAAAAATTTAAAAACGGGCTTGGACAAAAATATAGGCCCGTTCGGGCCTAGAATTCAATGTCGGCCCGGCCCGCCCACCCATTTGATCAGCTCTAGGTAAAACCATGAGTGAGAGAGTGTGTCATCTTTACTCAACTCCGATAAGGCCACACACAAAGGTGAGGTAAATGACATAACTTTGACCAAAGCAGAAAGTTTGTAGATTTACTCTCAGACCTATGAAAAGTAAAAAAGAACGGATGCATAACTATCCGGAATGACGAAGCACCTAGGTGCAGCATCACATAACCAAAAGCTTGAGAACCCTGATAAGTGTGAAACTGATATGGTTTTATAGGTGCTAAATTCTTATTTTATGTAACTTTTTATGCGCTTTCTCACACTTATCCTACGCTTTTCATGATTCTTACTTTGGGCAACTGATGCCAATTTGTATGTTAAAAGCATGAAATGACTATGGGAATGCATAAATCTCCTCATAAGCTTTCCAACGCCACAAACGGGGAACAAATCGAAGCTCAAACGAAGAATCTAGAAGAATTGGACAAGTTTTGGAGCAAAGGAGCACAAATCATACACACGTCCGGACCACTATCCAACCTTCTCACCCAAAAAGCCGTCCAGGGTACCGGATAGGGTGTCTATGGCCCCAAATGCACCAAAATCATGTCTTTTTACTTTTTCGGACTTACGTTTGATCCTGTGGTCTAGACGTCTGTTCCTTATCTGACCGTTTGACCCGGACGGAAGTCCGGACAGACCCAGAATCCTGCCTTTCGAATCTCTCATGAGTCTGGCTCTCCTGTCTGACCCTGTGACTCGGACACATGCTCACGTCGTCTATAATTACGAAACGAGTGCAGCGCGGAGAATTCCTTATGTATTTTTGTCCAGCCCGCATGTCCAACTCAATGAACCCGGATAGGAGCTCCGGACGTCTCACAACTCTGTAAAATTTCACGTCACGCTCTGAGTCACGTCCGACTCTACTGTCCGGACGCCTCACCCGGACGCTTGTATATTGCATGCAAATTTCTTTTTAAATGATGCGAGACGGGGAAGAAAACAACAATCACAATTTGCACATCAACTCAGACACGAAACAAAAAAGCAAGTCATGCTCTACTTTCTACTTCTAAATTGCAACCCTAGCTAGGTCATCTTCATCACCAGATATATCATCTTTTACCTCTCGCTCTACAGATTCTAGTTATGGATAGACAAACAATTCGGGAGTTCTCTCCTCTCTATAGGATGAATTCTAGATCTGTTTTCTCTGTCAATTTCTGGAATATGTGTGAGTAAGAGGATTCAACTCTAGGGAATGGTTTTGTGATCTAGATATGATTTAGTTTTATATTTCGAATTTAAATTCGAGAATTATATGGATTGTCTTGGATTAAGAGTTACTTTGCGCTATTTGATTATTCTCATGAATTAATTGAATTGCTTTGTGTATCCTACTATGAACTGATCAGTGAATGTTAAGAAGGCCATTTTAATATGAAAATCTGTGGAAAATTAAATCGAATAGATTAGCTAGGTTTTCCTTCATATGCTAAGAATTCTTTGAGCGTAATCCACCTATTCGTGTTTTGCTTGATTCTTGTTTTGAACTCGCGAGTTCTATTAGGTGAGCTTTTCGGTGGCTAGGATTTAGTCTTGAAATTTTTTTTAAGAATTTGCCAATCCATATCTCGAGTTGAACTGTAGAATTTACTAAGTCTATCCAGGGAGAAACAATTTGAACCCAGGGTTCCGCCATAAATGTCTGATTTAATCACTTTATTTGCTTGTCAGTTACCTATTTTTCTCATTAGTTTAAAAGGAAAAACAAACGACAACCCTCTTAATTTGTTGTTTTCTGGGATTGGATTTAATTACCAAGTTCCCGTGGATTCAACCCGGTGGCTTCTAGTTCACTATACTCTCTGACCGGGATTTATTTTTTCAACCCGTGGGAATTTTTAGATTTAGATTTTCTAGGATAGTTTTCTTAGTTATTTCTATTTGTCTCCCATTTGCCTATTTGCAAACTGTCGCCGACGCCGGGACTTGACTTTGTCTAGTCCATAGCTTGAGTTGTCAGTTGTTTTTTTTTTCTTTGTTTTTTATTTTTTTTTGATTTATTTTGAGTTTATTTATTTTAGTTATTTCAGAACGCGTTCCTTTGGGTCTCTTGAAGCAAATTTTGATCTTGAGATCGAAAGGACTTTCCTTCAGGCTCTTAGAGCGAGAAGGTGCAGCAAGATTTTGACATGGATGATAATATTCCTCAAATCAAAAATGGCCCGAATATTGCTACAATGGGTACAATCAGTAGACCACCTGTTACTTCGAGAGAAAGCCTTGTTGTTCTACAGTTGAAACCCACACATTAATCGACTGTTGTGCACAATCATCCAGTAGGGTGTTTCTTTGCTAAAGGGTTGTGACCTCCTCATCAAGGTAAATTATTTTTCTGTAAATTACGCTTTGATTATATGTTCCCTTTCTTTATTTTCCCTCCTCATACGATTTGGGATGCGTTTATATGTATTATGGTCTAGGTAGCTTTAAGACCAGATAGATCCTCGTCTACTCACTTTAAACTTTCAAAGGTGGGTGTTCTATAATTTATTCTCGTTTTGTCTATTAGGAAATGAGTTATGAATGAGATTTATCTCACATATTTGATTTTGTTTTAAAACTTTTAGGCTCTAGAAGAAGTAAGAAATATCATACTTAAGAGACGCTATACATTGGTTCGTGGTTTACTTTTCAAGGGCCAGTTTGGTAGTATTGTGCTTAGTTGAAATACCCCAAACCTAATAATGCTAATTAAACATCAATTTATGATGTATAAGGCTAAAACATGCCTTAGAATGATTGGTAGACAATTTAAACCAAGGAAAACACAAGAAAACGTCATAAGGGCAATTTAAGCAAAAATATGCTCTAAGCTTGGAGTGACTTTAATTAGCACCCAAATATCATTATAAGACCTTATTAACATGCTAATGGACATGTTAAATCAATTACCAAAGAAAATCAAGCTCAAAAACAAGCTTAAACACAAAATGTGCTTTAAGACTCCTTAAAGCACCTTTTTGAGAAATTGTCTTAGAAATGAGTTTTGAGTGGCTAAATTCCCATGATTACATCTTAATCAACATGTGTACTAATTAGTATCACATTAGGAAGCCTAAATCAATGGGAAACCAAAACTTTCACAAATATGTGCACTAATTAGTGAATAGTGCTCAAATAGTGCTAGGTTTGACTTAAGTCAACTTTAATTAGTAAAATGGCCAAACAAGGCCCTATGTATGTTTAATTATGGAAGGGGGACGGTTTTAGTGGTGGTGAGTCAACCATGCTGATAATCAGCAGAGTTATCATATTTTATGGGCTAGATTTAGTATTATATTAATCTAAATAAGGTTAAATATATGTTATTTATGTTTATTAGTGTTAAAGTATATTATTTGTACAGACTTATGTGTTTGTGTTTTTTCTGTGCAAGGAATGATTTTTCTAGGTAAAAGTTCAAATGATGCCGGACTCCATGCCGGATAAATCCTGCACGGCACGAACATAGATCAGAAAAGGAGCTTTGCCGGATACGATGCCGGGTAAATTCTATCCGGCATAATGTAAAGTCGCTTCGGTTAACCATACGACAGCACATGTGTTCCATGTGATTTCCAACCACTGCCGGGTATGATGCTGGGTATCTCCTACCCGGCATATACACTGTTTCGCGCAGAATTGGCGGTTTCGACCGTTAACAGTTGGGCACATTTCCCACGTGTACCGGTTACTGATGATCCGGCACGACGCCCGGCAAGAGACGTATTGAAGCCCTATAAATAGGTGAGTCTACATCATTTGACACACTTCAACATCATATTATATTCCATTCATTACTCCATTTCCGCCTCATTCCAAGTGTTGGTGTCCAAGGCACTTCTAACGGATCCATCCACAAGAAGAAGAGAAGATTTCCTTTTCGGGTCAAGGCTATAACCAATCTCCTTCTCCCTCATGTATTTTCTTCCTTATTTGAGTGGATGGTGAAGTAGGAATCCTTGTTAGGTTTTGGTTAGGGATGAGTTCTTCCTTGTAAACACTTTGATCATTCAATATATATATTCCACAAGTTTTACTAAGATTCAGATTTCCATATAAGGCGAAATGAGATCGCTACTCGTTCTCCTATCTTCTAAATTACATTTGAGGTTCAAAAGACAAGAGTGTTTTTGGTTAAGGAATCTTAGTGGTCTGTCACCGTTGTTAGATGCAGAGGTGTAGATGACAACCGAAAGAGTTGAATAACCTTATCCATTTTCATTATTTCTCGACAAATACTGACGAGAGATTGTTGGGCTCGAATTTGGATAGTGAGTCCTTGTTTTCGGGGTTCGAAACTGGGATAAAAATTCACATTTCGTTCTTGCCGGGTCTAGTGCCGGGCTGGTTCTGTCCGGCATGTTCAACGTCTTTGAATATGTCGTGCATCAACTATCCGGCAGGATATCTGGCACGTTCATTTGTTCGGGTGATTTCAGAGACTTGTTATGTATTAAGTGTTCACAGTGGTACTTGGGGTTGATCTAGTCCCGAATCATACATTTAGTTAGGACTTTAGTTAGTTCCTTTAGATTAGAATTACCTTTACTTTTCCCCCTTTGTTTTAGAATAGGTTATTACCGGATTAGGACTAGTTTTCTATAAGTCCCTTGGGTTCGATACTCTTGGTCGTAATATATTTACACTATACTCCGACCGGGTTTTATTTGCTACCTGTAGTAGAGTTGTAGGTTTAGTTTATTATTTTTCTTTTTTATATAGTTTTACCCTACAATTTTCCTTTTAGCAAAGTGGCGCCGTTGTCGGGGACTTGGAATTAGTCCAAGTCCTAAATTCGGTAAAACACCCTATTCTTTATTCTTTGATTCCTTAATTTAATTTGTTCATTTTGTGTTTCGGTTGAATATGCCGGGTACATTGCCGGATACGTAGTACCTGGCACATTCAACAATTCTTATTTAACTAATTCTGTTATTCGTTGTTTTAATTTGTTCAATAGGTTGAGAGGTGTCGTGTGCGATGCAGGGTCTCGAACATGCGGCAAAATTGGAGGAAGTCCTGTGCCGGATAAGACCAAACCGGCGCACAAGCCGGCATTCAATCTCAACTTTTATTTTGCAATTGTTTTTCATCGAATTTTTTTGACTTGTTTGTAAATATTATAATCTTGCTCTTTTGTTAACTTCATGTTATCTTCCCTTTCTCTTTCCCGATTTATTTTTCTTTCTCTCTTTAAAAAAAATTGAACACGCCGGGTAATATGTCGTGTAACTCCAACCCGGCATACTCGGAGGAAGTCTGATGCCGGACAGGTTTTACCCGGCATGATGTCCGACCTGTTCAAGATTTTGTTAATTTTATTTATTTTTCGTTAAGTGTTAAAGTTCCATAATATTCTACCCTTTTCTCTCACCATTCATTTAATTTTCTCTCTTAGTACTCCTTATACTTTGTTCTTCAATTTTATTTTTGAGTTTGCATAAGTCGAGCAAGGGGCCAGGTATAATCAACCCGGCAGCCATGGGAGGAAGTCCAATGCCGGGTTTCGCACCACGGCAAGGCGTCCGGCATACCCAAAATTTGTTTCTCGTTTAATTTTTGTATTTTTACCTATTTAATTGTCTCATTATTTATTGCTACGAAATATTATAACTTGTTGTTTTACTCCTCATGGAAATTTTAAGGTGAATGCTCTTCGGTCAATGAGTACTCCTGAAAATTTAGCCAACTTTGATCCGGAGATCGAGAGAACCCTGCTACATACTTTAAGGAAACAACGAACCCTACAAGAAGCAGATCCTACACCAATGGCAGCACCAACCGTCCGAAACATAAACCAGCCTTCCAACCAAGGCCAAAATCTAGCAATCGACCTCTCTCTCTCTTCCACAAAACGAATGATGATGGCAAAACTGAATCCATATCATCAAATCATGCATCAAGGAGTTGGGTATGTTCGACGGTATGAATCCGGATGATGCCTTGCTCCACATCACCAAATTTCTACAACATACAAACAGCCTAACCTCCACAAATAATGTCTTCCAATACTCCAGACTTTCCCTCTTTCCCCATAGCCTTACGGGGAACGCCAGCAAGTGGTACCACAGTCTGACCCCAGTATCATCACCCATGGAAGGACATGGTAACCAAGTTCTATGATAAATTCATGCCTCCAAGTCGCACCCTGGAGATGATCGTCGAGATTTACAATTTCAGACAACCAAGCTCGGAGAACATCTGTGAAACTTGGGACAGATTCAAGGGATTGCTACGCACATGTCCACACCACGGAACTATCTCAGTTGTTCTACAAAGGATTGGTCAATCAATGCAAGACGATGATCCTATCCTCTCTTGGTGCAGACATATTAAAGAATCCCGGAGATCAATTCCTTAGTGGGGTTGAATCTCTTTGCGAAGAGATTAGAGATTGGGCCACAGGTGGAACCAGGGGTGGTACCGCTAGTTTTTATCAAGTGGGAGAGGGTGATGCTAAATTTGACAAACTAATGCAAAGTCATGAGCAGTGTTGGAGAGCAATGCTCAAACATCTACAAAGGTTAGCGCTCTACAGAAGGTGTGGAGCAAATAGCAATGAATCATCTTCCTCAAAGCGAATGTGGTTAGTGCACGACCACACGCTCCGAGCCCTGACATGCCCGACTTTCAGCATGTTGAGGAAGTCAATTATGTGAATAACCAATGGTATCGGCAGCCATGGCACCAGGGGAACCAACCCCCTCACAACTTCCAGAGTCAAGCCGGCTACCAGGGAGGTCCAAGGCAATACAGACCATCCCATCCTGCATCATCATCAGAGGCTGAAATGGCTGAACTTCGTGACATGATGTCAGCCCTGATGAACAAGACCCCGACACTCACAACGAAATCTCGACCATTCACAAGGAGCACAAATCGTTGCAGTTGCAATTACACCAACTTCGGACACAACCACGACAACAAGGTCAGCTCCCGTCCCAAACGCAAACAAATCCACGGGAGCATGCGAATTCGGTCACTATCCTGCCCAGGATCTCAGATAATGCCAAATAGCCTAAAAGACTAAGTGTAGGGCGGGTCCTCCTCACACCTTCAATATCACAGGGAGCCTTGCTTACCATTTAATTTTTCTCTTTTATTTTTTTTTGATTTGTTTTTTGTTAGTACTTTCAAATAGTTATTTTAGTTTCTTAAAAAAACCGAAATTTCTTTTCTCTTTTGAACACTGGGACAGTGTTCCTGCCAAGTATAGGGCAGGGATCCCCTTCTTTAAAAAATAAGTTATAACAATATGCTAAGTTTTGCGTTTGTCAAAGTTTTACTAATTCTTTTGCATGTTTTGATTGAGATGAGATTAGGAATGATTAAATACTTTTCTCTCATGAGGTAAGCTTTCTAATGACTCGTAGATTCCTGTTTTTAACTTCTTGATTCTTTTTATTTAACATAAGCACATGATCTTTCTTCTAATTCTTTCCTTTTTTACTTCTGGTACTTGTCTCTTTTCTTTTCAAATTGTGAAATATATTTTGGGTGAAAAAAATCTTTAAAAGGGTTTTATGAAAAGCAAGAAGAATAAGAAAAAGAAAACAAAAGAAAGAAAAAATCTTCTTCCAAAGGAAAAGCATTATATTCCTTGATGTTGCAAAAAGATGCCTCAAAATAAAAGCAAGAAACGAGAGTTTTCCTTTTATTTTTCTCCTAAATTCCCCACTCTTCAATGCAGAAAAAAAATCATGGTTGATTCAGAAACCCTTGATAAATAGGGCTGAATATAAAACCATCGATGAGTGTCTTGGCCACATTCAGAAACTCTTAAAAAATAGAGCTGAATGATGGAAACCGGAAAGGAGAGATTACAAATCCCTTATGCAAAATAACCCAAAAGGTTTTGGTCGGTTTTGAAATTCTATATTTTATACCCATTAGTATGTTGGATAGATAAGGTAGATTAAGTGATACTTGTGAATTAGAGTCGGCAGTTAGAAATATTTATCTAGTTGTCATTCTAAAGTTATCTGTTTTGTGCATAAGTAATTACCCTTTCTAATCTTGTTTTGCTCGAGGACTAGCAAAAGGTAAGTGTAGAGCCTTGATAAGCCACAGACTTATCATATTTATAGGCTAGATTTAGTATTATATTTATCTAAATAAGGTTAAATATATGTTATTTATGTTTATTATATGTTAAAGTATATTATTTGTACAGACTTATGTTTTTGTGAGTTTCTGTGCAAGGAATGATTTTTCTAGGTAAAAGTTCAAATGATGCCAGACTCCATGCCGGATAAATCCTGCACGGCACGAGCATAGATCAGAAAAGGAGCTTTGCCGGATACGATGTCGGGTAAATTCTATCCGGCATAAGTGTAAAGCCGTTTCGGTTGACCATACGACAGCACATGTGTTCCATGTGATTTCCAACCGCTGCCGGGTATAATGCCGGATATCCTACCCGGCATATACACTGTTTCGCGTAGAATTGGCGATTTTGACCGTTAACAGTTGGGCACATTTCCCACGTGTGCCGGTTACTGATGATCCGGCACGACGCCCGGCAAGAGACGTATTGAAGCCTATAAATAGGCCGTGAGTCTACATCATTTGACACACTTTAACATCATATTATATTCCATTCATTACTCCATTTCAGCCTCATTCCAAGTGTTGGTGTTCAAGGCACTTCTAACGGATCCATCCACAAGAAGAAGAGAAGATTTCCTTTTCGGGTCAAGGCTATAACCAATCTCCTTCTCCCTCATGTATTTTCTTCTTTATTTGAGTGGATGGTGAAGTAGGAATCCTTGTTAGGGTTTGGTTAGGGATGAGTTCTTCCTTGTAAACACTTTGTCATTCAATATATATATTCCACAAGTTTTACTAAGATTCAGATTTCCATATAAGGCAGAATGAGATCGCTACTCGTTCTCCTATCTGCTACTCGTTCTCCTATCTTCTAAAATTCACTTGAGGTTCAAAAGACAAGATTGTTTTGGTTAAGGAATCTTAGTGGTCTGTCACCGTGTTAGATGCAGAGGTGTTGATGACAACATCAAAAGAGTTGAATAACCTTATCCATTTTCATTATTTCTCATTGAATACTGAAGAGAGTTGTTGGGTTCGAATTTGGATAGTGAGTCCTTGTTTTCAGGTTCGCAACTGGGATAAAAATTCACATTTCGTTCTTGCCGGGTCTAGTGCCGGGTTGGTTCTGTCCGGCATATTCAACGTCTTTGAACATGCCGTGCATAAAACTATCCGGCAGGATATCCGGCACTTTCATTTGTTCGGGTGATTTCAAAGACTTGTTATGTATAAGTGTTCACAGTGGTACTTGGGGTTGATCTAGTCCCGAATCATACATTTAGTTAGGACTTTAGTTAGTTCCTTTAGATTAGAATTACCTTTACTTTCCCCTTTGTTTTAGAATAGGTTATTACGGATTAGGACTAGTTTTCTATAAGTCCCTTGGGTTCG
Organism: Limonium bicolor; assembly: GCA_023374045.1. NCBI lineage: Eukaryota > Viridiplantae > Streptophyta > Magnoliopsida > Caryophyllales > Plumbaginaceae > Limonium > Limonium bicolor. The sequence continues at coordinate 104,352,431 of CM041778.1, forward strand.
ATACTCTCGGTTGTAATATATTTACACTATACTCCGACCGGGTTTTATTGCTACCCGTAGTAGAGTTGTAGGTTTAGTTTATTATTTATTCTTTTGGTATATAGTTTTACCCTACAATTTCCTTTAGCACATGCCAGCCAATTAAAGTAAAAGAGGAAGGAGTAAAGAAAAAGACTATTTACCTTTTATAACATAAATATCTTCTCTTAAGCTACCTTTTTCTTTTCTCTTTTCATTTCTTCTTACTCCATCGGTTTTCCTACCCCTTCCCTGCTTCAAAACCGTGAGAGCCCCATCCATGGTGCCTCCACCTTCAATTGTTTACCAAATACACAATATTGCTCCAAATCAAAAAGTAAGCATAGATTTCTCTTAGTTGGAGCAAGCCCTTCCTTTCTATCTTTTCAAATCCTTCAAAGCTCAAGTTTGGTGCCATGATAAAACCCCATTGATGGGGGAAAATCTAGTTTGAAGAGCTCTTTTGGTTCTCCATTCACCCAAGGTAATGAAAGTGAAAGAAAAATCAACTTCCGCCACTTTTCATTATGGCCGAAAATTACCTCTCATGGAGCCTTGTTTTATGCCTTGTTCTAGCTTGTTTAATCACCAAAGACTAGTGAAGGTCCTCTTTCATTCGTTACCCAAGTCTACTTTGAGACTTCAAAGGTAATCATCCACTTTTATGTCTTAAAACACGTTTTTAACCTAGGAATGATTCCTTATGGTTAGTGTATTATTTAGCACTCATGAGAGTCATTGTATATTGATTAAAACATTGGCAAAGAAAATTAAGTTGGTGGCCGAGATTCATTCAAGAAAATCCCTAAGGAGGAAGTTAAGATAAGCTTGAGAAAAATAAGGTAAATTGCTTACCTAATGGTGGTTTAAGGTTTCAAGGGATGAGATTTAGATAAGTACTAATGTAGCTTAAAGCTTACACTATGTAATGGGTTATATAACCTAGGAAAAAGGAATTTAAAAAAGCTCTTGAACTTGTGACTAAGGAGCCAATGGAAATGAGTTAGTAAGATAAGTATAAGGTGAATTACGAGAACACTTATATTGCTATGGGAGCATTTTTATGTGTATTTGCAGGCTGAAAGCTTTATATGTGGGAAATTCAGTGTTTAAGTTTAAGTCATTTAAGGGCCTAAGAGCCATGTCATTTAAGAGCCTTAGTTCTATGCAATTTAAGATTATTGCACTATATTGAGTTTGTTGTGAATGAGTAGATTTGGGTGAGAACATATGATGAGAAAGGATGTAATGTGTGTGAGATGATGAATGAGAAAAACAATGCATTTGGGCATGATAATATACTAGAGGAGCTATGGTGAAATTTGAGTAGAAAACGAAGTGTTTAAGTGGTGGTTGTGAATTGATATGACTAGGGTTTACTAGGAGACATTAAAAGGAATTTGAGTGGAAATGAGTTAACTAAGGAGTTCTTGAGGATTAGAATGACCTAGAGTTGTCTAGGAGGAATTAGAGGTTAGGTGGGTGTATTAAAACACCAAAATCATGTTATGGGGAATGAAAAGACTTGAGCAAAAATCTGGAGGAAATGATGTACAATGCTTTAAGATGATTTAGGTATGAACTAGAGAATATAGCAATGAGAAATCTTGGTTGCTTGTGTGAGTGGTGAAGATGCTAGTAGTGGATTAGTAAGGTTCTAGTTTTGATGGTAATGAGTGGACTTGGGTGATGGAAGAGGAAATTGTAAGAGAATGTTGTAAATTGTCAAGGAAAATGACTAGGAATGTATAAGAGTGTATGATCATGATAAAGTGGGTAAATTGAGTAAAAGAGATGGAAATGTCTAAGGAGGGTGTAGCATGGTCAAGGTGAAAGAAGAACAATGTTAAGTGTTAAGAGGATGGAAAGAAGTATAGGTATGTTCAAGGTTAGGAGTGGTGAGTAACAAATGGAAAGGAGAGAGGTTTGTGCATGGAGATGCAAGATAACTTTGGAAAGTTTAGCAAAGGAAAGATGGATGAATAATGATGTTTGAGAAGTAGTATATTGGTTGAAAGGAAACACTTTGGTTAGTTGAAGTTTTAGACAAAATATTACATGTTGGAAGTGTAAGGAATTAAGTTGTAAGTGTTAAGAGTTTAGTAAGAGCTTGAATAATGATCAGGAATTTGGAGGTGAGTTGATGCATGAGTTAGGAGGATTTTAAGTGCTAAAATGGTGTTAGAACATGTGTGAATACTTGGGGAAATATTAGAAGATATTGGGCAAAAGAACAAGTGTGGAAAGAGGTTCAAAACTGTAAAATTTGACAGTTTAAAGTGTGGTCCGGGACTTGGTCCTTGGATAAAGTCCCAGACCAGCACTAAAAACATGCCGAGAGTACACCCCATAACTGGTCCGGGACCTTGGGTAAGTACCAAGTCCCGGACCATAGCTAAAATGTTGCCGAGAGTCAATACATACATTGGTTCGGGACCTTAGGTCCAGACCATGTCCCGGACCAGACCAATTTGCAAAGAAAGTGTGCTTTTTAGATGGTAAATGATGGGGGCTTATTGGGTAATGTTATTATAAGGTTGTTAAGAGTTGTTTAGTGGAGTTTTAAGGCCATTGGAGGTGTGAACAAGTATGAGTTAAAATGAGAAGTAAATAACATAAGTGGTTAAGTTTAAACTACAATGACTTGGTGGTATTTAGTTGGAAATCATTAGTGATTAAGTAAGCTAGGTTAATTAAAAGTAATTAACCACCCAATTCGATGAATGTTTTATGCTTTGAGAATTTGGGCTCCGGAGGAGAGTAAGCAACCGAACGACCAACGGTGAACGGTATGGTTTTCTTGTGACCTTGCTAACGAGGTGTCCCTCGGCTTGTGTGCTATTTGTTTATGTGTGCCGACTAAACAAGATAAAGCATGTAACCGGAATATTATGTTTGTTGTGTGATTGTGATACACTAACACAACCTACTGTGAGAACTTAGTAACAATGCTTAGTAAAGAATTGTGTGAGATTAAGGAACACTCCCAAATATTGTTTTCTTAGTAACCGTAAGAGGTTAACTAACCAACATTGACTTGAGGCTTCCACTAACTGAAACTTGGGGGTGAGGAATCCGGAATCGTTCGGCACATGTGTATTAGGGGAGGTTGGTATCCTTATCAGGTACCGATTCCAAACATGACTTGTCTTCGGATCGTCGCCTAGAGTCGACATAAAGACTAGGTCACCTTGATTTCTGTTCAAGGGGGAGGCACTACTGAGGAGGTGTGGTGGGATCTACCTAAATCCCAACTAATTCTAACAATAATGTTTATGTAAACCAATGGAGCTGATAAATCATTGGTTAGGGTTACGTGACCCGACAGATAAACAATGAATTAAGGAACCACCATTCTAATTAAAGAATGGTTGACTTAACTGAGATAAGAACTGAGATAAGGTTGAGATAAGATACAACCATTTCATTTAAAGAATGGTTTGTATTCTAAGACTGAGATAAAATTAAGATTGAGGTAAGATAGGTTGGACTGAGATTAATAGGAAACATAACTTAAGGATTTAAATGATTAACTCACTAATTAAGGGAACGCTTTTAAGTCGTTCATTGTGTTTGAACTTTAATTGTTCATATGTGGCTTGTTGTTATTGCACTTTCTATTATGTTGTGCATCTAATCAACCTCCATGCTATCGACAATTAGTCGTCGTAACCACGTTAGCTTGGGGCCATGAGAGGATCATACCAGCAAAGGTGTGACCCCCTCGGGGGCTACTGTTTATATTTTGCAGGTGAATGTCAGAAGGCGACAGTCCCGAGAGTAAGATGGGGTAGAGATGTATTACGGGTTTAAGTGTGACTAAGAGTGGTGCATGTACTCTCGTATGGTATTTTGAGTTAGTAAGTGATATGATGTGAGGAGTAGTAATTGGTTAAGTACTAATGTTCGGTATTCGGGTCCATCAGACCGTAGCTAGATCTTGGAGGATTGTACGATGCCTAGTTGATCACGTGGGTGACTAACGGCGGTAACACCAAATATTGTAAGAAATCCGATGCAAAGTTAATAAAAGAGAATGGAGGTTTATGAGATAAGTATGGCTTTATGAGTTGGCTTTATGAGTTGGGGTGTTACATTAGTGGATATAGATGTTTAATTGGATTTTAGAGGCATGATTATAGAAAAAGGAGCTAGTCTGATAAACAACTATCGTTTACTAGGTATTAGCCCATGTACATGTTTTCCTTTATAAATTCGTTAGGTATGTAGGTATGCATCTGATGGATCATGAGCAAGTAATATTTATGACTATGGTGACTTTGCTACCTCACCTCGTACTTGGAGAAATCTAGTTCAAGATAACTCCAGTTGGATATTAATAAAGCAGGCTTAGAGGAAAATTGGTAATTCTATTTAATGTTAAATAATTATTGTCGTTTTGTCTTTAGACTATGAAATTACTGTATGTAAATTTGATGTTTTTAATATTATATTATAAAGTTAAATGTAAATTGTGTTTATCATACTTAATGATTAGAATTAGTAGCTCACACCACACGATTGTATTTTTATTTAAAAAAACAAACAATCTCAATGGAGACAACATTTATGGCCGCTGTTGTAATTCAAAGGAGCGAGTGAAAAATGTTACCTCGGTAATATAGTATCAATGAAGGCGGCTGGAAACTTCCCTCAAAATGATGAATCAATGGAGGCAACAAGCTCCATCGCCCTCTTTGCTACGTAAAGGCCTGCATTTAGAGGGCCAAAAGAGGCGATGTGCTAGTGGTGCCTCTATAGCTTAGTACCAACGGAGGTGAGTTCATTTTTGCCTCTTTTGACACCACTCAATCAAGGCAAGAAAGGTTGCCTCCGAAGATTGAATTGGTACAGCAAGTCAAGTTAGTAGCCTTCGTATCAACCATGGCAAGTGGCAAGATGAAAGCAATTATTTAGTCGCCTTTAATATCCTACTGAGGCAACTTTTTGATTAATGGAGACAATAAAAATTGTCTCTATAGACATTATATGTAGTAGTGAAATACCCCAAACCTAAGTATGTTAAGTAAACATCAAATCATGATGTATTAAGGCTAAAATATGCCTTAGAAAGATTGGTAGACAATTTAAACCAAGGAAAACATAAGAAAGTGCCTTAAAGGCAATCAGGGCAAAAACGTGCTCTAAGCTTGGAGAGAATTGGGTGAGTACCCAAATATCATGATAAGACCTTAGTAATATCCTAATGGTCATTTTAAATCAATTAGCAAAGAAAACCAAGCTTGAAAATAAGTTAAAACACAAAATGTGCTTTAAGAATTCTTAAAGCACAATTTTGAGAAATTGTCTTAGAATTGAGTTTTGAGTGGCTAAATGTCCATCATTACTCTTTAATCAACATGTGTACTAATTAGTATCACATTAGGAGGTCTAAATCAATGGGAAATCAAAAATTTCCCGATTATGTGCCTTGATTAGTGAATAGTAACTATTTAGTGCTAGTTAAGACATAAGTCAATATAAGTCAATTAATTGGTCAACAAAGACCATGTTAGCCTTATTAAAGGTAGGGGGCCGGTTTTTCTAAGATGGGGAGTCACCACATGAGTCATTAAATGAGAAAAGAAAAGAAGAGATAAGTAAAGAGTACTATTTGCTTTATTAAAGCAAATACCTTATATTAGCCTACCTCTCTCCTCTCTTCTTCATTTCTCCTTCTTCACCCACGGTTTCTTCTTGTTTTCTCTGTTCCAAACCGTGCCCAGCCAGCCTCCATTGTTGCTTCTCACCTTGCTTTGGCAACAACTTGCTTATTTTAGCTCCAAATCAAAAACTAAACACATATTATTCTTAGTTAGGTCAAGACCTATCTTTCTATCTTTTCAAATCTTTCAAAGCTCCATTTTGGTGCCATGAGAAAACTCCATTGATGGGGGAAAATCAAGTTTGAAGAGCTCATTAGCTTCTCCATTCTCTTAAGGTAAGGAAAATGTAAGAAAAACCATGTTTCCACCATTTCTACACATTACCGAAAATTCCTTCTCATGGGGATTCATTTTTATCCATTGTTCTAGCTTGATTCTATTCTCCAAGGGCTAGAGGAGGTCCTACTTAATTCATATCCAAGCTTGCTTTGAGAATCCAAGGTAAAACATTCAGTTTAATACCTTAGAACACATTTTTAACCTAGGGTTTACTCCTTAAGGTTAGTGTATTGTTTAGTGCTCATATGAGTCATTGGTTATTGATTAGAACATTGGCAAGAGAAGTTTGAGTGGTGGCCGATATTCATTCAAGAAGAAGGTCTAAGGAGGAGATTGAGTTAAGCTTGAGGAAACAAGGTAAAATGCTTACCTAATGGTGGTTTAAGATTAAGGAATGAGTTTTAGATAAATACCAATGTGGCTTAGAGCTTACATTGTGTATTGGGTTATGTAACCTAAGGAAAAAGAACTTAAACAAGCTTATGAACTTGTGATTAAGGAGCTAATGAGAATGGGTTAGTAATATAAGTTTAAGGTGGATTTTAAGAGCATTATAACTACTATGAGATTGATGAGTGTATTTGCAGGTTGAAAGCTTATACATGTGGAAATTCAGTGTTTAAGTTTAAGTCATTTAAGGGCCTAAGAGCCATGTCATTTAAGAGCCTTAGTGCTATGCAATTTAAGATTATTGCACTATATTGAGTTATTAAGAATGAGTTGATTTGGATGAGGAAAATAATGTGTTTGGGAATGATAAGATACTAGAGGAGCTATGGCAAATTTGAGTAGAAAAAAGTGTTTTGGTGAAGGTGGTGAATTAATATGACCTAGGATTTACTAGGAGTCATTAGGAAGAATTTGAGTGGAAATGAGTTAACTAAGGAGTTCTTGAGAATGAGAATGACCTAGAATGGTCTACGAGGAAGTTAGAGTTTAGATGGGTGAGTGTTTTGAGCACACCAAAATCATGAGATGAGGAATATAAGACGTGAGCATAAGTTTAAGGAGAAGGTATGATGCTTAAGGTGATTAAGATATGTTCTAAGGGAGTTTAATGACAAAGGAAGTACTAGGAAATGTTCTATAGGTTGTCTTGATGAAAAAGGGTGAAGTTAAGGTATTATAATGACTTAGGTATCACCATGGAAGATTTAAGAATCAAGAGAATGTATTTGAGTATTTAGAACTTAGGAAAATGTTGGTAAACAACTAGGAAGGAAATAAGGTGTTGGTGTGTGGAAGCTTAAGCTTGTGAAGGAACTTTTAGTAAATGCTTGAAAGAGTTTTAGATAGTGAGAGATGCTTGGGAGATGATGTTATAGTGGTGAGGAAAACATTGGCATAGTGGTTACATTAAGTATGAACCACCACCTAGAAACCTAGAGGAAAGCATTACAAGAGTAGCATTATTACAAGGAAAATGCATAATGACTAAGGTGGACTTTGGTGGATGATTTAAGGTATTTAAAGGAGGTTATAAGGTGGGTTTAAGGTGCCAAGATGGTGTTGGACCTATTAGGACACTTGTGGAAGAGTTTGGAATTGGAAGAGCAATTTAATAGAAGAATCTGTAGTGGACCGACCCAGGGTCCGACCCAGTTCTGGGTCGGTCGGACCTTGTTAACCCAGCAGAAATGTTTCGGTAATAGACCGACCCATAAGGATGGGTCGGTCGGTGGGTCGGTCGGGCAAGATTTAATGGAGGAAAATGTTTCGGCATAGGACCGACCCAGAGGGTTTTGGGTCGGTCGGTTTAGCTTTGGGTCGGTCGGATGAGTTTCAAGAGACGGAAGAGTTTCTGTAATGGACCGACCCAGGGGTGGGTCGGTCGGTGGGTCGGTCGACCCTTAACACTTAGAAAAAAAAAAAAAATTTTGAATTCTAAGAATGGCAATGGGTAATAAGGTATGCCTTTGGTAGGGTAGTAATGATTGAGACCCTAAGAACTTAAGAGATTAAGCTAAGTTAAGTATAAACTTGAAAGTTTAAGATTAAGTTTGTAAGATTAAGTGTAAGACCTAAGAGGTGTTAGGTGGGGATCATTAAGGAACTGAGTAAGTTAAACAAATTAAGTAAGTTGAATTAAGTTAAGTGATTAACAACCTAAAACTGAATGAATGTTTTAGGACTTGGAATTTGGACTCCGGAAGAGAGTAAGCAACCAAACGGCCAACGGTGAACGGTACAGTTGTTTCTTCTTGTGACCTGCTTGCTAACGAGGTGTCCCTCGGCTTGTGTGCTATTTGTTTTTGTGTGCTCACTAAACAAGATAAAGCATGCAACCGGAATATATATACATATATATTATATTGTTGTGTGATGTTTGAAGACTAACACAACATACCGTGAGAACTTACTAACCGATGTCTAGTAAGAAATTGAGTGAGAATAAGGAACGCCCCCTAATGAGGGACGATATGAACCGAAAGAGGTTAACCAACAAACATGGTCTTGAGACTATTACTAACTGAACTTGAGTGAGGAATCCGGAATGGTACCGGCACATGTGTATTGGGGGAAGTCGGTATCCTTATCAAATACCGTCTTCCAAAGATGACCTGTCCTCGGACTCGTCGCCTAGAGTCGACAAATAGACTCGACCTCCTCGGACTTCTTGTTTTAGGAGGGAGGCATACTGAGATGGTGTAGTGGGATCTACCTAAATGCCCAACTAATTCTAATAAATATTGTTTATGTAAACCAATGGAGCCGATAACTCATTGGTTAGGGCTACGTGACCCGACAGATAAACAATGGATTAAGGTACAACCATTCTAATAAAAGAACGGTTGACTTAATTGAGATAAGAACTGAGATAAGATTGAGGTAAGGTTCGAGATAAGTTACAACCATCTCTACTTAAAGAATGGTTTGTATTCTAAGACTGAGATAAGATGGTGCGGTGGGATCACCTAAATCCCAGGTTCGAATTAGATACGGCCAATCCCTTCCAGGAAAGGTTTGTATATAGAGATTAAGATTGAGATTAAGATTAAGATTAAGTTAAGTTACAATCATTCCTGTTTAAGGGATGACTTGTATTATTAAGATTAAGATTAAGGTAAGGTTAAGATAAGTTGCAACCATTCCTTTTTAAAGGATGGTTTGTAATACTAAGATTAAGATAAGCTACACCCACTCCTTATTAAAGGATGGTTGTTTCTAAGATTAAGATAAGAATCAGATCGAGGTAAGATAAGGATGAACTAAGATTAAGAGGGAACACTACTTAAGGAGTTAAACAGCTAACTCTCTAATTAAGGGAACGCGTTTAAGTCGTTCATTGTGTGTGAACTTTGATTGTTCATATCTGAGTTGTTGTTTACTGCACTTACTATTATATTGTGCATCTAATCAACCTCCATGCTATCGACAATTAGTCGTCGTAGCCACGTTAGCTTGGGGGCCATGAGAGGATAGTACCAGCATTCGTGCTGACCCCCTCGGGGGCTTCTTTTTACTACACAGGTGAATCAGGAGGCGGCCGTCGCGAGAGTAAGAAGAGGATACAGCTGTTAAGGGTTAGTATGGCCTACGAGTTGTGCATGTACACTCGTATGGCAATCTGAGTTAGTAAGATGTATAGGATGTGAGGGGGTTGTAAGAAGGTTATGTAAATGGTTAAGGTTGTTGGACTAATGTTCGGTATATTCTGTAGTCAGACCGTGGCAAGGTCCTGGATTGTAAAGAATTCCGCTGTGACATGTGTATATATATACTGTTAAGTTGCGAGACCACATTTGGATTGAGTTGGGGTGTTACAAAAAGTGGTATCAGAGCGTAGTTACGCTCTGAAGACAAGAATTACCGAACTTAGGAGGATATTGAGGTTGAGATTGAGTTATGGGTTAAGGGTTAAGAGATAGAGTGTGAGGTGCGTTAGCCAGGACTCCCCGGTGTTTACCGGATATCCATAGTACCTAGGCCCGCCCTCCACATCCCTAACCCTAAATATGTGGAACAAACGCCAGAGAGAAGAAAGCCTTCTCTTACTCGGGGAAACCCGATCTGGCAGTTAGTTAATAGTAAGCAATACAAGAAACATCTTGTGGCATAACAGTTAAGGAGAACTGGGAGATTTTAAATGGAGCATAGTCGAGAAACAGGCACTACCTAAGGAATACTATCAGTAAGGGAACGGTAATTACCGGCAACAGGGGTCGACATGCTACGCAGTCGAAATAACCCGCGATATCAATGGTAAGGAAAGCACTACGCGTGCCATGGATAAGGAAATGATAAGAGACATGGGTACCGGACAGCGGTCCGAGTAAGAATAACAGTAGGATAATACAAATCATGAGGATTAAGACATAAGAAAATATTAAGGGGTTCCCTCAGAAAGTGGAACGCCCTGATGGATGACAGTACTGTCAAACGACAAGGAAACTGCCGGAAGGATAGTTATCCAAAATAAGATATTATTGAAGGAGTCCCGAGGACTACCAATTACTTGGAAATTAGAAGGAAGTTTTACTTCCAATGCACCTTGTACCAATAACCCATCCTGCATGGCGCACTTGCCATAGCAAGTGCTACCACGGTTGAGCCACATGAAAAGCCATCAAGGCGAAATAGGAGAACGCTACAGTTGTAGCATAAATTAATACCGGATTGTAAATCCATAAGAACAGAAAAATAAGACTTTGGAAAGGCCCGACGGCCTGACCATAATGAGGTGAACCGACACATCAGCCAGCAGGAAGCTGAGCTTAGACGAAATACTAAACCGTATAAATATTTGCAACGGTACAACCTACTACACAACAACCGACAGTGTGGTAAAAGCACCAAACCCGGATCTCAAGGAGGAACCTAAGAGATCGCTCAATAATTCGAGCAAAAGCACTACGTAAATAACAACATTCATAGAATGTATCAAGAGGTACAATAAAGGTAGTCGACTGAACGACTTACAACGAAAACGGGATGAGACTCCCAGAGTGACCATTAAGGACACCAATGACAACATTCTTCAATGAAGATGTTGAAAAACCCGGAAATCAAGGATAAAAGAAATAAACATAAGCTATAACCTACTAAGAATTAAAGTCGTACAACCCTGGAAAAGGAAAGCTCAGAGGACTACCCCACAGAGCGGGCATAGTCGAGCCGAACAAGTGATGAATGACAGTTAACACTGTTTGTTTAACTCATTAACACCCAGGTATGATTTATCGTCAACGGGTGGCATAGTCAACGGAAGTTGAACGAAGCGTTGAGATGAGAGTATAAGATAACAGGATTATATCCAACTTGGACACCGTAAGGCAAACGCCTAATACGAACCTAACCTTGATTGTTAAGAGACATAAGTCTAGTAAAATGACAGTATTGTCAAAGACATTAAGTAACCTCAGATCACCTGAGCAACTTACCATAAAACCCGATACTACATTTAGTATGTAACCTAATGATTGATGGAGTTCCAAGGGACCAGAAGTTTATGAGGATAATCTGCAGATGAGTAAGAGTACAAATAATAAACTGAGACATTAAGCATTAAGAGCCTACGAGCCAAGGATGTTAACCACATCAGAGCCCGAGGCGCAGTAAGTTATAAGAGAGCTTGTTTAAGCCACGAAGGAACTACAATTCGTAGGAATGAATGGTTACCGAACCTATAACTTAGATTGGGAAGAACATTACCAAGAAAGGGTACCAATGAGAATGTTGAGATAATGCTAAGGACAGGAGCGGAGAACGAACCATGCCTTTTAGGGTGGGGATACCTCTCCTTGTTGTGAGGCCATGAGTGGGAATGAACCCCTCAAAAGGGCTTTCACCTGTTAGAAATAAAATACACTTTATTTAGAAAATGGAAATTATGAACTTTGAGATCACCTTAGAACATACCAGATACACTTGAGTAACAAGGAAGGTTGCAGAGATAGACCTCATATCCAACACCCAGGATGTAAGAATTGATGATTGTCAGAGGTAAACATTGCGACTGCACGTTATGACACGTCAATTAAGCAATGCTCAGGAGAGCTTGTGAACCAGTGGATGACTTCTTCGGTAACCAATTAAATCACATGGTAGATAACATCACTAAGAATAAAAGAAAGCGAAAGAAATTAGCATACTTACGAATCTGAAATTGGAGCATAACATCTTCATATCAGGAGTTAACTATTTTACAACACGGTACGACAACCGCCAATACCAGAATGAGAGAACTCCCAGTGTGTTTACACCAAGAAGGGATTGAGTATAAGGTAAGACATTAGAATAAGTGAGTAAGAGGTTGCACCATTAATGGGCAACATGGTAAGGGCCAACTACCACGGTAGTAGTGGTCGTGAGTACAATAGTTAGAAAGGTGGATTAAGTCATGGTGCGCGGTAAGGCGACCATTATGAATGAGCCGTCAAATATTGACACTGAGGCAATTAGATTTATGAGTTAAGACCAGTATAAGTAAGGAAATAAGATGGTAGACGAACTGTGCATTGATGCCAGTAGTCTGGACCTAGTTAAGTAAGATTTTACAGGAAGCACACTACCCATTCCTTAAGGAACTGGAAGTGCATTCCTAGTAGCATAAATATGAGGAACAAGATAAGAGGCTCTACGAAGAGACCTCAGATATTAAGAGACCGCATCAGTACGGGATACATAAAGAACTAGAGCATACAATACCCAAGAACACAGTAAATGGACTTCCCTTGATTAACTTCAAGAAGAACAATAAATGTTATTATGGAACGATGAAAGAGGAGATCGACAACAGAATACTTCATAATTAGCAATAGCTAAACGTGTGACGGACACTATGAGTTTACTAAAACGAGACGTGGGACGACTGCACCCCACAGGGGCTTGCAGGCCTGACACGCTCATTTATGAGTTAGTTGGGTAAGTAGTAATGTACCAGTAAGGTACCCCATGCATGTGAACGAGTGGTGTAAGGAACACGGGAAGTAGTCGACTCCGTACCACCGACAACGACGCAAGATCAGACAAGAGCAGCTACTACCACAGACAGTCGAAGAGAAGAATTTAGTTGAACCAGCAACACAGAGGAACCAGAGAACAGATAATTAAGGACCATGAAGTGCGAAAAGCACGGATTATTAAGTACAGACATTGGATATGTCTTAAGATGTAAGGGATTAAGACTGTAAAGCGCATATGCACTAAACAGTGTTTCAGACTAAGAATCATCCTCAGACCAAAGGTCATTGGGGAGAAAATTTAGACATTCGAGAAAACTAAGATATGAGCGTAAGATCTTCAAGAGAATGGATAGACGAGTTACACTCATTAAGGCCGTGTATATATAAAGATAACACGTGTCCATTGAGACAATTAAGCCTAAGATTATCAGAGTGTGCAGCGGAAGCTAGCAGATCACTACTTTGAGATTAGACCAAACTAAGTTAAGAAACGGTATAAGTACCGTTAAGAATCCTCGATACAGAGACTAAGTCATTTCTGATCGAATTATAAGTAAGATAGATAGCGTGGAAGCTAGAATGCTTGGTAAGAATTAGACATCTTGAACTTATGTTCAAGGATGATATAATGTTGATTACGTGGGCGTAATCCATTTTAAGGGGGGTAGAGCGAAAACCGCTTAGCGTATGTTTGTGTACTGAGTACATAAACTACGGTGTGCATAGCACAAAATAATTTGAGAATATGTTTTACATAAACATTTTAAGATAAACCATGGTTATTGCACACAGAAGATGTGAATACCATACATATTAAGTACCTATCTTGTTAACTCCGGTGTGAGTACAAGTTAAGAGAATTAAGGAAGAGGATTAAGGAGACTTAAGGAATAAGGAATATATGAGGTATAAGTCGATATGAGACTATGTGTGAGATAAGAATAAGATAACACTATGAGATATATTTGATATGATATGAGGAGGATATGTAATGCTATGTGGTATGAGACTGATATGGAATTTAGTAGGAATTTAAGTCTGGAGGTAGTTACTAAGAGATGAATTGAGAATGTTTGATGGACTTAGTCCACACTTTGGAGATGTATTGATTATGATTAGAAGAACTAAAAAGATAGAAAATTGGACATGAGTGAATTAACTGATGTTTGAAAATGACGTGGGAGGTGGAACTTGATTTTCTAGGGATCAAGGGAAACCGAACACAAATTGGAGTGGAAGGATGGTTCTACACTGATGCTGATCACATCAGGGTAGGATTATTCCTGAAACTCCCTACCAGTGGTCACAAGTAAATCACACTAAGGATAGAGGCCTTAGGATAAAAAAAAATGAAATTGGAGTTGCTTGTATTTTTTTAGAGGAATTATTCCTCACATGACCTCGTAAAAAGGATTACCTTTTTACTGAGTCTCGCCCATGAAGTCGAGGACGCACGAGCCTTTGTCTTCGGACCGGTGACATGGGGAGAGCAGCGTGTTTTGTATTCTAGCCCATGGTGACGAGGACGAATGAGCCATTGTCTACGGACCGGTGACATGGGAGAATACGTTGGAAGTTATGTGAATGTTTTAATCATCAAAAGGAACAAAAGGAATTTTGAGTGCTACACATGCTTAAGCATGTTGTGTGATATTTAAGATTAAGCATATGGTGGACTTAAGGATCAATGAGATTAAGTATACATAAGTATGATCTATATGATCTAAGGAATGAGGTAAGACATGTATTCTAAAGATAAGATGCATGGGAACTTTGGGGACAAAGTTCTTTTAAGGGGGGTAGATTGAAATACCCCAAACCTAAGTATGCTAAGTAAACCTCAAATCATGATGTATTAAGGCTAAAATATGCCTTAGAAAGATTGGTAGACAATTTAAACCAAGGAAAACATAAGAAAGTGCCTTAAAGGCAATCAGGGCAAAAACGTGCTCTAAGCTTGGAGAGACTTGGGTGAGTACCCAAATATCATGATAAGACCTTAGTAATATCCTAATGGTCATTTTAAATCAATTAGCAAAGAAAACCAAGCTTGAAAACAAGTTAAAACACAAAATGTGCTTTAAGAATCTTAAAGCACATTTTTGAGAAATTGTCTTAGAATTGAGTTTTGAGTGGCTAAATGTCCATCATTACTCTTTAATCAACATGTGTACTAATTAGTATCACATTAGGAGGTCTAAATCAATGGGAAATCAAAAATTTCCCGATTATGTGCCTTGATTAGTGAATAGTAACTATTTAGTGCTAGTTAAGACATAATCAATATAAGTCAATTAATTGGTCAACAAAGACCATGTTAGCCTTATAAAGGTGGCCGGTTTTTCTAAGTGGGGAGTCACCACATGAGTCATTAAATGAGAAAAGAAAAGAAGAGATAAGTAAAGAGTACTATTTGCTTTATTAAAGCAAATACCTTATATTA
Source organism: Limonium bicolor (assembly GCA_023374045.1). NCBI lineage: Eukaryota > Viridiplantae > Streptophyta > Magnoliopsida > Caryophyllales > Plumbaginaceae > Limonium > Limonium bicolor. Next base: position 104,367,742 of record CM041778.1, read on the forward strand.
GCCTACCTCTCTCTCTCTCTCTCTTCATTTCTTCTTCACCCACGGTTTCTTCTTGTTTTCTCTGTTCCAAACCGTGCCCAGCCAGCCTCCATTGTTGCTTCACCTTGCTTTGGCAACAACTTGCTCATTTTAGCTCCAAATCAAAAACTAAACACATATTATTCTTAGTTAGGTCAAGACCTATCTTTCTATCTTTTCAAATCTTTCAAAGCTCCATTTTGGTGCCATGAGAAAACTCCATTGATGGGGGAAAATCAAGTTTGAAGAGCTCATTAGCTTCTCCATTCTCTTAAGGTAAGGAAAATGTAAGAAAAACCATGTTTCCACCATTTCTACACATTACCGAAAATTCCTTCTCATGGGGATTCATTTTTCCATTGTTCTAGCTTGATTCTATTCTCCAAGGGCTAGAGGAGGTCCTACTTAATTCATATCCAAGCTTGCTTTGAGAATCCAAGGTAAAACATTCAGTTTAATACCTTAGAACACATTTTTAACCTAGGGTTTACTCCTTAAGGTTAGTGTATTGTTTAGTGCTCATATGAGTCATTGGTTATTGATTAGAACATTGGCAAGAGAAGTTTGAGTGGTGGCCGATATTCATTCAAGAAGAAGGTCTAAGGAGGAGATTGAGTTAAGCTTGAGGAAACAAGGTAAAATGCTTACCTAATGGTGGTTTAAGATTAAGGAATGAGTTTTAGATAAATACCAATGTGGCTTAGAGCTTACATTGTGTATTGGGTTATATAACCTAAGGAAAAAGAACTTAAACAAGCTTATGAACTTGTGATTAAGGAGCTAATGAGAATGGGTTAGTACTATAAGTTTAAGGTGGATTTTAAGAGCATTATAATTATTATGAGATTGATGAGTGTATTTGCAGGTTGAAAGCTTATACATGTGGGAAATTCAGTGTTTAAGTTTAAGTCATTTAAGGGCCTAAGAGCCATGTCATTTAAGAGCCTTAGTGCTATGCAATTTAAGATTATTGCACTATATTGAGTTATTAAGAATGAGTTGATTTGGATGAGGAAAATAATGTGTTTGGGAATGATAAGATACTAGAGGAGCTATGGCGAAATTTGAGTAGAAAACAAGGTTTTAAGTGTAGTGGTGAATTAATATGACCTAGGATTTACTAGGAGTCATTAGGAAGAATTTGAGTGGAAATGAGTTAACTAAGGAGTTCTGAGAATGAGAATGACCTAGAATGGTCTACGAGGAAGTTAGAGTTTAGATGGGTGAGTGTTTTGAGCACACCAAAATCATGAGATGAGGAATATAAGACGTGAGCATAAGTTTAAGGAGAAGGTATGATGCTTAAGGTGATTAAGATATGTTCTAAGGGAGTTTAATGACAACGGAAGTACTAGGAAATGTTCTATAGGTTGTCTTGATGAAAAAGGGTGAAGTTAAGGTATTATAATGACTTAGGTATCACCATGGAAGATTTAAGAATCAAGAGAATGTATTTGAGTATTTAGAACTTAGGAAAATGTTGGTAAACAACTAGGAAGGAAATAAGGTGTTGGTGTGTGGAAGCTTAAGCTTGTGAAGGAACTTTTAGTAAATGCTTGAAAGAGTTTTAGATAGTGAGAGATGCTTGGGAGATGATGTTATAGTGGTGAGGAAAACATTGGCATAGTGGTTACATTAAGTATGAACCACCACCTAGAAACCTAGAGGAAAGCATTACAAGAGTAGCATTATTACAAGGAAAATGCATAATGACTAAGGTGGACTTTGGTGGATGATTTAAGGTATTTAAAGGAGGTTATAAGGTGGGTTTAAGGTGCCAAGATGGTGTTGGACCTATTAGGACACTTGTGGAAGAGTTTGGAATTGGAAGAGCAATTTAATAGAAGAATCTGTAGTGGACCGACCCAGGGTCCGACCCAGTTCTGGGTCGGTCGGACCTTGTTAACCCAGCAGAAATGTTTCGGTAATAGACCGACCCATAAGGATGGGTCGGTCGGTGGGTCGGTCGGGCAAGATTTAATGAAGGAAAATGTCTCGGCAGAGGACCGACCCAGAGGGTTTTGGGTCGGTCGGTTTAGCTTTGGGTCGGTCGGATGAGTTTCAAGAGACGGAGAGTTTCGTAATGGACCGACCCAGGGGTGGGTCGGTCGGTGGGTCGGTCGACCCTTCACACTTAAAAAAAAAAAAGAAATTTTGAATTCTAAGAATGGCAATGGGTAATAAGGTATGCCTTTGGTAGGTTGTAATGATTGAGACCCTAAGAACTTAAGAGATTAAGCTAAGTTAAGTATAAACTTGAAAGTTTAAGATTAAGTTTGTAAGATTAAGTGTAAGACCTAAGAGGTGTTAGGTGGGGATCATTAAGGAACTAAGTAAGTTAAACAAGCTAAGTAAGTCATACAAGTTAAGTGATTAACAACCTAAAACTGAATGAATGTTTTAGGTTGGAATTTGGGGCCCGGAAGAAGGCTAACAAACAACGATCGACGGTGAACGGTACAGTTGTTTCTTCTTGTGACCTGCTTGCTAACGAGGTGTCCCTCGGCTTGTGTGCTATTTGTTTTTGTGTGCTCACTAAACAAGATAAAGCATGCAACCGGAATATATACATATATATTATATTGTTGTGTGATGTTTGAAGACTAACACAACATACCGTGAGAACTTACTAACCGATGTCTAGTAAGAAATTGAGTGAGAATAAGGAACGCCCCCTAATGAGGGACGATATGAACCGAAAGAGGTTAACCAACAAACATGGTCTTGAGACTATTACTAACTGAACTTGAGTGAGGAATCCGGAATGGTACCGGCACATGTGTATTGGGGGAAGTCGGTATCCTTATCAAATACCGTCTTCCAAAGATGACCTGTCCTCGGACTCGTCGCCTAGAGTCGACAAATAGACTCGACCTCCTCGGACTTCTTGTTTTAGGAGGGAGGCATACTGAGATGGTGTAGTGGGATCTACCTAAATGCCCAACTAATTCTAATAAATATTGTTTATGTAAACCAATGGAGCCGATAACTCATTGGTTAGGGCTACGTGACCCGACAGATAAACAATGGATTAAGGTACAACCATTCTAATAAAAGAACGGTTGACTTAATTGAGATAAGAACTGAGATAAGATTGAGGTAAGGTTCGAGATAAGTTACAACCATCTCTACTTAAAGAATGGTTTGTATTCTAAGACTGAGATAAGATGGTGCGGTGGGATCACCTAAATCCCAGGTTCGAATTAGATACGGCCAATCCCTTCCAGGAAAGGTTTGTATATAGAGATTAAGATTGAGATTAAGATTAAGATTAAGTTAAGTTACAATCATTCCTGTTTAAGGGATGACTTGTATTATTAAGATTAAGATTAAGGTAAGGTTAAGATAAGTTGCAACCATTCCTTTTTAAAGGATGGTTTGTAATACTAAGATTAAGATAAGCTACACCCACTCCTTATTAAAGGATGGTTGTTTCTAAGATTAAGATAAGAATCGATCGAGGTAAGATAAGGATGAACTAAGATTAAGAGGGAACACTACTTAAGAGTTAAAATCTAACTCTCTAATAAGGGAACGCATTTAACGTTCATTGTGTGTGAACTTTGATTGTTCATATCTGAGTTGTTGTTTACTGCACTTTCTATTATGTTGTGCATCTAATCAACCTCCATGCTATCGACAATTAGTCGTCGTAGCCACGTTAGCTTGGGGGCCATGAGAGGATAGTACCAGCATTCGTGCTGACCCCCTCGGGGGCTTCTTTTTACTACACAGGTGAATATCAGGAGCGGCCGTCGCGAGAGTAAGAAGAGGATACAGCTGTTAAGGGTTTAGTAGGCCTACGAGTTGTGCATGTACACTCGTATGGCAAGTTGAGTTAGTAAGATGTATAGGTTGTGAGAGGATTTAAGAAGGTTATGTAAATGGTTAAGGTTGTTAGACTAATGTTCGGTATATTCTGTAGTCAGACCGTGGCAAGGTCCTGGATTGTAAAGAATTCCGCTGTGACATGTGTATATATACTGTTAAGTTGCGAGACCACATTTGGATTGAGTTGGGGTGTTACAAGTAGTGAATGTATAGAGCTCCTGATCAAGGTGGTTAGACTCAAAGAACACATAATCCTCATATATAGGTTTTTGTACTTTTCTTAATTAGTAAGAGAGGCATTGAATTATTTGAAGGCAGTTATTCTAACAATTATCAGAACTTAAATACTAGAGTAATACAAAAGAGAAATAATCATAAAAGTTGCTTGAAAATGGCAAATACTATTGTACAATCGATTGTACGGTGAGCATCATATGACCGTTCATTTTAGATTTAAAGATTGTTCAAAATTTTGTATTGCTTGTTCATATTGAGGGAAAATTACACGTGTTATTATTAAAGTTGTTCAACTTTATTAGATGGTTGTTCAAATTAATTGTAAAAATTGTTCGATGATGTACATAAATATCATAACCGGTTGTATGATAATCAACTTGCTTATAAAGTGACAGGGAAGTAAGTCCTCAAATAGACCCATTAACCTTCGTACAAAATTATGTGGTCTACGTGGGTAGAACACTTGAACCTTAAAAGAAGGAAAATCCTAATTACGCTTATTAAGCAAATAATATTAGTACACAAGTTAATTGTAGTCCGAACTTGATGTTTCAATAAAAATAGTAAGTCAATTATAGTCCGAATTTGCCCTTGTTGATTAATGTGAACATATTAAAAATTCTATTCACTCATGAAGCGTAGTTAGCCCCAAATAGTGAATTAGGATATAAATTTTTTTTAATCTCTAAACATAAATTTCTAATGGAAAATTTCCGTTATACACATATAACGTCGATAAAAAAATGAAAATGGGTTGCCCGGGATTCGAACCCAAAACTAGTTGGATGTAGTAGATATTTTCATTAAAAAAAAACCCTCCTCCTTTCGAGGAACACAGAGACTAGTTGAAGTAATGAGCCTCCCAATATTCATTCAATATTGGGAGGCTCATCAGATTAGACATAATGAAAAAAATTCCAATACTAAGTATCCATATGTTTTTCCATAATAAGGGGGCATTTGTTTTGGGGTAATCAGGAAAGGGAATCGGAATGATTCTCTTTCATGCTGTTTATTTTGCTTTCCTATTTTCAGGAAAGGGAATGAGATTACCCCAAAACCCTTATCTTGATTCCTCACCCGCTACTAGGGAATGAGATTTCCTTTCCCCAATACACGTTGACCGATGACATATAACCATTGACCAATGACTAATGACCATTGACCGGTAATTAATTACCGTGGACCGGTAGCCGACAGGCGTTGACCATTGATCGGCGGCCGTTGACCAGTTATTTATTTCATTTCCCCCAGCCCAAACAAACAACTGGAAAAATCAAAGGGAATTATTTTTTCATTCCTTTTCATTCCCTTTCCTGATTCCATTCCGTTTTCCCACTCGAAACAAACGCCCCCTGATAAATTTTAGGTAAAAAAAGTCACTATCTACGTTTGAATATAATTGTCAAAATTGGGTTTAAATAAAGTTCATGTCTGAAACAAACTTACCACTGAAGGTCATATGAACTGGAATTGTATATGTTATGTGTAGCTTAGATGCTATTACTAGAATTGCTTACCCTTACTGAACGAAGTCTTTTGCCATCTGAACTGGAATTATATTTGGCACCAAAAATTTGAGTAGCTTCTGCTGGGATTACTTGTGTTGGTTCATTTGGCTTACCTAGTTCGAACATGCTCTAATTAGTCGGTGCTATATTCAGGAACTGAATAACATGTTGAGATTAAAAAATTACCCATATAAATGTGAACAAGTGTATAAACCCATCACTTGTGTTAGTTAGGAGCGAGTAACCTATAACAGCCACCCATCGTATGATTTACCTCAACGATTTTGGCCCGGTTATGAAAACAATGATAAGAACAGATAACGCATAAAGGTAAACCTATTGTGGTAGTCGTGGTAGTTATAGGTTAAGCCGTACCTTGACTTCACAAGTGGTCGTTGAGTGTCCTCTTGTCCACCCAGCGATGATAAGGGCAAATACACTCTGAGCTGGATAGTCCCAAATAACAAAAATCAAAAGTGATGATGAGGACAAAATTACTCTGAGCTTTACATAAAAAAACATTTGTGTGAAGTTGACGCCTGGAGACGAGACGATGGAAACGAGCGGCGTCAACAACACTCTATGGATCTAAAGAGAAGGTGAAACGACGGAGCAGTGGCGGTCGACTAGCTATTAGGATTGTATTAGTGCATGATGTAATTTATTATTTGTACAAAATCAAATTTAGTACATGTACATTCGTTGTTAAAATGTTGTATTACCTACAAATTCTCTTTTGAAATAGATAATATCTCAATATACACTTCATGCACATATTAATATTTAAATCGTTCAAGTTTAATTACCCAACCGACTTTGGTAAATGACTTAATACATGATTACGTAATTAAACTACAATTTTATCTAATATAGATGATCACTCATGAAATACCCCGAACTTAAATATAGGGATTAAGATTACCTAATACGTAATTAAAGGCTAATAATGCCTAAGTAATATTGGTAAGGAAAAATAAATCCAAAAGAAATAAGGAAACACTTTAAAGTGAAAAACGCTAAATAAGCGTTAAATAACCATAGGAGGTATGAGACCTCGGTTAGCGTGTTCTAAGGATTCTAAAGGCTTAATTAAGTCTAAATAAATATGAGGAACAAATCCCGAAGAAAACGGATCCTTAGAATGGATTAAAATCACTAATGATCATTAAAGCGCGTTTTCGAGGTAACCGGGAAAACGTGTCTTTAAGCGGGTCAAATAGACTCGTAACAACTTTGGTCAACTAATAATCATTAATAAATATTAGTGAGCTGTAGGACCAATAAAATCAATAAAACGAGAGATTAGTAAAAACTGTCAAAAACAGGAAGTTGTGGGGTAGAAATATAAATAGACCAAACTTATGTGTCCATTTTGAAAATAAAAAGTAAAAGTGATTGTGTGTGTGTGCTGTGTCCGATTTGGACCCCCTCACACCCCTCTCTCACTCTATTAATTCTCCCTTACTCACAAAAAACAAAAATAATAAAACTACTACTCTACTTTATTACTCTCACACTCACCACAATTCTCTCTCCTATCCCTCATTCCCTCTCTCACGTGAACACCCCTCACCAGCACCCTCTCCTTCTTCCTCCTTCTTCTTCATCGATTTCCATGGAGGAATGAGAACAAACAAAAACTAGCACTTCTCTCCTCTTGTTACTCTAGTAAACCTCTTCCAAAAATTATAAAAACACCACCATTGGAATCCTCTCCTCAAGAGCTACCTTTCTATCTTTTCAAAAATCAAAAACAACAACTTTCATCTCCATGGGTATGGAGCATTTGGAGCTTCAACACCACCATTAGAAGGCCCTCCTTCTCCTTGTTCTATTAAGGTAAAATATCTTCAAAGCTCCATCTTTTTCTAGCCTAAATGGCAAAACGAAAATGTGAACTAAACCCTTGCTTGCTCCTCTTGTGCCCAGCCGGTTTTGGCATTTTGAAAGGTGGGAAAGATTATTCTTGAGCTACTCCAAGTGTTTTATAACCCTTGCAAGGTAACGAAACTCCTAAACCCTAGAATGTACATTAAAAACCTAAATAAGATTTAGTGCAAATTTTAGTATTGAAGCATGTATATAAACGTTGGTAGTGTTAGAGGAATTGGGACTTCAAAACCGGTAGAGAAAGAGGAGAAAGAAAGAAGAAGCTTGTGAAATAACAGGTAATATACTTGTCCTTGTGTAGTCTTGTAAATGAGTATGTAACAGATTTTTAAGAATGGAAATGTGTTTGTAAAATGGTAATGCACTAGTGGTATAATATGTGTAAGAGGATATAAGTATTTTGAAGCTTTAAAAGATGTGTAAAACTTGTTGAAAACAGATTGGGAGTAGTGGTTGAGTGCAGGAATTTTTATGAGTGTTTTAGTATTGGTATAATGTATGGGAGCTTGTATTTTGGTGTTGTATATAAACAGGTGAATTGAGTAATGAGATGTGAGTAAAACAGTGTGGTGAGTGTATAAAATTAAGGGGAGACTATGGCAAAATTGCCTAGGATTAGAACACTTAGAGAATTAAAACTAGGTGACTAATGTGAGTGTGTAACAGATTTCGATTAAGGAAAACAGAGGGTAAGTTGAGAGAGATGAATAATGTATTCTAATACATTAGGGGTGTTAGAAATGCCAATAGAAGAGGGAGATGTAGAAGGGGAGTGTAAGTGTGAAAATCTGTAGCAAAAGGGTATAAGAATGTATGGAGAAGTTAGGAAAGGTTAGTGTGTAAGAATTGGTAAAAAGGAGAGTTGGACTTGGGTATAGATATTGTAGTTGCTTGGAAATGAATTGGAATGGTAAGATAGCATTAGGAGAGGGAACTATGTATGGGGAAATAGGAACCCAAAATCTGTAGCAAAAACTACTTGGAGGAACTATTGTAAGTGTTGAAAGGAAGTAAGGAATTGTGTAAGTTGTTTAATGGATTTAGTAATGGATTTGGTGGATGGGCTAAGGAGTATTAGGGGGTTTAAATTGTGTAAAAACATGTTAGGATGTATGTAGGAAGATTGGGGAAACAATGGGTGAAATTGGAATCGAAAAATAAGGTCTGTAGCAACATTCTGCTACCGACCGACCCAGAGTCTGGGTCGGACCGTGGGTCGGTCGGAGCTTAAGAAACGAAAATAAATCTTTCGGGAGTGGACCGACCCAGGAGCCGTGGGTCGGACGTGGGTCGGTCGGACTCGAATTTTCTGTTGTCGAAGTTTCGCACTTCGACCGACCCAGAGGTGGGTCGGTCGGTGGGTCGGTCGGAGCTTGGACAACAGACCCGAAACTCTCGGCAATGGACCGACCCAGAGGTGTATGGGTCGGTCGGAATAGTTCTGGGTCGGTCGGGAGAAATTTCAGAGAACGAAACTTACTGGAATGGACCGACCCAGGGTTGGGTCGGTCGGTGGGTCGGTCGACCCATAACTTACAAAAAAAAAAAAACTAATGATTGTAACTAGTGTATATGTGTATATATATGTATACCCACCTATACATAGTACATGTATATGTAAGTAAGTAAACCTAAGTTTAGTAAGGAAGTAAAACTTAAAGTAAAGAAAAGTAAATAAGTAATGTGTAAGTATAAGAAGTGTGAGGACATAGTAAGTACGAATTAAGTAATAATAGTTAGATTAATCGTTTGAATGTATGTATATCATAGGATTTGAATTGTGAATACCGGAGGGACGTTGGGATACAAATACAACGGTGAAAGGTATGATTTCTTCATGCCCTGTATCCTAATCTGGTTACCCCGATTTGTATGCTTATTTGACCACCTAATAAGATAAATGCACGAACCGGATTATATTGCACTTACTTGTGCTTGTTTACATTGTTCTTGATATTTGTCTTGAACAATAGTTTGTATAATTCATGAAACATATGGATGATGATGATGTGTATTGTTTTGTAGTGTACTGTATGTTGCACTGTATTTCGTATGGAGTGTATATGTATTGTACTATTGTGGCTTGAGTTGACTTGTGCTAATTCCTAACTAGCTAACTCCTAACTTAAGTGAGTAAATTGGAATGAGTACAAGTCCGATATAGCTTCGGCCACGCGTGAGGATGAGGTGACACAAGAGGTTGGATCCGATTCCTGGTTCGTAAGCTGGTCCACGGCCCAAATCCCTTAAGTGGGTAGCATCCTGGATTAGTGAACCAAGTAAATCCCGGTGGTGGGACGGAGTAGTCCCCGGGCCGGAGGTCCCGACGACTTAACTTGAGTAAGAGTAAGAGTAAGTAAGTATGTAAGTATGTATGAGTATGAGTATGTATGCGTATGTATGAAGTAATGAGTAAAAGAGTAATCTCCACCCGATTAACCCGGGTGGACCAATGAAGCTAACCGTATTGTAAATTGTGTATATTGGGAATATGTATTCGGAAGAAGGTAAGTATGTTGGTTTATTGTATTCCATGATGTGAATGTATGTGTGTATGCTTGTAAGTATTGTATTGCGTATAAGAGCATGTATGCATGTTGTGTGAAAATGAACCGCATGTATTCGACCAAGTGGTCGGCGTACCCTCACTAGTACGCGGGGTATGCGGTTATCATGCTCAGCGAAAGCTGACCCCTTCGGGGGACATTTTTTAGTGTGCAGGTACCCGAAGCGAATGTGGTCAAGGCACGAGACCGGCGACTACATGGGATAGTAGTAGCAGAAGGTAGAGGTGTATTAACTAGCACACCCCTTGTATTAGAAAGTAATGTAGTAGTGAGGAATGGGTAGTAGTAGTCTCTTAGTGTATGTATGAACTTGAAGAGGTATACTGTATAAGGAACCTAGTAAACTCGGTATGTAGATTATTGTATTGTACTTGGAGTATTGTATTGAATGCAGATTGTAGTAGTATTTGGTAAGGAATGTATTGTAGATTGTAGTACTCGGGATTCCGGTCCACCAGACCGATGCTGTATGTAGAATAGTAGCTTGTTAGTCACGTGGGTGACTAACGGCATTGTATCACCCATTATGTAAGTAGTATCCGCTGCGTGTATCTGATGTGTAAGGAGATTGGACGTAATGCTGTATTAGTAGTAGGGGTGTTACAAAAAGTGGTATCAGAGCGAAGTATCGCTCTGATGACTGGAAATACCGAGTCTAGGAATACCGAGTTAGGAATTAGAAGCTTAGGGCTAAGGGCTGAGTGTTAGCATTAGAGATATGCTAGTTGGGAACTACCGGTGAGTACCGGATACCTACAATACCAGTCCCGCCCGCCGCGAACCCCATTGTATAACTTGGGAAAGGATGCCAGGGAGAAGGAAAGTCCTCTCATACTCGGGGAAACCCGATCTGGCAGTTGTGAAGCAATCACACAGTAAACAAGGACCGACATCTAGTAAATTCCAAGGATTGGAAGCCGGAAATGGATCCCGGTTGAACCACAACACCCGCATTTAATAGCGGCAGAATGAGCACTCCAACCACGAGGAGGCTACAACTTACAACAACATGGGGCGACCTGCTTAGCAGTCGCGAAACCTAGCTAGTCAACCAACAGCAGGAAAGAAACACTAACCGTGCAACGGAATGGAAAGGGGAGTAGTAACAGAACCCGAGACACAAGTCTACGGGATAGTAATACTTGAATAATACCACTAACGGTATGCTAGCCGACCAAGGATATAGTCGGGAGCAGTTAAACTCTAGAATTACAACACCACTAAGGTTGCAATACCTGGCCAATATAGCTCAGACAATTACAAAAACAACCATGAGATATAAACCAATAGGACTACAAGAGTAGTGCCTAAACAAGGTAGGCTCAGTAACCACCACACAAATGTATGGGAACGAGCCACAAGGAACGACGCAAAAAAAAAAAACCAAATAGAATGGGAGTCTCCAAGGATTGGAGAAACATCCCGATTATCAACAATCACGTCAGGATCATTAAGAAGCTACCTAAAGGAGCGAGTATACCAATTGTAGGTCAACAAGATCAAAGGAAGAGTCAACAAGACTAACAACACAAATGGAAACCCTACCAAGATTGGTATAAGATTACCCAAAAACCACCAGTACCACGCACTTGCCACGGCAAGTGCAGTAAAGACAGAGATATGTAAGGGAACGCTAACACGTCACAAGTACATAGTAATGTACGGTGACAGTAACGAAACAACCATAGGATCAAACATCCTAAAACTGAAGGAATGGAACCTTGGAAAGGCCTAACAGCCCGACCACTGTATTTAGAACATACCAGTCAGCGAGAGGCTAGACTTGGTCAAGACCTCAAACGTGGCTATGCCATGAGAGATTTCTTTTAACACCGAACCACTGTTTTTAAACCCAAAATTTTCTTTTCAAACCTCAAACCTCTTTTAAAAACCTTGGATTTTAAAACCAGACCAACAGCATTATGGAGAGTATCATAGAATGATACAAGAGGAGTTGGCAACAGAATACTTCACCTAGGCGTGTGACGAACACTGCGAGTGTACCCGTTACGGGATGTGGGACAACCGCACTCCGAAGGAGCTTGCGGGCCCGACACATAGTTGGGTAAGTGGTAACGTATCAACATGGTACCCCACGTATGTATACATGTAGTGTACGACACACGGGAAGTAGTCGACTCCGTCCTACGGACCATCAGTAAGTTCAAACCAGAACAACTGGACACCTCAGACGATTCAGCATAAAGGAACTCAGAGAATCCATCTGAAGATAAGGAGTAAGAACTAGGAAGTGCAAAGAGCACAGACTAAAAAGTATAGACATTGGATATGTCTCGAATAATCTAAGCAATTACCTGACAGCTGGATGGAATACCCAGCCTAAACACATGAAGGCGAATGCCTAATGTGAACCTAACAATGCTCAACAAACGGGACAGAACTCCCAAGAGCAACCCCAAGATTACCACAAGTACACTCCATCATTGAAGGGGATATCAAACCTAGTCCTGAGCACTAGGAGCAAGTGTAAACAGTCTACCCAAGAACGGGAGACGTTACAACCCAAAAGGGGACGACTCAGCTACAATACCATAAGACGGTATAGAGGACGACACACGTTATAAACATTAGCCGGATGTAACGGCACAGCCACCAACACCCAGGAGCGACCCTTGAAGGGTGTCTGCGTTAATAACAGTCGAACGATAACGACATGAGCACGGGAGCTAAAACGTACACTCGGTTAGGACACCGAAGGGATTTCACTTCACAGGAAATGCCCTAAAATACTGAGAGGCACCTATTAACACCTGATTGCCTAAAGGGTCTCCTATGAACGGAAGCGTGATGCCACGACTTACCATGGAGCCAATAATACCTCCAACCTATGACGGTATACAAGGAGTGGAAACATGTATAACAGCTTGCAAAGAGCATAGCTGGCAGCAATACGACTCAGAAGTTGTAAACCAAATACGTTATATAAACTTAAACGGTTGCAAAACCGGCACCAATTGTTAACAAGACCTACAAGAGATATTGCCTCATACGACAAGAAATCAACAACTGGACCATAAATCCAACCCAACATCCTGAGTGGCTTGTAGTAATGGCCACCTCAGTGTCACTGTCACTGGAGCACCAGTCTAGCATACAGTTGACGGAGTTTAATACCCCTCATGCCTTCTGTAGCAATTGTACACAGAGGCATAAGAATCATGATAATGCCAACATTGGCCTAGTCCACACTTGGACACTACGAGAAACCCAAGGGAAGGTACCCCTCGTTAACCAAAGACCACTAATGGTGATGTGAAACCTTAGAAAAGACTTCCATCTTATAACAATAAACCAAGCAATAGATATTGCCAAGAGTGAAGGAATAAGGGAATGAGATTTCCAAACCATTACGACTTAAAGGAGTAAGCATACTCCATGCATCCAACATGTGGACCATGTGTAAACTCACATGGCAAACCTTGTCATTAAACCTATGAGTGGAAAACCCCTCAACAAGAACTTCATTTACCATGAGAACGGGACCAACCCTTGAAGTTTCATGGGATGTCCGGTAATACAACAAGCAAAACTACACACCCAGAGCCTATCAAGTGCCAGCACTGGAAAGAAGTAATGTAAAACAATCAATGTGAAACACATTGAACCATGAATGACCAACACTCAAGAGAGCTAGACCCGATAAATTACTTCATCCATTGTCAACCAAGACACTTGGTAAATTGTACAAATGATGATGATGTGAGGTAAGCTAACCTACACATGAAACCTAATTGGGAACAGAACATCTCCACAATGGGAAGATGATAACGTACAGTATTCTACGACAACCGTCATACACACGAACACTAGGAACCTCCTAGTGTACACACCATAAGGAAATGGTGCCAATGACAATGGCAATGAGTAAAGAGAAACTATCACAGTAACAGAAACAGTAAAGACAATGTTGTACAGTGAGTAAGAACACGGTGCGCAACAAGCGACCGCTATGAGGGAGTAGCTAAGCAATAACACAGAGTATAAGTATGAGATGACACACAAAAATATTCTTTCCTATCACATAAGTGACTTACTGTCAAGCGTTTACGCCTCTGCACTCTGTATGACTGAGTGTTTTGGTATTGCATTTGTTCAGCTAATGATCTAATGGGATGGCTAGGGATATGGAGGATGTAAACCGTAGTAAACCTTCCTTTTCACCAACAAACATGGCACTAGCCAGTTAAGCAAGCTTAACACTAAACCGTGCAGCCTAAGGCCAAAGAAGCACGAAGAGTGTACAATACACTAACAATCACAAAGTGTGAATTCCAATGGAATGAGGAGTGAAAAGAGACGTGAGAACGTCACTAGGACCGACGCATAGAAAGGCAAGGTCATACAAGTAAAGAACACTTGCACTGAACCAGGAAAACTGGTAGAATTCAGAAGCTAGTGACACCGGAGGAAGCACTACAACTAAGTAGTGACTTAACCTCGCCCGACAATAAGTCGGAGGAGCTTAACGAATAATCGTAGAAGCACGAATAGCATGTGCAGAAGATTACCAGAGAGCCGGTATAAACCTTAAACTCATTGAGTTCAAACACGGTAAAAGAATACCGCATTTGTTATAAACCTTATGCCTATAATAGACGGATAAAAGATGATGCATAGTACATTAAGGATAGCACGAAGGGTAAATAACCCGAGTTATCAGGTCGCACAGCAGAAGCTGGTGGGCCCCAGCTAGTAAGTATAGCAAAATGGCTATTAATGCCTTGAAGCCTAATAGGCTAGAACCGAATTAATGATGAGTTAAATAAACTCATATAGAAATCCTTGGTGCAAAGACTAAACCATTGGTATGGTTAAGACCCTTTGACCAGAGTATATTGTATAATGTACCGTAGTGAAGCTAAACGCTTCAGATTGCCCAAATTGATTAAACCAATGTGTAATAATAATAACATATGGTAGATTACGTGGGCGTAATCCCTTTTAAGGGGGGTAGAGCGAAAACCGCTTAATGTAAGTTTTTATGAATAAAACACTTAAACCGTAATGTGCATAGCACAAATGTGAATCAAATTGATGATTGGTACTATGTTAAACAAACATAAGTACTCATTCATATTGTAATTATGGTAACTAGGCATTAAACATGCAAATACCATAGGAGGAACGTACCTATCTTGTAACACCAGTGTAAGAGTATTAGTAAAAGAAAAGTAATGAGTAGTGGACGGAGCTCCACAAGTATTGTAACCTTTGAAGAAGTAGTACAAAAGGAATGAGGATAGTAGATGAATGAAGTTTATGAGTAGTGGAATCGTAAGTAAAATATGTGAAACAATTGAAGCCAACTAAATCTTATAAGTGTAGTATTCCGTAGTTAGAAAATAGGAGATGATGGTGAGTAATGGATGGAAGTAGTGAAGGTTGAGGAAATGAGCATTAGGATTGAACCATGGAGTAAAGCAATTGGGGAAATAGAGTGAGGATGATTGATGGACTGATTCCATCCTTTGGAGATGTATGAATGACTAGGAAGAGTAAAAAGATAAAACATGAAAATAATTGAATTAATTGCTTGTTTGAAACTGATGTGGGAAGTCGAACTTGATCCTGATCAGATCAAGGGAAACCGAACACAAATTGGGGTGGAAAGATAGTTCAACACTGATGCTGATCACATCAGGGTCGAATGATTCTTGAAGCTCCCCTTAAGTGGTCACAAAAATCACACATAGGATAGAAGTAAGGTATATATATATTGGACTTTGGAGTTATGTGTTTTAGAAAATTTTTAATTGGTAGTAGTGAAGTATTCTCTTACACTGAAGGTTAAGAATTTGTGGGAAGCTTGTACCGGAGAAGATAGTAGTGTAGTATGTTGTATTATTCCAAGGGCAGCGGGACATAGAGGAGTCCCGTGTCTAGATGACCAGAGTGCCTGCGGGATTGTATGTGTATTGCATTGCTTTGGGGGATAGCTTTGCACTGTATGTACGTATAAATGTGGTAATGAGGAACCGGATGGTAAGTAGTAATATGGATTGGAATAGGTATTGTACATTGGTATGGTATGGGAAGGAGAAACCTGGAGTAACGAGTCTGGAATTGTAAGGAGGAGGAATGTATGGCTTTGGTATTAGGCAAGTATAAATGAGTAAGTACAGTAATCCCATAACCTCGAACAACTTTGAGGACAAAGTTCTTAAGGGGGGTAGATTGAAATACCCCGAACTTAAATATAGGGATTAAGATTAACCTAATACGTAATTAAAGGCTAATAATGCCTAAGTAATATTGGTAAGGAAAAATAAATCCAAAAGAAATAAGGAAACACTTTAAAAGTGAAAAACGCTAAATAAGCGTTAAATAACCATAGGAGGTATGAGACCTCGGTTAGCGTGTTCTAAGGATTCTAAAGGCTTAATTAAGTCTAAATAAATATGAGGGAACAAATCCCGAAGAAAACGGATCCTTAGAATGGATTAAAATCACTAATGATCATTAAAGCGCGTTTTTCGAGGTAACCGGGAAAACGTGTCTTTAAGCGGGTCAAATAGACTCGTAACAACTTTGGTCAACTAAATAATCATTAATAAATATTAGTGAAGCTGTAGGACCAATAAAATCAATAAAACGAGAGATTAGTAAAAACTGTCAAAAACAGGAAGTTGTGGGGTAGAAATATAAATAGACCAAACTTATGTGTCCATTTTGAAAATAAAAAGTAAAAGTGATTGTGTGTGTGCTGTGTCCGATTTGGACCCCCTCACACCCCTCTCTCACACTCTATTAATTCTCCCTTACTCACAAAACAACAAAAAATAAAAAACTACTACTCTACTTTATTACTCTCACACACACAATTCTCTCTCCTATCCCTCATTCCCTCTCTCACGTGAACACCCCTCACCAGCACCCTCTCCTTCTTCCTCCTTCTTCTTCATCGATTTCCATGGAGGAATGAGAACAAACACAAAAACTAGCACTTCTCTCCTCTTGTTACTCTAGTAAACCTCTTCCAAAAATTATAAAAACACCACCATTGGAATCCTCTCCTCAAGAGCTACCTTTCTATCTTTTCAAAAATCAAAAACAACAACTTTCATCTCCATGGGTATGGAGCATTTGGAGCTTCAACACCACCATTAGAAGGCCCTCCTTCTCCTTGTTCTATTAAGGTAAAAATATCTTCAAAAGCTCCATCTTTTTCTAGCCTAAATGGCAAAACGAAAATGTGAACTAAACCCTTGCTTGCTCCTCTTGTGCCCAGCCGGTTTTGGCATTTTGAAAGGTGGGAAAGATTATTCTTGAGCTACTCCAAGTGTTTTATAAACCCTTGCAAGGTAACGAAACTCCTAAACCCTAGAATGTACATTAAAAACCTAAATAAGATTTAGTGTAAATTTTAGTATTGAAGCATGTATATAAACGTTGGTAGTGTTAGAGGAATTGGGACTTCAAAACCGGTAGAGAAAGAGGAAGGAGAAAGAAAGAAGAAGCTTGTGAAATAACAAGGTAATATACTTGTCCTTGTGTAGTCTTGTAAATGAGTATGTAACAGATTTTTAAGAATGGAAATGTGTATTGTAAAATGGTAATGCACTAGTGGTATAATGTGTAAGAGGATATAAGTATTTTGAAGCTTTAAAAGATGTGTAAAACTTGTTGAAAACAGATTGGGAGTTAGTGGTGAGTGAGTGCAGGAATTTTTATGAGTGTTTTAGTATTGGTATAATGTATGGGAGCTTGTATTTTGGTGTTGTATATAAACAGGTGAATTGAGTAATGAGATGTGAGTAAAACAGTGTGGTGAGTGTATAAAATTATAGGGGAGACTATGGCAAAATTTGCCTAGGATTAGAACACTTAGAGAATTAAAACTAGGTGACTAATGTGAGTGTGTAACAGATTTCGATTAAGGAAAACAGAGGGTAAGTTGAGAGAGATGAATAATGTATTCTAATACATTAGGGGTGTTAGAAATGCCAATAGAAGAGGGAGATGTAGAAGGGGAGTGTAAGTGTGAAAATCTGTAGCAAAAGGGTAAAGATAAGAATGTATGGAGAAGTTAGGAAAGGTTAGTGTGTAAGAATTGGTAAAAAGGAGAGTTGGACTTGGGTATAGATATTGTAGTTGCTTGGAAATGAATTGGAATGGTAAGATAGCATTAGGAGAGGGAACTATGTATGGGGAAATAGGAACCCAAAATCTGTAGCAAAAACTACTTGGAGGAACTATTGTAAGTGTTGAAAGGAAGTAAGGAATTGTGTAAGTTGTTTAATGGATTTAGTAATGGATTTGGTGGATGGGCTAAGGAGTATTAGGGGGTTTAAATTGTGTAAAAACATGTTAGGATGTATGTAGGAAGATTGGGGAAACAATGGGTGAAATTGGAATCGAAAAATAAGGTCTGTAGCAACATTCTGCTACCGACCGACCCAGAGTCTGGGTCGGACCGTGGGTCGGTCGGAGCTTAAGAAACGAAAATAAATCTTTCGGGAGTGGACCGACCCAGGAGCCGTGGGTCGGACGTGGGTCGGTCGGACTCGAATTTTCTGTTGTCGAAGTTTCGCACTTCGACCGACCCAGAGGTGGGTCGGTCGGTGGGTCGGTCGGAGCTTGGACAACAGACCCGAAACTCTCGGCAATGGACCGACCCAGAGGTGTATGGGTCGGTCGGAATAGTTCTGGGTCGGTCGGGAGAAATTTCAGAGAACGAAACTTACTGGAATGGACCGACCCAGGGTTGGGTCGGTCGGTGGGTCGGTCGACCCATAACTTACAAAAAAAAAAAAAACTAAATGATTGTAACTAGTGTATATGTGTATATATATGTATACCCACCTATACATATGTACATGTATATGTAAGTAAGTAAACCTAAGTTAAGTAAGGAAGTAAAACTTAAAGTAAAGAAAAGTAAATAAGTAATGTGTAAGTATAAGAAGTGTGAGGACATAGTAAGTACGAATTAAGTAATAATAGTTAGATTAATCGTTTGAATGTATGTATATCATAGGATTTGAATTGTGAATACCGGAGGGACGTTGGGATACAAATACAACGGTGAAAGGTATGATTTCTTCATGCCCTGTATCCTAATCTGGTTACCCCGATTTGTGCTTATTTGACCACCTAATAAGATAAATGCACGAACCGGATTATATTGCACTTACTTGTGCTTGTTTACATTGTTCTTGATATTTGTCTTGAACAATAGTTTGTATAATTCATGAAAATATGTGGATGATGATGATTGTTTGTATTGGTGTATGTGTTATGTATGTATCGATGTATGTGTATATGTATTGTATATTGTGGCTTGACAGTTGACTTGTGCTAATTCCTAACTAGCTAACTCCTAACTTAAGTGAGTAAATTGGAATGAGTACAAGTCCGATATAGCTTCGGCCACGCGTGAGGATGAGGTGACACAAGAGGTTGGATCCGATTCCTGGTTCGTAAGCTGGTCCACGGCCCAAATCCCTTAAGTGGGTAGCATCCTGGATTAGTGAACCAAGTAAATCCCGGTGGTGGGGACGGAGTAGTCCCCGGGCCGGAGGTCCCGACGACTTAACATGAGTAAGAGTAAGAGTAAGTAAGTATGTATGAGTATGAGAATGAGTATGTATGCGTATGTATATGAAGTAATGAGTAAAAGAGTAATCTCCACCCGATTAACCCGGGTGGACCAATGAAGCTAACCGTATTGTAAATTGTGTATGTATTGGGAATATGTATTCGGAAGAAGGTAAGTATGTTTTATGGTTATATTGTACTCCATGTATGTAATGAAGTGTATGTGTGTATGCTTGCGTAAGTATTCTTGTATTGCGTATAAGAGCATGTATGCATGTATGTTGTATGAAAATGAACCGCATGTATTCGACCAAGTGGTCGGCGTACCCTCACTAGTACGCGGGGTATGCGGTTATCATGCTCAGCGAAAGCTGACCCCTTCGGGGGACATTTTTTAGTGTGCAGGTACCCGAAGCGTATGTGGTCAAGGCACGAGACCGGCGACTACATGGGATAGTAGTAGCAGAAGGTAGAGGCGTATTAACTAGCACACCCCTTGTATTAGAAAGTAATGTAGTAGTGAGGAATGGGTAGTAGGTAGTCTCTTAGTGAATATGTATGAACTTGAAGAGGTATTATACTCGTATAAGGAACCTAGTAAACTCGGTATGTAGATTGTATTGGATTGTACTTGGAGTATTGTACTGTATTAAGATTGTTGTAGTATTTGGTAAAAGGAGATTGTGTTGTAGATTGTAGTACTCGGGATTCCGGTCCACCAGACCGATACTGTATGTAGTAGTAGTAGCTTTGTTAGTCACGTGGGTGACTAACGGCATTGTATCACCCACATTATGTAAGTAAGTATCCGCTGCGTGTATCTGATGTGTAAGGAGATTGGACGATAAGCATTGTATTATTAGTAGGGGTGTTACACTTTTCTTGGTTTTGACATGTTCGGGGTAGTATTTGGATCGGAGGAGGGCTGTGAAGGATTCCCAGTCGAAGGTGGGGTCATTGACATGCTCGTTTTTGACTAATTTCCACCAATCCATGGCTGCATACTTAAGGTAATAAGCTACTACTCTCACTCAAATTCCAGCAGGAGCTTCAAGGGTTTCAAAGGCTGTCTCCATCTCGGAGATGTAGGCTTCTAACTTAGCCGGATCACTCTCGCCTCGAAAGCATGGAGGTCGGAGTTCCGCTACCAATTTTACCCAGTTTGCTTCTCTGGGTGGAGGGGGAGGGATTGGTCCCGTTTGAGTTTGTTGGTTTTATTGTTGGGTTTGTAGCATTGCTGTGATTACCTGAGGTAGCATCTGTGATACTGTGGCGGACAATCTCTGCTATCGTCTGCGCGCCTGGTCCGTCAGAGGTCTCTCCCCTAGATCGGCCTCGACCTCGTCCTGACATCTGAACATTTAACACTTACATTAGGCTATGTAACATGTGACCAATGGGTCTTAAATTTAAGCAAGGTATCGTTCATAAGAACGTCAAGGGTATCCTGTTGTTAACAACGGTAATTCCTAGTTAGGTTTCTAAATATCCGTTTTAAAACGGTTGAAATCCTAACTCAGTAATCCCTACGCTCGGTAACTTAGGACATCAGGGCGTAACTACGCTGATACCACTTTTTGTAACACCCCTACCGCTAATCCATTACTTACCGTTTAATCATCCTAATTACTCTACTACTCGCAGCGGAATTACTACTACTACGGCGGGTGATACAGCGCCGTAACCGCCCATACGGCTAGCTAGGCTTACACTACTTACAGTCACGGTCTAATGTCTAAAAGATATCGAGCTACTACATTACTTACCAAATACAAAATATCATATACTTACAAAAGTGATTACCGAGTATTCAAGTATATTCAATTACATCCTTCCACTAGTTTGCCAAGAATAATGAGTTCCAACAGGCTACTCATCTATACCGATTCATAATCCCACAATATCCAAAAGGGTGTACCCCATGGTACACTGGCTACACCGGCTAAACAAAAAAGGCTTACAGCCATGTACAACTTGGTACACCTTTCACAATTCATTAATTACATCCAAAAGAAATTATCTTGATTTCAACAAGTCTTCACCCTTCTCGAGCACCTGTAAATATTAAAAACAGTGCCCCAAGGGGCTCAGCAAAAAGCTGCATATAAACTTCGCATATACCGCGTGCTAACTAGGGTACGCCGACTATTTAAGGTCGACTGTACATGCGGTTCATTATTATCATACATACATGCTTTACATACATCATACAATCATACACATTGCAATACACAAGCCAAAACAGCAATTCAATAGCATACACAATACTTACCTTCACCATGGTTAGCCAATTACACATCCGGGTTAATCGGATGTTTATTACTCTTTTACTCATTACACAATACTTACACAAACATACTCATACTTTACTTACTTACTTTTCCATACTCGTTTACTTATTCTTACTTACTTACTTCACTCATGTTAAGTCGGTATGACCTCCAGGAAAGGACTACACCGTCCCACCACCGGGCTTTAGGTGGCTCACTAATCTAGGATGCTACCCATTTAAGGGGTTTGGGCCGTGTAGAAAAGATTAAAGCCAGGAATTGGAGCCAACCTCTTGTGACTCCGCCTCCTCACACGTGGCCGAAACTATATCGGACTTCTACTCATTCCAATTTACCAATTTATTATGTTAGATTGGTTAGCTTGTTAGGAATTAGTTAGAAGTCCAACACCATAACATTCGGTCACTACGATATAAGTCAAGCACACACACATTCATCATCATCCATACATTTCATGAATTATACAAACTATGATTTAAAGATAATATCCAAACAAGAACAATACCAAATATTCACAAGTAAGCATAATAGTTCGATTCGTGGTTTTTCTTGTTAGGTTCACACAAGCACACAAATCAGAGTAGCCAAGGTAGCATACGGGGCATGAGAAGTTCATACCGTTCACCGTTGTACTTGCAACCGATTTTCCTTTGGTGTTCACAAATCAAGTCCTATAACATACATGGAGTTGTATGGTTAATGACTTATTATTATTCTAACCTTTATTCCGTTACCATTCCCTATGTATACTTACTAGTTCTTACAAGTCATAAGTGGTTATGAAACTATTTCGTACTTTAAGTTTTCTTCCTTACTTAACAATGATGTACTTCTATATATATATATACAATTATATTATATATTATTATTATTATTATATTATTATTATTATTATTTTATGACTCGACCGACCTTACCCAGGGTCGGACCCAAGGTCGGTCGAAGTCAGTAAGTTACTACACTGGAAAATTCAGCCCGACCGACCTTGCAAGTCCGGTCCCAAGGTCGGTCCATTCCAGTGAGTTACATTACGTGAAAATTTCAGGCCCGACCGACCTTGCAAGTCCAGTCCCAAGGTCGGTCCATTCCAATGTGTTCTAGGTTTGAGATTCTGGACTCGACCGACCTTGGACAAGTTCGGTCCCAAGGTCGGTCCATCCCAGTAGGCTTCCGTCTTTGCAAAAACCGGGCTCGACCGACCTTGCCAAGGGCGGTCCCAAGGTCGGTCCAGTCCAGTAGTTTCATTTTTATTTCTGTTTTTTCAGTTCTTCCTTTTACGCATTACTTCCCCAATACTCCTACATGTAATCCCACACGTTTTAACACTAATTAAACCTTATAATCCACCTTAGTTCATCCATTAACTCATTACCCATTTCCATACTAATTCATACACATTATTTCCTAAGTTTTCATTCCATCACTTTCATTATTTTTCTTAGTTTCATTTTGCTACAGATTTTGATTCTCACTTTCTCCTTCTATAGCTCCATCTTTTAATGTCATTCCTAAGGCTTATAATGCATTAACCATCTCTCCTAACCTACCCACTACCAAGCTCCTTATAAAATCTATTTTCAAAGTAATTTCCCACCTAGTTCTAGTTCTTCAGTTCTCTAGTTCTAGGTAAAATTTGACATGGTCTCCCCTATATTTTTACATTCTCACCACATGTTTTATTCACACATTGTTATCCAATTCACCTGTTTATCAACAACATCAATATATAGCTCTCCAACACAATTACTAAACACTAACACTCCTTAAATTCCTGCACATTCACCCTTTCCTTCTTTAAGGTTTATATGAGTTTTTCATCATCTTTTGAAGCTTCAAAACATTTGGATTCTCTTACAATTACAGTACTACTCAATACTATTTTCAATACGCATTTAAAGGCTACTAAAATCTGTTACATGAAGCATTTTACAAGACTACACAAGTGAATGTAATTTACCTTGTTTTCCTTCTAGTTCTTCTTTCCTTCTTCTTCTCTTCCTTCTTCCTTTCTTTCCTCTCTTCCCACCAGTTATGAAGATTCAAAGCTCTAACACTACAGCCCATTACATACCACCATTTTAATTCAACTAGCCCTTAAATTATCTTAAAGCTTTAAGGTAAATTTTAGGGTTTAAGAATTCATTACCTTACAAAGGAGTAGGTGAAGCTTAGAACAGCACAAGAGCAATATTTCTACTCCAGCAAAGAAGCCAAAAATCGGCTGGAAGCAAGGAACAAGAAGCTCAAAACTTGATATCTCTATTTTGCAATTAAGAGTAAGAAATGGTAGTATTTTTGGATTTCTTTTTACCTTAAACCAATGAGGTGAAGAAGGGGATTCTAATGGTGGTCTTTGTTCTCCAAACCAAAAACACCCATGGAGATGAAGTTGCTTGTTTTCGAATTTGGAAAAGAGAGATGTGTTCTCCTTGATGAGGGGAACACAATGATACAATTTTTGTAATTTTTGGAGAAGGTTTAAGTGGTTAACAAGAGGAGAGAAGTGGGGGTTTGTGTTGGTTTCTTCAAATCTCCATTGATGTCGCCCAAGGAAGAAGAAGAGAAATAGAGAGAAAGAAGAGAGGTGCAGTACGTGAGTGAGGTGAGGAAATGAGGGAGTAGGAGAGAGAGTAATAAAGTAATAAGTTACGTTTTGCTTTTTATGTGTTTTGTCTTTTGCATATAAGGAGAGAATTAAGAGAGTGTGAGAGAGGGCAGTAAAATCGGCCCGCACAGCACACACAATCAGATTTTACATTTTTATTTCAATAGTGGACACACTAGTTTGGTTTATTTGCACTCTCACCCCACAACTTCCCGTTTTAACAGTTTTTACTATTTTTCTCATTTTATTGATTTTATTGGTTCTAGACCTTCACTAATGTTTATTAATGACTATTTGGTTGACCAAAATTATTACGAGTCTATTTGACCCACTTAAAGTCACGTTTTCCCGGTTTCCTCGAAAAACGCGCTTCAAGGTTCGTTTGTGTTTTTAATCCGTTTTAAGGATCCGTTTTCTTCGGGATTTGTTCCCTCATGATTATTTAGACATAATCAAGCTTCTAAAATAATTATTAGCCTAATTAATCACTATTTTTAACTACGGGGTATTTCAAAATCAAAACCCACCAACCATCCCGAAAATCTCAAAACAAATCAAAACCCACCAAAAATCTCAATCCAAATTGAAACCCACTAACCATCCCAGAGCCATTGCTCATAATGGGGTCGTGGATCATGTCGGAGCCATCCGACCACACTGGAGCCACCCAACCGCACCGGAGCCATCCGATCATACCGGAGCCCTCGGATCATATCAAAGCCATCCAGTCATATCAAAACCATCGAGTTCCGAAAATCACTCATTCACAAAAGAAAAACCATCCATTCAAAAGACCAATCACCAAATCACAAAAAACCAAATACTCGAGAGCCATACCGGAGCCATCTCGAACTCTGGAGCCAAGAGTCATACCAAATCCTGAAACCATAGTGCACATCAGGCCAAGACCACCAAAAACAAAACCAAAAAAAAGTCCCACACTGACAAAGTCAAAGGCGACATCAACAAAAAGCATTCGACCATCACATCCCTCACAGAAGCAACCAAAAAACATCCAATCCTGAATCAATCCACAATCAAAGTCATCCTCAAATCAACCACTCAAAGCAGTGAGTTTCGTATAACTCCATAAAGTATTATAGGCTCGTCATAAGTCCTATAGCTAGATATCAAGAGATCTAGTTGAGGCACTCCTAAGTCCTTGAACTTTCGATAGCATTTTAGGCCCGTCATAAGCCCTAGGACTGGATATCAAGAGGTCTAGTTGAGGCACTTCTAAGCCCTCGTGCACAAACAGGGAGTTTGATTCGATTAATGCGTTTGCTAACCAAGTCATATCTTATTTTATTTGCACATGGGAATCCTTTCAAGGTTACCACAAAATCACTCACGTCGTTCGATCAATTGTTTCACTCAAGTTTAAAGTATAATCTTCATTCCACTCAGGTGGCCTTTCACTTGCAAAACTCTTTTACTATTCGATTCGCTTTTTTCGCTTCAAACCCGTTAGACAGCTATTGCGCTACTAGTGTGGTCGATTTTTCGCTTCAAACCCGCTAGACAGCTATTGCGCTACTAGTGTGGTCGACTTTTCGTTTCAAACCCGCTAGTCAGCTATTGCGCTACTAGTGTGGTCGACTTTTCGCTTCAAACCCGCTAGACAGCTATTGCGCTACTGGTGTGGTCGACTTTTCATTTTACACCCGCTAAACAGCTATTGCGCTACTAGTGCGGTCGACTTTTCGTTTTACACCCGCTAGACAGCTATTGCGCTACTAGTGTGGTCGACTTTTCATTTCAAACCCGCTAGACAGCTATTGCGCTACTAGTGTGGTCGACCTTTTCATTTTACACCCGCTAGACAGCTTTTGCGCTACTAGTGTGGTCGACCTTTCGTTTTACACCCGCTAGGTAGCTATTGCGCTACTAGTATGGTACCGAATTTGCATTCTAGGCTCGACATAAGCCCTAGGGATGGATATCAAGAGGTCCAGTTGAGGCACTCCTAAGCCCTCGTGCACCTTAAAACTAAATCGGATTGTTAGTATTATAGGCTCGTCATAAGTCCTATAGCTAGATATCAAGAGGTCTAGTTGAGGCACTCCTAAGTCCTCGTTCTCTCAATCGCATTCTAGGCTCGTCATAAGTCCTAGGGCTGGATGTCAAGAGGTCCAGTTGAGGCTCTCCTGTCCTCGTGCACCCTAAATCAATCTATTGTTAGAATTTTAGGCTCGTCATAAGTCCTAGAACTAGATGTCAATAGGTCCAGTTGAGGCTTGTAATAAGTCCTCGTGCATCCAACTATCATATTTTTTCCCGTCGCATTCATATATTATCTTCCTCGCGGTCACATTCTAATGCATCACAAAGCCATAGTGAGAATTTTTGGCGCCTTCTCAACCTTGATCCAATTCTGTAAGGGCTTGTAGAATTGAATCAAGGGGAGCCATCTGTAGACACCAAAAATTCTCACCCCATAAAGCAAATTCCGAAATAATAAGAGGGGTCGTTGCCTTTCTTTTTCAAAACATATTAGCGTGCGTGCCATAACGAAACCATCATTTTATAACCTTTTTCAAAGCATTTCATAAAAACACAATTTTTCAAAAATGAATTTTCAAACAATAATCCGGTTTTAAACACATTCAATTTGTTTTATTTACTTATCTTATTATTATTTTGTGTATTCCATTTTTATCACTCGTTTGTTTATCTATTCAATTTTCTTTTCATTTTCATTTACTTTATCTCATGTATTGCTATTTCTTACTATTTTCTATCATGTACTCTTCATTTTGATCATCATCGTTTTAGTACTATTTCATTATTTTATGTACTTTATATTGCGTTAATTCATTTGTTTTGCATATTGTTATGTTTTACACTTTAATCATTATATTCCATAGTTCCATGCCTCTTAGGAAGAAAACAATTCATTTTGTTTGTAAAATTTTTTTACTGTATATTTTTTGTTTAAAACGACAACGTTTTTGTAAGAGTTTTTTCAGTTCGAATTAGAACCTTAGTATTTTTTTCTCACATTTGTATATTGAATTGGGTCATTAACACAACTGGATAGTGTATTATGGGGGGCTATCATTCCTAGGTTTGAAACTTGTTGGGCATGAGGAGAATTTTCATGTTTTTGTTCAGGTAGTGTCACGATTATTTATTTTCCCCACTTATATGTTGAGTGATGTTATAGCACAATCGGTTGGCTTTGTTGGAGGTA
This sequence comes from Limonium bicolor, assembly GCA_023374045.1. NCBI lineage: Eukaryota > Viridiplantae > Streptophyta > Magnoliopsida > Caryophyllales > Plumbaginaceae > Limonium > Limonium bicolor. Next base: position 104,395,443 of record CM041778.1, read on the forward strand.
TGGAAAAGTTATGGGTTTAATTCTTGAGGACAGCATTGCCCTCTTTTATTTTTGCTGCTCACCGAACTCACCAAAAGAGGCCTTACGACCTGCCACTTGCCAAACGCGGCCCATTCTCCTAGTTGGGTCCGATTTTTTAACCCAATACCCCAATCAAAACCCAGATTTATCTAACTAGCCCATTCAAAAATCAGCTGATTCTTCCTAAAAAACCCCACGCTCTCTATTAGAAAACTACAACTCAAAACCCTACTGTAGACACAGTTTTAATATTCAGCCACCCACTACCGTCTGGATTACTCTGGAATTCTTCTATGATCATCCCTCCACCCTTCGACTATCGACATGCAACATCGAAAATTCTAAAACCCCTATCTTAATCCTCCTTCAAGCTCTGAACCAGGAACTTTCTACATACGCGATTTCTTCCTTAGCCATTGAATCACCGCGAAGAATACCAAGCGCCAGAAAACCACCACCAACCTCGTAACCACTCACCTCTTGAACTTCCACCCCGACCTCACTTATTTTCTTGTTTTGCCAGAAAACCAACCCCGATCTTGCGATTACCCCACCTTCGAACTTCCACTAGCAACGCTAAGCCACTCGACCTCTCATTCGGAAAAGCGTAAGGAGTATCTCATCGCTTCCTCTTTATATCGTCTCTTCTCCCTTTCTCGGAGAATCAACTGTGAATATACTGTTTTGAGAACTTCTTCGATTCTCGGTTTCTCTTCTTTTTTTTGTTTCTCTCAACTACTGCTTGCCAATGAACCCGAAAAAGGGTGAAGGTTAACGTATGACTTCGTCGGAAATTGTCCGACGCCGGTGTCATACTTCTTCTTCTTCCCCATATAACCTGTTTCTGAATTATTTTTTCTTTCGCTGCACTTCTGTTGTACATATGCCCCTGCTTGTTCTAGATTTCTTCTTCCCCGTTTATTCAAGTACATACGAACACTCATGAACGCCGAGCTCACTATGGGTTTACGTGTTCAAAGTGTAAGCATTAGCCAAAAATGGGCACGGGATGAAAGCCTCTCTTACCAAATATCCTTCTGTTTAGCCTCTGTTTAAAATGTCCTTCTGGTTATTTTTAGCCCTTATTGAGGGATCTTTGAGGTTTTACTGTCGCAATCGTGGCTGAGTTTCTGTTAAACCATTTTTATTGTGATCCCACTCATTTTAACGTTTAATTGATCCTATTTGATTTTGGCTCGAATCGAGCCCCGACGAGTGAATCTGGGTGTGAACTGCATATATTGAAAGATTATCCTAATTCTGATGCAACATTGGGTTTACTTCTGTTCTGCTTGTTCTTTCATGTTCCTTATGGCCTACTAGGATTCGATTCAAGGTAAAAGGGAATTGCCCAGCTTGGTCCCTTAAACTGTTCATTTATCTTTGATTATTGATGAGAATCTTCTCACTCTTGTCTAAGTGATCTGATCAGTAGATTTCATTACCCTCACTGGATGTTATTTTGTTGAGCCTCGGTACATTCTGTAACTTACAACCTATGGGGGTTTGTTGATTCGTAAGTATGGATTCAAAATAGTCAAAATGATTCCTGAAAATGTGTAACCGGTAACATGTACTCGCACCGGCAAGGGTTTGTATCTCTAAACTTTCTCTGATGCCTTTGGAGTTATTTTGTTGACCCATATGAGCTAACCACCGATTTTGTTTGTGTCGTCTCCATGTTTTGATATTGGTTTTGCAGGAGATTTCTATTGTCTCCATCTCTGGTATTAATCCCTATTCTAATATTAGCCTTCAACTCTTGTTACATGATCTAGTGTTTTGCTTGGTAGCCACAACATTTGGGCATGTTTCTGTTTGCTATTCCCGAAATGAGTTTGCTTGCTCTACTAACATGATTCTCTGGAGTTAATTTTGTGTGCAACTTCCATTGCTGATGTTCAAGAAGTAAGTGAGTAAAATAAAACAGATTGATTTGACCTGTAGCATTCAGTTCATCTACTTATTTTCCAGTTACGTTTTGCTCATTACCCCATTCTGTACATATTAGTCTGAATGATAATTTAGATTTCTAGCCTAACAACATGATGCAATTAAGGTTTGACGAGGTTAAGTTCAGTTTTCTTGCTTCCTGGTTCAAAATCCTTAGTCTAGTTACACAAAGAAAAGAGCGGATGATTAGATGGTGAAGTGATCAGAAAAGAAATGAAGTGTTTAATAACTTAGTATGAGTTTGTTCAACATTTAAGGTTAGAAACATTAGATCCAAAACTTTATTGTTTTAGTTTAGAGTGTTCACCTAGTTGTAGATAACACTTAAAACCCGACTAACTTTGTAAAGTTTCGATTTACTTTCTGCGGTGATTCTAATTTGTTTTCATTACATGGACAGCCCTCTGATTTACTTTATATCCTGCACATACTTCGTATATTACAGCGTTATTGTCTCTTTAATTCACTGTTGTATATTTCCGTTTATCGATTAAACCCTAGACTGCCTTCTAGGTCACCCATTTATTATGATAAGTCTTGGAAGGTACCCCACAGCTAGCTCATTTCTATTTGCTTTGTGGGGAATAATATCTTCCAAACTTTGAAGATCTATTTTAAGCCCTTGAAGGTACCCCACAGCTAGCTCATTTCTATTTGCTTTGTGGGGAACAATACCTTCCACACTTGTAAAGCCTATCCCAAACCACCACTAATTTCATTAAAAAACTTTACCAAAAAAAAAGAACATAAATTCAAATCCAAATACAAATTCAATTTCATTCTGGCCCGATCTTCAATCTGGCCTAAAACAACAATCCGGCCCACACCTTAATTGGTTCAAATAAAAAGGGCACTCTAAGGCCCAATTTCCAATGTCCAATTCAACCCATAAGGCCTAACGAGGCCCAGTTTCCAAATAAGTCGAAATTTGAATCAGACCCAAAATCTGAATCCGGCCCAATTTGAAATCAACCCATTAATTCAATGTTGGCCCACTTTTCAAAATCCTAACTTGGCCCAAAACTCTAATGTGACCCAAAACATAATCTGGCCCAAAAGGCCAATCTCAACTTCAGCCCAATCTCAAACAAGACCCAATTTGGCCCAAAACCCAAATGAGGCCCAATTCAGCCCATGAGCCCAATGTTGACCCAAGCCCAACTTGACCCAGGCCTGACTTGACCCAGGCCCAAGCCCATTCGGCCTACTAAGCCCATTTGGCCCTTCCGGTCCAACTTTGACCAACCAACTTTGACATTGACCAAGCTTTGACCCGGTCCAGCTTTGACCAACCAACTTTGACATTGACCTAGCTTTGACCCGGTCCAACTTTGACCAACCCAAACTTTGAATTTGACCAAGTCCAACTTTGACCAACCAAATGTTGACTTTGACCCAAGCGTTGACCTTGACCCAAGCGTTGACCTTGACCCAAACGTTGACATTGACCCAAACGTTGACCTTGATCCAACTTTGACCTGGCCCGTTTCCAAGCCCGATTCAATTCAATCCAATTCAAACTCAATCCCATTCAAACCCAGATTGTAGATTCCATCCAAACTCCAAAAATCCAAAAACATTCCTCGTTATTCAGTTTTAATTCAAAAATCCTGAAAATCTCTTTTCTCATTTTTTCAAACAATCATTTTATTCAAACTTCATCAAGTTGTCAAAAGAAACCATTTTGTGGAATTTCAAAGGAAAAACTCTTCTCACATCACAGAAAACTCTTCTCAAATGCAGAAAAATCTTCTCACATATACAGAAAGTTTTCTCCTAAAACATTTCTCAAAATCAGTGTTTGTTCATCGAGAATTCCGAACAACTTCAAAAGTTTTCCAACTCAGTATTCAAACTCAAAACTAAACCATTTTTGGGGAACATGGGATGTCTAACACCTTCAAAGAACGTTTTCCTCCTAGTTAGGCATCACTTGTCTCCCTTCCAAAATAAAAATCCGAGGCGGGGCACTAGGGTCATAACCTCCCTTGTCGCAGTCTGGATCTCTTTAGGCGGGGCATTAGGGTGACAAACCTCCCCTAATTGCAGCCTAGATTTTTACAAGGCGGGGTGCTAGGGAAGTAACGACCTTCCTAGCTGCAGCCGGGATTTTAGAAAGGTCTAACTCCCTTCCGCTAGATTTCAATGTTTTGGTTTTTAACGTTTTAAAAAGGGAGTTAGAGACGTTATTAGGGTTTGACCGAGAACATCTCATTCATGGTGTTTGTCTCTAAATCCTATTTTCGACATAAATTCATTGCCTCATCTTTCGAGCCTGGCACTTACCATTAATTAACTCGTGTTCGGGGGTACATAGGGTGATCCCTCGGGATCATCCGCCCTTTTTACAACAAAAATGCTTTTCGGTATTAAAAAATTAAGAGAGACGATTTTGACAATCATTCCTCCAAACAACACAACCCATCATCATCTCATTTCAAATCCCGAATCATCCCAAAACCTCAACTCTTTTCAAACCTCGAACCCCAAAAAAAAAACTCGGGATCTCTCCCAAATTCCAATTGCCTCGCACACTCAAATCATTATCCAAACTCCAAACCATTCCAAACTGAAATCATCTCCCAAATTCGACTCCTCTCTAACTTCTAATGTCTCATAGGCCTGAGCGCCTCACAGACTCGAACATCTCAATCTCTTCACCATTTTAAGATTTAAATGTCTCATAGTGTAACACCCCATCTCCAAATACAGTGATCGTCGCCCTAAGTCCATCTCGTTCATTAACAACGCAGTGGAAAAGTTCTACTAAATTGGTGTTACCGCCGTTAGTCACCCACGTGACTAACTAGGCCTATTCCCTTACAAGTCACGGTCTGACTAACGGATAATTACTCGAGCATCTATACATTACAATCCATAAACCACAACTTATACCGAGTATCTCATATCCTAATACATCATACTAACATCTCATTAATTTACTAAACGAGTGTACATGCACAACTCGTGTAACAAATGTAAAAGCGACCCGAAGTACTCTACCCGCTCCCACTCTCAGGTTAAGTCCTCATCTAGCACCTACCTGCAAAGTTTAAATCACAGGCCCCAAGGGGCTCAGCATATTGCGTCCACCAGGTTAAGAATCGGCGCCTTGCCCGGTCTTTGAGGGTAGTTCTGTCCCGGCCTCTGTGAGTTTTTCTGGGCAGGGCGGTTGGTAGATGGTCCAGCACCTCCTATGCCACCTCTACCTCCTCCTCCATTAGTCTTAGGAGTTGGGGCTCTAGTCGCTGACCCGGTGCGTGGCTTGTCCCTGGAATCCGGGTTCGAGAAGCACTCGAAGGATCTGTGCCCCCTTCCTGCCACAGTAGTGGCACGTCACCAGGGTTTCATCACACTCCTTGCCTGGGTGGTCCCGCTAGCACTTCCTGCAGAAGAACTTCCTTACAGGTTGGTTTCCTGTTACAGTTCAAGGTTAGTAACGTGATAACAAAATGTAACCACATTGAAGATTCTAATTTATCTCACCCCTAAATGGCTGGGAACGATGGGGCTTAGCATCAGCCTGATAAGAGACAATGGCTTTCTCGTTCCCTCCCTTGAAAAATCTTCTTTTCTTTTCATGATTCTGGAAGAGCTTCCTCCATTCCCTCTTCCACCATCTCCCTTCCTCTTGCCTAGCACTGAGTCCTGGTAGGCAATGGTGGTCTCGCAGTCATTCGCGTCATCCGCTAGCTCCTGTCGTGACAATATGTGTTAGTGGGGAAATCTTTGCGTACCAGAAATTCTAAATCATGTTCCATACATGTAAGGTCATCCCTCTGGTGGAACCGATCATAGTCATGATCCTGAAGTTCAAGCCGGTATGGAATTTGTCCACCAGATACCTCGAAGCGTAAGCTCCCTCTCCAATAACAGCGAACAGCTCCACAAATTTGTTATAGTACTTAGCAACAGAGGAAGTTCCTTGCTTCAGCTGCTCGAACTCGCTCCTCATCCTCTTCTGTAGGTAGGATGGATAGAACTTGGCTCTCAGGGCCACCAAGAAGGCTGGGAAGTCGAAGTCCGCCTGGGCAGTCAGCTCAGCTCTGGCGGTCTGCCACCATCGATGTGCAGGTCCCTAGAGGAAGTAGGCCGCTATGTCCACCTGGCGATTTTGGAACTGTGAGAGTGTAGAGAGGTGAACGCTTTCTGCATCTCGTCGATGTACTTATCCAAGGCCTTTGGTTCTGGATGGCCTTCGTAGACTGGGGGATGAAGGTCGTTGACTGCCTTCAGCCAGTTGAACTCCCGGGGACCATTAGGTGGTGGCGGTGGTGGTTGTGGGATCTGAGCCTGCTGCTGAGCTAATGCAGTCGTCATAATCTGTGCTATGACCTCTGGGGTGACAGCGTCGGGTCCATAGCCTCCTGAGGGACCAGCTCCTCTACCTCCTCTTCGAGACATTTAGCTGGTATTGACGGTTTTGTTACTCAGAAGGTGTATTGTTAAGTTTAGATATCTATGCAGTAAAGTATGTCATATTTATAACGTCCTAGGGACGGTGTGTAGATGTGAGTATAGTAATGTAAAACCAATCATGGTGAAGTATGGGGTAAGGGTATCGTGCCTTTCTGGAATTCTCACTTCCCAATTCTACCCCAATCCCCAGTTTTAAGTGCACCTAAGTTCTAAGTATTTTGCTCGGCTCGTTTTCTCGGGTTTAGAGCGTAACTACGCTCTGATACCAATTTCTGTAACGCCCCTATTAAACAAATATGCAGCGGAAAATAAAATACTACGGCGTTTACAGATCATCGGGTTCCAAACACCCGGCACAAAACCTCACCAATTACAACTTATAAAATTACAAAAGCTACGGTCTGAACCTCAAGAAAACTTAACGTAAACATAATAGCAATGAAATACAATAACTCTCCACAAAACCTAATCCCATCTCAAACACTCATTCTCTTCATGGCCACCTGTACATCAACTCGTACCTGCAACATGAAACCAAGCAGCCCACCCCGTGAGGGGTGAGTCAGTTCCCTGGAATGGAACTAGTACGATCCTCCAAAACAAACTTATAATAAAACTCTTAATAAACAATAACTTGAATACAACCACTTAAAACCACGCAGAGGAGCAAAACACTTAAAATCACCAAGGCAAGATAACCAGTTGCGAAAGAGATAAATAATAGAAAGTTAAAGTTAGTCAATCAGAAGAAATCACACCATAAGTTAGTGAACATCCATTGCTTGTGTTAGATTCAGTTCCAGTTAGGAGTAGGAAGACCCAAGTAGTCACAAGGACTAGGAATGAAAGAAGAGATCCAAGAACCCATAACTCAAGAGTGGAATAAACCCATTGGGAGAGATGGCCCCCACCGCCAGTCAGTTGTCACAAGGACAAGGTAAACAGACCTCCGTTGTCAGTTGTCCATATGGACGAGGTATAGCAAACCTCCGCTGCCACCGACCCGTTCACAGTCATCGGTGAAAAGTGTGTGCACCACTTAATAGAAAGAATCCATACTCAGTACCAAGATTGACATTTTTCCCATATTCCCACTAGATTATTAACTGCACAAGGGCAATACCAAAACACTCAGTCCTACAGAGTGCAGAGGCGTAAACCCTCAGCAATTAATATCTAATAGAAAGAATCCATTCCCAATAAGGCTGATCAAACTCGACTCATGGATGAAACAATACCCATAGTCCAAAGGAAGAATTTACCAATACCAGATATTTTCCTATATTCCCAGTTACCCCACTAGATCATTAACTGCACCAGAGCAATACCAAAACACTCAGTCCTACAGAGTGCAGAAGCGTAAACCCTAGGCAGTTAATATCTAGTGAAACAACTAGATAGGAGGAACCATTAACCAAGGAAGTTTCACAGACAGACTCAGTTAGTCACATCAAGCTCAGTTAGTCACCCAAACATATTCCTTTCAAAATTCATTCAAGGTCAATTAGTGTTTTCCAAAACGTCTCCTTAAGTCGGTTAGCATCAGTATAGGAGTACGAGAAATCGTACCTGGTATGCGAATAAGCAGTAACTAACTTGAATGAGTGATCCCCCAATAATAACCTATAATTAAAGTGTTCCAAGTGTTGATTAGTTAAGGGACTTATAAACTAAGCACCTTCTATTCTTACTGATTTATAGTTCCAGGTTTACCATTATTCTCTCACAAAGATATGGGCTAGGTTTCGTTAATTAAATCTTCCATTAGGCTCATCTCTTTTAATCTGGAATGATTTAGGGTTTAACCCTGAGAGTGGCCCAAACTCTCTTTGAATTGTTTAAGTGGGCTTTTGGAGTTCATAGACTTGGGCTCAGTAGGTTAGCCCAAGACCGTGTTACGTTTACGTTGTTTAATTAAACCCTTAAGTTATCGTTAACTATTTTATTACACACCGATTAAAGTCCTAATGTTAAATTATATTTTATATATATATATATATATATATATATATATATATATTCTTCTTATTATATTTCCCACAAGGAATGTTATTTCCTTCATCTATTTTTAATGTATTTATATATATATATACATCTATATATATTAAGATTTATCCAGAATTTTTTAAGAAATTTTATTGTATTTAATTATATTTAATAACTTTTAGACATATCCACAACTGATATATGGCTTATAAAACAAAGTATTTCCCTTTATTTATTTAATATATATATATGCATGTACATGTATTAGAATTTATTTAAGTCATCCTTTATGTAACTCATTGTATTTAAATTATCTCTATTAACTTCAACATATATCTGCATTCCATGTATGTTTTATAAAGTAATTCTTTTGTTCCATTTTAGAATATTAGCTTCTATAGTATTTAGTTAATATAAGTGTTGATTTTTTAACTCCTTGTTTTAACCTAAGTCACTATCTTATTCTTTTATATAGTGTATATATATATATATATATATATATATATATATATATATATATATTCCTTAGTTTTAATTAAGAATGTTAGCTTCCATATTATATAATAAATAAAATGTAGATTAGTTTAGTTCCTTGATTTAACATCAGTTTCTATTTTATCTCTCTCATATAAGTATATATATATATATATGTAAAAACATTTTACCTCACTTAAAAGTTAATACCCAAAATATTATAAACATACTATTACTAGATGTTAATTTAGTCTTCTCATATTTTCCCAACCTAAAAAGTTTATTATAAACTATACTTTAATTTCTGTTACATAAAAAACTTATATTATAAGATAACTTATGAAAAACCTTATAAATACAATTTGTAAACCTATTTCCTCATGTCCAAAATTCCCCAAATTAAATATATAGTAACTATAACATTTAGACATATTATAAAATTTTTATTTCATAAAAATATCTTTTTAAATTATCCAAATAATTCCATAATACTCATAAATTGCAAAAATCATAACTTACGTTTAAAAACTCAAAACCGATATTAATTTACGTCATAATAAACTACATTTTATAAGGAATCTATGGTTAAAATTTCAAGTCAAAATACATTAGGGAAGGTGATTAAATAAATTCGACAAGTTAGGGTTTAATTCTAGAATTATTACAAAACTTAAAACATTTAAACTCTGCGTTTTAATCTCGTTTGTCCGTCCCTATAGTTCCAGATCGGACGGCCACTGAACCTCGAGTTCTTCAGCGAAAACCTGTTAGATGTCGAGTACGTTTTTGCCGATTTCTCCCAATTCACTGAACGAAACCTTGTGATTCTTGTTCCATTAGATTCGAAATTTGATTACGGTTCTAGTGACACCGATTTCACGACCTATAAGGCAGTGTGCTACAAATTCGATTTTGGGTTTGCTCAAACTAGGTTTAAACCGGTTTCGATTTGGGTTTTGACAAATTCTCCCAATACAAGGCATAATTGATTAAATTTTGAGTTGGTTTAGGTCGATAATGCAAAATTGAGTGACAACATGGAGGAATTGAACGGAGACTTACCAGAGAAGCACCGGTGATGGAAATCGTAATCGGTTTTCTGGAAAAAGTTTGAACCTTGAGCTGTTCGAGTAGCTAACTTTGTGGATCTATAAAATAAGTTCTAGATCGAATTAGACTACGTGTGTAGGCTTAATCGAAAGAGGAATTATAGATCTACAAATTGATAGCAAGAACTTAATCTAACTTGCAATATACAGAAAGAAATCTAGTCCTAAAGTTACGAGTTTACCTTGCGTTTTTTTCTATGATTTTATGTGATGTCGGATCAGGAACTTTAGGCACCTCGCTCTTCCAAATGGTTACGAATCAGCCTTGGTCGTTAACATGGAAATTGTAAAGGGGTTAGAGATCTACACAACAAGCTAAAGAAATTGAATTTTGGATGAGAGACGAAGAAGTTATGGTGAGACGAAAGTACCTTACCGATCACGTTTTCTGGGAATCTGGGTTACGGCTTTGCAAGGACGCAACTTTGGATCAATTTTCCGGTGGATTTAGGAAGAGTTAGGTTAAGTGTGAGCTATGGTTGCAAAGAGGAGATTAAGGAGAAGAGAATGAAGAAGACGGCACTCAAAAATACCAAGGGACGGCGGAGATATTGAAGTCGCAAGTTAGGAAAATGATCAGGTGAAAACGAGAATACATAGCCGATTTTGCTGGTAATTCCGGTGAGGCTGACGTGGCACGCTTCCCGAGGCGCGCTGGTGAGTCAGCAACCATGCCACATCAACATTGTTATCAAAATTTTGGCTCTAAACTTCATTATATCATAACTTTGGCTAGAATGATCCATTTTTGACGTTCTTTTTATCAATCTTCTTGGTTTTCCATAACCTTTTTATTGGTATAGGTTTCATGGGCTGGTTTGACCATTCTCAAAAAGTCAACCCTAGCAAGGCTTAATAGGCTTTAGGGTTTCCATGATTTTATATTGACTTTTATGATTCAAATTAATGTTCCAACTCTTTCTAAAATCTTTATAATATACTTGGAGTGTTTAGAAATTTTTCCAAGATTTATTGACTTATAGATCTTATTATTAAATTCATAATATTATATAATAATATATAGTAATCCAATATTTAATAGTGTTCTTTAGGATTAAATAGAAGAAATCCCATGATTTAATTTCCATAATTCCATATAAGAATATAATAATTTATTATTCATAATTCCATACGATAATTTAATAATTGATAGTATTATTTATGGTTTAATAAAAGAAATCCCCTAAATTAATTTAAGGGGGTATTTCAACGAGATACCCCTAAAGTTTCATTTTCTTTATGAGAGACCATTGAGGTTTCATTTTCATTACAGTATGCCCTTGAGGTTTCAATTTTATTACGTTATGCCCCTCCGTTCAATTTTTGATATATTATATCTTTCATATCCCTATTTTACCCTCGCACCGTAACCTCTAGGGTTTATGGTCAATTTTTTATAAGTTAAAAAATAAACAAAAAAAGTAAAGATCACATAAAATTTGAATTCCGTTTAAAAAATGAATAAAAATTAAAAAACAAAAACAAATAAAATAATAAATTAAAAAATAAATAAAAATGACCAAACAATAAAAAGTTAATTTATTTAGAAAACATATATTGTTATATAACTTAAAAACTAGGGAAAATTACATGTGCCACTCACGATGTTTGGCGAAATTACACACTCCACCCACGTGGTTTCAAAAATTACTTTCCCCACCCATGTGGTTTCTCCCGTTTTACATTCAGCAACTTTTCTAACTTTTGGTTAATTTAAAAAGTGCTTAAACGTTGTCCAAATTGATGAAATTTTACATAGATGATGCTAAAGTGTTATATTTTGGTTCAGTGAGAAACCTAAATTTGTTTGAGCTAAAATGCGACATGTGGGACCCAATGAACATGTCACATGTTTCATTGGGTCCCACAGGTCAGATTTAAGCTTTAAAACTTCAGATTTGTCATAAGATCAAAACATATCACTTTAGCATCATCCATGTAAAATTTCATCAATTTCGGATAACGTTTAATCATCTTTTGAATTGAACAAAAATTAGAAAAGTTGCTGGTTGTAAAACGAGGGAAGCCACATGGGTGGGGAAAGTAATTTTTGAAACCACATGGGTGGTATGTGTAATTTCACCAAACGTCATGGGTGGGGCATGTAATTTTCCCTAAAAACTATTATAACGGTGACTTAAAATCGAAAAAATTATAACAATTACATTAAATATATGAAAATATTAAATAATTTTATAAAATTATAAAAATTTATTAACAAGTATATTACTTGATATCAACAATCACAAGAAAAATGATCATATTTTATGGTTTTTATACTTTATTTTTTTATTTTAAATAATGAATTTTCTATGTACTATATGAAATTGTTACTTTTAATATTCTTCATATTATTGTTATAACTTTATTACGATTTTAAGTCATCGCTACGTAACACTTTAACCATTTATGTTTATTTTTCAAAATAGTTTAATTTTTATTCTTTAATCATTTCCATTTATTTTGTTTTTTGTTTATTCAATTATATTCATTATTTAAAATTGATTTTAAAAATCTAATGTTTAATTTTTTTTGTATTTATTTAAGTTAAGAATTAAAAAAAACATTGACCATACATCCCTAAAGTTATTGAAGAGGCATACGGTGCGAGGGTAAAATTGGGATATGAACAATAAAATATATTAGAATTTGAATGAATGAGCATCTCGTAATAAAATTGAGACCTCAGGGGTATCTCATAATGAAAATGAAACCTTAGGGGTATCCCATAAAGAAAATGAAACTTGTGGGGGATCTCGTAATAAAAATGAAACCTCAGGGGTATTTTGTAAAATTCGCTCAAACCTCAGGGTATCTAGTGAAATTTCCATAAAATTAATTAGAAACTCATGGTTTATGAGCCACAGGTTACCAAGATTCAGTTTAAAAACTTAAAAGGAAAAGGTAATAGGAAGAGAAACAAATGTATCTTCATTTTTTTTCATATTATTTGTTTGGGAAAATTACATGCCCCACCCATGACATTTGGCGAAATTTCACATTCCACCCACGTGGTTTCAAAAATTACTTTCCCCACCCATGTGGTTTCCCGTTTTACATCCAGCAACTTTTTTAATTTTGGTTCAATTCAAAAGATGCTTAAACGCTGTCCAAATTGATGAAACTTTACATGGATGATGCTAAAGTGATATACTTTGATCTTATGTCAAATCCGAAGTCTATTAAGCTTAAATGTGTCACGTGGGACCTAATGAAACATGTGACATGTTCGTTGGGTCCCACATGTCACATTTAAGCTTAAAAACTTTATATTTATCATTAACCCAAATATAACACTTTAGCATCGTCTATGTAAAATTTCATCAATTTCGGACAACGTTTAAGCATCTTTGAATTACAAAAATTAGAAAAATTGCTGGATGTAAAATGGGGGAAACCACATGGATGGGAAAGTAGTTTTTAAACCACGTGGGTGGATTGTGAAATTTCGCCAAACGTCATGGGTGGGGTATGTAATTTTCCCTATTTGTCCTATTACATGCTACCTATCATAGATTACTAGTGTGGTGATTTGGTGGGCCAACCCATATATAAACCTAATTCATGGAAAACCTTAGACATTTTATAGGTTTCCCCTACTTTATAAAAGCTTTAGAATAACGTGTTTTTTTTCATGTATGACAGGTCCTAGACATGCCCATGTGAGAAACCCCTTTCCGTTACCTTAAAATTTCTAAACAATCCCTAATTATAAGATTAAAAATTCACAATCAACAATCTAGTTAAGATGTAATCCAAGACTTCCCAATTCAAATTTCCTACTCAAATTCCTCTTAAAACAAAACCACCCAAAAATCCCAAATCGCCTCTCAAAATACTATTACAATTTCAAAAATTCATCCAAAATCAACCAAAAAAGAAAAAAATTCAACTCATAATTCAGTTTACATCCACTTCAAAATTAGTCCCAGAATCAAGTCTAAACTTGGCTCAAATTCGAGCACAAACTCTAGTCTAAACTCGGCCCCAAAATCCAGCTTAGATCAAAGCCCAAAACCTGGCCCAAATTTCAACCCAACCCCGCTCAAATACCATCCAATTACAGTCCATTTCTAATCCAATTCCAGTCTTGAATCCATCTCAAAACTCAGTCCAAAATCAACTTCAAAAATCCAGCCTAAATTCAAAGTCCAAATTCCAGTCTAAATTTCGGCCCAAATTCAATTCCAAATTCCATTCCAATTCCAGTGATAAATTCAGTCCAAATTCCGAAAAAAAAAATCCAATCCAACTACCACAAAATTATCCCAAAATTTCAATATAAAAGCCCAATATAAAACCAAAGCTCAGTTCAAGATAGGGATGGCAATGTGTCGGGTGTGGGTCAGGCGGACCATCACCCGCACCCGTCACCCGAATTCACCCGCTCCATCCGTACCCAACCCGTCACCCGACATGTATCACCCGTCACTCGCGGGTGAAATAGGTAAACCCGTTTACCCGTTTGTTTTTCCTTTTCCTTGTTCACCAGTTAAGTTGCAAATTTTTGTGAGTGGAGAGAAATAGAGGCGCAAAGCATGTATGTTCCATGTTTGTGGGTTAAGGTTGCAAAATTTACTTCAGAGAAGAGAATGAAATACTGTACAGAGCATGTATGTTCCATTCGCCAGTTATAGTTGCAAAATTACCATGAGTGAAGAGAGAAAATAGAGGCGCAGAGAATGTATGTTCCATGTTCGCCAGTTAGGATTGTGAAATTACCTTCAGTGAAGAGAATGAAAAACTTCGCTGAGCATGTAAGTTCCTTGTTCTCCCGTTAGGGTTGCAAAAAATTACCAAGAGTGAAGAGTGAAAATAGAGGCGCAGAGCATGTATGTTCCATGTTCGCCGTTAGGGTTGCAAAATTACCTTCAGTGAAGAGATAAATAGAGGTGCAAAGCATCTATGTTCCATGTTCGCCGATTAGGATTGTAAATTACCTTCAGTGAAGAGAATGAATAACTTCACCAAGCATGTAAGTACCTTGTTCTCCAGTTGGGGTCGAAAATTACCGAGAGTGAAGAGAGAAAATAGAGGTACAAAGCATGTATGTTTCATGTTCATCGGTTTCGCAAAATTACCTTCAATGAATAGAGAAAATAGAGGGGGAGCATCTATGTTCCATGTTCGCCAGTTAGGGTTGCAATTACCTTCAGTGAAGAGAATTAAAAACTGAACAAAGCATGTATGTTAGGGTTGCAAATTACCGAGAGTGATGAAAATAAAGAATGGTGCAGTCGCACAGAGCATGAATGTTCCTTGTTCACTAGTTAGGGTTGCAAAATTACCGTGAGTGAAGGAGAATGATAAATAGTTAACAACTTACCATATAATAATATATATACTATATTTATGCGGGTAAGCGGGTCGGGTGAACGGGTCGGGTAATGGGTGGAAAATATCCACCCGTCACCTGACCCGCATCCGTTTTCACCCGTTTTTGTGGGTTTTCACCTGGTTTAACGGATCGGGTGACTGGGTGAAACGGGTACCCGCAAACCCATTGCCATCCCTAGTTCGAGAAGGCCCAACTCAGAAGACCAAGGCCCAAAACAAAAAAGTCAAACTCAAAAATCCCAGTTCAATTCGAGAAGGCCCAACTTTAAAATAAAACCCATTCATCCAAAAAATTGTCTCTCAAAAGCTCCACTTTCATTTTACATTCGAATAAAAAGAAACCAATCAAATAATCTACCCTTACATTATTTTTTAAAAAAATTGTTTTCTAAAAAAAGGAACAAAATAAATTCATTTCAAAAATTCTAAAACTATTTCCAAAAATCAAAGTAATCCTTATTTTGATTCAAATCTTATCAAAACATCAACATTCACTTCCAAAACTCAAAAGAAATCATTTTTGCAAAATTTCAAAAGAAAACTCTTCTCAAATCACATAAAACTCTTCCGGAACATGCAGAAAGTTTTCTCACATGATAGAAAGTTCTTCTAAATCATTTTTAAAAATCCAGTGTTTCTTTACCTATAATTGTGTACAACTTCAAACCAAAATTTAAAACAGTGTTTTCTAAAACTAAACCCGAAATAAACTTTTTTCAAGCCAAACAAAATTTAATTTTTTTAGGGATAGGAAATGTGTAACACCTTCAAATCATTTCCTTCCTAAGTTAGAGAGCATATGTCTTTCTTCCAAAAACAATCCTAAGCGGGGCACTGGGGTCTCACCATCCCTAGTCGCAATCTAGATTTCTTTAGCTGAGACATTAGGGTGACTAACTTTCCCTAATTACAGCCTAGATTTTTACACAGTGAGGTGCTAGGAATGTAACCACTTTTCTAGCTGCAGCCTGGATTTTAGAATCGTCTAACCTCCTTACACTCAATTTTAATGTTTTGGTTTTCAAATGTTTTAAAACCCGGAAGTTAGAGACGTTATTAGGGTTTGACCGAGGTCATCTAATCTATTGTGTTTCTTTATAAACCTAGTTTTCGACATAAATACATCGCCCCATCTTTCAAGCATTAGCACTTACCATTAACTAAGTGTCATGTTAGAGGGGGTACATGGGTGATCCTTCGGGATCATCCACCTCTTTTCAAATAAAATAAAATTTGGTTTTTTAAAATTTTAAGAGAGACAACTTGAAGAATCTTTCTTTCAATCAATCATATCTATCCGTTCAACCCTAAACCCTTGAATCCCTTCAACTTACTGAATTCTTCCCTTATATTATCCTAACAATCCTAAGCTCCCAAGCAACTCGAACACATCTACGAGATCAAGCCTTTTATAGGACAAGAATGTAGACTCGGACTCAGCCACAAGGCTAAACTGTCTCAGTAGGATTCAGAAGACTCTCCTAAACTTCAAACCCCTTAAGATCCACAATTCCAAAACCTATCAAAACCTCAATTTCTTAAGAATCCTAAGCTTCAAACTCTTTAGAACCTCGAATCCTTTCTAGCATCCAGCCTCAGAGAAATCCCGACATCCCATCATGTACTCTAGATGACGCACATTTCTACCAACACTCGAAATGATCATAATACCTCTATACTCTTTAATCTTCTCACCTTATTCAAACAACCTTAGCCATCTCCAACTCCCGATCACCTCATAAGACCTGAATGTCTCAAAACCCGAACTTCCCCCAACATCCCGAACATTCATCAAACACTTATGAATCCCGATCTCCTTAAAGACTCAGCCATCTCAATACCCGAAAATCCAAAAGACCAAATACCCTTGGCTCCTCAAAATATCGAAATACCCCTTAACACTTCAAAAAGCCAAAGTACCCCTATCTCATCCCAAAAGATTGAAAAACCTTTAGCTCTTCAAAATGACCAAAATATCCCTCAAACTTCCCGCGGAAATTCAGGCAATCTTTATGACAACCGAAACTCCCTTCAAGCTCTAAAGAGGTATTTACACCTTACAAAACACCCAATCTGTTTAACTCTCTCAAAGCACCAGGTTTTTTTCTCAATTGTTCAGCTCTTTCAACCCGTTAATTCTCTTAATAGACACTAGCTTGACAGAAAAGCTCACCTCATCAACTCCCTATTTCATTTCCTCTCTTAATCCTATCCTTGTGGCCTTTGAAATGAATCTCTATAAAAAGGTTTTGAAAGAACGTAATTCCGACAATTGGTGACCGAGGTTTACTTGGCACCATCCGAATTCGTGATCGTTGTTACTTCGAAGGGGTGTAACCAATACGAACCCACACAAAATCTCAAGTATGATTAGATAAGTCATATCCATAGGAAACAAAGCTCAGAGTCCATTAGCCTTAGAATCCACTATCCGCATTCCTTCCTAGTTCGTTTATATCAAACTAGGTGGCGTTTCTAGTCAATTTGTCCTTAGAGCATACGTCCGCGAGAAAGACAAACGACAAAGTAGGTATTTGAGTGATGCCAAAAATAACGAGTTTTCACCCTCCAAAAAATGGTATTTTTAGGATCTAGGCTTTTAAGTCAAGAACCATATTTAGACCCCCCATACCGTAACAATCACCCTTCACTCACCCATTTACTCATCCCCATAATAAGAGAGTTTCTTAACATTCTTACTTCTCCCATTATTTTTTCCTTTCTCGTCCATCTATTTTTTACTTTACCATCTGGGAAAATATTTATTAATAAAATGATATTGTTGGTGAATGTAATGATATAACCAATGAAATTTAATTTTCGTAAACAATGAACGAGAAAGTGAGTGAATTTCAAACTATTATAGAGATTTTTAAAAAAATATTTACTAACACTTTTAAATGGAATACACGCAAAGTGTGAAGGCTCTAAGAGTGTATACTTGAGTTGAGAGTAGCACGGTAGTCTCACGAAAGATATTTCTCATAATTCATAAAGCTTTTCTTTATATTCGGAAGTAGGAGTGACAATTTTTACCCAACCTGAAAATCAGACTCAAAACCAACCCGTAAAATAAGGGGTAAGATTAGTGACCTATTTAATTTTTGGGTCGGGTATGAGTTACCTATTAATATATGGGTTGGGTATGGTTAAAGTCCTAACCCAAATTCAACCCGACCCATTTACTTAATTTAATTAAAAATAAATAAATTGATAAAATGTAAATACTTGAATATGTACTAATTATACAACTATTATATAATAATAAACAAAAATACTATCACGTCTTTAAACCCACACAATATTGTTTTTAGATCCAAATACATTTTAGGTCCATCTATATCCATCATTCACTCCTTATTTGAAAACCTAAATAATATATTATTTATTTTTACAACCACACAACTTCACCGTTCACACTATTACATCCGCACAAATAACGGATATGGTTTAAGATTATTGACCCACTTAACAGAATATTAACATTTGAAAAATGATAATACACAATGATTCAAAATGATTGAATGCCTCTTATGCTTGTTTTTAAATATAATGATTTTATATGATTGGATATGAGTTGAAAAGTGGATCAGTACAATTTTAATGGTTAGATATTAGTGAGCTTCAGTCCACCCAATTGGATCAGTAAACCGGTTTTGTACCATAGTATTTGCCCTATTCAGTAGGGGTGTTCATGGAAAATCGGAACCGTCAAACCGGTGAAACCGAAACCGGAAACCAGTTAACCGAAGTTGTTGTCGGTTCGGTTAACCGAACCGTTTAGTTTCCCGGTTCCGGTTATGGTTTTGATTTTGACGAATCCGGTTAACCGAAAAAACCGTTTAAAGCATTTAATTTATTATTTTTTTAATTTTTTTAGTATAAGTATAAGCTATATGGTTAATTATTATATTTACCAAAAATAAATATACCATTATATAATTAATGGTTAGAATTATACCAAAAACCAATAAAATCTTATCAAAATCGGCGGTTACCGATTTAATATCTCACCAAACCCGGAAAAACCGCACATTATTTTACTAATTATAAGAAAAAACACATAAATCTACCTCATTTCGGTTAACCGTTAAACCGGTAAACCGTACCGAAACCGATGATTAACCAGTCCCGTTAACTGTTTCTGAATGAACCGGTTACGGATATCAAACTTAAACTAACCGAGAATCCATTAACCGAAAAACCGATTAACTAAAAACCGATTAAACGTGAACACCCCTCCTATTCGGTAGCTATGTTGTTCGCACCATTGGTGGACGGAATACAATGTGAAAGCAGTTCTAAAAAATACTCCCTCCGTTCAATAATATCTGTCATTTTAGAAACTTACACACTTATTAGAAAAGTAGAATAATGACGCATGTACCCCTACTTTTTACTTTTTCATGTAGATAATAATTATTTTTGTGTTGAATAGTAGGGTTAAAAAGTGGAAAAAAGTGTATCAAAAGACTAGAATGACACATATTTTTGAACAAGAGTCATACCCTAAAACGACAGACGAGGGAGTAATAAAAGAATACAATGTGAAAGCGTGACCAGAAAGCATAAAAACGGGTCATGAAACATCTCTCGAATAAAGAATGGGGAACAGCACAGCTGGCAAACCAATAGTCCAATAGGCCGAATCTCATGCCAGCATAGCATCGATGACGTAACATTTTTTTTTTTCCTTTCCCTATCTTTATCATTTCTTTCTCGTATACGACATTCATTTTTTATACTCCGAATTGCCGTCTGTTACTATTTGATATCGTTTGACTTCAATTTAACTATAAAGTAATTTTGATTTAATTTTGCATATGACACATGATAAACGTTCAATTTATTTTATAAATTATTTTATCTATATGTTTAATATTGATACTGCAAAAGCAACAGACTCAATTCAGGACGTGTACTATTAATTATACTGTTGCGTTCCTAACACAAAAACCTCAATGATTGGATTCT
This sequence comes from Limonium bicolor, assembly GCA_023374045.1. Taxonomy (NCBI): domain Eukaryota; kingdom Viridiplantae; phylum Streptophyta; class Magnoliopsida; order Caryophyllales; family Plumbaginaceae; genus Limonium; species Limonium bicolor. The sequence goes on from CM041778.1 coordinate 104,415,716, forward strand.
CTTCTCCCCTTCGCAATCGCACCTGCCTCTACCGCCATTACAAAAGCCAGCCTCTCCCCTTACTTTCTCCTCCCCCTCTCTGCTCTCTTCCCTTCCCCCACGCTTCTCTCGCTCCTTTAGCCGTGGGATTTTCTCCGGCGCACAAAAGCTGAAAGGCAAAAAAAAAAAAAAAAGTTCAGGCGTCTTTATCTCCTATCTAAGCTCTATGAAATTATACTTGTGTGTAACGTAAAATAATCCGTGAGAAACCTTGTGGTTTTGTTTGAGTTTGATGAAGGGTGAGATTTCTAAACAGGTTTCGCTGTAGTTATTTCTGAATTTGAGTCGAAAAAATTTGACAAGGAGAGAGGGAATTACAGACATAAAGGATGCTATTGGCGTTCGAATTACCTGATTGCGTGGTCAAGAAAGTAGAAGGAGAGTGGAGAAGGAACGATAAAGCGAAAGCAAAAGAAAAGACTGACTGACTGACTGTATTCACGAGTTCCATCTTCGTGCAGCAGCAGGCAAGCAAATTTCGCAAAATATTTCGATCGGAATCATTGCCACACAACGCCGACTTGTAACGCTTATTATTAGTAGCAGCGCAGGTAAGAGAAATTCTGAGAACGTGCCGTGCGTTTATTCAATTCTCAATATAAAGCGAAAGAAAGGTTTTCTTTCGTCGTGATTTTGCTTCAGTAATAGTCTCACGTTAATATTGCTAATTTCTTGTTGGAAAAAGACCTGGAATTGAGAACTTGAAATGCTTCTTGTTCTCTTCTCGTGATTGTTAGCAGCTTCCAGATAGATCTTTAAGTGTTTCCAGCTCATTGTAACGTGTTCTGATCTAAATATAAACAGAGCCAACTACAATATCGCTTTTGTTTCTTTCTCACAGTTTGTCTCTCTGTTTCCTCCACAGCTATCGCTAATCAGATCAGGTTCACACGAGAGAGTATTCTGGAGATCGAAGAAGGTCGAATACTTGATATATAAAAAAAAAAAAAATCACCATCGCGCGATGTCTGCTACGATCATAAAAGAACCAGTAATGATGACACCACAGGACTCATCACCGTCAACACCACCAGTACCTGCATCATTATCCTCTCAATCTCTACCACATCCGCAAACCAAAACTCCGGCAGTTCCAACTCAACTTCATCACAACACATGTCGAAGTCGAATCAGCGATGTGCGACTGTTGCAGCCTGACAGAAGATTGTACACCTGAATACATAAAGCGAATACGTGAAAGGTTTGCTGGGCGTTGGATCTGCGGGCTTTGTTCTGAGGCCGTGGAAGAGATCGTCAGGTCATCGGAAAGGAAGAGCGTCTGATATCTCCAGAGGAAGCGGTCGCTAGGTGTCGTAAGGTGCGACTGGCGGCGAAGGCAGAAATGGAGGAGGATCCTACAGCGCATCTTATTGAAGCGTTGAGGCATATACTTCGGCGGAGTCTTGATGGGAGAGGTGGGACTAGATCAACTCCTGCTAGTCCGATGAGGAGGAAAGAGGAAGTTGATGGTATTAAGATGCCTGCTTTGGCTAGGTCTGAGAGCTGCTTTCCCACTCTCTCTAGTTGAAAATGGACGATTGTGATGATAGGAACGTATGAACAGGGGGGATGGAGAAGTTGGGAACAGAAAGTGTGGGTACAGTACAGATGTTTGGGTTCGGTTTGTGTTGTAATTCTCTGAAAAAGAATGGAGGATGAACAAGAAGAAGAAGAATGTGTGCTTGCTGCTGTGATTGATATCAAATAAGAAGAAATTATATGGTACAAAAGATGTATAGGGTTTAGAGATGAAATGGTAAAAGTTAAGATTGAAGTTATGTCAATGAGTACTCTCTGGTTTTGTGGTTTGTGATGCAAATGGAAGTTAAAATGGTGGTGTTTATGAACTTTTTGTGGTTTCTCTGGCGTATCATATAGTATGTTATCTACATGTTCCATACAAACGCACGCTGAAGGGAAGAATTTTTCCTGTTCTAATTATAATTACGTCTCGAGTTATGCTTGACTTGCTCTGTTTTGGATTTTGTTGTGTGTCTACTAATGAGATTTGATAATCAAGCTGATTTTATAATTAATTATGGATTATAAGGTTTTACAACGCACAAATCAACAACAACAACAAACAAAAAAATGTTGAGACACACAAATCAAATCATGATGTTGTGTGATTTAAATTACTTATCGTCCGTGCTTCTTGTGATTGATCTGTGAGATTGAGGTTTGTATTGACTATTAGTACTGTATCAATTGCCTTACATGAAGTTTTTGTCTCGCTTACCCCAAAGATAGGGAAGGGAACTAAGATCTTCTGGTATAATACTAGTATTATTATGTATGACCTCTGCAGTCTTCTGTGCAACTAGAAAGAAAAGGAAGATTACTTAAATCTTCAATTATTGCCATCAAGTTGCGAGATTTTTGTAATAAGGTAGTATATATTATACTAATACTTCACATAAAAAGGTCTAGTAGCATTTTTTCAGGATATATTCGGCTGCGTTTCGGAGGTAGTAGAATCGTGGAGTCCTCGTGGCCCACTGGATCCTACGTTCTACTCTAATAATATACTGCCACATATAAAACAACCACAAAACAGCTACATCAAACAACAACCATGTCCACGGTGCTGAAATTCTTTGTCAAACAAACAAGCAAAGCTAACATGATTTATTAGATCATCTACAGAAAGTATGGTCAAGGTTTTGGTTTTGATTTGGTAAGTGGGTGTTGAGTTGAGTGCCAATTTGTTTTTTTTTTACATATAGGGACAATAATACATTTCTAGCATATTCCCTTGAGCTACAGCTCAACATTATATGCCTTTTAAAACCAAGCAAACTTCAAAACCTAAAAACAAATAGCACTAATTAGCAGTCTATTTTAGAACAGTTGATAGTGACATACAGGGTTACTGCTTTGCTCTGCCAAAGTACGTACCAGGTAGTATTGGGTTGCAGACAGACACTCCGTTAACAGGTCAATTTCGCACCAGTTTCTTTGTTCTACTAGTTAAAAAAACACTTATGAACTTCAAATACATTTCCTCTTTTAGTTTATGTACCTATTAATCATTTCCTACAACAACAAAATGAAAAATCTATTTATCCGTTTGATATATGGTGATAATTATAAGAAAAAAAATTGTATTATCCAATTAGCTATGCACATGCAAAGGTGCAGTACCCATGTGACAGAAGTAGAAGCCAGAACTCGTCTCTTATACAAATATGACAAGCAATGAAGTAAGTGCAGTTCATCTGTTCAAGCATTTGCCGAAAACGAATATCTTTAAATAGTGTATGATTTCGAAGTATGGGAGAATAGAGAATCACGATCAAGATGTGAGCATCTGTACGGTTGGGGTTTGCCTGGAATAAATTAGTGAATTGGAGACAAGACAAATAATATTAGTAATATATAGATCGAGGATGATGAAGAATTAAATTCTTTCATAAAGAATACAAAGACAAAAATTCCCTTTTGGTGTGTGTGTGTGGTTCCGGTTGAGTGAGAGTCTGTTAAAGACGAATAAAAGCTTTGACACACAATACTACTACTATACAGTAAGCAGCGGAGTAGGTACTTACTCACCACAAAATAAGGATAATGACAAACGTAGGACACTGTTACTATTTTACTTTTACTTTCCGAGGAAATAGATAATCGCGTAGAAATAGTGTCTAAAACTTTTGATTTTTTTATTAAAAATAATAAATAGTGCATTTTGACAAAAACCTATACCTATCGTAAAACTTAATTGTGATAATAATAAAAACTCTATCATATCTAGACAAAATAGTTTTTGTAGGGAAATTTCACGAGATACCCTTATTTTCTTTCGTAATTCACAATATATTCCTGTGATTTTCGTAATTTAACTTTAAAATGCTTAAATGTTATCCAAAATTGATGAAACTTTACATTGGACAATGCTAAAGGTTTATTTTGGTCCAATATTAAATTTGAAGTTTTTTAAGCTCACATGTGGCCTATTGGACCCAATAATAGTCACATATTCATTGGGTCCCACAGGTCACATTTGAGCTTAAAAAGCTTCAAAATTGATATTGGACCAAATATAACACTTTAGCATTGTCCATGTAAAGTTTCATCAATTTTGGACAACATTTAAGCATGTTTAAAATTAAATTACTAAAATCACAGAGGTATATTGTGAATTACGAAAAAAAATAGGGGTATCTCGTGAATTTTCCCTGGTTTTTATTATGCGAACATATATCAGAGAAAGGGTATAGGAAGAGCATTCAAAATTCGACCAACTTGATAATTTGTCCATTTTATTTAAATTTGAAATGCGACCGAAATCTAACATATTTAAATATAATAAATCCAAAATCCGATTAGGTAAAATTTAAAATAATTTGAACTCAAAATTATCTGAAAAATTTATATATTTGAAATCGACCAGAATCTGAAATGACCTGAAATAATAGTACTAATTACTCGGAAGTCCCTCAGAAATGAGCATAATACAGTTAATCCCCTTGTGTTAATCATAATTATTGGTAACCACCTTGAAGTTATGTTATCTCTGACCATGAGCCCCCAAACTATAACTTTGTTATCAAAACATTAACTACATGGTGACCCATAAGCTTAATCACATTATTAATGTCAGCCTGGACAACAAAACTTAACTCTCCTTCATCCCAATTCAGATGCATTTTCAAGGTAGGGTTGACGTTTTTCAAACAATAAGAATGCTGATTAAGCAGTGTTTTGGGTCAAACATGTTATTAATAATGTCATTAAGTTGATGGGTCACCACGTAGTTAACGTTTTAATAATGAAATTATAGTTCAGGGGCTCATAGTCAAAGATACTATAACCTCGAGGTGGTTACAAATTATTATGATAACCACAAGGGGGTCAACTGTATTATTCCAATCCTTAAGGGGGTTCCGAGTAATTTACCCTAAAAATTATTTAAACTCGAATAATATGAAATAATAGTGAACATAAATTGACTCAAACCTGAATGACCCAAATAAATTGACAACAAACTTGATTCAATGTAGTATCTCCGAATGAAATTCAGAATAGACTTGTATTGACTTTTCTCTAATCTATATGTAGTGTATTCTTATAGAAATTAGGTATATATTTATTTAATAATTTTTTCAAAAAATATTAACCATGACCCGAAATAACCGAAACCTGATTCTATCTGACAATATTATAATCCAAACCCGATTTGACCTGAGCAAAATGACACCTGAAATGATCCAAATGTTTAATGACCCGAACAGATAATGACCCAAAAGATATGACCCAAAACTTGAACAGAACAGATAACCCGTTTACTATTGGCCTATTCTTTGTGTCTTATTTCTATTTTAAGTTTGATTTTGTTCTTAATTATCAATACATGTCCCTGATTTAAAAAAAACAAATCTATTAATATTAGTTATCAATTAATAACTATTTGTACATTATTTTAATTGATTTAAATTTGTTAGACTGAATCAACTCAGTCTTTTTAAATTAATCATTAATCACTATTGACTATCAACTAGCCGCGGCACAAAAGAATGAGACCTGCGTTCAGCGTGTCATTTTGTGGTTGTTTTGGTCTGACTGTTTTGTGGTTATTTTATATATGGCATATATTATTGGAGTAGAATGTAGGACCCACGTGGGACCCGCGTGGTCCCACCCCCCAAACAACCACATACAGCGGCCACCGAACGCAGCCTCGATCAATGGAGAGTCGTATTTTGTAGTCGGCAAACTCAAATAAAAGAAATAGAAAACTATTTAAAATATAAAATTAATCTTCCCAAACATCTTAGTTTTTATATTCATCACCAATTCACCCCACGCCTTAAAACAAATCAAATGACCCCTTTCACTTCACGAATAAATTAAATGTATTGATACTTATCCGATCCTATTCCCAAAACCAAGTCCACGAAGCGAAATTGAACTCTAATAGTGATATCTACTTACTACTCTCCGTCCCATACACTTGTCCACTTTACTATTTGAGTTTGTCATTTGACTTCATATTTAATATGTAAAATAATATATTGTTAAAAAAATTTTTATAATGGAACCTTATGTGAAAAACTATATATTGTAAAAATATTTTTTTAAAATTATTTTTCATATATTATATTGAAGTGAAAAACGTGCCAAAAAGCAAATGAGACACTTATGACGGGACGGGTATACACTATATTGTAGGCTCGTAGCTTAGAACTATATTGTAGCTTTGAAAAAAGAAAAAGAGAGTCTAAGTTCTACAGAGAATGACGCGTGTATGAGATGTTCAACTCCTCAACTCAAGGCACATTATAGTAATTACACTACATTGCAGTGCGTAGTCTATGCCATTGCTATGAGACAATGAGAGTTTCAGGTTAGTCGTCATCAATTATTGAACAAAACTTCATTCAATCTTATTTTACTTCATATATTGGGGGTGGTCCATTATTTTAGTGAAGAGAGTGGTTTACCTAATCAATGTTATCTATTTTTTTAACTATTTTGACAAAGAAATCAATATAATCCACCACAACGTCCAACATTAAAAAAAATTGCGTTTATTGTATATATTAAACACAAAATGCTGAAGGTAATATGAAAAAGCAAACAATATGTTCATAGTATTTGTAACATTGCTGGTCGCTGAGGTGGACTTTGATGATGTCCACGTTGGATTGGATGTTGATTTTTGATTAAATTATTACTTCATTATAAAAGACCGGAAGAAACCACATCAACTTCACGATCGATGACGATTGGAATGACGTGAATTACGGCAATTGTGTCTAGTAGACTAAACAATATTTGCACGTATGATGATGACCTATTTCCCTTTCGTTTTGTTTTGCTTTTCATTAACAATGACGGAATAAAAGATAAGAGAGATACGTTATCTTCCCACCTCGAACCCTGTAATATATAATAACACATTTCTTTCAAGCAATAGTTTGTTGTAAATAATCACATTGGACGTCAAACGAGGATAAACACCTTAAAGCATACACGTGTTCAGAGATACAGTAGTCTCCATAATTAGTTCAGCCTCAAGCTGACCAGCTGAAATGGTGAAAATTAATTATCAACTCTGTTCAATTATCATTTGACGCTAATTAATTAAGAATACCAATATGTAATACAATTACTTTATACTAATGAATTTACTCCTTGTCTTTATATCTACTCTCTCCGTCCCTTATTGATTTTCTTCATTATTATTTGAACATGTATTTGACTTCAATATTTAACATATAAGATAACATAATTTTACAAATCTAAAATTTGAAATAGAATTCTTATTTCAAAAACTATAAGTTATAGAATTTGTTTTATAAAATTATTTTATCTTATATGTTTAATATTGAAATAAAAAATATGTCAAAAGCAACAAGAAGGTGAAAGTGGGACGGAGTAGTATGAAAATATCAAATACTACATTTATTATATTCTGATACTATTAATACCTAAATAAATAGTTTCTTCTGCAGTTTTATCAGGTTCTCGATATTTATGAACAGTATGTAACGTGAGAGACGATAATCATCGACTAGCTAGGGTAGGAGAACTGCATCTTATTGTTGGTTTGGAAACCGTGCACTAGAAACAATCTTTTGTCCAGAAAACAAACCACCACGTGAATGGGGGTTTGAAGTCTTCTTTCGTCTTTATCTACGAAATCTTGTGACGGACCTACGACATAATAACTAATAATATGCTCTAATGCTGCGTACAGGTGAATAAAAACACAACACCCCACATCGACGCATAGATCACTGTTTATTGTCATCTTTCTGTGCTTTTTAAGTCTCCTGCAAATGACACGTTCGCCTTCCCCGACCGGACCCATTCTTGCGTATTATAAACAATTATGTTGCTTCTCAACACAAGTTACACTACTGCTATCGTACTAACGGTGGCCATCAAGGCTATAAGTTTTGGGATTCAGGTTCAGGTCTGGAACTACCCGGAATCTATTGGAACTGTCTGCAACCGTCCTTGGATTTGGCATTGGCAGAACTGGTCAATGGGCAAAACACATCGTTTTGGCCGGAGCGTGTGCGCTCTTCTGACGAAAGAGTTGTTGGAATCGGAACCGGCAAGAGATGTCCAACAACTCTTTGTTTTCCCAAAGCCCCTATAATACACACCATTTTATGATCATCATCACCACATAACTCATCATACTCTTCTTCTTTCTTATTACTACTATTTTCTTGTACAATTAAGTGATATTAAGCATTTTAGCCACTAAAAAGCCCATTTCCCACATTCTAGCAAAATGTCTAGGAGAGCCGAAAAGGAAGTAATGCCTTCTTCCAACTTCCAATCGATGCAAATTTTCAAGTTGATGATCAAGACCAAATTGATGAGATGGAATTCGGGTATCATCAAAACCACACTATTCGCCTTCGTCAATCCCGTAAGGTGGAAGTTATACCATTTCTCAGCATGGATCTACTAACATGGGGCCAACACAACCATCAACGTCCCCATTTGGTAAGGTTAATATTAGTCACAATTATTTTATACGAACTTAAATTTTAATTGCATTCTTATCTTAATTATAGTCTAAATCAATTTTTTTATAATTAAAGGTACATCCTCTACCCCATCTGATGCCCACAATATTGATCAAGATCAAGAAGAAGAAGATGATTAAGATGATGATGCTGACAACACCGCTCCAACAAAAATGAAACCGACTTCTTGGGTGTGGGCATACTTCACAAAGAAAGAAGATCCGAAGAAGCCCGGAGCATACAAGCAATTTGCAGTAAAGGACTTGCATGAGCGGCGAGCACCAAACCGGATCATTCGCAAAGCACTTGAAAACGCACAAAATCTACAAGGATACGGCGGCAATGTCGGACGGTACTATAGCGGTCAAACTATGCTTACCAGGTTTATCAAACGAGAAACCGGTTCAGGTTTTTTCATTATGATAGAGAAAGAATGATAGATGGCATGGCTAGATTAATGATTGCTGAACAATTTCCTTTTAATTTTGGATAAAGCTCTTATTTTGAAAATTTTGTTTGCACCACATTACAACCACAATATAGTAGAGTGCTTAGGAATACGCTTAAACGTTAAGCTTTTGCACAAATAAAACTAGAAACTAACTAAAGAAAATGATGAATACATTTGATGGGCATGTTTCCTTAACTAGTTATATGTGGACATCTACTACTAATGGGGCATTTATTTGTGTTACACTTCACTGGATTGATAGTTCTTGGACGCTTCAGAAGCGTATTATTGCTTTTTATATTTTTGATGATGCACATATGTTGAGCAAATAATGTTTAAACTAGATTGCTAACTATGGGCAGTGAACCCAATCATTGTAGTACAACAAGGTCGTATCCACAGGGACTTCGTAACTGTCTAGCTAATTATAAGCTTAGTAAATGTGCAAGAGGATATATACAAAAGTGCATAAATGTAAATTAGGGGTTTGGGTTTTTGGGTTGTAATTGGGAGAAATAAAGAAAAGCAATAAACACTAAACTAACTATCTAGGATAGGTGTAGCTCGGGATAGGATATTCGCACCCGTCATCCCCTTTCTACCAATGGCTGAACCTCGAACTCATAGCTAAACAACAGGAATTTAATAATAACCAAATCCCGGTCTATATAATCCTAACCAATTTAACGGGGACTGAATGCTCGTTCAAATCCCCAATTCAATCAGAAGCATTAAGCACAAATCTACCCTAAGTTGCAATGAGAACCTCATCTCAAAATCAGTGAAAATCGGCTAACATTGATTTAGTCCCCAACGGTTTAGGTTTCTATCTCAGAATATCATTTTGATAGAATCCCACAATAATGCTCAACTAATCGGTAGGCCAAACCAACCAATTTAACAAATAGAAGACAAATTGAGCAAAACCCTTAACAAATCCCCAAATCATGAGCAACGAGTTTAGAAGTCATAAACACTCAATAATCATCTTCATTAAGCTCAAAGACTAAAATAAAGCACAAACACAAGTTCAAGATTCAACAATGGAGTTTAGGGATTTTGGACAAAATCCCAATCCCTAGCTACAAATGATTCTACACAGCCATAGAGAAAAGAAAAGCATAAAAGGGAGAAGAAGAAGCCATTAATGGAGCTTGGAAGCTTTGGAGAAGGTGAACTCTTTCTTCTCTTCTTTCTCCTCTTCTTTCTCCTCTTCTTTCCCTTCTTTTTCGCCTTCTTTCTCTGTGTTTTCGACTGGTGGAGTCGTGGTTCAAGAATGGGGAGAAGTGTCCCCAAAATCCCCGTTTTAAAACTCAAATCTGGCAAAATAGCGTCGGACCGCCCCACAGGGCGGTCCACAGGGAGGTCCGGACCAGAAGCAAAGAAAATGCTTTATCTTCTTCGTTTCAGCTCCAATTTTGGATCCGTTTGCGCCCACGCGTTCCTCTCTTCATCTACTTTACTCCTATCTATGTTATTCCTCCCGTTTAAACAATAAATGTGTAAGACACCAATGAAACATAAAACTAGAGGAAAACAAGCCAGAGTGGAGAAATGAGCATGAAAAGTGTTGATTAAACATATGAAATACTCCCCTAAAACATGCTCATTTAGACACTCATCAACATACCGATCATAATATTCCTGAGAAACTTATGAAGTATTATCTGAAATACCCCATAAATTAATCTAAATTAATTTAGGGGATTTCTTTTATTAAACCCAAATAATACTATTAAATACTAAATTATTATATAGTATTATGAATTTAATAATAAGATTTATAAGTCAATAAATCTTGGAAAAATTTCGAGACACTCTAATTATATTATAAAGATTTTAGAAATATTTGGAGCATTGATTTGAATCATAAAAGTCAATATAAAATCATAGAAACCTTAAAGCTTCTTAAGCCTTGCTAGGGTTGACTTTTTAGAATGGTTAAACCAGACCATGAAACCTATATCAATAAAAAGATTATGGAAAACCAAGAAGATTGATAATAAGAGCGTAAAAGCGGATCATCCTAGCCAAAGTTATGCTATAATGAAGTTTAGAGCCAAAATTTTGAGGTTTGCTAACGTGGCTAGGGTTTCATGACTCAGCCACGCGCCTCGGGCTCCGTGTCACGCCAGATTGCCAGTTTCCACAAAAAATGGCTAAGTCTTCTCAGCAGAATTTCAGATCATTGCCCCATCTTTAGACTTCGATTTCTCAGCCACCACTTCGTATTTTTGAGTGTCGTCTTCTACATTTTATTCCCCTACAATTCTACTTTCTAATCATTACTCACACTTGACCTAACTCTCCCCACATTTATCACAAAATCGATCTTAAGTTGCCTCCCCGAGTTCTGGAAACCCAGAAACCCAGAAATTCATAAAGGTAATGCAAACTTCGCCCTATCCTATCTTCTTCGTTTGTGAATGAAATTCACGAACCATAGCTCATTTTCTTGATCTTTAACTTCTCTACAACTTTTATTTTAACACCAAGGCTGATTCTCAATCGTGTGGAAAATCGAGGCGTCTAAAGTCCCCAACTCGATCACGGCAGTGTTCTTGCCTAGATTTTCCAGAAATCGACTAGGTAACCCATATCTTGTGAGATCTGTAACTTTCTCCCTAGTTCATCAATTTCAATAATTCTTCCACTCGTGTTCAGAGTTACATATCTAGTTTGAATTGTGATAGGTTTTGTGGATCAAATCGCTCTCAGTTGGCACGAGTTGATCCGTGAAGTTGCCTACCTGAACTTCACATAAAATCATAACTTTTTCAGAAAAACGCAAGGTATAAAACCCGAAACTTTTGACTTAGATTTATTCGTGTGTATTCCGTATTAGATCGAGATCTTTTGTCAGATTATAGAGCTATATGTCCTCTCTCGATTAAGCCTAAAACCTTAGCCTAACTCGATCTACACTATATTTTATAGATCCGCAAAGTTCGACCCTCATTCACTCTTAAAGTCGAGAGTTTCCAGAAAATCAAATCCCATTTCCTTGCCGGAGCATTTCCGGTACGTTTCCAACCAAATTATACCGATAATGTCACTTGCCTTTACATTTCTGGTCATACCCAATTGCTAATTTAATCTATTACGCACTACATTGAGAGAATTTGGTGAATTCGAATTGAAACTGTATAAACCCTACCCTAGCTTCGACTAACCCAGAATCAATTTCCCAGTGCACTGCATTATAGGTCATGAAATAGATACCATTAGATTCGTTGTGAAATTTCGAGTTAAACGAAACAAGAATCACTAAATTCCGTTCTGTGGATTGAGAGAAATCAGTCGATTCCCAATCTTAACGTTTTAAGGTTTTTCTGATGAACTCATGAAAACTGGGCCGTCCGATCGTAGATTATAGGAATGGACATCCGAGATTAAAACGTAGAAAGTTTATGATGTTTTAAGTCAGAATAAATTACAAAATAATACTCCAACTTGTTGGATTTATTTACTGACCTTCCCTAATGTATTTTGACACAAAATTTTAACCATAGATTCCTTATAAAATATAGTTTATTTTCATGTAAATTAATACGGGTTTTGAGTTTTCAAATGTAAGTTATAATTTTTGTAAGTTCTGAGTATTCTGGATTTATTTAGATAGTTAACAAAGAGATTTTTATGAAATAAATTTTTTATAATATGTCTAAAATATCATAGTTACTATATATTTAATTTGAGACTTTTTAGGAAAGAGGAAATAGATTTAATAATTGTATTTCTGAATTTTTCATAAGATATCTTATAATCTATGGTTTTAATGTAATAAAAATTAAAGTATAGTTGGATAATAAACTTTATAGATTGAAAATAATATTAGGAGGTTACAATAACATTTAATACAGTATGTTGATAATTACATTAGGTTATAAACTTTTATGAAGAAATAAAAGGATTAAAATGTTACTTTAGGGTAAATAGACAAATATAATCAACTCATTTATATTATTAACTTTAAGTTATGGAAATTAATATAGGAAGTTTAGAATAAGGGAAATACTTTACTTTATAAGTTGTATACCGATTAAGATTTAATTACAAGATATTAGGATAATTAAATGGGTTAGATGAAGGGTTACTTAAATATATAGATACATATATATATATATATATATATATATTATATAATATATATATATATATTATTACATGATTAATAATAAAATGAGAGAAATACTTTAATTAAATGTAATCCTTACATGATATTCATAGTACTAAATGCTAGTTCAACATCTTAAGATAATACTACTAAAGAATATTATATGAGTGGTATTAAATTATGGTTATGGAATTAAGCTTAAAGAGTTACCTTTGAATTTCTAAGATTTTAAAAAACCATATTAAAATACATGTATAACATTATTTGTCAATGACCAGAACGTCGATCTATAATTGGGCTAAGTAATTAATAAGTTAAGATTTAGGAAATTTGTAATTAGATTACATAAAATGTTACACAAATAGATCTTATTATATAATTAATAATAAAATAAATGAAATACTTTTACATCTAAATGTGAAGTGGATTAATAAGTCTAGATTAATTATTTCATAACATTTATATATTGAATAATAACTTAATGTTTTAAGATAAAATCATTAGACGGATTATGATATAAAACTATGTTAAAGTATGATTAGGTAATTAATCTAAATAATAATCCTTAAGTTTCTTAGAATTAGATAAGCCATATAAAATAAATTTATTACCAATATTCAAAATGTTAGTTTATAATTAAGTGATGTATTTAGTAGTTAGAACTTATAGAAGATTTGTAAATAGAAATTAGATACTTAAAACCTTTGCACCTTTAATTAGATGAAACTAAGTTACATAAGAGATTATATTGATCTACTTTACGATACTGAAAATCTTAATATGTCATTTGAATATAAGGTATGAGGATTTTTCCGAATAAATGATCTTATTAAATAATTGACAAAATCACTTATGAATGAGAATTTAATTCGTAGGTAAATTTTACCTTATGTTAAGATATAATGTCTATCCTAAAACATAATAAAGGAAATTAATTTATTGAGTTATTCCTTTGACACCAGGAGTGTTGTAAACAATCTAAAATGTATTTAAGACATAAGTTTATTAAAATTTAGTACAAAAGGATTATACATAGTCTATAGAGAGAATGTGTGTAAAAATAAAACAGTTAGGAAATTAAATGTAGGGAAATTTCACCAAATACCACTGAGTTTTTGCTTAATTCATGATATACCACTGTGTTTCTAAAATTACATAGGATAACACCGAGTTTTTACTTATTTCACTAGATAACATCATGTCCCATATTTCATTAACTGCTCTGCTAATATCGAAAAAAGACTAAACTATCCCTGTTATTAGCTAAACTCAGGTGGTATCTTATGGAATTTGTCAATATGGCAATTCATTGTCAGGTAATTAATTAATAACATGAGTATTTTTGTCATTTTCCAAGAAAATTTACACAAAAGTTAACGAAATATGAGACAGAGTGTTATCTGGTGAAATACATAAAAACTCGGTGTCATCTTGTGTAATTTTAAGAACACGGTGGTATATCGTGAATTAAGCAAAAACTCAGTGGTATTTGGTGAAAATTCCCTTAAATGTAAGTAAGAATACATAAAAGGTTATCTTAAACCACCTTATTATATAGGTAATAATTAAGCAAATATATACCTTGTGAATACTAAATGTAAGAGTTTGAAAATTCTAAGTTAATTAAAATATAGTTATTTCAAGATGAAAAGTAATTGAACGTCTTATGACAAGATTATTAAATGGTTGTAATAAAAGTCATTCTGAACTAAAGGTAAAATAAGTGAGTCTAGTAGTTCAATTAAGTTATAATAAATGCATCTACAACACTATGATTCCAATATACAGGATGTAGATCTTAATTAAGTTAAGGGGAAGATTTAATCATAATGGATTAACTAGTAGATATTGATAAAAATACATAGTCATTACATTGTGAAATATAGTATAGTATTCTAAGATAAACCTATCATAGGTCATAATACGATGTTTTTCCTAATGTAAGAATAAAGGTATT
Organism: Limonium bicolor; assembly: GCA_023374045.1. Lineage (NCBI taxonomy): Eukaryota > Viridiplantae > Streptophyta > Magnoliopsida > Caryophyllales > Plumbaginaceae > Limonium > Limonium bicolor. Next base: position 104,430,766 of record CM041778.1, read on the forward strand.
GATTTTAAGAATTATTATTGAAGTTCTACGATTAATTGAATAATATAAAATGCACTTATGATATAAAGGTCTCAAAAGTCTTGAATGTGAGAATCATGGTTAAGTACTAGTAATGTGGATAAGAGTGGAATAATTAACAAGTGTTAGTAAAATACATTCATTGGTCTTACAACCTTGGGCTATACAACATTCTAAAATAAGTCAAAGGTTATACATAACATTTAAGCGAGGGCTTACAAGATAATTGAGGTTTAGAAATAAGAGTGAGGAATTTATTTAAGTTTAACTTAGGATATAAGTTATTGATAATAGACTATCTTTAATATTCCTCAGAGTATGGTTGAATATATGCACGAGTCTACTAGAACAGCTACAGCATTAACCAGGTACAATTTCTCGTACTCAGATACTTCTGCTAACAGACTTAAAAAGACATTTTTGAAAACGCTAATTGAGCTTAACTGAATTTCAAAAGGAAAACTGCTTGTGTGACTAACTTAGTTTGATGTGACTAACTGAGCCTTGAATGTACAACTTACATGGTTACTGTTTCTTCCTATCTAGTTGTTCCACTAGATATTAACTACAAAGGGTTTACGCCTTTGCACTCTGTAGGACTGAGTGTTTTGGTATTGCACTTGTGCAGTTAATGATCTAGTGGGATAGCTAGGAATATGGGAAAATATCGAATCTTGGTAAATCCTTCCTTTGACTCTGGATATCATTTCATCCATGAGCTGAGTCTTTGGTTAGCCTTCCTCAGTATGGAGTCTTTTTATTGTGACGTGTGCGCGTCTTCACCGATGACTGAGAACGGGTCGGTAACAGTGGGGGACTGTATATTCCTCGTCCTAAAAGGATGTGTATGACAGCGAGGACTGTATATTCCTCGTCCATGTGGACAATTGATTGGCGGTGGGGGCCATCTCTCCCATTGGTTTTATTCCTCTTGAGTTGTTGGTTCTTGGATCTCTCTTTTCATTCCTAGTCCTTGTGACTACTTGAGTCTTTCTACTCTTGACTGGAATTGAATCTAAAATAAGCAATGGATGTTCACTAACTCATGGTGTGTTTTATTTAATTGACTAACTTTACCTTAATGTTATTTATCTCTATCTTTACCTTGTTCTCTTTTCACTATAACTTGATTGTTTTGAAGTGCCTTGTTACGCTGTTCTGTTTTAAGAGTTTCATTCCAAGTTACTATTTTGTTTTAAGGGTTGTTTTAATTTTTGTTATGAGAGTCCTACCAGTTCCATTCTAGGGAACTAACTCACCCCTCCCGGGGTGGGCTGCTTGGTTTCATCTTGCAGGTACGAAATTGTTTATATAGGTGGCCACGAAGAGTATGAGTGTTTGGGATGGGAATTAGGAATCATGGAGAGTTATTCTATTTTACTTGTAGTTATGTTTATGTTGTTTTTCTCGAGTTCAGACCGTAGCTTAGATAATTTTAATTTTTGTAATCAAGGGAGGTTTTACACCGAGTGTTTGGTGCCCGATGATCTGTAAACGCCGGTAGAGATTTTATGTTCCGCTTTATTTATTGTAAATAGGGGCGTTACATTATCTGAGTGGAATTTGTTAGACAATGTATTCTCCATTTCTTTACATAATGCTTCGAACAATGTTAAGTGTGTAAATATCTAAAAGCTAATAATAAGCTCACACTCTTGCATAATGAAGATTACTTGCATGTTCGATGTTGTGCACATGTTGTAAATTTGTGTGTACAAGATGGTTTATCTAGCTTGACTGCTACACTAGAACCACTTAGGCATGCTATGAGAAAAACTAGGAAATCACATGTTGTTAAAAATGACTACAAAAAAATGTGTGAGTTATCCGGTATATATCCTCGTCATTTTACTCCCGACACCCACACTAGATGGAACTCCACATATGAATTGTTAGTTAAAACTAAAAAACATCAACCCATATTAACTAGTTTTTATAACACTATAGTTGTTCAATCCAATCAGGAATTAATGAGTCCGGTATTTTAGGAAAAGGCTAATGTTGTGTGTAATGTTTTAAAATGTTTTGATAGTGCAACTAAGGTATTTTTCATAGTTTATGAACCTGATGTGCATCTTGTCCTAAATGAATGCATTAGTATTTTCCATGTTTTGCATTAGAACAGGCATATTGATGGGATTAGTGGGTTATTATGGATATGATGTCTAAATGGTTTAACTACTTCAATGAAGTTCCTTTGATTTATTGTATTGTAACTGTTCTTGATCCACAAATCAAATTGGAGGGTCTAACAAAAATGCTTGATTATTATTATTATAGTATTGTTTGAGGAGGTCCACCCTATGATGGTTATGTTAAGGAACATATAGAAAAGGTTAATGAAGCCTTGAAAAAGATACATGATGAGTACACTTCAAAGTTCCGTCGTCCGGATGAGCTTTCTTCTGCTAGTGGTAGTAGTGGTTCCTCTTCTAAACTACCACACCCTGGTAGCAAAAGGAGTTCTTTAATTTCTAGTATTTTGAAAAGAGCAAAATCTGTTCAATCAGGTTCTGGATTTTGTGCTTATGATTATCTTAACTTCACTTTTAGTTTTGACGATGATGATGGTGATATAGATGTTCTTAAGTAGTGGCAAGCACATGAAGAAAAGTTTCCCATCCTTGCAAAGATAGCGTGAGATGTGCTAGTAATTCTAGCACCAACTGTTGCTTCTGAGTCGGTTAAGTGTGGGCAAACGAGTATTGAACGAAAAAAGATCAAGCCTTTCACCGGACTCAATCAAGGTTTGTGTTGAGAAGTATGATTGGGACTTAGCCGAGCTGAGATCCCAAGCACGCGTATTGCAGTACGAAGGGCGATAGATGATTGGTATGAGATGAATGGGGAAAACACCACTTAGGACTTCTATCTTGTAATCTTTTAGAATGTATTAGTATTACTTTCTTTCCTTGTAATCTTTTTCAAGACTTGCAAATTGAAATCATGTAACCTCTTACTTAGTAGTTGTACTCTTTTTCCTTATTAGGGTTTTCCCAATGGGTTTTTACCTAATAAGGTTTTAATGAGGCAATGAATCATATAATAAAATTCTCTTTGCTCTTTATTTTTTGCAAATTCAATAAAAATTCAAAGTCTTTGTTTATTACACTTTTAAGATTATAAACTTGAGGAATAGTCAATCTAGGAGTAAAGTGAACAAAAAGAGCAATATGTGCGTGCAAACGAATCCGAATTTGAGTTAAAATGAAGAAACTGGAGCAGGCCAACCCGCGGTGGGTCGGTCGGCTCCAGTTTCTCAACACTCGAATGTGGAACCAATATGGAAACGGAACTGCTCCGAAATCGGTTCGGAACCGTTTTTTTGAGCGAATCCAAAGTGAATACAGGGTTCGGAACTAGAACCAAAATCACTCCAGAACCACCCCTAACAAGTTCCGAACCCGAATACACATGTCCCGGAACCGGAACCGGAACTGGAACCGGAACCGGAACCGGAACTGGAACCGGAACCGAGACCACCATTACTCCCCTCATAAGATGAAATGTATACTAGCATGTTTATTTAGGCCATTCTTTTGAGATATATACTACGTAATGATTCATTTTACCTCAAAAGAATCTGTCATATAATTTATTTCTAATGTAACGAGTGCTAAAAAAATGTAACATACATGGTTTTGCTCTTTATAAGACTTAGTTCCAAGTACTAACAAATGGGAACACAAGCACCTCAAATAATGGCTATATTACGATTAGAGAACAGGAACCAAATCTCTAAAAAATTCAAAGCATCATAATCATGCAAAGCAATGACCAGCTTTCAAATATTTATAGCTTTAGCCACTGTTCGTTGTTGTTTGAAACCATAAGTCGCAATTAATAGTGGCTAAGTTTTGTTCTGGTTTCTTCAAAATTGTAGTAATTCATAACAGATACTAAATGTCGGGTATATAAAACTAGAATCTTTTGTAAATTAAAAAAAGGAATGTCAACCCTGTTTGACAATTGTGGCAGATCGGAACTATTTAAGTAGACTTTGATTTTTTAGGAAAATTTTCTTAAAAATATAACCATGAGCGAGCGGTGATAAACCTGAAAAAGCTCCATGGCAATGAAGCAAATATATAAACCATGCATTTCTAAAGGAACATTCTTCTCCCGGACTATTACCAAGAAGCAATCACTGGCGCATGATTGCTTCCTTGCTAATGAAACAAACTCAAGGCCCAATAAACTAACACTCCGAATAATCTTCTGCAATCTTTTCTCTCTTCTTCTGGCCACAAAGTCAATCTTGACAAATCTGAGCTTATCTTTAGTAGGAAACTCCTCCCACAAAACAAGACTTTTATAACTAACATCTTTGGAGTTAAAGAAGTCCCTTTCTTTAGCAAATACCTGGGCCTTCCCCTCAAATTAGGAAGGAGTAAAAAAGAAGTCTTCCTCCATCTGATCCATTCTGTCAGAAATAGAGTAGCCTCTTGGTCTAAGCCAATGTCTGAGGCAGCTAGATCCATTTTGGTAAAAGTGTCCTTCAATCAATCCCTACTTATGCCATGTCGCTCTACAGTCTCCCAAAGGCATTGTGTCACAACTTAACAGTATCTTTGCTGCTTTTTGGTGGGGAGGCAATCTGTCTAAAAAGCACCTTCACTGGGTGAAGTGGAAAAAAGTTTGTAAGCTCCCTGAGAATGGTGGGTTGGGTTTTAAATGTATAGAAAATTTCAACAAGGCTCTTATCACTAAGCAATTGTGGCTGTTGTTGACTAAACCCCAATCTCTGGTGGCTAAGACTCTTAAAGCCATTTATTATCCATATACTAGTGTCATCAGAGCTTCTGCTGTTTCCCATGATAGTCCCATTTGGAAGTCCCTTGTGTCTAACTTGGACCTTCTCCAAGCTGGTGCCCGGATTAATGTTGGCTCTCTTTCTTTGGCTAATGTGTGGGACTGTCCTTGGATTCCCCGTGGGCCACCATTCAAGATTATAACCCCCAAACCCCTGGACGGTGATAATATCTTTATCTCAGACCTCTTTAACCCTTCAAAAACAGCCTGGAACCTTGGCCTTATCAATCAAACCTTTCTACCAATTGATGCAGAAACTCTCTCAAAAAGCCTTTTCCTACAGAGTCTCAAGATCGTTGGGTGTGGCACTATGAGAAAAACCTGCAGTACTCGGTAAAGTCTGGCTATGAAATTCTTCAGAAAGATAGCATCACAAACTCCTCCCAAAAAACCCCATCACTCCATCCTATCCAATATCAAAAACCATCTCACTAGCCCCCGTGCTAAGCTCCTGTTGTGGAAAGTCTTAAATAAAATCATCCCTTGCCAAGCTAATCTCTCTCTCAGAATAGGCGGCTCTCCAGATTGTTTTTTTTGTGGAAAAATCGAAACTATTGGCCACTCTTTATTCTTGTGCCCAGTTGTCTCTACTCTGTGGGACAATATCCTTGATACTAGACTAGCATCGCCTACTAATGATAGCAGTCTTATTGATTGGCTATCTGATAAGTGCTTAAAAACAAATATCAGCCACTTGGCTGATATTACTAACCTCATTTGGATTATTTATGATGCCAGAAATAAGCTTAAACACAATCTGGAATTTGCTTGGTGGCCTTTGGTGGAAAAAAATATGGCTTTTGTACGAGCTTATAAAGAAACCTTCTCCTTTTCGTCTCTTAAGCAACCAAGAGTCACAGATGGACCCCTCCCCCCGAGGTTGTATCAAAGCAAATGTTGAATTCAAGCAGAAAGTGGGGCACCAGAAATCTATTGGAGTCTTGATGAGAAATCATGATGGGGTAGTGGTGTGTGCAATCAACAAAGCAGCGGTTAGCACTTCAAATGTGCTTATTTCAGATCTGGATGCTATTCAACTTGTCCTAGAGGCTGCTGTCAAAGCAGGCATCCAAGACATTAGCATTGAAGGTCTGCAGTCAGAGGCTTATAATTATATTTGTAATCCTCCTTTCTATGGTTCAGATTTGGTTTCTAGTTTGACTAGAGTCATCAGATTACTAAGTGTGAATCTCTCAAACATTGTTTATATTCCCCGATGAATTTGGTGAATTTCCCAACATGGCTGGTAGCTAATCTTCCTCTAGGAAGGCATAAGGAAACTAGGACATGGAACCTCAGTTCCATCCCTCCAAAAATCCTTGTCGCTTGCTGTTTGGACATGGAACCTGACTAGTGTGGTTCCTTTTTCTTTTTTTCTTTTTTTTGGTGCAGGCTCTCCTGCCTTGTTAGGTTATTACCCTTGTCATGTACTTTTAATTGTAATTCCCTACGTTATTGTAATGCAGTTTGCCCCAATGTTGATCAAAAAAAAAAAAAACTAACACTCCGCTCCTAGCTCGGGGGCGTGGATCGGATAAAAGCTATTTATTTGCCTTTACATAAAGGCTTGAGTATTGACCATTGGATCTATTTTAATTTATTTGAAAGGTTGTGATTAAAATACTCATTGCATTTCTATTTTAATCAGTGGTTTGAAAATCGTTAACCTGTGGCTTGAAAATCGTTAACTTGTCACTTGAAAACTTTTAACCTGTCGCTGGTAAATTGTTAACGTGTCGCTTGAAGACTGTTAAACTATCACTAGTAAATGGTTAACCTGTCACTTGAAAACTGTTAACTTATCGCTAGTAAATGGTTAACTTGTCGTTGGTAAATGGTTAATCTGTCAAGCTTAAATGGTTAGCCTGTCAAGCTTAAATGGTTAACCTATCAAGCTTAAATGGTTAACCTATCAAGCTTAAATGGTTAACTTGTCAAACGTAAATGGTTAACCTGTCAATAATAAATGGTTAACCTGTCACTTGAAAAATGTTAACCTGTCAATCGTAAATGGTTAACATGTCAATCGTAAATGCTTAACCTGTCAATCATAAATGTTAACTTGTCGCTTGTAAATTGTTAACCAATTATTTTGAAAATTAAAAATGAATTGAGTAGCTTTTACATATTAATGATATAAAGCATGGCTATAGTATTATGTAAATTTATGGCATCATTATTTCTGTATGGCTGGCATATAATTCTGAACTAAAAAAGAAAAAAGATTGTAACTAGTACATATGCCCGAAAATATTACCCTACACCATAAACCCACCCCAAATCCACCATAGGAAACATTAAAAACGTCGAAGGCATTTGAAGGGTTTGTAGTGAAGCGTCTATTAATCCCTAAACCTCAAACCCTAAAATCTGTCGAGTCAGTGTCATTGGTAAATGGTTAACCTGTTACTTGAAAAATGTTAACCTGTCACTTGGAAAATGTTAACCTGTCACTTGGAAATGAATATAATAATTATTACCCTTGCACATGCATATCCACAGTTCAGCAAAAAGATGAAACAATTGGAATGAATTTCTTGAAGCTAAAAATGAATTTCAATTGCGACTAAATGTCTTACAAATTTGAATTACATTCGAACATCAAGTGCATAAAAATAAAAGTATAGAATGGTATACTTATTGTAAGATATAGGTATCTATCACTGCTTTCACTAAAGAATTTAACTAACAAAACTGAATGTTGAGTTCAACTAAAAAATGTTGCATCAATGTTGCATTATTATGGTACTAAACTTGTGCTATCATCTATATAAACTGCATGAATGGTTGAGAACCATCATTTCATCATCTTGAATCTGCATCGTTTCTATATTCCAGTTTTTATTCTTGAATGATGTAATTGTCAAAGATACAATGTATTCATCAACAATGCTCACCTGCAGGCTTGATAAGTGCGGAATTTATTTATGTTTCTATGCTCAATATGATTAATATTTTATTGGTTTATATGATAATTTTCTTACTTATATGTTATTTTATATTATATGCGAAGAACTTCCCTTACTTGTGGTTTTGTGCTAAAACAGGTTAAAAACGCTGAAGAAAAGGTCTAGGAACATATGCAAGAGCTTTAGGATCAAATCGGGCCCAAATAGAAGCAGAAACTAACATTCTGCATAATTTACAACATGGTCCAGATTTATGTACTGGTTTATAAACCTGGACCACAAAGGAACAGAAGCTACTGCACATTTTTTGCAATGGTCCGGATTTACTCATTTATACATTCCCGGACCAAGGTCAATTTAATCAGAACGATGACATTTGACGGGCTGGGCCGTACTGTATGCTATGTACATGCACGACACATGTATGACCCCGTTCGGTGACGGCGAATCGTGGGTTGCGCGGCAACGTGGAGATTAATCCAGTTTTTTTCTTAACATCGATCCATTCAAAACGTGGAGATTAATGTCCACAATCCATCTTTTTTCACCTTTTTCCAAACGTATTTGCGTTCAGATTTGATAACGCTGCATCTGTCTTTTCAATTGGCCCACATTACCTTCTTACCCCTAATTACGCAACCAACTACCATTATTCTCCATATACCTCTGCATTGATGTCCCTCACCACAAATTGATACAATGACACCATTTTTAATTCGGGAGGTACAAGATCAGTAGCTAACATTGAACATGGCAGTGTCGACAACAGATGTATGTGGTGTTCAAAGGATTGACGTTTGAATTTATACCAGAAGAGGACTGGGAAACATATGAGTTTGCAGTTAGAATGAAATTAACATGACGACAAAAAATATAAAACGGAAATACACTCACGGTGCTACCTGAAGCCATAGAAATCGTGGTGATTGAAGGAAGACGGTGGACTGGTTGAGTTGAAGGTGGGTTAAATGAAGATAATATTTATAAAAAATCAGTGGTAATCTTGCACCATCTCAGTACATGTCCCTGTCGAATGCATCAATTTTGTAACTTCATTAATGTGCACCTTAATCCCTTGTTTTGAAAACGATTAATCTACCACTCACAGAACGGGGTCTATGTCATTAAGGAGCAGCCATGCACAAACAAAAAACTGCACGTGATTAATATGGGCTGGATCATTTTTTTTGTCTTTACTTTGAAAAGCTATACGCAAAGAAAAAGGAGAGGGGCTGGACATTACAAGACGCTGGACTTCATGATGATGGATTGCACGCACACACAAGTGGTCATCGGAACTGTTTTGACATTCGCCTACATCCAGGCCCATGCGCATGCAAATAAAAAAAAAAGGGATTAGTTGGACCGACTAAGATAGAGGAGTGGAGTATACATGTATATTCCCACCGTATGAAACATTTTAGCGCATCGAAATAATGGGTTTCACCCTCAAAATAATAATATTTTATTATTTTCCTTATAATTTTTCTCTTTTTTTGCTAAGACACTCATTTTTGAGGTTCTTAGTTAAGAAACTCTCACACAACTTCTCTCCTCCATGTCATATTTTATCTTTTTGTTTTATTAATTTGGAGTGGATTCCACACCATTGTGGATGCCCTTATACAAAAAACCATGGTAGCCGTTCTTGGAATATGACATGAAACAATTCTCCAAACCCTAGTCGCGCATAAAACAAGTCAGAATGGGGGACATCAAATAGTTTTGACAGACCGGACAAAAGACAATGATCGGATTCGTCATCGTTCCACAATTAGATGATGATGTTTTCTAATCTCTTTATTATTATTATTTATTATTATTATTATTAATTATTATTATTATTATTATTATTATTATTATTATTATTTCTTATCTCCGATGGCTGAATAGTCGTTAGAATTCCGGTTTGTTATGTAATTCAAATTCGAGGTTCCATTATCTTTGTGAATTTACCGATTTTAATCATATTAAAGTATTTGTTCTTTGCTTATATTTATTCTCTGATGATTTGGCCAATTATTAGAGTTTATTAGTTTGTTTGCTCACAAGTGAGAACTGCGGTATTTAATAGACTACATAAACAATACCAGTTAATTTGGAGATGACAATTCCTCTAAAATTAACTGATTATCTAACTAGATTGTGCTTAAAGCTGTTAGTAATTAGGACATTCATAATGAGAGTTAGAGTTTGGTAATTGTTAATTAGATTTCGCTGAGCGGGAGACCGAATGTGAAATAACCTGATCTAGGATTTTAATCTAGAATTTGGTAATCACAGGAACCGGGGATTTAGGAGGAGTAGTAAACCAGGATTTCTCCTATATTTTCAAGAAACCAACACTTTCCTTTTTGTAACCATTGTTCTTATTATTTTTTATTTTATTTAATTTTAGAGTTATAAATTCAACAACAAAACCCCCAATTTTATTATTGTTATTTTTCTTTCAGTTTACTAGTTAGTTAGATTAAATACTCAAACTAGACACAACCTCTTTTGGTTCAATGACCTAGGGAATACTAGGAAAACTTGCTACGATAGACCAGTACACTTGCTGATATACATTTTCACCCGAACAAGGCTGCAGTTGCATAAATTAAACAACATAAATATGATCAAAAGATTAATATTCAAACTTTAAATGTACTTGCAACTTACAATGAATTTGACTATCTTATCCACCTCTTGAATTTGTTACGTTTGAGAGTATCCAGATATTGAAGTTTTTCTTTCTCGCATATTTATCACAAAATATCTCCAATGTGAATTCTTTACGCATGGGAAAAAAATATGATAACAAAACACAATATATTGTGTCAAGCTTTAGAAGAGACAATTATGCCAATAAACCATTATGCCATCTTACTATCTTACCATTTCACAATCAGTCAACTGTGTTTGATATTTCCCCCATACTGTGTGTTTGTCGAGGTAGGCTTCGAGAAAATTTTGCTTCCTTTGTTTGTTATCTCAAGCTTTACTCTGTGATACAAAATCAACCATATAGATTTCTAAACTATTCAGCTTTGCAAAATTCAAGCTAGTTCCAAATGGGTCTAAAATTTATCAACAACAGCAAAGCCTTTTCACTATCATCATCTCCTTAATCAGGAAATATAGATTTTGTTATTGACGTGCAACAATGCCACAATATCGCATAGGAATCTTACTAGAACATAAGTAGAGAAACAAAATGCTATGCCGTTGTACTTTCCCCAGATCATGAGCCTGCTCTAACAACAAGCACAAGTACAAACCATCTCCATTTGGCCAGGCGAATGGATGGAGGAGTACAAAACAGTGACACAACAATTGATATGCCTATTGCTCTTATATGCTATTTAAAAGGAAAAAGAGTAGTGATATGTAAAGGGATATCACAAAATATGTAATCTAGTTCATAGGGTTTCACACGTGGAGCACGTTCTACTCGTACAACAACAAATTTATAAGAAAAATCAAGGTCTGATGGACAGATAATCCCTCATAATTCAGATAGGTAACCGGCAACCAATGGCTGGGAGACACTCAGCTGGTAAGAGCAAATTAACTACAATAGCTCAAGTAATAGCAGACACCACCATTCAATGGCAACATTTCAACCGCTTACCTTCAATTCGTCAGCGAGAAGAAGAAGCTGAAGACACCGAGCTCAACCGACAGTGAGGAGAAGAAGAAGGTGCAGTCGGCCGAGGAAGAAAGTGAGGAGAAGAAGGTGGAGTCGGCTGAAGAAGAAGGTGTGGAGAAGAAGAAAATGTAGTCGCGTGTAGTCGGTTGGGTAGAACGATGAACTTGTTTTTTTTCTAGAATAGAACGATGAAGAAGGTTAGTAGATTAGGTGTTTAATCTCAACCATTGATTAAATGGTTGTAGATCTAACGAACATTATTAAAGCCTTTATGTAAAGGCACTATAAAGTCCTTTTGAAACTATAAAAAAAAAAATCCTTTTTGAGATCCACGACGTGGAGACCTCCTGATAGAAGCTAATGTCTATTTATCACAAATGGGAGGGTTGAAATGGTGATCATCAACAAAGTTTGTTGTTGTGATATCATGGGCATTTATATTAATTCCTAGTCAAATGGACCACACAAACCTGCTAGATTAAAAAACCAGTCTTCGATACTCCACTCTGTTGGCCAGAGAAAAACGCTAATATTAATCAAAGTTCTTCACCGATCTCTATTCATAACACAAAACAAAATGTAGTGGTCGTAAATTTCATGGCCGCAATCCATGATGCTTGTCGGGTCACCAATCTCAGATATAGCAAAAGGGTGTAATTACTGCTACTTCTATACTTTCATTTGGACCTTTATTTTTCTTATAGTTGCATTGCATTACATTTGTTCTGGGATCCGCATCATAAATGCCCAACGGCTCACATTCAATCCGGCATTCAAATACAGCATTAGCAAAAACAATTGACAAGGCTACTAAACTCTATAATACGTTGATGAAGTCATTAACTGAGAAGGAACAAAACCCATTTACTTAACCAACCTTACTCAACCCTCCAATTAAATACCGACAGTTTCAAACTTCCCAACCAGATATCCTTGCGAGCATTGATTTCTTCTTAAAGCTCCTGCAACAAAATTTTGGTGCACCTACCTCCAATTCCTCAAAGCTAGCTAGCTCGACCTTTACATTACACTATCTACCACCATTAAAATTAAGGGACATTTTTTAAACAACGCAAATGCTCAACCCTTCCACGCCAATCTGTTATATCACTACTTGCCTGGTTTGATGCAAGATTACAATTGAACTATATCACTTGCCTTGGTACATTCATGGTTACAATTGAACTGTATCACTTGCCTGTGTCTTCTGCACTAGATTTTACCTCCAAACATTCTTCACGATTTCCATGGCTACCTCTTCTTCTTCCACCATTCACTACTTCCTCATTATCCTATCCATCATCATCATCACCCAGAACCAACCACCTCCTCTTACCCAACCGCCCTTGTCCTTCCAATCACTAAACATCCATCAACACTCCTCTACACAACCCAGATCCAGCAACGCACACCACTCATCCCACTGGAAGTAGTCCTCGATCTCAACACCCAATTTCTATGGGTTGATGACAGTACTCACGCCGACAAACATCATGGATTCTTCAATTCCTCCACATACAGACAATCATCCTGCAATGCCAGTGAATGCTCCACCACAACAGCACACAGCGACGGCACCAAACCACCACCGTGTTACCCAATAATAATAATAAGCCCAAATGTAGTAGTGAGGTCGATATCTGCACAGTCACCGCTTGGAGCTCTGCTTTCAAAACGACAATGGTCGGAAATCTAAGCCAGGACACCATCAGTCTCCCGTCAACCGATGGAATTACCCAAGGCGATATGGTCTCAACTCCCAGCTTTGTCTTCTCCGCAACCAGGAGCCTTGCGGGGTTTACCCATCAGGGTATAGCAGGATTAGGTCGCAACAAACTTGCTTTCCCCACCCAACTCGCGTCCAGGTTCAAATTGAGCCGGAAATTCGCAATCTGTCTTCCTCCATCTAATTCAATATATCCTCACTCCCTCCACCCAAAAGGTGTCATCTTCTTTGGAGATGGCCCGTACGCTTTAAACCCGGGAATTGACGTCTCCAAATTGCTCATTTACACCCCACTAATTCCAAAACCAACACAACCACCGGGATCCATTAAAGATGACGATGATGATGATGAATATTTCTTTGGGGTGAAATCAATCGAAGTGAACGGGAAGAGGGTAAAATTGAATTCGACTCTACTGGCCAGAAGTGAGAAAGGAGGAGGGACGAAGATTAGCACGGTGAATCCATACTCGGTAATGGAGAGCTCCATCTACAAATCGTTCGTTAAACTGTTCGTGAAGGAAGCTAAGGCATCGAATTTGACTAGGGTGAAACCAGTGGAGCCGTTTCAAGTGTGTTTCAGTATGAAGACGACAAGCGGTGGTTTTAGACCTGCAATGCCGACGATTGATATGATCTTGCAGACGAAGAAGGTGTTTTGGAGGGTGTTTGAGACCAATTCCATGGTACTTGTTAACAGAGGGGAAGTGGCGTGCTTAGGGTTCTTGGAAGCAGGGGACGATGAAGATCCGGGTGCTTCCATCGTTATCGGAGGTCACCAGTTAGAAGATAATTTAGTGCAAATTGATCTAGAAGAGTCCAAGTTAGGGTTTACTTCTACATTGTTATTTCGACAGACCAGTTGTGCTGATTTCAATTTCAACCCCCCCCAGACCCGTGATTGATTCATTCTTTCGTTCGTTCGTTCGCTATTATTGGATCAGAATGAGTGTGGTTTTTAACTACCGATTAAACTCTTCTTTTTATATTTGGTACCTTTAATTATTTTTTGTTAATCTATATGAGTGCTATGTATGATGACTATGGATAGTAGCCTAATTTGTTAACTGATTTTTAGTTACTCGGCTGGGTTTTGCAGTCAGTATTCGAGCTTTTGCAGTCATTTTAATAATATTGCAGTTATTTTTTTAAATTTGCAGTCATCAAATACAGTTAATATTCTAGAATACGCAGTCGTCAAAAAAAAAAAAACTATATATATCCCAACTCTCAACCTCTCTCCTCTCATTTCCTTTTCGCGCATAAAAAATCACATTCCAAAAGCTCTCTATCCTCCGTTCGCCCAACTTCCGTTTGAAGCACTTAAGGTAACTGTTTACCCTCCTATTTCATTGTATTATGCTATTGTATGATTAGGTATAGTTTAGAAGATGATTTAGATCAAATTTGGCTCAATTCAAGCTTAAAAACATGAAAAAAAAAAAGTTTCTGAAGTCCGTAAAACGGACCTGTTTTTTACGGTCCGTTTTTAACGGTCCGTAACGGACTGTTAAAAACGGACCGTAAAAACGGTCCGTTTTACGGACAGAGTAAGTTGGTCCGTTTTACGGACTGAAGAAGTCGGTCCGTTTTACGGACATTTTAGAAGCGGTCCGAAAAACGGACCTGTATGCCTCGTCCGTTTTACGGACTATTCTTTTCGGTCCGTTACGGACCGTTGAACTTATGGTCCGTTACGGACGGTTCTATTGGTGTCCGTTACGGACCTTTTTTTTTTTGTTTTTTTTCTTGATTCTAGCTTGATTTGAGTTACTGACTCTATTTGTTTTACAGATGAACCGCAAGGACAAACAAAAGGCGACAGCAGAGTGTTCCTCTAGCGTTCCTAAGAGGAAGAAGGTCACACGATCTGCTCGGGAGCAAATGGAGATGGAGAGGCGGTCCAAGCGCGTTTCAGACCGACCATCATCACAGTCTCTTGCTGCCTCATCTCCCCATCCTCCTGCTGTTGGCACTTCTGGTCTATTCCCTGCTGTTCAGCAGCCATCGCCACCGAGGAGGAGATTCGCATCTGATCATGACGATAGCGATGATACTGACGATGACGATGATGACGATGATGATGATGATGCGGACCAGCAGACGGCCGGACACCAGTTAGCCCTTGCTGCCGGTGGGGGTGCGAGATCAGCTGGGGGTCAGTTCCCCACCGATTGGTTCATCACTCCGGAGTCCGTTCCGATTCCTGGTGGTCCTTCTGATGCTAGTCTGCTACGCAGCTTTGGTGGACATGTGGCGTTGGATGTGTGGCGAGGAGTGGTATGTATCTCTAACGTTTGTTTTAAATATTTTTTTTATGTTAACTGTAGTTTGTGGACTTATAAAATCGATATGTCTCTAGGAGCGTGGTTGTTTGTCATTTATCACTAGAGGCCCTTTACTGGAGAAGTGGCATATTGACCTGTTTAACCATGAGAGGGCTAAGGAGGTAGTTAGAGATAGTGGGCTAGCACATCTTCACGACTGCTCCCATGGATTTTTTGATATGGCGCTGATATCTGCTTTCGTGGAGAGGTGGCAGCCGGACACCAACACCTTCCACCTACCCTTTGGTGAGATGACGATCACTTTACATGACGTCTATCACATCATGGGCCTTTCGATTCAGGGGAGAGCAGTTGCATTTGAGGCCCCCGAGGAGTTTCGTGGAGGTGCAGCGCCACCAGAGCTGACATTGGATTGTGCGCTAGCTGCACTTGCTGAGGTTGTAGGCCTTCCTTCCGTCGGTATGGTGAAGGAGCAGAGGTGGTATTACAAGGGTGGGGTCCCCTACAGTAAGATTAGGGATTGGTGTGGCCACGTAGATGCCACTTACGCTAGTGAGGCTGGTGGGTATCTGTTCTACTTGCTCGGTTGCACATTGTTCCCCGACAAGGGGAATGATAGGATACGCCCATACACCTGCTGGCCCCTACAGGACATTGACTCCATCTCAGACTATGCGTGGGGTGCTGCTACACTGGCCTACCTCTACAGACACCTTGGTGTATCTTCTCGTGCTGATGCGAGGACCATCGCTGGGTGTCTTACCCTATTTCAGGTATATATTGTACTATAAATTATTCTGATAATTTTCTTCCCGCATTACAATTGTCAAAAATAGTATTATGATATTTTTAAATGTCACAGTGCTGGATCTATGAGTACTTCCCCAGTATTTGCCGTCGTCTGATGGTGAATACCGCTGCACCTGTCCCATCTGCTGCGAGGTTCGTGAAGATTGAGGGTCGACATAATTCAGACAACAGCAGACTGGTGGAGTACCGGCGACGTTTGGATGCTCTTACATCTGACCAGGTAGGGTACTCAGTACCATTACTTAAGAATCTAAATTAGTTTATTATTAACTTGTTAGAATTAGTTGACAAATAGAGATAAAATCTAAATGATAAGGTTATGTGGACACCATTCGGAGTGGATGCATGGCGTGTTCAGCAGGGTCGGTCCCGATGGTTTGGGCATCTACACATGATGGATATTGTAGAGCCTTACCATCCGAACCGTGTCTGAGGCAGTTCGGCTTGGTCCAGGTTATTCCCATCACTCCCCCTCTATGGCCACATCAGGCTGTACGGAAGAGGACCGGCAGAGACTACAGTGTTGACCATGTTGCATCACCAGCGCTATGGAGCAGTCAGTCTCACATGTATGCCACTGAGTTTCTTAACTCACGACCCGCTGCTGCTGGTGATGATGTGGAGGCAGGTTACCTCGAGTGGTACCTTGCTCGGACCCACCCGAGGCTCATCCCTCCTGGTGGTGCTGCAGCCCCGCCTGCTGATCCTACTGTAAGTTGTTATATTAATTTATTCGTACTTTATAATAATCAATTATTAGAAACTAATCTATATACTTTTCATACTATTACATCCACAGGTGACGCTCACTACTATTGCGCAGCTGATGGATCCATACTACCCGGCCCCACACCCAGACGGATGGCTCGCTCAGATGTCGCCTGATGAGTTGTCCCAGTTTCAGCATTCTTTCGATCAGATGTTGGGACAGGTTCAGCACTTCCGGATCACACCGCAGACTGAGAGGCCTGGTACATCCAGCGGGTCGCAGTAGGGGGGCTGGTAGAGGGAGAGGTTCTAGAGGGGGTGGCAGACCGGGGGGGTGACTATGCCACAGATGCAGAGGGGTCATAGGGGTAGGTAGGCTGGTTGCTTTGGATGGGTTGTTTGATATGTTTAGATATTCTTTTGTTGTTGTTGATTTCTTGGCTATTACTTGGGTGATTCGTAGCTCTTTTGGATATTTTTAGTTATGCTTTAGTCATGCTTTAGTTATGCTTTAGTCAAGTTCTTCTTTGCTTTAGTTATGCACTATTGAATACCCGGATGGGTTTTGCAGTCATTACACCATACACCTACATAACTTTCTACTGTCCCCACATTACCTTGAATATGAGCTTCAAGATTCGTAGCTCTGTTGAAAGATTTACAAAATGTAAGGGGAAGGGGGACCTACAAAAGCTTCCCACTTGCATCTCTCAACAAGACTGTTAAACCATTTACACAATAGTGTGCTCAGAGTGAGCTTTTACCTATTAAACGATCAAACTATGTACCCAAAAGTGTGCTGAAAGTGAGCTTTTTCCTCCTATCTTCGACGTGACGGATACTTCTCCCTCCAGAGTGTGATCCGCTGATGATATGCCTCATCCCAACCTTGAACTGAGGGATCTCTAACTCTCCCCCATGTCAAATAAAGGGGAGGTATGGGTGCATTATCTGCCATATCAACACGTATGAAATGATTACCGACATGACACATATAAAGCACCTCCGAGCTCGCACGACCCCAGCCATTGTTATCTCTGAATGGTAGGCATGTGAAACCAGTACCGGTCTCAGCATCAACGTATACTAGAACAAGGTTGTATCTGGTACATATGACTGGAATAATCGTGGTGACAAACCATTTGTTCGTTGGTGCGATACCATCCCCTGTCCATAAAACTTTTGTGCCTCTTTCTGCACTTCTGACAGACCACCCATTCTATCAGCCCACCAAATTTGTCTCTCTGGAAGAGTTAGCTCCTCGTATAGAGGCGCGTACTTCTCTCCATTCATCTTCTGATTGATGCCTCCAATCTGCAATCACTCTGAAACCACAATTGCCGTCACCTAGCACGTTTTTGTACCGTGTAAATTGCTCATGAACGTTGGTTACAAAAAGATGGTAAAATGGAAATCCATCTGTCATATCACGCCATTGTGCCAAGGCTGACTTCTTAGGTGGAGCAGAATTGTGATCGGCACCAGATTTTCCCTTCTTGACATTTTTCTTCACGCGCTCGTGGGTAGCTTTGAACCTAAGAACGATGATGGAAAATATTTTAAGGACAACCATTATAAATAATTATAAACTGTGCAAACAAGTTTATACGAACGTTAACCTTCGTGTGGATGTACTGTGTCCCCTTGGTCTTCCACGTGGAACTTGAACAGGTGGCTCATCAAGATCGAAAGATGAACCAGGTCTAATCACTGACTGCACAAGCCTAACACAACGCTGAAGAATCAAAGGGTCGTCCAGACGGAGAACTTCATCGTTCAATGCTCTCCACATGATTTTGTTCTCTTCATGTTGTGTTAGTGTTTCTTGCTTCATTGTTTTCCCCACATCCAACTCCAACGTCTTCCACAAGTCGTGAATAACGTCTAGTGTAAGTTTTTCTTTGCTTTCAATCAGTTCATAAAGGTAGTGTGCACAAGGAAGCCCATGAGTATAAAGTAATGCACATCCACACTGTTGCTCATCCGTCTTAAATTCTTTGCCACGCTGAAGCTCCTCTTGAAGGATCACCAAACATTTGTGGCTGACTCGCCCACGTATTGTTCGAAATAGACGGTAGTAGTCTTCGTGAGCCATCTTGTCTTTAGACATTTCCATATCTGTCAGGAACCCGTTGAATTGACGTTTGAGAAGCCCATCAATCCTGAAGAATATGGTGTGCAACTTCATTTGGGAAGACTGAAGCCAAATCTTGAGTGCTGCGTGTGAGCTCTCAGCTCTGTAACATTAACTATTAATGAGCATCTTTCATTGTCATTGGAAATGAACAACACATTAAATTGAAAATCAAGAATAAGTATGTCACACATACCTATTTGTAGTGCAGTTTCCAAAATGTGATACTTCATTTGTCCAACATTCAACGAACTTTTCTTTGTACACGAGCCAAGTGTCATCCAGATATTTTTATCCAGTCAAGCTTCCCTTTCTTTTCATAGACGTTCCTCATGTGCGCATACTCCTCCCTGAAATGCACCTCCGTCGTACTCTTGACTACCTTAAACCAATGTTTAGTAGCCTCAGCCACTTCACCTGTCTTGTGGAAGAACCTCTTTGCATTCAAATCAACATTGGTGTTAATGTGCCAACGACATAGTAGATGAGGCACATGGGGGAAAACAGAAGGTAGAGCTTTCATAAGACCAAGCTCCCTGTCAGTCACAAACACAGACGGCTCACGTCCTTGAATCAATAACTCCCTCAAGTTTTTCAAAACCCAGCGTACCCTGCTTCGTCCTCATTACATACAAATGCATATGCAATGTTGAAATTCTTCCCAGCAGAAGTCATTCCTACTATCTCTACAAGCGGCATCTTATATACATTTGTCTTGTATGTAGCGTCAATGATGATGACATAAGGGAACGCATTGAAAAGCTTCACAGATGTTGGGCTGGCAAACATAACATACCCGGTAACATCCTTATCGTCTGTAGAAAATGAAAAAAATAATTTAATAATAGGAATAGTGTATCACGTAACAGAACTTAAATGATATGATGGCAGAAACAAACCTCGACGGCCGTCACAAAATACGTGATACTTGTGTTGCTCAAGGTCATCAACAAGCACTTGCATAACTGGTCGTCCCCCCTTATGCTCCTTTGTCAACTTCTTGTTCAAAGTGTATATGTAGTTGATACCAATGAATAGATTCGGATTTTGTTCCTTCAATCGCAACCACTGCTCACGTGGGGGAGTACCTACCATATGAAAATGACGAACCGCTTTCAACTCTTCATCTGTCAATGGATGTCTACTAAATGTCCCTCTGGCAGCTTAGGCAAGTAGTGGTTGTGTCGTCCTTCCTTCACAACCAATTTCCATCCTTTATGAGTGCACTTGCCGCGTATACGGAATGGACATGAACACTTCTTCGAGGAGGTACGTCCTCGCTGCACATATATCATCATCAGCTTTAACTCTTCGTGGATGCCAGTACCGCTCACACGTAAGTACTACTAGGTCATCTGTACTTGTCTGGACTATGGTCACCACCATCCACTCACGACCCTTTTGCCGCCCTACAGTGTCCACCCATTCAACAGCGGCTTGCTTAGTAGGAAAAATTGATTGGTTTGAAATACATGAGTAGTATCGATCCATTCGTCTTCAGGAAGTTCAAAGGGTGAATCATGATGAGCAGGGGAGTCATGAGGTGGGACCGAAGCCTGACAAAAAGTAGGAGTAAACATGTGTCAGCAAAAGAAGTGACAAAATCTGCACAGAATCGGTCCGTTACGGACTGTGTGATAACCGTCCGTTACGGACGTCTTTCAAACGGTCCGTTACGGACGCAGATGAATCGTCCGAATTACGGACTTAACAATTTGGTCCGTTACGGACGGATGAACTAGTAGTCCGTTACGGACGGTATGAACAGTAGTCCGTTACGGACGACAACAAAACGGACGGTAAAAACAGACGAGAAAACAGACGTTAAAAAACGGACGATATAAAAAGGACGTTAAAAAACGGACCAAAACGTAAAAATTCCGAAATTTTGATTAAAATTTACCGTTGGATCGTCCGAGAACGCAGTTTCTTCATTATATGGTTCGTTCAGATCGAATTCTTTTTCATTGTTCGATTTCCCCTGCCGTTTCCTCTTCTGATTGAGCCTAATCGTATTTTATCTCCAACCTTTTGTTTCTCTCTCTCTCCATTTTTCTTCTCCTCCATTTGGAAGTTTAAGTGCAATAGTGTTTCATTACTCCCTTTGATGCTTATATATAAGTGTTTTTTTTGATGACTGCAAATTACAAAAAACTGACTGCATATTTTTTTAAATGACTGCGAAATCTAAAAAATTGACTGCGAAAATGACTGTAAATTCTAAAAACCGACTGCAAAAACGAACTCCCTTTTAGTTACAGAGTTTTAGTTTTTTTATTTAATTTAATTACCTTATCGTTTAACCACTAATCATTAGTGACCAAACAACAACGACTGTAGCAACAATCATCTGGTGGGGGATCTCCAACATGCTATCTTTTGTCACAGGCGGATGATAACCAACTCATCTACTCTCCCTTCAGAACACTTCACTTGTTAGTACCTCCTTCACCATTCATCGAACAAAGTCCAAATAGTTAATCAACTCTATTAAAATATTTGAACAATTGTCATGTACATGAGTACACTTTCATACTACAAATACAAACACTTGATTAAGCATTACAATTCTATATATAGCATAGGTTTAAAGTCTATTCACAATAATATCAAAGATACTAACAATAGTTAAGAAGATCTCATATTAGTATTAGAGAAGCACAACTTGATCGCTAAAACCCAAAAACTGGTCACCAAAACCCAATAGTCACGCCCAACTTAACATCAAGTACAATGGAACAACATTGTAGCTTCTCTTGATTTACAGTAATAAAAAAGTTTCCTTTTGGCGAGAGGGTCCCGAGGAAAACATGATTTTTCCTTTCCAATGCTCTACATTCTAGCGCCGCATCTTGCAGGTGGCTGGTTTGTCAATGTCCTGACAATCACCGTTTCTCACTTTGTTTCCCACCCATCGGTTGTATTTCCTATGTGTGGCACCTCCTCTTTTTCTTTGACTTAATTTGTCTTAGTCTTATCCGCGCTTTGCTAGCATTTCATCAGTTGTGTTCTCCTCGTCTATATACCCTTGTTTTTCCATCTTTTGCTTTGCGTCCCTCACGCTCTAGATTCTTCTAGTTTACCCATGGTTGCCCCCAATGTCGTCTTCGTCTGTAGATGATCTTGTTGCCCGTTGTGCTGATTTTTCACTCATAAGAGAGGAAGAGGAGCTCACGGTTATGGATAATGATCCACGCCATGGAGCTACTATTCAACCTTTCGAAGGCTTCTTTCTTGGTTGGTTATATACAACTCGTAGTATGAATATAAAGGCAATGGAACATGCCTTAAGTCGAGTTTGGCAGCTAGAAGGCCAATTCAGGGTCCGGTTTGCAGGTAAAAATGTTTTCCTCTTCGAGTTTGCATGTGACGATGTTGAGCATGTTGTTCTCCAAAAGTGTCTATGATCTTTTGATGGAGCTCTTTGATACTCACCAAGATTGACAAACTTAAGGCTCCAAAGGATCATGGATTTGGTATGGTTCCAATTTTGGTGCGGATTCATGATGTGCCTTTTATCCTACGGTATGAAGATATTGCCAGTCGTTTGGGAAACCGGTTTAAAAAAATTCTTGGAGTATGGCCTAATGGATTGAAATACCCCTAACTAATTAAACATTTAATCAATTAAATTAAGGCCTAAACATGCCTTAAACCAATTTAAAAACAACAATGGTCAACATAAAGCAAATATTGCACCCTTTGACCATTTAGGGCAAATATATGCCCAAATGAACTCCTTAGGACCCAAAATTAATTCCTAAGCATATTAACACATTAATGAACCTTATAAAACTATTGAACAACACTCCAGCATATAGAACAAGTATTAACATGCTTAAAAGTCACTTAGGGCAAAAATGTGCTCTAAGAAACCTTAGAGGTCTTATGACCTCCATTTGATTCAAATTGGATTTCTAAGTTTAGTAATTATGTAATGGATGTAATAAAACCATTACCAAAGAAAACAAAGCTTAAAAACAAGCTTTAACACAAAATGTGCACTAAAACACCTTAAAGCACATTTTGTGTATAACTTCAAAAGCATTGGTTTTATGCCACTTTAAAGACTATATTACATTAATAATAACATTAATGTGACATTATACACCATATTATAAGGTCTAAATCAATTTTTTTTAAATAAAATCAAAATGGGTGATTTTGGTGTGAATAGTACCCAAAATAACACTTAATTACTTAATATAATGCATGGTCAACACTTACTCCTTGACCTTGGCTATTAATTGCTGCCTATTTAACAGCTCACTCTCATCTATTAACTGGTCACAAATATATACATATGACTCTTATATAACCTTTTCCCTAAAGTAACATTAATACCACTTTATTACATAATCTATTCAAACTCATCTTTTCCACCTTGGCAGCCCCTTTACGGCAGCCTTAGGAGCTTTCCTCAAGCTGAAGCAAGCTCCAAGTGAATATCTAGGCTGCCTAATGAGTCATCATGCACTATTTACTAAATTGACTTATTTTACCTTTATAAGGCAACGTTGCTTTTCTCCTTCATTCCATCCCTTCCAGCCCTCTTCTTCCAACCCTTGGAGATCCCTTTTCTTCCTCTTCCACCGTGAGCTGCTGCTAGCTTCAAGGAACAACAAGCTTTGACATAGGCAAGGCTTTAAGTCATGAAAACAACCATTCTCTTCCTTTCTTCTTCTTCCTTCTTTTACTGCAACTTGATACCATTTCCATCCTCTCTTCCAGCTTGTTTTGGTGCTCAAAGGAAGAGGGATTCTTGGCTGGGAACTTAAGAACAAGGGGGAAGAGAATGTGAGATGTTTACAAGGTAAAATCATGTATTAAACTACCTTAACCCTTCCTCCTTGCTTTCGGTTTTTCTCTTTGTTTTCCTAAGCTCATTTCCTCCCTTTTTACATGTAAAATCAGAGGAGAACTCAACCTCTTCAAGTGCTGGTTCATATGGTGTTAAGAAACTCCTTTAAAGCTATTTTTACAAGGTAAACCCTAACCATACTCCACCTTGCCTTGCCGGTTCCATTTGCTATTTGAAATGGTGTTTTACACCTTACTTTTGCTCCAAAAATTCATGTGTGAGCTATCCCATCTAAGCTTACTATTATCAAGGTAAATTAATGATATTTTGAGCTAGCATTATACCTTAATTAATTGTAAATGTCACAAGGCTAATATATGTATTGTTCCTTGCATAAAAATGCTGGCGCAAGGTGCTGTTTAACTTGGGAAAAATTCTGCCTAAGTGGTGGAAACAAATCCAAGCATAAACTTAGCAAGGTATGCTAAATTACTACCTAAATGAAGTGTTAATTAAGGGTGTATGTGAGGTTAATGTCAAAAAATAATTTAAACATATGGGAATGTGTTAGCCGTGAGCATTGAAGTGCTGTTTGGCTGATTGATTTGCTAGTTAATCAAGTAAGTATACAAATCTTGTATATTATAAAGTTTTCATATCATTTTGTTACCTTATAATATTAGCCGTGGGTAAGAGATGGTCTAAATGACTTAATTATGTATTAAAATGCTATATAACATGTGGCTAGCTTATTTAGCTTATAAGTTGGCTTATAATGCCATGAAAATGATTTAAGTGGTTAAAATGCAAGTTATAAAAATATTGAGGGGAAAATAATGAAAACCGAGTACTTATAAGGTTATATACAATCTAACTATGTATTAAAATGTGGTATAACATTTTTGGTGAGTTAACCTAATGTATATGTGACATAATGTAATGGAAATTAATTAATTAGTTAAAAGACAATTTATAAATATTGTTACAAATATATATACCAAGATGTGGGTTAATAATGTCTTTTATGACATTTATATGTAATTTATATTATATGGTAAGGTTTGTAATAAGGCCATATACCTTAGGCCATTTAATTTTACGTTTTATAAGTTTAAATTAAGTTTAGAATTAATTAAATCATTACCGAAAACAACTTGGGGTTAGGTTGTAATTTAAATGAATTTAGGGGCTAAATAATGATTATAGCAGAAAACTACTATGTTTTTTAAACTCTATTAAAATGAATTTTATAAAGTTTTATAAATTTGGGGTCAAAATGTAATTTCTGAAAGTTTTGGGTCAAACCGAGATTAATGAGACTTGTGGTCAAAATGGTAGTCAATGGGTCGATATAGACCATGTTGGGTGCCTTGACCAAATTTAATGACATAAATAATTATTTATGAACTTATAATAACTTTATAAGCTAAATATTAATTTATAAAATTTATGGGGTATAAACCATAATTACCGAAAGTTTGGTGTTCAGTGGTAAATGTAACACTTTATAACATTTGTATAAAGTTTGATGATTTTTAGAACTATATAAAAGGTTAAATTAAGACGTGTATAATATATATAGTTTTAAGTGATATTAAAAGCATGTGTTATAAACTAGGTGAAATTGCAAATATGCAAAGTTTAAGGGGGCGGAAAATAGATCGGAACAGCCCTAGGGGCCTGTTCGCAAATTAATAACCTAAAACTATAGGTTATACAAGTTATAAATGTTATGAAAATATAATATAAGCTATGTGTAACTTATTATAATATATGGGGTAAATATGCAAATATTGAAACTTATGTTGCTGGAAAATAAATCCAAAACAGACCATAGGTCTGTTAGGAAATTTTGGGGAATAAATAACCATAGGTTATAATGATTATGAAATAAAATACTATAATATATAGTATATGTTACATTGTATAATATATGTGGTATAATTTGAATGAAAGAAAAGTATGTGATATGGAGGAAAATGAAACTATAATGTATGTGCCCAAACCGGCAATACAATAGTTTGTAATAAACTATAATTTATATTTATTATAAAGTGAAAATGTTATAACATATGATATGTATAACATTATATTAAATATGTGGTTATATTGTAATAAGTGAAAACAATGAGGAATGAAGGAATATAAATATGTTATATGTGGTGTGCTTCGGCAACTAAAATATAGTTTCTAAAACTAATATTGTATGTTCAATGCAATATAAATATCATACTATATGGTATAATGGTATTAATGTAACATTGTATAAATTATGTGGTCAAAAATATAATTAATGAAAGTAATGTGCTGTGCGCAAATAAAGTCTTGGAATTGAATTTTAAACTATGGTTTACATGATATAAATAATAGATATTATATAGTATTAATGTGATTTGATACGCCGCAGACTTATCATATTTTATGCACTAGATTTAGTATTATATTTATCTAAATAAAGTTATATTTATGTTATTTATGCCCATTATGTGTTAAAGTATAATATTTGTACAATCTTATGTTTTTATGAGTTTTCTGTGCAAGGAAGGATTTTCTAGGCAAAAAGTTAATTGAAGCCGGACTCCACCGGCATAAGTACAGAACAGAAAAGAGGCATTGCCGGACATAATGCCGGGTATATGCTATCCGGCATAAGTGAAGAGTCGCCACGGTTGACCAGACGATGGCCGTTATTGACCGTTGGAGATTTAGTCAATGCCGGGTTGATGCCGGGTATATCCTACCCGGCATATGCACTGTTTCGCGCGGAATTGACGGTTTCGACCGTTAACAGTTGGGCGCATTTAACACGTGTGCCGGCTACTGGTGACCCGGCACGACGCCCGGCAAAGACACAATTATGCCTATAAATAGGCCGAGGAAGGCAGCAATTTGACACACTTCAACACCATATTATACTCCATTCACATCTCAATTCCGCCCCTCTCCAAGTGTTGGTGTCCAAGGAACGTTTGCGATCCATCCACGCAAAGAAGAAGAAGATCTTGTCAGGGTTAAGGCTATTAACATCTCCTTCTCCCTCTTTGTATTCTCTTCTTTGTAGTTGTGTGGATGGTGATGCAGAATCCTTGTTAGTTTTGGTTAGGGATGATTTCCTTGTAAAACTCTTATGATCATTTATTGGAATTTTCAAGTTTCTTAACCCGAGTTCCAATCTTCTTACAAGTAGAATGAAGTAGCTATCATTCTCTTATCTCTTAATCCTATTTGATGTTCACAAGACTAGAATAGGACAGATTAGGCCTAAAAGGCTAAGTGTAGGGCGGATCCTCCTCACACCTACAATGTCAATCAGGGGAGCTTTCTTTACATTTTACATTTAATTTCTATTTTTATATTATGATTGTTTTTCGTCAATATTTTTTAACCTAGTTATTTAAGTTCTAAAAAAAAAAAAAAAAAAAAAAAAAAAAAAAAAAAAAAAAAAAAAACATTTGTTCTCTTTCGAACACTGGGGACAGTGTTCCTGCCAATGTAGGGCAGGGACCCCCCCTTAAAAAAAAAAAAAGTTTTAATAATATGCATAAGTTTTGCGTTTTATTCATGTTTTACTAAAACTTTTTGCATGTTTTGATTGAGATAAGATTAGGAATGATTAAAAGCTGGTTCTCTCAAGAGGTAAGCTTTCTAATGACTTATAGATTCCTGTTTTTTAAAATTTTTGATTCTTTTGTTTAACATGAGTATATGATCTTTCTCCTAATTCTTTCCTTATTATACTTCTGGGTGTTATTCTTTTCTTTTCAAATATATGAAAAATCTTTGGGTGAAAATCTTAAAAAGGGTTTTTGTGCAAAAGAAAGAAGAAGAAAAAAAAGAGAAAAAAAATCATCTTTCTTTTTCCAAAGGAAAAGCAATATATTCCTTGAGTTGCAAAGTGCCTCTAAATAAAAGCAAGAAAAGAGAGTTTTTCCTTTTGTTTTTCTCCTAAATTCCCGTTCTTCAATGAAAAAAATCATGGTGATTCAGAACCCTTGCAAAATAGGGCTGATTCATATAAACCATTGATGAGATCTTTTGGCCACATCAGAAACTCATGAAATAGAGCTGAATGATGGAAACCGGAAAAAGGAGAGATACAACAATCCCTTATGCAAAATAGCCCACAAGCTTTTGATCGGTTTTGAAAATTCTTTTTTTATACCCATTTAGTATGTTTTGATGAATAAGGTATATTATTGATACTTATGAATTAGAGTCAATAGATTATGAATATTTATCTACATTTCATTTTAAAGTTTATCTGTTTTGTGCAAACGTAATTAGTCCTTTCTAAATCTATGTTTTGCTCGAGGACTAGCATGATTAAATGAAACAATTATCTTTAATAACATTCACATGAAATAATGTGACAATTAATGAGAAAATGGAATTTATAAACTAAGGTTAGTATAAAATAAACCTTAGGAATTATAAGTATATGTCATGAAATATTACAAAATATTAAGATAAGTTCTTAATATAAATTGCATAATATAATGCAACAAATCAAAATAATCATCTTACATTAGATGATAAAAAGGTGACATATAATATAAGAGTATGAATCATGAAATATAAATATATGTGTATATATATGTGATGCGCAAGTATATGAGAGTAATATTAATAATGAGTTTATGATATAGTTGGAAACTATATAATATAAAAGAGTAAATGTTATTACATTAATAAGGTTGTAAAGTACAAGTTATTTAGTTGGAATCAAATATAACTTGTTACAAGTCTTGTATATTATAATACATTATAAATGGTTAAATAATAATACCATATAACATTAGTGCATGCATTCAAGCAACTATATATTATATACCTGAGTTCAAATAAGAACCATATTAATTCATAGAATGAATCATAAACATTAGTGCATGAGCATAATATATGATGCGAACCAACGTCGCATGTATACATGCAACTATATAATATAATTGTATACTCGTATACCTTACTGGATTGGGTAAATTTAATACCTAAGTATAAACGTGGATGTATATTTATGCGCTTGTAAATGTTGAGGGATATAATAGAAAAATCCTAATACTCGGAAACACTACAAGTAAGACGTTGAAATCCGGGAAGAAAGGTCGGGATTACTTGTGCTATTCGGACTTATCGAGTTTAAATAAGTCATGCGGATTGACTTATTGTATGTTTGATATCTAGATCGTATCACCGGCGGAGGCGCAGACGAGCTTAGTGGTCTACTACGCATCCTAGGTCTATGGTGAACGGTATGTAAAGGGGTCTGATCCGAGTTGTCCTGAGGATTTCCTCGGGCTCGGATTTGTTTGATATATATAACTTGTGTGAATATATGTATGTAGGTGTATGTGTGAAACGTGATGTGATGATTAATTGCTTTCCTTTCCCGCATCATTTAATTATGCGCGAACGTCCTTCGTGACTAATACTACGTCGACTATAGATCGACTTATATAAATCTACATATACGAGCAATGTGTTTGTGACTGCCGTTAATTGACATAATACTCTAAGTATTTTAAGTTATGTAAATTATAACCTAAGTAAAATACTTAGGAACGAGATACGACATCGTCGATCTCTAGAGCCTTGACTCGAACATGAATACGACCTAGATTACTTCTAGACATGCATAAGACCCACAGGGCAGCCAAGTAAAATGTGATTTCTCCATACCTAAAATTGTTCTTGGGTAACTGACTGACTAAGTCAAACGTTGGAGTGTGAATGAGTGCGAATGAGTATGAATGAGTGTGATGATTGACCTAAACCCAGTTAGTCACTGGCTACTGGTTGCGCATAGATATCTCTAGAGTTAACACCCGGATCAGGTTTACTCTTGTTAAATCCTGATCGAGCCTATATAGATCGTCAGACGGAGTGTGCTACCGTTGGCACTAGGCCCTTGGCCATATGTGGACGCCTTTAAAAAGGCAAAGTGATAAGACCAGGAATCTTCGGATCCTATGGGCAATGAGCACCTCGTGTGTACGTGGGACCACAGTCCATGTGAGTTATTTCGGGATGTCCTAACTTGACTCCCGACAGAGCTAACAAAAATGTGTAAAGTTATGTGAGGGCCCGGGGGGGGGGGGGTCGTATGTGATGTTTGAATGCAAGACTGTTACTAACGGCTACGTGTTTACCATTGTTGTGATTAAATGTTTATGTATGTGATGTGTGTGTGAACTATAGTGCTTGTCTAAATTGTTTTCGTTTGCCGCCGATCATGTGTTTACTGCTTTAATTACCTGTACACCGGGTAAAGTATGTAATGTATCTAATAATGCGACCATGACTATTAAGTAACCAATAGGATCCAGACATGGCATACTCAGCGTTTATCGCCGAGCCTTTACGACATTTATGTAGGTGATGATTACCATTGAAGCCGAAGTGCAGGACCCGGGTAGTTAGGGTTTATTTACTGCAGGAGAGTTTGTATTGTAATAGGATGTATATTAGTTTACTTGGTAAATGGCGTTGTATACAATCGGGAATATTTAGACGCTCACTTGTCAATCAGATTACATTTGGTTTTAGATTGATGTATAGGTTAGTATCTCGTTATCACTGCGGTTGTGTATGTATTGTCAGTGTTGTTTCGTAATTATTCTATTTCTGCTTCTTTACTCGTATGGACGAGTTATGACATGTGACACCCAAGCAAGGATTACTAATGTTTTAACTACCACTACGAGACGTGTTTAATTATGCTACATGAGTGATTATGATGTGCTTACCGAGTGGGGTGTTACACGGATGGTTGGGATGGTGGGGAATATATGTATATTCAAGTCTTGTTGGATGTTCAACGTGTTCTACTTCACTGTGTCAAGGTCTCATATGATGGTATTGCTACTGTTTTTTGGGTCACGTATGAGCGCATGCCCTCAGTTTGCTTTCATTGTGGTCTTTGAAATACCCCAAATCTTATTATCATTATAAAACCATTATTTAATGGAAAATAATCCAAATATAAATCATTTCACGTACGCATGCAAACCCATGCATGAGAACGTTACGTAAAAATAGTCATTTCACCATAAACGCTAAAACGCCTTAGAAACATATGATCAAGCATGACCTTGGATGACTTTCTAAAACTCAAACCAAATTGTCATACACTCATTATATGAATATATAAACATATTCCCTAAGCTATGTTCAGTCAAAAACGCAAAACGCTCGGGAGTGCTCATGCACGCCCCTTAAAGCACGAAAAGCCCAGAGGAGTGCCGAGGTGGCACGAACTCCTATAAAATTAATTCTTAGAGTTCCTAACATCATTATTAACCATCATAAAGAGAACCCACTAAGTGGTTTCTCAAAATTCAACAAAAACCTCAGGAGGATTTCTTAACGCTCCTTTTTGCCCGGGAGTGTCCCGATGGCCCGTAATTATGTCATGGGTTGATGTAACCCCATATACCCAATGTAACATCCTAATATATCATTATTTACTATAATAAGTGTTTATAAACACTTGTAACTCATAAAGACAAGTTATTTCCCAAAATTTCCTTAGAGCACAAAAACGCACCTTCGGGTGTCACTAAAACGCGTTTTACGCAATTACATTGTAGTTTTTCACATGCCACGAATTAAGAATCTTAAATAGGGTTAAAATTACCCTCTAAATCAATTAATGGCAGTGTCAAACAAGGTGCTCTATAGGGGCCGATTTTCAGTCCAAAAACTAGTATAAAACTTACATTAAAAACTTATAAAAGGCATAAGACATGATGACTCACCTTCCCATGTGCTATAATACTTAATGGAAAAAGAATGTAGGCCTCATTTGACCTCCATGCTGTCGAAATCCTGCCAGAAAACAAGCCATGTTAGCTTGACAAAAGTAAAGATAATTAAAGCCAAAAAGTAGATCTAGCTTTTACCTTTTGATTTGTTAATTGCATGTGACCACCCCATGCTTGTCTAAGGCTCCAAGCTTCCGATTGAGAGGCTCCAAGTAGACCTAAAAACCGGCCACCTACAAGGGAAGAAGAGGACAAGCTTTAACATTGAAAAATCAAAGAATAAGAACCTTACCTAACTTACCTTGTCATTTAGCATCCATAATTGTTCCCACCTTGCCTTGTCTTGTATCATAGCCGATTATGAGCATAGAACATGGGCATTTATTGAGCCAATAACCTATGGAATAAACAAATGGAAAGGTTAGTCAAATTAACATTAGAATAAACAAAACAAAATCCTTACCAAGCTTGCCTTAAGCCTACGGTTGCAATTCCCATCTCATTTCCTTCTTGCAACCGGTTGGTAAGTGTCTCTCTTCTTCCTTCATCTTCTTCCTTTGAAGCTCTTAAGTCCATTAATGGAGTTTTAACTTCTATCTTCATCTTTAAGGTAATTTCCTAGCATTTCTTGTCAAGCCTTGAAGCAAAACTCTTCCTAGCATAACAACAAGCATTCGGCATCAACATATGCTCCAAGGAGGTTGTCTAAATCAACATTAATCCAAGGAGCATCTCAAGGTTATCTTAAGGTAGTTTTAATGCTTGAAAATCCTTAAAGCACATTTCTATGTGTAACCGAATTCTACTTCTTCAAGGTTCTTTTCTTCTTCATTTTCATGAAGGAAAGCTTGTTCTTCATCCACCTTAAGTGAGCCGAATTTATAAGGAGAAAAGCTTAAGGTAAATCCTTGAAAAACTACTTACAAATCTACTTAAGATCTTTGTTATCTAACTCCTAAACACCTTCACCTCTTGCATAAAACCGAAGTGGAGCATCAAAAATTCCTTGGAGAAAGCTTGGAGATTCAAGAAAAGTTCAAGCACTTAACCACCTTTATTAAGAAGTAAGTTTACTAAGCTAATCTTTATGTTTTAAGCTTGGTTAAGCTTCTAAAAATTATACAAAAATTATGTACATCTCCTAGGGTATCTAAAACCGAAACTATATGGTATAATATACCAAAATATAATCTATAACATAAATGGAAAATATTTACCTTAAGACACATTTTTGTGTCACAAAATTTAGCTAAGTTAAATACAAGTGCAAGCCGAATTGTCAAGGGCAACATACTTTATTTTGAACTAAAAATCAATATAAGACACTACAATAATTTTTTACATGAGTTATATGACTCATATGAATTTATGTATAATTATTTTGACATATAAATCCACTTTTATATACTATATGGTCACTATTTAATTATGGCCGAATGGTCTAAGTGATAAATAGGTTTTAATGGTCTACTTAGGTATATAAACTTATATTATAAAGTTTGGAGAGTTAAAAATATTTTATTAGTGCTTAAATGGCTAATTAATTAAGTTATGTGGCTAAAATGTAATTTTTACAAAGTTTGGTGTATTTATTGTGAAAACCGAGAGTTAAGGGTATGTTTGGAGTGATTATGATATAATAAGGGTTAGGAATTAAGTTTATGAATTTTAGATAATTTAAACAAGTGTTAAAACATTTTATAAAGTTTTGGGCTATTATGTAATTTACAAAACTTATTATGAAAGTTTGGAGTTGAATATGGGCGAATTCATAATTAAGAGAATTATTAAATTCACTTTCGAAATTTTGAGAAATTAAATATTTAAACTATAGTTTATAAGTTATTAAGTAACTATTATAAAGTTTTGGGGTGAAAATGTAATTAATGGAAAGTATATGACAAAGCCGAATTACTTTGGGTTAGATTTGTAATTTAAATTTATAAGAGTTTATATATATATTTGGCAATTATGGAGAATTAAATTAAAACTATAGTTTATAAGGCATTATGTAAAGATTATAAGATTTTGTGGTCAAATTGTAATTATAGAAAATATATAAATATAGGCCGAGAACGTGAGGGGCTAAGTTGTAATTTTTGAAAGTTATAATGTTCAAAAGCTATATACCAAAATATTAGTGGTGGCTTTGTAATATAATTAATAAGGGATTGAAACTATATAAAATAATGAGATTAGAATTTAAACATAAAGTTTATGAATTAATGTGGTTATTTTGTAAATAACCGAAATATAAGGATAAGAATTTAGATTTAAATAAATATCGGTCCTATATGGATATTTGGAGGAATTAGAAGAAAGAATTTTGATTAAAGGATTATGGAATTAAAACTATGGCTTATATAGTTATAAGGAATTTAAAGGTAACCAACAAATATTATTTGTGGTTAAGAGGAGAATAATAAAACTATAAGAATATTATGTCCATGTATGGCATATAAATATAGTTGAGAAAATTATAAAGTTACTATGTCATCTAGACAATTAAAAACATGTAACATAAATAGTACATGGATAAATATATATATATATATATTTAAGGATTTATAATTAAATCAAAAAGGAAATAAACCTCACATGAAATAACAACTAAGCAATTGTTGAACAATCCAATGAAGTTATTATACAAGGGTAATATAAATTAACCCTCTCAGTTAATCCTATTCCAGGACTATACTTGACCAGACGTTGACCAGGTTATAATCAACTGCAATCTACGGTGAACGGTATGGGATTCTTGCAACCTGTTTTCTACCGGATTACACTGGCTTGTGTGCTATCTGTTGTTTGAAATAATGACCAAGATAATTGTTGTAAAATGTTGCATTACTCTTGTGCACTGTTGTGTTATTCTATGTGCGTGATGTTGCTAACTGTAACGGGTATGTCCCACGCATACAACACTACCTTACCAGTGGATTAAATACCTGCGCTTTATTACACCGAGAACTTGTACTCAAGTTTCTCGCTAACTTCACTTTATAACAAACGTCGTTGTCCTAAACGTGACAACCGACAATACACATTGTGTTCTTGATCATTGTCCTTGAGTGACATTTAACAATTCTATACTACGAGAATGAGGAGTCCAGTTGGAGCTGGCCATGCATGCTACCGGAGTTGTACCTGTCACAGGTCGTCTCCTATACAATTTACGTCGCGACGGAACAGTTCAAGTGGGGAGGAAGACTTCATTCCTCTCGAGGTTCGATTCCCAACAGTTCAAGTGGGGAGGAAGACTTCATTCCTCTCGAGGGTTCAATTCCCAACAGTACAAGTGGGGAGGAAGACTTTATTCCTCTCGAGGTTCGATTCCCACCATTCTAAAGTACAGGAGTTAACTACGTTATCTAGGCCTGTCAAACGGGTTATCCGTTGGGTTTTGGGTCATATCTTTTCGGGTCAATATCCGTTCGGGTCATTAAACTTTCGGGTCATTTCGAATCGGGTCTTTCGGATTCGGGTCATTTCGGGTTCAGGTTGTAATAGTGTCAGATAGAATCGGGTTTCGGTTATTTCGGGTCATGGTTAATATTTTTTGAAAAAATTAAATATAAATATATACCTAATTTCTTTAAGAATATACAACATATAGATTGCAAAACTTTCAATACAATGTCTATTCTGAATTTCATTCGGATATACCAAGTTAAATCAATTTTTTTCATATTTATTTGGGTCATTCAGGTATGAGACAATTTAGTCACTATAATTTCATATTATTCGAGTTTGGCTAATTTTTAATTACTATTATTTCGGGTCATTTCGGGTTCGGTTATAAATTTTTCGGGTCATTTCGGGTTCGGGTCATTTCGGGTTTTACCCAATCGAGTTTCGGGTTTATTATATTTAAATTTTTCGGGTTCAATCGGGTTTCGGGTTGGATAAAAATGGACGGGTTTTCGGGTTGGGTCAAATTTTGACAGCTCTAACGTTATCTTCTGAGGGACTAATTACCCAACCTTTCTCTTTAACGAGGTCACTATACCTCCACTATATTGACATACTCATAAATACCTGTCAGTCCCACTGTGTGGACCCGACTATTATCAAATGATTACAGTTCACCTAACTTGACCTTCTGAAGTCTTGTTTTATGTGACATGGTTATCCTTGTATGGACACTTGTTATTATCATACTATGCTTGTTTACAGCTTTACAAAAATGAACTGCATGTATTCGACAAAGTAGTTGGTGTGGCCCGGTAGCCGATGGGCTGCACGTTTTCCATACCAGCATTGTTTGCTGAGCCCCCTTTGGGGGCACCCCATTTTTCAGGTACCTGAAGTTGAGAAGATTACCACACCGAGTGTAGGTGGGGTAGATTCAAGCTATGGGAGTCTTCTACTAGTTATTTGTTTTACTTAATTATTGTACCTTTGAGTTTGATTCCTAGTATCTCGGATTGTATTCGTATTCGGACCGTAACTTTTGGAGATTTTGTTTTTGGAGTTAGCCTTGTTGGTCATAAGGGTGGCCAACGGCATTGTAATACCGCCCGGTTATTGTTTTTATTCCGCTGCAGTTTATGTTTTATTGGGAGTGATCATCGCACAGGTTATTGGATTTCGGGTTGGGGTGTTACACCTTCATAGTACTACAGAGTGTTCGGATCAAACTGACCCGTCAGCGGGTATTTTCCCTATGGACCATGGTTGAAAGCTTCGGGCCAACACTATGGGTGGAAAGCGTCAACGGATGACAGTGAAGATACCTGGAAACTTGTTTGCGAACTTGACCCACGACTGAATGCGCCGGTGCCGCTATCTTTCCACACTCACTGGTTATGGTTGAAAACAGTGTTCTACATGTACTTTTAATATCAATGATATAACATTGTAAGTCTTTGGCTTTAAAAAAACCCAACAGTCACGTAGTTTGCCAAATGTGAGATTTATCATTTTCAATGGACAACGGGTTAGAACACATCTATAAAATTAGCAATTAAATATAATGGCTATAATTTATTAATAGAACGAGCAAGATTGACATGTTTTCACTCCTAGCAATTATGTATTCATAAAACTACAATATTACCTTTGAATTATATGAACAAGTTGTGGAGAGGGAATTATGTTCATTTCTATATAAAAGTGACTGATTTGTACTCTCTTATTGTTATATGAAGTTTCAAGTGATATTAAAAAAAAGAATGAAGAAGACGACTCTTGTACCCAAGAGTATCAAATTATTGCAATAATCTTACCAGCTACACAATTGTATATATAGGAAGAAAGAGATAAGACTTTCTGCAGCAGATTTAATGAAATTCTCCTCGGTTAATATAGCAAGAACAATTGGAGCCTTTCTCCAGAAGCTAAGCTCTCCCCCAACGCACACCATATAAGGTTGGATCAAAGCTATATTCTGTCAAAAACATCTACAGGGTGTGAATTTGTATACTCCTTGTTCTCATCGTAGGTGAAAGGTTGTGTGAGACTAAAAATAGGCATTCTCTTTAGTAGATGTATCTAGCTGAAAATGAGTGAA